>CM062819.1:905961049-907177291 GCA_031772625.1 Pinus tabuliformis | reverse complement strand
AAGATAGCAAAATAGTTGAATTGCTTCCTATATCCAGCACCAGAGTGTTAAGTGATGGTTGCAAGTGGAGGAACCATAAATTGCTCTAGAAACTACCATAATATCAAGCTATCCATGGGAGAATATGTATTGAATAGCCCAATGCTTTCCATTCCAATGGGAGGTGCTGATGTTGTACTAGGAGTCCAATGGCTACAATCTTTGGGTACAATAGCTTTTAGTTTTCAAGAACCTTTCTGAAATTCTCTATGGAAGGAAAGGAAGTTGAATTAAGGGGTATTGTAGGGAAACCAAGAAAGATAATCAGCTCTAACAATATGATAAAGCTTCTAAAAAGGGAAAAACAAGGTGTAATTACACAATTATGTTCGCTAGATGTTTCCACACCGAAGTCACCTATTTCTGTAGATCTCCAAAAATTCTTCGACAATCATTCCAAGGTATTTGAGACTCCCAAAAGTATCTCAACTATTGGTGATCAAGATCATACTATTCATTTGATTTCAGGAAGTGTTCCTCCAAACATCAGGATATACAAATATCCCTATGCCTAGAAGAGTGAAATTGAACGTATGGTTGCAGAAATGCTGGAGGCTAGTATAATTCAACCTAGTCAAAGTTCTTTATTTGCTCCAGTAGTATTGGTGCACAAGAAGGATGGATCATGGCACATGTGTCCGGATTATAGGGAGCTCAACAAGCTCACTATTAAGGATAAATTTCCCATTCCTGTCATTGATGAATTATTGGATGAATTGCATGGATCAATTTACTTCACCAAGTTGGATCTTCGTTCAGGATATCATCAAATCATAATGAAGACTGAAGACATTCCGAAAACAGTATTTAGAACTCATGAGGGTCATTATGAATTTTTGGTCATGCCTTTTGGCCTTAAAAATGCACCTTCTACATTTCAAGGCTTGATGAATTCCATTTCAAAACCCTTCCTTAGAAAATTTGTGTTAGTATTTTTTGATGATATATTAATCTACAACAAGTCTTGGAAGGATCATGTTGAACATGTTGACAGGGTGCTACAACTATTGGAGGAGAAACAATTATATGAAAAAAGCTCCAAATGTTTCTTTGGAGTATGAAAGGTGGAATATCTGGGTCATATTGTATCTCAAAAGGTGTTAAGGTAGACCCTAGCAAAATTAAAGCCATTAAGGAATGAAAAATCCCCACATCCATAATGTATTTGCGAGGATTTCTCAGGTTGACAGGGTATTCTTGTATGTTTGTTAAGAATTATGGGAGAATAGAAGCACCTCTAACAACATTATTGAATAAAGATGCATTTTCATGGACTCCAGGAGCAACAAAGGCCTTTGAACATCTTAACGAGGCAATGTGCCAAGCACCGGTCTTAGCTACACCAGACTTCACAAAAACCTTTATTGTGGAATGTGATGCTTCAGGAAATGGAATTGGTGTTGTTTTAATGCAAGATGAAAGACCCATTTCTTTCGAAAGTCGTCCAATTAGGGGAAAGTACTTACACAAAGCTATTTATGAGAAGGAAATGTTGGCAATACTACATGCACTTAAGAAATGGTGACCCTACCTAATGGGAAGACACTTCAAGGTAAAAATGGATCATGATAGCCTTAAATACATTTTAGAACAAAGATTATGCTCTGAAGAGCAACAAAAAATGGTCACAAAGATGTTGGGTTATGAATTTGAAATCATATACAAAAAAGGGAAGCAAAATGTTGTGGCAGATGCACTCTCAAGAAAGGATGAGGACGTGGAAGCATTGTTGTGCGCCATTTCTATTATCCAACCAGATTGGATAAATGAAGTAAGGGAGGAATGAAAGAATGGCAAAGAAGTGTGGGCACTTATTCAAAAGTTACAACAAGATTCCAATACATCTAATACATTTAGCTGGAAAAATGATTCATTATGGTACAAAGATCACTTATACCTCTGTAATAATTCCCAACTGAAACAAAAGATTCTTATGGAATTGCACACTTCTCCCTTAGGAAGGCACTCAGGATTTTTAAAAACTTACCACAGGGTTAATAACAAATTTTTTTGGGATGGCCTTAAATCGGATATTCAAAAGTTTGTGGCGGAATGTTTAGGTTGCCAGCAAAATAAAGTTGAAACAATTAAGACCCTAGGTCTATTACAACCTTTATCCATTCCAAGCTAACGTTGGGAGGAGGTTTCAATGGATTTTATCATAGGTTTACACAAGCCTGAAGGAAAGAGTTTCATCATGGTGGTAGTTGACAAACTTACCAAGTATGCACACTTTTGTGCATTATCACATCCATTTAAAGCCAGTATAGTTTCTATTGCATTTATGGAAACAATTCAAAAGCTATGTGGAAAGCCAAATATTATTCTAAGTGACAGAGATCCCATTTTCATTGGAAATTTTTGGATAGAACTATTTTCTTGTATTGCTAGTCAGTTAGCTCATAGCTCATCTTATCATCCTCAATCTGATGGGCAAACTGACATAGTAAACAAATGTTTGGAAGGATATCTTCGTTGCACTGTATCTAATAAACAAAAACATAATGGGTCAAATGGTTACCTCTGGCTGAATGGTGGTATAACACTTCCTTCCATACTATAGCAAAAATGACCCCCTTTATGGCACTTTATGGATATCAGCCACCATCCATCACATCATATTTAAGAGAAAGTTCTAAGGTTCAAGCAGTGGAACATCACATCGAGCATCAACAACAAGTTCTCCAACTCTTAAAGGATAACCTCGTGTTGGCGCAAAATAAAATGAAACAACAAGCAGATCAACATCACAATGAAAAAAGTTTTGATGTAGGTGACTGGGTATTCCTATAGCTACAACCATATAAATAAATGTCCCTCAAGCAAGCTAAGAAGGATAATAAATTATCACCAAAGTATTATGGTCCGTACAAGGTGTTGCAAAATATTGTATGGCATACAAATTGGAGCTTCCTGTAGCTTCTCAAGTGCACATAGTTTTCCATGTTTCATGTTTAAGGAAGGTTATAGGTGACAAGTTCCCAGTTCGAACAATATTGCCATAGCTTGAAAAGGAAGTATAAATTATATTGGAACTAGAAGCAGTCACAGAAACAAGAACTCGATGGCTACGAAATCGATCAATTTCAGAGTATCTCATCAAGTGGAAGAACTTATCCACTGAAGATTCCATGTGGGAGGATGATAATTTATACAGAAGCATCCAAAACTACTCAAGCATTGAGGAAAACAATTTTTTGAAGGAGAGGGGCATGTTGGGTCCCTATAATACTAGTGATTCCCCCATTACTATTGTATTTATATCCCTTATTAATATTGTTCTGCCCCTATTGCCCCCATATTGTTATTATTGTGCCCCATAGAATCCATCTATTTTTATTTTTGTGCCTTTATATTATTATTGTTAGGTCAGCTTGGTTATATTGTGACCCCTTAGACTCCTATATATGGAAAGGAGGTTTTGTCATTTGAAGCATTCAAGTATTATTCATTTGTGTAATGTAAAGGAGGTTGCCCCCTCGAAGAAGCTAAATTCTAAGCCATTGATCTATCTTTTCTCTCTTTTTGTGAGCTGGTTTCATAACATTGAAGTGTACTTTGGATGACTTAGCTTCTCGTTCTCGAAAGAGAATCGATCATCCCAGCCACCTTCGGTTAGTTTCTGAGAGATGTCGATTTTATAAAATCCGGTTGAATCCGAATAAGTGTGTTTTTGCGATCACATCTACTCGGTTGTTAGGATTCATTGTATCGATTCAAGGTATTTGAGTAGATCCTTTCAAGGTTGAGGCAATAATTAAGTTGCCTCCCCCGTCTTCCATCCATCAACTTCAAAGTCTCCAAGAAAAGGCAATTTTTTTGAGAATATTTATAGCAAATTACACCGAGATTACCAATGGATTTATGCATTTGCTTAAGAAAGGAGTTACATTTTTATGGGATGACTTTGCACCATGATCTTTCGATCCCTTGAAGAAGGCATTAATGTCTACCCAATTGTTGAGTCCACCAGATTATGGTAGAGATTTCCTTTTGTATCTCGTAATGGCAGAATCAACCATAGGTATGGTTCTGGTTGAGGAGGATGATGCTGTCATTGAGCATCTAATATACTACTTGAGTTGAGGCTTAGTAGGTCCTAAAATATGCTATTCTCCTATCAAGAAATTAGCCTTGGTAGTTTTCCATGTTGTCCGACGGCTTCGTCATTATATTCTTCTATGCAAAACATTCGTCTTAGCGGTTGTCAATCCTTTTCAGTTTGTCCTCAGTAAGCAAGTGATTGGGGGCAAATAGAATCGATGGATTGTTATTTTGCAAGAATTTGATCTCAAGTTCTTGTAAGCCAAGTCTAAGAAGTCATTGGTTTTTGCAGAATTAATTTCCGAGCTGCCTTGTGATGAATACATTGTTTATGAGGAAAATTTCCCCAACGAACTTATATAGAGTTATCATATGCATCCATATAGTCATCATTGCATCATGCTTTTTTTCAAGGGAAGTAAGCCTGAGTTAGCCTCTCTACTGTGTCCCTTGACCTATTTTTTTAGTAAGCCATCCCTGGTTTTCAATGTCATGTTTGTCATCACATCAGTTATATTGGTCCTTTGCTCATGCCAATTTGAGAAGGTCTCCATTGACTTCTTGCTGACGGGTTTTGTCCTTATCGACGATGACATATTGATCTGAGGGTAGGCCTAGAGCTACACCCTGGCCCTATTTTCATTATTGATAGGTCACCTTGTGCTCATCATCGATCAGTACCATTGGTCTTTGACTGAGTGGTTTCCCTTGTGTTTGCCATAAACTTTCATTGTCACACATTAGGATTCATGCAGTGCCTTGGTTTCCATTTGACCCTATTGGTGGATTCCTTTCCTCAGTGTCAGCTTTCATTATTGGTTGGTTCAGAGGGTTCCTATCGTGCACTAGCTACATCTTGTGTACGCTAGAAACGTGCTTTGGTTGGGTTACTACATCTTTTTCATTTGATTCCTTCCACATTAATGGCCTACGGGTTACACTCGTGTTAGATTGATGAAGGATGCCTTAATGCATTCCTTCTAGTAGATCTTTTCCTATCGACTACAACTCATTGCTCTAGGACAAAGATATAGAGTCCATTTGGCAGTACCTTGGGGTTGGCAGTCATCAGTGGTAGATTCCCTCACTATCGAGAGTGGGAAACCATCATTGTCCCCTGATTGATAGATTCTTCTAGGTGTTTGACTTCAGCTCATTCATTTGCACTTGTTAGATTGCATTAGGTACCTTGACTCTCATTATCATTATCGGTGAGTAGTCTCATGTTTGTTAACGCTATACATCAACGACTAGTTGTCAAATGATTTCTCACGTGGTCGACCTCAGATCATTTATTCCCATTGTGTAGAAATGTACCACAGCGGTCGGTGAAGACCTCAGATTGCATCAACATGTTTTGGTTCACTTGTTAGTTGCTCTTGTTACTGCTAGTTGACATCATCCATCGTATATGTTGCAATTCTTCATAGCGACATCTTATATGCTGGCATCCGAGTTGTGATGTAGTATCATTTTACTCCATCATGTTCATTTGGTACTAATGGGATCAATTTTTGGCATTAGTGATCAGCTTCATCTTTCATCTTCAATGATAATATTCTTATATGTTATATTCAGATATGTACTCTTTTGATCACAATCATATGATCCATTATGTACTTTTAGTTCTTTATACTTGTATACATAGTCGATCTACTTGTACTTGATATGTGGGCATGCTTTACTTTCTCTGAGCATGGGTATGCCCACCTCAAAGAGCAGTTTCTTTCTGATCTCTTTCTGATGGCTTGGTAGGTTGAATTCTAGTGAAGTCCTTCTCAGTCTCAGCAGGGTTCTTTCCATATACTTAATACATTTCAGCCATCATGTACCCCTTCTGACCTCATATATTAGGGGGAATCTGTTATAGCACCATTTACCACCCTTGGTATTTGCGATGCGTAGTTTATGGCCTAGGGCAACCCCTCCTCCCGCACTTGGTCCAAATATTTTAAAAACAGTGTTTTATTGCATGTACGCTACTTTTCCCTGAGATAAAAGTGTGTACACACGGGTTAGTCAATACCCAACCCGTTTATATGTGTTAAAACACTTAAAAAAATTAAATTTCCTTAATTATGGGTGGAGTTCATAGTTTTTACCTATTGATTACTTCCTATTACCCGTGGCCCCATTGTTTCCCAACTAAAAAACTAATTGGGAGGAGTATAGATAGACTTCTATGGGAAGGCCTTAAGCAAGAGAAGAGATAAAGTTATTATATTGAGATTATCCCTAACTGAGTCTGAAGTATCACCGTGCTTCAAGCACTTCCCCAAGTTTCAGGAAACCCTTGTTTCTTTGATTTTTGATATTCTCCCTCTTGCTTCAGATATCATGGTATCGGTTATGGAAGGAGGTTGTTGAAGACTCGGACTGGATGGATCTGGAGGATGGTTCTGCTTGGAGTCAGAAGAAAAAGTCTCCGGTGAATTCTCTCCCTGTTAGTTATAGATTTGTATAATAAAAATAATCATTGTCTTGTTTCCGAGATTAATTGTGTTTATGCATCAGATACTGTTGTAATTCATATATGAATGTTATTTTGATGTATAACTAATCATTTGCTTATATGATATAAAGTTAGTTTCATTAAAATTATTTATCTATATACTTCTAAGTATGTTTGAATTGAATAATTTTTTAGGTTTGGAGAACATCAGGTGTTTCATAGGGTCTGAATGCTATGGGATCTACTCGAACAAAGGACATCTAGGTATGATCACTCTCACATAGTTTATTTATTTAAGCATTTTTCCTGAGTTGTATTAGTGTTTCTTACAATAGTTTTCTCTTGCTCTATTGGGGTTCTAACCTAAAGCCCTAGGGTACTTATTCCTGTAATAGAAGGCTCTTCATTCCTCCCAAAAAATGTGTAATTCTAGCCAGTGAATCCAATAGTCTTGTCTTGCGCAATTCTAAGAGGCAGTTACTGTTAGCTCAGAAAATTGCACAATGTAGTCCCTAGGCTTGCAGCACTTTCTAGATGAAATTGTGAATTGTTCAATCCCAGTACCCAACAGGCTAGTCTGGATTGCACATTGCTCAATTATAGTATTCAACTAGCCTCTCAATGTTCCGGACTACCTTTTGTGTAGTTCCAACAGTTAGTCTCCCGACCTCCCAGTGAATATTGTGCAATCCTTGCCAGTTAATCCCTAGGTATGTAGCATGTCATTGCTCAAGTTTTCTTTTGTTTTAACTGACAGATTTCTTGCCATGCATGTTGCCATGTCTCTAGCTACAACAGGTGTTCATCCGTCTCTTAGTAGTTTAGGATCAATTGCCTCCAATAGAGTAGGATCAAAGGACACCGACGAAAGCACAACTAGAGCAGCATTTGAGTGAGTGTCTACAAGTTTTATGATCTATGAAGACACCAACTTGGTTGTAGACAAAGACATCAAGCTAAAATGGTAAGGGTCAATGAGACATTCTCAGGCACATTTAGGAAATATCTCGTAGATCACCATGTCTATGTGAACATTCACAAGTTCGACGTCTACGAGATTGCATGTAGGTATCCCACATTTGCATGTGCAAACATGATACATTAGATCGTCTCACATACCGATCCCAAGATGTTGACATTAAGAAGTACCAAGGGGACAAGTATTTTTATCTTCAGGGAACAATATTATCAACAGATGTATCATTTGTCGATGCCAATGATCACCATTGAAACACCCTTCAGCATACCCAGCAATAATGCCAATTCCAAGGATATCTTGAAGAACTTGGTAAAGGAGCTGACCAAATTGAGGATGACACCCAACCAGATTTACAGGACAAGGATACTATGTAATGCATATCAATACATGGTCATTTTGGCATGCCACTTGTATGGCCAAGAGAGCATGAAGACCTTTCGCAGAGTTGGGTGATCACATTGGACCAACTGGCTAGTGAAGGCAAAGCATGCAACTGTTCTGACATGTTGGCTCACAGGTTGAAGGAACAGGTCACAGGAGCTCGGCAACGGCCCACAGGTCAAAAAGAATAAATATACATATCCATGTACATCTTGGATGAAATCTGTGCCCATCAGGAGTTCCCTGGCATGAAGTGGGCATGGACATTGGTGGAAGCCTCTTTTAATACTTATTATAAACTATTTTTTGAATGAAACTTCATAATAGTTATCACACAACTGTGAGATCATTTTGTCACCCTAGTGTACAAGATGATATTTGAACAGGATCCACCTTGCATGTTGAAGGAAACAATAGAGGCATTGATCGATATAGAGGATTGGTATGCCTCGCCGTTTGACACCTTCACATGGATGTATAGCGTGGGAATCCTCTGTATGTTTTGCTGAAATTTTCCATGGACAAGCTTGTCATGGAAGAAGTACCATACCACATCTCGGTAGGACTGTTAGCTAGGCTGCACTAGAAGAAGAAGGAACCATGGCCCACTCTTCTGTTGTGAATCGGGTTGTATGAGATATAGAACCTAAAGCATTTGGATGTTGAAACAGAGGAGATCAAGAAATATCTTTTCGATGTCCGAAGCTTCAATCCGTATGACCCACACTATATTGTGAAAGATCACTATGCGAGAGTACAGTTTTAGTGGATCAACGAGTCATCTCATTAGGTGGAGGAAGAGCCATGGATATATTGTTACAACTTCTCCAAGCCCATTGAACTAATCGACATTGCTATTGAATGGTTAGCAAAGCAGCATGAAGCAACATTGAGGAGAATACTAACACCAACAGTAGCAGAGGTAAACATACCACCGCACAACAGAGGTAAGAGGAAGATTGTCGATAGCAGAGAGGAAAAACAAAGCTGCAAGTTCATAGCAGACCCACTTGTACAAAAAGCAGCTTTGGCAATAGAGGCGAAGAGATAACAATGCGACAAGAGGACCGTGCAAAGGCAGAAAGAAAAAAAGAGGATGGAGGAGACAATGAAGGAGTTGCATGAGTTGAAGTAGCAACTCCGGAAGGAATGGGAGCTATGCAGACAAAAGAAGTAAGCACAACAAGAACAGGTACAACAGGGGGCGCAACATGTACAGGCATATGTAACTGCTTTCGTACATGTAGTAGACTTAGCTATATAGCTGGCACCAAGTAGATAGGGTGAGCAGTTGGAGGAGCAGGACTTCGCTCAAGAGATTGAACAAGCACTTGAGTAGATGGATACATATATGGAGCAACAAGAGTTAGAGCAAGACATCAAACTCATGCCTTACGAATAATAGGTCAACCTTCGAGCTTCATCGGATCTAGAAGCGGAGAAAATCGCAAGTGAACAAGGAGACACTCAGATCCTTGGAGACAATCCAAAAGAAGAGATGCACAACATATCATTCGACGAGTCGCATCATGAGTTGTACAATTGTGTAGAGTGTCTACTCTAGATGATCACACATATCCTTCATAGTTTGAGGAACGAGTGATTATGTTTGATGTGCACAAGCATCCAATAGCGTTGGGCGACGCTACTAGATCATATGCCGAGGCCACTAGCTCATGCGTTCACTTCGTGATAGCTAAGAATGAGCGAATGGCTAAGGAGTTATAGACATCCAAGCAAGGAGGAGAACTGGTTACAACATCTGCCTGAGTAGAGTTGAAGAAGGCGATACTAGATGAAGTATTGTCCCTTTAGACAGTCATGTACGTGTTGTATTCCAAGTTTGGTACCGTGCATAAGGCAGTTGTCCATCTCAAATGTCGGTAACAGCGATGTGCTAGGAGAGCACATATCTTGTCAAATGTGCATACCGATGTTTATTACATGCAAACACGGACAATGATATATAAGGGAGCCCTGTTGCACTTACCTAAGATGATGAAGCTCAGAGCAATCGAGCTGAAGGCACGCATCCAGAGTCAGATCCAGAACTATGAATATCTCTAGCAGCTCATCGCTAGCTTGCAGGCTTCCCATACACGGGTATTCAGGAGTATAGATGTTGTTTTGCATGCACATGCGATCCTATCTATTGGGACACTCATTAAAGCAAAGACAAAGGCATAAGTCCGACTGGATCTTGACTTGTACTTTGCTGAGTTGATGCGCATAGCCACCAACAAAGACTTGGTGATTATTGTAGACATCATGCATCAGTATGTCACTGGTCAAACCGCACTCAAGACAATGATGCACATGTTATTAGATGAGTTAGACAGAGGAGCCAGAGTAGTGTACCAAGATTCTCCAGAGGCAAGAGTTCATTTCCAGAAAAATGTCACCATAGAGTACATGGACACCATCACATACTACCGAGCTTGGAATCAGTTCGCTACTGTCGGTCACCGTGAGGATGTTGAAGAGATGGTCTTCCCACAGTTGTCAGACTCATAGTGACGTCTATCATGGCTTGCTAAAGCCTATTTTGTTTCACATTGATACATGTGCAGATGGTATGTAATTTCTTGTCAAGTGGAAGTTCAAGTGTTGATAGTTGGACGTAACAGTAATAGAGTAGATGAAGAGTCATGAGGGTAGATCAATAGTCACAAAGGGGAATGTCAAGGGACACCCCACCCTTTGCTATATATATTCCCTCATAACTCATTGTAGAGGCTTTTGGTTAGCCAAGCTTCCGATAGGAGTATCTTAGAGAAAGCTTGGAGAGTATTGTAACGAGCTTTGGCTTCTCAAATTTGTAGAGATAATATATATCTTTGGAGGAATAGGTGGTAGTGACTGTAACGTTCCACTGTTGGAACTAGTGGTTGTTCATGGTTGTATTGTATGACTAGAACTTTCACTTCTTAATATAACAGAGCCAACACATTTCATGCATATGTCATATTGTATTTCTGCTCTCTTGTTTACTCTAAATGATATATGTATATGTTTTCTTATGCATGCATGTATGGCTTTCCTATGTAAGTATGTATAAATCTTACTGAAATGTGTTGTTGGTTTAACCATTACTTTGGATTGCTAAGCTTACTTGCCTTCCAGTTTCTAATGCATCTTTTCTCGTGTGTTCCCTTCTTAACTCTGTGCTTTCACAGGTTTCCAAGGGGTGCACTCACCTCACCCTCCATGTGTTAGAATCGCCTATGAACCTTCCTTGACTTGCTTCATATGTCACACCCTTGCTACAAATAGGGATGTCTTACATGCCTTTATGTGCAACCAGTGTGTAGGCGATACCGTATGACTTGTTGTTGGGACTCCTACACCAAATGGTCTAAGGTCTAGTTGGGACTTCTTACTGGGGAGATCCCTTGACATATTGGTGGGTCTAGCACCGTCAACATGTCCTCAGGAAATACATCCTAAAACTACTGTAGAACTGGGAACCTGCTAAAAACATCTACATCCTCAACCTCCCTACCCTTATCACTAGAAATATGCACTGCAAATAACATACACCCTTTCCTACAACTATGCTTTTCCTACATAACTTTCACCATCGTAACTGATGTGGCTTTCTTCTTACCATTTTCATCAACACATTCAATGGATTTGTCATAATAGTCTACATTGATTCTATGAAGATACAACCAATCCATGCCCAACAACATATTGTATAATCCCAATGGTAATATATTCATATGTGTTGTTGTAGGCATAACATTCAAATCAAATGCACAAGATCTTACCCAATGATGAACTCGCTTCTTTATACCTATAGCCAACTGCACTAACCAAGATTCTACATGCAATTTCTCACTCAAACCAAACTTATCCACCAAGTCAGGACTAACATAGCTATAATTAGATCCAAGGTCATTCAAAATAGAAATAACTTGATCACAAAGCTTACCCTTCATCTCAATGATAGATGATTGGTGCTATGCCTGTATGTTATCCATGACTACATAAATACTAGGAATACTCTGTCCCACATCCCCAACAGTTTATGCCTCCTGTGCATTGTATATCTTAGTCCCACCACCCTCGTTCTACGGAAAATCTCTCATAAGGTGTTCCTCACGACATTTCCAACACTCCAATTGTCCAGTACCATTGCCTTTATGGTGCTTCTATGATCCATGTCCCTATCTAGCCGTATTAAACTTCTTTTTGAGGTACATTTTCAGGCCTTGCTCTCTTAGGCTTCCATTTACTTCTACATTTTTCTTTTCCTTTTCATCTTTGCTGAGATTCATTTTTACACTTTGACTATTCATAGCAATGCCTCAATTCTCCAATACATTCCTCAAGTGACCAAGCCTCATCATACTCAATCAGATATCTAAATGCTAATGGAAAACCACTGAAAATGATTGAACTTTACCATTCTCATTTGTAAGATATAATACATACCTCAATAGCTCCAAAATATTGGTCGTGTACTCTTCATTTGTGATTGACACCATATATAGCTCATAGAATTCTTTGGCCTTGCTCTCGTAGTACCTTTATGAAAAGTATTTCTTCCTAAAAGGCCACTTGAACTCATGCCAACTCAAGGCATCAGTCGTAATGTCTTTGACCCACTTTAAATCTTCCCACCAAATGTATCTTTTACCTTTCAAGCTAAAGATAGAAATTATGTCATTCATGATATCTGTGTACTCATGCAACTCAAAGAAGTATTTCATCCCAAGTATCAAAGCCTCTACATATTCTAGCTTCTTCACATCTCCATCGAAAGTAGGTGGCTTTTATTTCTTAAAATCATTTGGAAAGTATCCCCTATCACTCCTCTTGTAAGGATGATAATGGTGACGATCATGATGTCTCTCAGAACTAGAACTAGAATAGTACCTGTACTCATCACCCCTCCTATTCAGAGTGTCCAACAACCTCACATCTCTCATTGTGCCATCTCTATCTAACTTGTACCTACCATGAAACCTACTTCCATATGACTCATTAGTTTTGTCCTCCTACCCATGGCTGATCTGAAGTGTTCCTTGTCGTTGTAATTATGACAAACTTTGAAGGAATATTTGATTAAACTCCACTTGTTTCTCTTCTGCTTGTATTATCATATCGTTATTTTCCTTATAACTCCTTATTTCTTCCTTCAAGCTTCTCAACGTGTGTGCCAAATCAGAAGAGTTCCCACCCGTCTACTCATCTGATTTGTAGGGAGAGTCCTTATAGTCTACCATCTTGCTATTCATTTTGACCTTCTTTCCTGCAAGGCATAGTATGTCAAATAAACCAAATGATAACAAACCAACACACATTAGTATAATTTGGGGAGGTTACCTAATCTACAAAATCATCCAAATCGACGTGATACATGTATAACATAATCATAACAAGATATAGACATATACAAATAAGTGCATCAACACATAAAAATCATTCTGGTTAGAGTCTAGTCATCAATGCCTGACCATATCAACTCACATACCATGACCTCATGCATGACAACAACAACCATTACATCATTGTACACATGGCCATATGAAAACATCAACATGCATAAGCAATTCATAGGAGACCACATACACACATGGACATATGAAATCAAGCATAAAACACATATTTCATTAAATTTGGAATTAAATAGTGGATCTTGAATTTAAAAATAACCAAAAAATTCAATTCTAGTGATGTCCTTGTAATAAAATGTTCCCAATTTTAATGAAATATGTGTTATAAGTGAGAAATACTTGTAACCAAACCTACAAGACTAATACATGTAACCAAACATACAATAATGGAATCTAACATACAAGAATGTAACCAAGCGACATATAACAACATGTAAGTGACATATAACAACATGTAAACAATCATATGCTCATGAAGATGCACTCCACAATAACAACGTCAAGTTCCTCATGACGACATCACTAAAGCCATGATCAACATTATGCAAATGCATCAAGCACATGGAATACAAGTGTAGGAGAGACACATGCAATGGACATGCATGCATGACCAACACACACAACCCATCAAGTCCGAGGGGTGAACCATGCTCTAATACCACTTTGTAACACACTCCTACCACATCTACCCAAGTAACTGTCTAGCCAAGGTAAACATGCAATGAGAGGCTATTATGGTTGGATTTGACCTCCTATGTGACCTCAAGGAAATGGAATCGATAGAAACACAACAAACAGACCTTCCACATCTTCTACAGGGCCCCTGAGAACCATGCCAACAGTCCATGCAAGTTTCCCCTATGTCCCACTAAAAATTTTGATCATTTTCCCTCTGGATGCTTTCACAGGCATACATGACGGTGTCTAGCGGCCAATTTACCCAGTTATGTGCTAGTGTCCCTAGGATTTCAGCAACATTTTCCAGCCTAGAGCCCAAGTCACTTCCGAAAATGTAATGATATATTAAGAGTAGTAAAATAAAAGGGAAAGAATGAAGTGGAAGAATGTAGTTAAATAATCCCTTAACCATGCCCCTACTAGCCATGACATGCATTTCATCAAGCATACCACAATCCTCTAATGTATAGGTATAAACAACATAATTAAACATAGGGATATCATACTTATCCGAGAATCGTAAAAACCATTATTCACTCATGTCTCTTGTTGCATTATCATCTATTAGGTCATAGATACATTGTTCATTCATTTACGAGTAAAAACACATTGAAATCCATACATAGTTGATGTCATAAAACATACATATAAGAAACATAGTAACAAAATAAATACAATAAATATATCAACCATAAAATCCATAGATAAACCAATACATTTACACATGAAAACCAAGGGAATGAATTTCTCATTAATAAATGCAAAAATCAATTGGAGATGGGACTACCATGTTCCACCCGACAATATATTGATTGAGCCAACTCTCTCATCCACCAATCACCCATGTGCCATATTCCAAGCTTGAACGTGTGACTCATAACCAACTGAAAATAACCAAACAAGGATGGACGCTAGCAGAGTTTTCCACTTGCATCATTAGGAATTTGAGTGCCTCCTAGTTTCTTAGGCTTTGTCGTAATCCATAGTCTAGTCTAGGGATCAGTAGGCCCTACAACGAGGCACACTCTCAAGCCTTTACTGTACATCGCATCTCGGGACTACTAGGCCAAATAGAGAGAAATACACCTCTTGACATTACTCTATATCCTACCTTCATCGGGAATGATTCCTAGGCCCACCAAGGCACATAATCTTGGCTTTACTGCAACCCACAATATCACTTAGGGGTTACTAGACCAATGGCTTTATTGTGATCCACAATCTAGTTCAGCGACCAGTAGGCCATGTATTTTTCATTTCGGAGATCTACCCCAATTAGCTTTGAATCCATCCTAAAATGTAGCTCAGCTGAAGTATTGGTGAGCACTGGTATTGCAGCAATAATGCTACAACTCCTAGGCTGCTTAATTTACTCTTATCAACCTGGTAATTCGTAACAAACTTGGAAGCGACGATGCTATATGCACAAGTACTAGTTCTTACTACAGGTTGTCACTTGGTCAGCCAGTGCAAGATCACTAGGAGCTCAAGCCAACTTCTATGGATTCTAGAAGAAGCTCTATATGTGATGAAAGGAAAAAGAGAGATTACTCTACTGATGCTATTCTACTTGCAGAAAGGAAGACTGAAATGTAAAGCAAACCAAGGAAATCCTAGTTAACCACTAATCCTACTTTTGTAGAAAGCACTATGAAAACCATGAAAAGAATGCCATTACTTAGTTAAGGAAGTAAACAACATCTAACTAAGCTATTTATGGAAGTAAATAAGAAAAAGAGATATTTATGGCTTTTTATGTATTTTTATGTGAATTTGAGATGCATGTAATTTATTTGTTTGTGAATGTGGCTGCGAATAGGTGGCGATGGAGGGAGGTTTTTGGACTTTAAAGGATGTAGGATGGTGTGGATGGGTCCTAGGAGGTCTTAGGTGGCCTTCTGGAGGCTTTGCCCACACTCAGCCTTCAAAAGAAATTCTACAAGAAAATCTACAGGAGGACACAGGAAATGTACAGGAGGAAAAACAACGTTCTACAGGAGGCCTACAAGAGGAGGCCAAGAGCAGTTTTCACTATTTTGAGGGTGTGAGAGTGGGTGGGAGAGGTGGATGAAGGTTGGAATGATGTTTTAGGGTGCCTAGCATCTACCAAGAATCATTAGGAGAGAGAAAGATAATTGGATTTTATCAAGGAGAGAGGAAGAAATTCTATGGAAAATGCAAGAAACTAAGGCAGAATTGAGGGGAGACTCGGTCAACCTGTAGGGCATGGATCAGATGTAGAATGGAATGGATAATAGGTTGGCCTACTGCTAGAAGATATCTGCTACATAAACAATTGACAGTCAACCAATGAGATTAAGCAAGCAACGAAATAAGTGTATCTAAAAAACAGAGTTTTTGCATCATGTAAACTATGATCTATGAAAGGAAATGCTGATAACCATTGCAGGAAAATAAAGCATGAAAGAAGACTATTCAAAATAAGGAAATGAGCATGTTGAATAAGTTCTAAATCGGAAGCTAAACTAGACTATGAACCAACTAAGTAGCTGCAAACACTAGAAATCCTATGGATGAGGAAAATCTATATTTTTGGGGCAGCAAGAGGGTCCTTGCCTCAAATCATCGTCCCAGAGGGAGGAAGAGACGCCAAGGCACTGTTGCTAGCCTTTTTAATCTTGTTTTTATCACTGTGTAACCTACTATAGAAAGCATAAATGGAAGCAAACTACTGAATCATCAAAAGAAACCTATTCTTAACCATAAAAGAAATACATCTAATAGCAACCTATTCTACAAACTGAAATGAAACATACAATTATAAGTAAAGAGGAGCTTGGCTTCTTGGATTGGGAACTAACCCAAGAGCTTTAGCCCTCTAAGGTAACTCAGTGCTAACTCAAAAAGGATTCCATCTTTATTCTCAAGACAATAACAAGATTACATGAACTGTCAAGATAATAAGCTCGAAGTTAAGCAGAGTTTACATAAGCAATACTACAACAAAAATCCAACAAAAATTTGACCTTAGTCATGTCCTAGGCCTCTCTACCTATAAAAATGAAGCTACCAATAGCTTCCTCAAAATAAAGGAGGCTTGGCTCCCAAAACTCGAGATAATCATTAGGTATCGTCCACTTGCTCGACTGCCTGCTAATGCATGACTTGACTATTTGTACTCCGAGCTGAATGAAGGGGAATTCAAAGTGAGGAGAAATAAATAAGGGAGATTCCATCCTATAAGTCCTCTCCTTTGTCCACTTCAAGTTATTGTTGCCATTTGTCCACTAGGTGCTTGACTTTGACCACAAAATTCATCAATAATCCACATTAAACACATATTAGACCACATGGCATCATAACTAACTCAAATCACTCTATAAGCATAAGAATAATCAGAAAATCATACAATAAGCTAAGATAATGGTTGATTTGAATAGGTTAGGAGGTAAAATGAGCCCATATAATTACCCATTTATGAGGCTCATCAAGTATAAGAACCCACCTCATCAAGGCTATTAGGAAATGGCAAGGCTATGCTAAAAACTCTGTTGCACCTAGAAAAACCCATGCTATAACTGATCCAGGTGGCTCTAGACACATGCAAAAGTCCAAAAGAACTTAAGAAGGGTAAAAAATCAAAGTGTTTGGATTATGCTTGAACCAGGTTCATATTGAAGGTGTTATCACAAAATCACTACTGAGGGCTGCAACCAAGTAAGATTTCATGTAACTATTTCAACCTATCTTTAGACCAAAGATTAGCCTCTTTGATCAGAGAGGGCTCTCTCACAACTCTTGATAAAATACTTCAAACACTAGATGGCTAACTCTTTATTCACTTATGAAAGCATAACTGGTTGGAAACACATCAAACTGGCTCTCATTGGGCTATGGAGTCTATAATATTAAGTAAACAAGGAAAACATGGTGATCTCATGGAAATCAAGGCTCTTAGCATTACATGTCAAACATACTCCACCAAAACATAGCTTGCTGAATACACAGGAAGTCAGAGCATATAATTATGAATTCTGAGTGATTGCATTACAACAAGACTATAAAAGAACATAAAGTATAAAACACACATCACTACATTTGAACATGACAATCCTTCGAGAATCTTGAGAAGAGAATAACTCTGTTTTACTATTACTGTCAAAAAAGGTCTTACAATGGCCCAAAACAACACTGTTTTTCTATAAAGTATCCAACCTTTTTTACATAAAAGTTATTCCTATATATAGCCAATCAAAACACTACTGCATGAGACTCCTCAACAAGCATGAAGGGAGCTCGGAATTTAGACATTAATGACCTTAACTATATCATAAACAAACTAATTGATTACAAGAGATATGGTGCTACGAAAACAGAGGACTCCATCACATTGGCACTTTAAGTCTTTCTCCTCGTATACTTTGCTGCGTTCTTGGAGCTTGCCACCTGTAGCATTACAATAATAACCAAACCCAAACTGAAAGCAGATTCAATGTATGGACAGCTCCGGATACCTGATGCATAGATGATTCATCAACCAATAAGAAAATGAAGCCTATATTCTCGGTTGCTGCCTCCCATCGGTGTTCATGTATTAATGATCCAGTTTCAAGCCATTTAATCCTTGGATAGTCCGGTGTGACTGAAGAAAACTCATGATCTGGCCATCCCATAACTAGACAAGTGTATCACTTAACACCTCAGCAGCTCTATCATAACCCTAAAAACTCGGACATAAAGTGAAACTTTCAATAAGAGACAAAACTTCACCTTTTCTTCAAATATTTACACCTGGCATCCTTTTTTAAATATCTGACTGACCTTCTATAACCTCCATGCTGGCATTAAGTCATCTCTTTAAATATTTGCTGACCTCAGCATTCAAACTCAAGTTTTCAACATAACCAGTCATCTACAGCAGTTTCGTAGCGCGCTACGAAACTGCTGTAGGTCATCAAAATTAAATACATGAACCTTAAAGCAACAATAACTCAAGTCTGTGATTTCTTCAGTCATTCTATACAGGTGTAAAGACATCAAAAAGTCTCAAAAAGCTTTAAAAAGACGATGGCCAAAATATATCAAAATTTGGAAAACACATCCCTTCTTGAATCATTTAGCTAGTTTGTCTAGCTTCTCTTTCAGGCTGATGACTTCTTCCTTCAACTTCTTGTTCTCTGCTCTTAGACCTGCATTTATTTGTTTCATAGTCTTTGCCTGCTTCAGAGCTGGCACTATCCATACATAGGCATCAGATACTGAGCTAGCTTGACTGATCAAACTTGTTTTACCTTTCATTACAGCTTCCTTATAGCTTGTATATCTTACTGCCTTTTCTTTAAAAACATTTTGAACCTGAGGTATTTCCTTACTTGCTTCAGCTTGTTTCTTAATGGCAATCACATTTCCACTTTGACTGATAACAACCTTATTATCCTTGTTCTTGTTTTTAGCTGCTTGGACTATTTCAGAGAAGACTTCAAGTGCCTCTGTCCTAGGCATCTCTGAAGGTGCTTTCTCTTTCTGAGCTTTTTCCACTTCTTTCATTTGCCTTCTAGTCATTGGTCTACGTGGTTTAAAGGCATACTCTTCACTTGGTTCTTCAAACTTTAATCTTTTAGAAGCCTTTGACTTCTTAGAACTTTCAGGTGAGGATTGTGTTAGATCAATATGCATTGGTGATACCAATTGATCTTGCTCAAGTTCAAGTGGTTCAATTTGGATTGGATGATCTTGCTCTAATTCAATGGCTTCAAGTAATTCATTTAAACTACCCTTTGAAATAGGACTTTCTTCTACAGGGGCTGACTTTCCTTTTTCTTTGCTTAGCTGGCCTCTAGTTCTCACCCTTGAAACCCTTTCAACTTCACTGGATTTAGTTTCATCTTTTCTTTTGTGAGTCTTCTGTTTTGATGACTGAGGTGTTTCCTTGGGAGATGACTTAGAGGTTTCCTTTTAAGATACTCTAGATGATTTTGAAGTTTTATCTACTGATGCTTCAGGTGTTTCTTTAACTGCTGGCTTAGGAGTTTTCTTCATTGATGCTTCAGGTGTTTCTTTAACTGTTACAGACCTCTCTGATTTCTTTGTTTTAGCTTTGGGCTTCTTATGGTCTGTTATTCCTCTCCTAATTTCAGCCAAAGTAGTTTCCTCACTCCTTTCTTCTCTTTCTCTTACAGGTAATGGAGTGAGGCCCGTTTTACTTGGGAAACCGGCCATAAACACAAATGAATCCCAGTCTTTACCAATTTTATGTAGGCTATCCAACACCAGCAATTTAACCAGACCATGATGAAAAAGAGATGTTTCATAAGCATCTTTCTTTAACTGAATCTTATCACACATCTTGCTAATACTCCTGAACAAGTAAAAAGGTATGTCTATTGAACTCTTACCAGTGAAGTGTAATAGCAGCTTGAAGTGGTATGAGTAGACTTTGTTGTACCTACCCTCACATGTCAGGTACTTCTGGATACATGTCAATAGCATAGCATAATTCTCCTTTAGATAGCTCCTTGGGACAGCTTTAGTGAGATCTTCATCTACATAAGGTGCCTTCAAGAACTCTTTACACGGACCCATGTCAAACTTGAAATTCTTGAACCACTCTTGGCCACCCCTCGGGATTTCTGTGACAGTAGAAATGACTTCAGGGGACACCGGAAACTCCAACATGGCCACCTTCGAATTCAGTCGAGTGAAGTTCAATGCAAATGCCTTGGTCACTTCTACATGTCCACCCTTTAATTTTTCACAAAATCGCCAACAACCAGCACTTCGAAATGCCTTTGCTACCTCCTCATTTCCGAGAGTTACATCTAACCCCTCCGGCTCTGTTCTCACACATTTACCCGAACGGTGTTCCTTTCTTTCCATGCTTCTTTAAGTATTTTTACACAAGGGAATGACGGTGTTTTGCAGCACGAAAACAATCTTTAGCTGTAGAGAGCAGGCTCGCTTGCAGTAGTCCGTTTAAAACAAAGCTCAGGCTTTTCATTGAGCAAAAACATTCATATGATATGAAGAACTCATTATGGAATGACCACCCCCTATAACGTCCTACAAACTGACACACAACTATATGACTTCGGACCTTATGGCAAAATAATGGCTAATCATGACATAGAAAGGGTGTGAAAAGACAATCATAACCAGGTTTGTGACTCACTACTCTCGGATTAGACATTCAGAGAAAAACGCTGCAAAAACCCTGAAACTCCGATTTCGTAGCGCGGGCAGTTCAAATTTAAGAGGATGCGCTACGAAATCGCTGACAAACAGAGCGCTACGAAAACACGCAAACATTATTTCGCAGCAAAACTGACCAATCACACCCGCGCTGCGAAACCGCGCAAGTACCAAAGACATCATACCCGCGCTGCGAAACTGTGCAAAGTACCAATGACATGACATGACATAACTAACAATGATGGAGGGTGTCTAATGATCTTGCCTTTACACGAATTCTCATCCACAACTCTTGAATTTCAAATTTGAAATTGACATCAACTAACAAACCTATTTACAAGACCTCAATACTTTATAAAAACTTATGGACACTCTTATATACATGAACTATAGTTCCTAGTGATAACAGAAGGTCTCGTCATTGTGATCACATTGATGCAAACGATTCATCAAACTAAGTCCATATGCGAATGTTGGGAGTAGTCAAAGTTTAGGGTTGACATGGGTGACTCGGCAGGGTTAAGGAGGCACCAATTTGGACAAAATCCAGCCACTAGATTCTGCCTAACTTGGGCCAAATTCTGGGTGAATTTGTGGCCTATTTAAATTGTCTCCTTCAGTCATTTTACGAATTTTCAAAAATGGCCAATTGTTTTTTAAATAAAAAAAAAATATTATTGGGCTGGAGGGCCACCAAACCCACCACCCCCTAATGGCCAACATATATTTAAAGCCAAAAAAATGTTTTTAAAATTAAATGGCCGACAGGCCATGACCCCCACCAGCCCAACCATACCATAAATATTAATGTTCAGTTGGTGGGGCGGGCCACCTCGGTGGACTCGGCCCGCACCCGTATCCACCATTCTATATGCCGAAAAGTTCTAGCAGGGCTGGAGGGGATTGAACCCACCCAGCCCATGTGGGTCGGCCCCCACCAGACAACCCCATGTACCACTGCAACAACACCATCCAACCCTTCACCATTAAGACAAATCAAACAACAAAATACGCGCTCAAAAACCAACCCGCCTTCAAATAGTTCTCCGCCAAAATATTAATACAATTTTTGGAATGTGGTTTGTTCAAATGAAAACAATTTTAATATGGAGGGGTCAGGTTTAACAACCGGACCTCCTCCTTATAATTGGACTTTCAAACCAATCCATCTACAACAGCTTTGTTGAACAATCCGCCCACACATTTTTATTTAAATGCTCATTCATTTGAGCGTTGGGGATGCCATCAGCGGGCACAAATTTCTATGCAGGTGTAACCCTGAGCAGTGCAGAGAGGGGGCCGGAACGATGATCTGAGCAATTTCTCTAGGGGCTAGATTTTCATGTTGTTAGTTTTCGACAAATTTTATATGGTTTCAGCATTTCTTGACGCCATGAAATCAACAGTGATGTTCGTTTCTCCATCAAAGATCTCCAATTTTCGGGCTTCTTCAATTTTGGAGGTGTGAGGTCATCATTTTTACTTTTGATGTACTTTCATTATTTTTCCATCTAATGAAAACAGGACCTCTACACTAATTCGAGCAGGGCCAGGAGATGTAGTCCCTCCTGGACAAACTCCTATATCAATCCTATGTCTTCTATGCGTGACTTGCTATTATTTTCTTCCTCTTCTTTTATGCATTTGTAATTCCATGGTTAAACGCAAACTTAATATGTAATTCTTTAATGCATCACAAGGAAAATATTTTTGGGATCAAGTGGTATCAAAGCTGGTCCTTATAGATGTGAATTGCATGTTTGTATTCTAACAAGAAACATGCTCCGAAGAGGTGAAGGGAAACAAAAGTCTTTCGATCCCGAAGCAGGTTGTGCACATCGAAAGAGGAGCATGGAAGATGAAGAGGCTCGTTATGAAGAGGAGCTCAATTTCCACAAAACCTTCTATACAATTGCAGAAAATGTCAGTCAGTTACTTTGAAGACTGGAGAAAACTGAAGGGAAAAAGGTAAAAGAACAAGGTTCAGTGCATGGAAATGGTGGAGAATAACCCTCTCTTTCTTCTTCCACGAGTGAAATTGCTTCTTCCTCTCATCACCATGATCATAGAAATTCAAGGGGTGCATCTAAGAAACATTTCTTTAAATTAGATGTGAAATTTGATTTGCCCATGTATAAAGGTTAAAGTAATGCAGAAAAGCTTAATAACTAGATTAGGAAGATTGAGATCTATAGTAGGATTCAGCAGATCGAGGAGGGTGAGGCAAAGATTCAATTGGCCTCTCTTCAACTAAGTGGCACCGCTCACGTCTAGTGGGAGAGAAAATTGAAAAGCAATTAGAGTGTGGGTAATCTTCTTTCCTCATGGCCCAGTTTCATTTCTGCATTAAAAGAACAATTTTATCCCTTGGATTATAACCAACAAGCCTTAATGGATTGGCAATACTGAAGGCAAGGTAGAGGTTAGGATGTTCAGAGCTTTACCAAGGAGTTTACAAAACACACTTAATTTGGGCATTGCACTTGACTCGCTTGAAGTAATAACTAAGTATATTGGATCATTACATAGTTACATTAGACATTCATTATTATTGTTTGAACCTACCACAATTGACTCGGCCAGTGTAAAGTCCATTCATCTGGAAAACACGGGAACACATGGATGAGATGCCCACCCAAAGAGAACCGCAACACCAAAGAGAAGCGGAGAAAAGCCCTCTTGTACACATTGTGAGAAAGAGGGGCATGATGAAGAAAATTGCTGGAAGCTGCACCCTGAGCTGAGACATGAAAGGAAGGAAAGAAAGGGGAAGCAGAAGACCACAACCATCATGGAGCAAAACCAAGATTCTGAGTTAGAGAAAGATGAGAAGGTCACAACTGTAGGATTTGCACTAGGTAGGCCCATTGACTTGGGGTCTGATTTCAGTGATGAAACAAAGTTTGCAGCCCTTGGGATCGTGACAAGAGGACCCATAGATTTGGGGTTTGCTTTTGGTAATGAATCAAGGATTTCAACAGACAGAACGAAAAGGGCACTCTCCATAGCAAGACTCCAAGAACTTGACGAGATCAACGACCACATCCAAGCAGAGAATGCTAAGCTAAGGAGGCTTCTACTGGAGGCAAGGGAAGAAAATCAAAGATTACTATGCTAGTTGCAAGCGAAGGATAAGGCCTTCGAAAAGTGTCAACATAGCTATCTGGAGGTAAAAAGCGATTCTCCGATTTCATATGATTTTCATGATGATGAATTTGCCACTTTTGAAAAACATACTACAGGGATTGGATCCAAACTATTGAAGAAGATGGGGTATCAGGGAAAGGGCCTCAACATCAGAGGCCAAGGCATTGTAAAACCCATTGAAGTCCAGGAATTGCCGCATTATGAAGGACACAAATACACCAGAAAATGAATGGAAGAAAGCTCAAATACAACAAGTAACCAGCCAACGAAATACGATGAAACTCCTTCCTCACAGTCTAGCGATAGTGAGGTCTCCATGAACACTTATGAGAGGAACACTAGGGAAAAGCGACCCAAGGCAACTGCAAAAGTTTGGAGGAAAAAGAATCAATGTAGTCATTGCAACAAAGAGGGACACCATCAATCCACGTGTCTGATGATCCATTCTCCGGAAACATCGTTAGAGGAGCTAAAAGGTGGACATGTTCAACAAATGAATCCACCCCATTCATGATGGTCTGTTTTATTAAGTTGGTTTTTTAGAGATAGCAGCTTATTATGGCCATCATTGTAAATCATACATTGCAAGTGATGGTGTGCTTCCCATCACTTCAAAATGCACCAATGATACTTTGGCCTTTCCTTATTAGTAGTTGAAGTATTGATTACTTTTTATGTAATCCTTGGGCAAGGAGTGTGTGATATAAAATCTTGGCAAGGAAGGGTTGTTGACTCATGTGTAGTGTGCATGATTGCAAAAGATGTACCAGTTTTGCGTGCAAGTGACTGAAAATGTGCATTGAAAAGGGCACAAACAATGTGCTAAGTGTAAATTCTTTTGGGGTCCAAAAGCTCCTCAGTGGGGAGGATTGATCTAGGTGGCTCTAGACACAAGCAGAAGTGCAAGAGGACTTAGGAAGGGTCAAAAATCAAAGTTTTTGAGATTATGCTCGAACTAGGTTCATGTTGAAGATGTCATCATCGTGATCATGACGATGCAAACGGTTCATCAAATGAGTGTGTATGTGAATGTTAGGAGCAGTCAAAGTTCAGGGTTGACTTGGGTGACTCAGCAGGCGTAAGGAGGCCACAATTTGGACAAAATTCAACCACCAAATTCCGACCAACCTGGGCCAGATTCCGGGTGAATTTGTGGCCTGTTTAAATTGTCTCCTTTGGTAATTTTGTGAATTTTAAAAAATGGCTATTTTTTTTTTAAATAACAAAAAAAACATATTATTGGGGTGGCGGGCCACCAACACTGCAACCCCCGAATGGCCAACATATATTTAAAGACAAAAAAATTATTTTTAAAATTAAATGGCTGACAGGCCATGACCTCCACCGGTCCAACCATACCATAAATATTAATGTTTAGTTTGGGGGGCAGGCCACCTCTGGTGGACCCGGCCCATACCCATATCCACCATTCTATATGCCGAACAGTTATAGCGGGGCTAGCAGGGACTGAACCTGCCTAGCCCATGTGGGTTGGCAGCCATCAAGCGGCCCCATGTATCACTCCAATAGCACCATCCAACCCTCCACCATTAATACAAATCAAACAGCAATATACGTGCCCAAAACCCAACGTGCCTTTAAACAGTTCTCCACCAAAATATTAATACGGTTTTTGGAATGCGTTTTGTTCAAATGAAAACAGTGTTAATATGAAGGGGTTATGGTTTGACAACCCGAACTCCTCCTTATAATTCGACTTTCAAACCAATCCATCTACAACAGCTTTGTTGAACAATCTGCCCAACATATTTTATTTAAACCCTCATTCATTTGAGTGTTGGGGAGGCCAAGAGTGGGCACTGATTTCTATGCAGGTGTAATCCGTAGCAGTGTAGAGAGGTGCCCAGAACCATGATTTGAGCAATTTCTCGAGGGGGCCATATTTCATGTTGTTAGTTTTCAAAAAATTGTATATGGTTTCAACATTTCTCGACGCCACAAACTCAACGGTGTTGTCCATTTCTCCATCAAAGATCTACAATTTTTGGGCTTCTTCAATTTCGGAGGTATAAGGTCATCATTTTGAATTTTGATGTACTTTCATTATTTTGCCATCTAATGAAAACAGCGCCTCCCCACTAATTGAGGCGGGGCCCAAAGACGTATTCCCTCCTAGATGAACTCTGATATCATTCATGTGTCTTCTATGCATGACTTGATATTCTTCTCTTCCTCTTCTTTTATGCACTTGTAATTTCATTGTTAAATGCAGGCTTAATATGTAATTCTTTAATGCATCACAAGGAAAAGATTTTTGGGATCAATAATAGAAAAAAACCACATTCAACACCGTGCATGCCAAATATTGCGAGGAAAATACACATGCAAATCGATACCTACAAAGAATCCTCTTGTAGCTGCTCGATCCTACCTTTTTGTGCTTAATCCTTGCTTCCTCTTGCCTTATTTTCCTTTCTTGCTCCAATGCCAAAATTCTCGAAGAAAGCTCTAAATGTCCAAGAGTGTGTGAGAGAGAGAGAATAATGAGAGAGCTTCAAAACTGAACTAACAAAAAGTTACCAACTTATCATCATAATGCTTTTTATTAATGATGCCTTTATTTTCTTCAATTTCCATTATTTTGCTTCAATTTTCTCCTCACATGAAACCTGTGACCTTGCACCTCCCTTTTCTCCCAATTTCCATTATTTTAATAAATAATTGTGCCAAAAATGTCATTTTTCATTTCCAAAGCCTTAGCCAGTTCCTTTACCAATTTCCTTACCCATAAACAACCAAATGAAACCCCCTAGGATGTCTTGTCGAATATTCAAGTTGGAATAAGTGTCCCATCAACCGTGGTTATTATATTTAACTTTTATTACATGGAATTTTCACCAGGGCGGTTACAATGTCAAATTGTGACAAATATTGTCTTGATATGAAAATTAACCACAGTAAAACATGGTCAACCATGTTTGTTATAGGGTTTATAGTATTTGTCTAAGGATTTACACACCTAGGGTTTATAAAATTAATCCCTTGGGTGCATGGTTCAACATCACATTGTGACAAAAATTGTCTCAATATAAAAATCAACCATTGTCAAACATGGTCGACAACTGTATAGTGTTGCATTGTGAGAAAGGTTGTCTCAACATGAAAATCAATCATGCTTAACCATAGTCCAATATCACATTGTGACAAACAATTTTTCAATAGGAAAATCAACCATGGTCAACCATGTTTATTTTATGGTTTATAATATTTATCTTAGGGTTTATATACCTTAGGTTTAAAATATTTATCCCTCGGGCTTAATATCTTAAGGTTTAATATAAATCCCTTAGGTTTATAATCATGGTCAACCATACACAAACATGTTCCATTGTCACATTATGACAAATAGTGTTTCAATATGGAAATAAACTATAATCAACCATGGTCAAATGTTGTATTGTGACAAAGATTGTCTCAATGTGGATATGACACATGGTAAAACATGGCCAACCATGTTTATTTTAAGGTTTATAGTATTTATCTTAGCATTTATATACCTAGGGTTTATAATATGAATCCCTTGGGTTTATCCCGTGGACTTAGTGTTTCTCCCTTGGGTTTATAATCCTTTGTGTTTTTAGTATTAATCCCTTCGGTTTATAATATTAATCTATTGGGTTTATTAATCTAAGGGTTAGTTTTCCTAGAGTGTAATATTATTCATAGGGTTTAGTATTAATCCCTTGAGTTAATATTGTTGCCTTGAGTTTATAATCCCTTGAAATTTTAGTATTAAAATCCAAGGGATTATGAACCCCAATATTTTTGGTATTAATCCCTTGTTATTTCTGTTGTTATAAATTTATCATTAGTAGATACAAATGAATCCTTTGGCTATATCAACCACATATCTATTGGGTTTATTAATCTAAGGGTTAGCTTTCCTACAGTGTAATATTATTCATAGGGTTTAGTATTAATCCCTTGAGTTAATATTGTTGCCTTGAGTTTATAATCCCTTGTAACTTTAGTATTAAAATCCAAGGGATTATGAACCCCAAGATTTTTGGTATTAATCCCTTGTTATTTCTATTGTTATAAATTTATCATTAGTAGATACAAATGAATCCTTTGGCTATATCTACCACATACCTATTAGGTTTATTAATCTAAGGGTTAGTTTTCCTACACTGTAATATTATTCATAGGGTTTAGTATTAATCCCTTGAGTTAATGTTGTTGCCTTGAGTTTATAATCCCTTGTAATTTTAGTATTAAAATCCAAGGGATTATGAACCCCAAGATTTTTGGTATTAATCCCTTGTTATTTCTATTGTTATAAATTTATCATTAGTATATACAAATGAATCCTTTGGCTGTATCAACCACATAAATACTTTTAACGTGGTTTTGCTAGTGCATTGACGTATGTTAATATACATTACTATAAATCAATGTACTTTAATTAATATACATTAGTGTGCATAGCAATAATGTATATACATTAGAGTACATTAATATACATTAAAGTACTTTAATTCACAGTGATATACATTAAAATGCATTAATATATTAATTTATATTTAAATACATTAATATACTAATATGGACAGTAATTTACATTTCATATATATAAATAGACAATATTATATATGGAAGTTCATATAAATGTATATAAATATCAATGTGTATTGATGTGTATTTATAAATGTGGATGATATATGCCTATCAAAATTTATGAACCACATTTATGTGATTGTGTTAGTCTAATGAATTCAAAGAACTTACTCAAAGATTGCATGATCGGGAATGTCAGATCTTGCAAATTCGACACAGTTTCTCAAAAAAACACGGATCCTTAGTTTGTATTCAACCATACTACCATTTACCATAAATCTGTTAGCTTCGTTCCGACTGTCTTAACTCTACTCAAATTATGGCATTGTCAGATTGTCGGGATCTTACCTATGTTGGACGTGTCGTTATTTTGAAAAAGAAAATTGTTAGGCAATATCGATCTATGGATTTGAATGAGCTTCCTAATGTCTCGCTATCCTAGGATTCAAATGAGCTATTCAAATGATAAGAGAGTAAGCTTATCTAATTTTACAATGCAGAGGAGGATAGGAGAAGGGAGGACGGGTAGGTCTGGGATAGGTGAAGACGAAAGTTTTCAAAGGTGTATTTTTTTACTGCATTTAAGGTAGCAAAGTGAACTTCTAATTTTGCAAAGTTGACTGTTAATTTTTTCAATTAATTTTACGTTCTAAATATAACTTGTTATATAAAAGAATTGATTTTGTTGTACTCCTGGATGCGCTAATTTACAATTCAGATAAGGTCAAGCTAGTAAGGGAAATCAATTAATGCTTTTCAACATTTTCGATTTAATCTCTTCATATATAGAATACCAGGTTTACAAGGGAATTAAATTAATGCTTTATCAGGTTCAATTTAACTTCTTATGTAAAGAATACCAGAGCGTAATGTGGCGATGTATAGCATTGAATAGAAGACAAACCAAAACGAAATTAAAGAAAAAATGATACTACGCACTTGACGTTGACATCCATAAACATAGGGATTTGCGTTTTGCTTCTATAATTGTATTGGGTGTTTAGAAAATAAGTAATTGAATATGTGCGCTTGACTTCAACGGCCACAAAAGTAGTGTGTGCTTGACTTCCATGGTCATAAACATACGGATCTGCACCTTGGTTCCATCATGGTATTGAGTATTGAAAAAGAACCGGTGAATCTCTACTTGCACTCCATCGTCATGAATATCGATCTAAATTTTAGATCTCGGTCATGCGAAACAGCATGCACTAATCATTTTTTTAACCATGTAAAACAAACCTTTCTGATTTCTTGATTGGATTTTTAATGCAAAAAAATCCCTGTGATTGAAATTTCAAACTTTGCTGGAAAAGTGTCATGACAAAATATAGAATATCAACATTTCCTTGATGGTTATGGATTTGCTGATTAAGGTCACTTTCAAGGGCACTATATCTCACATGTGGCGTCTCTTGACTGAATCGTTTACCGCCATTCAATTAATTCAAGTTTACAAAAAAAAAATCTTTTAACGTTCCCCAAAAATGGTTTGTCATCGGATTCTTCCCTCTTTTCAGATAGGATTATTGTATATTTCTACATGATATCCGAGGGTTTTAAAATTTGTCTTTCCTTCTGATCTTTGATCCCATCGCTCAGAATCCAGCCAAACCCTGTACATTTTCAGGTGCTCAAAATATCACGAGGCACTAAATTGTGCTATTATCAATTTATTTAAGTTTCGCTCGATTATTGATGAGCCAATTTACTAATGTGTCATTTTCTTAACAGAGCATATTTTCAGATATAGGGATGAAGCTTTTGTACACTTCTGTTATTTTGATGCAGTTGTGTACAATCTTCATAAGACGGAAGTTGCAGAAAAGTTCAAGAAAATCTATATACCATGTTTCTTCTATAAGAATGTATCTTCGGTTGGAACGCTGCCATAGATTTTTCCAATCATGGGTCACCTGGATGCATGTATGAATCAGGTTGGAAATAATAGATTGTTTATCATATTATAGCTGCAAGCGTAATCTCATTTTTTTATTAGTTCTCTCTACTGTCAGGCCTAAGACCTAAGAGAACGTTTCGCTTCCATCCAAATTCCCAAACTATTGACAACTATCTTTGTAATGACCCCAGATTTATGTAAATTTGAAAGTTATTGTGGTAAAAGACGAATACAGTTGTTATTATGTTTTAAACAAAACTGTGGCAAACTAATTCTGATTAAATAATTTAATTTAAATATTTTCTTAGAATTGCTGGCAGCCTCTAAGAGGTGAATCTTAAAGAAAAGGATCAGATAACTGATGGAACTACCCTTCAAAAGGGAAAAAAAAAAACCCTAACTTGGGGATTCTGTGCTGTGAGGACAGACAGAGGAAAAAGAAAAGAAAACAAATCTTGCTCCAAGGGGGGGGCAATGAGGTTAGGTCTGGTGAGGACCAGATAACCTGGCACCAGGAGTGCACTGTTCCTGTTGAGGGCTGGAGGCCTGCAGGATTGCTCGGGGGGAGAACACCGTCCGAAGGATGGATCTCATTGGCTGGGAGGAGAGCAGAAATTAAGCAAGTGACCTTTGTTTGAATAAAACCATTCCTGACAGAGGAAATCAGGTACGGTTCCAAACTGGTAAGTCCCTGATAGGAAAATGAACATGCATTAAAGTTACAGTAATTTGAATGGGAAAGGACTGTTGTTTTTCCTAGATAATGTTAAAAGATTTTACCATGTGACCTTGAGGTAGAAAACTGTTAGTTAATGGAGTAGTCAATAACTCAACCAGACATTAACCTGTGCAAAACTACTTAATGACTCTGTGTAGAGAGTGTTATTAAACGGGCGTACTTATAAAACAAGGAATCTGTGACAAGGTTGTAACCATGCACCGATGGATACAAACAAGGAAAGCACTGTGTGATGTTGTACAGGCGAGACAGTGGTATTAAACTACGTTACATTGCATGTAGCCAGAAAAATGAAAACATTTTAGCCAACCCGAGAGCGGAAGTAAATAACTGTAATAGAGATGATTTAATCACATCAGAGAACCTGTGCAAGCACGATGAGGGGCATTATTCCTAGTATGGCCGAGAGGCGATGCATGCGAATAAAATGACAGACCCTCGTATTCATTATTCCTAGTATGGCCGAGAGGCGATGCATGTGAATAAAATGACAGACCCTCGTATTCATTATTCCTAGTATGGCCGAGAGGCGATGCATGCAAATAAAACTACCAACCCTTGAATTTAGCACATGAACTGTGAAAACCATGCATGCACATATAAAATACAAACCCTCATATCAAACAGATGAACTGTAAAAAGCTATGCATGAGCGCTCAGACGCGGAATAGCCGCCAAACATATTATGAGGAATAATAATATACAACTTTAGAAGTTACAGAAGCATGAACTGAAACTATTAACATAACCCCGTACCCCCGAGGCGGAGGCCGCGGGTGAGCTAGCAAGCCATAGTGAAATATAACCACATATCTATTTGCAAAAGCGGCAAACAACAATGAAAATTCCATTAAAACACAGAATGCCCGAGAGCTTAATGTCTATCTACTGTGGCAATTACTGCTAGCTTCAACAGAACACTTTCGAATTCAAATATATATATATATCATTACATTCAAAAAGGGATCAAGCCCCATAAAACTAAGACTGGTTCTGATCTGAAAACCCAACGAGTATTTGGACCGTACAATCAATATCAAGTTGTTATAGGATGGCCTGGTAATTAATAGCACAAGATTGAACATACATAACAGAACCGGAGACGGTCTCCAAGCATAACTCTCGCAACAGAGGATTCTCCATCGTATGCAGCGAAGGCAGCTGTAGGGGTTTCCCACCGGGGTTAACCGACAATGGGAGCAAGGAATCTGTGCTGAAACAATAAAGATTCATACCCAATCATATGTAACAGCTCTTGTCTGAAAACTCTAATCACTATAAACCAGGGCAGGGTACGAAAGGTCATAGCATACCTGTGTTAAGCCGGTGAGATGCGCCGCTGGAGAGAAAGCCATAGATGGATCTGCAGCGTAGTAGGTTGCAGCTACAAACCCGACAATGAAACTATGAGAACTGTATGCGTTACTCCAGGTTAACAAAACCTAAAACTTAACCCAAGGATTGTCAATGAAAATTACCTGCGAGGACTCGATGCTGAACGGGAAGACAAACCCTGGAGTGTTATAGTCTGGAGGCACAAGGGAGCTGGTGTCGAACTGTGGAAGGAACATCGAACCAGATCCGCAAAGACCGCGGCACCAAATGAAGAAAATGATAAACTGAATTTCACTCAAAAAGTCTTAGTAAAACCCTTGACAATTGACAACCCTCCGATCACCAAACTTAATCTGGACCGTCGAAGTAAGGCGGGAGCCTGTGGTGATAAAACCGAAGTCCGCAATCCCAAAGCATCACGTGGCTGGTGAAACCAGGTCATGCCACCTGCCCCGGACGTACTGCCGCGTTTATGGTAGGATGAGTTGTCAACAGGCTCTGTGGCGGGATATCAAGTCCACACCATTAACCATTGTAAATATCTCGAGCAGATTGTCATAGGTAGAATAAACCAAGGTATGGGTTATGTTAATTCGGTGAGGTGGGTGTATTGAAAGTTATATTGAACATGTATAACCGTAAACTTTGGCATAGATATATATATATTAATACACCCCGACTTATGTATATGTTTAACAATGTTTATGGTTGACAATTGCTTATGCTTTATGCAAACGTTTTTAATAATAGGAAAATTGAAGGTAAAGTGCACTTTAATCATATAGATTGATATGGTTATGGTCATAATGATTGGAAAAAAAAAATCATATGAGCATTATGTTTAGGCAAGTTGGTATGTATAACCAAAAAAAAAATTGGATATATGGCTAGGGTCGTGACAAGTGGTATCAGAGCCCAGTTTCAACGCTGTGGCCTCAAGTAGAACATACCAGTATGCAGAAGGGTACACCAAGCAACTCATGCAAGCTAACAATGTACTTAACTGTGTTCTGTTTATTTGCACTGATATACAGAATTGCAACAAATCAACAGTTAAAACCAGAAAGGAGACAAAATGCAGGAACCCGGCAGTAACCCTCAAGAAAATGCAGAACTGTGGGTGCAATTGGATGCAGAGTCACGGAGTACTAATCTAGCAATCCTGGAAGCCGTCCGGGAATTGAAGAATGAAATGGCACGGCTGCGAGAGGACAACGCATGTCTAACAGTTGAACAGGAAAAGATTCTGAAAAGCCTGTCAAACAGGGAAAACCCACCCCTGTCCAACCCCAGTGCAGAACAACAAAGGGTAACAGAAGAACAAGATCATCAAATGGAACCTGAAAACTTCCAAGACAAGGAGGATCACTCTGATAATGCACCTCAACAGCAAACATCAAAACGTCAGAAAGTGGAATTGCAGGGAGAATTCCGAAAGATTAAACCTCCACATTTTGATGGTGAGCAAGAGGAAGCTGCTGAAGCCTGGTTGATCAATATGAACAAGTATTTTCAGTTGTATGAGTACGACCACAACCTGAAAGCAAGATTGGCAATCTTCCAATTACAAGGCAAGGCAACCTTGTGGTGGGAAGAAATCAAGATAGTCAAAGGGGTCAGCGAACGAACTATTACATGGGAGAAATTCCAGAAGTATTTCAAGGAGAGGTACCTAACAGAACGCTTCTATGATGAGAAGGCAAGAGAATTTCACGACTTAAGACTGGGACAGCAGACCATGGACGAGTTCATTAATTGTTTTACCTCGCTGCTACGCTATGTACCTTACATCAAGGAAGAAAAAGCCAAGGTTCAGAGGTTTGTGAGCAGCCTACCTTCATACATAAGGGAAAGGATTGAATTCGATAATCCTAGAACCATGGATGAAGCCATCCGTAAGGCGAGAATCTGTTACCAGCAGAGTAAACAGAAGGGGGACACTTCCATCAAGAGATGGAATGAGAAAAGAAGTGGTCGGGTGGTTGGAAGCAGCAAAGGAAGTCGCAGCAGTGGGAATAAGAGTGCCGGTAAAGGACTGAGTAGCAGACCCGCTGCAAGGAACGCGCCCCGGTCCAGACCAATGAGCGAATCTAAGGCAAATGAGCAGTCTGTTAGATCAGCTGATGAAGGGATGACCAGACCACCAGTGCAATGCTGGGGTTGTGGAGGACCCCACTATGTTAAAAACTGCCCGCAGAGGAAAGGAACAGACCAGATATCTCAGATACATGAGGCTTCAACGGTTGGGGACGTGGCCCGTAGTGTGCCCAGAATCAATGCGGCGCTGGAGGACCGTCAGGCGGAGTACCAGCCATCTATGATTGAATTCGAAGGTAAAATCTCAAACCTGTCCTTAGCTGTTCTTATAGACCCAGGGGCTACCTTAAGTTATATTAGTCCGAATGTAGTAGAACAGTGTAAACTGCAGGCTGAAAAATTCAAAAATCCGTGGCTGGTCCAACTAGCTACAGGAGCCAAGAGACGAGTCTTGGCCAAGGTGAATAATTGTGCCTTAACCTTAGCAGGGCAGCCAATAGTGGCAGATTTGAATGTATTACCGTTGGGCTCCTATGATATTTTGATTGGGATGGACTGGCTGGAGAAACACTGGTCCTTGGTTAACTGCAAGACCAAGACCATATATTATAAGGATGACCTGGGAGACCAGCAGGAATTGCAAGGAATTAGACACCCTGTGCAGATTCGACCTATTACAGCTACCCAGTTAGCTAAGTGCATCAAGAAGAAATGTCAAATCTACGCTATCCAAGTGGGATACGCAAATCAGAAAGACACAACTGCCATGCTGGGTAACATGCCGATAGTGCAGGAGTTTGCAGATGTTTTTCCCGAGGAAGTGCCGGGATTACCACCAAAACGGGATGTGGATTTCACTATTGAGCTAATTCCAGGGGCAGCACCTGTATCACGGGCACCCTATCGTATGAGTGTGCCAGAACTGACAGAATTAAAGATGCAGCTACAAGAACTGTTAGATAAAAATTACATCCGTCTCAGCGTGTCGCCTTGGGGAGCCCCAGTGCTGTTCGTCAAAAAGAAGATGGAACTTTACGAATGTGCATTGATTATCGCCAGCGAAATAAGCTTACAATCAAAAACAAATATCCTTTGCCTAGAATCGACGAGCTCTTTGATCAGGTGAAGGGGGCAACGGTATTTTCAAAAATTGATCTGCGATCTGGTTACCATCAGATAAGAATAAAAGAGTAGGATATCGCTAAGACCGCCTTCAGAACGCGGTATGGGCACTATGAGTTCGTGGTGCTACCTTTTGGGCTGACAAATGCACCCGCCACTTTCATGTGTTTGATGAACAAGGTGTTTCAGCGGTTTTTAGACAAATTTGTGCTGATATTCATAGATGACATTCTGATTTACAGCAAATCAAGGAAGGAGCATGAGGAACACCTTAAATTGGTGTTGCAAACTTTGCGGGAACATCAATTATATGCAAAGTTCAGCAAATGCGATTTTTACAAGGAGGAGATACAATATTTGGGCCACGTGATCACTAAAGAGGGCATCGCTGTGGATCCTGAGAAGATTAGAACTATAATGGAGTGGCCTATTCCAAAGGACGTGGCAGACATTAGGTCCTTTATGGGGTTAGCAGGGTATTATAGAAGATTTGTCGAAGGCTTTTCGAGAGTAGCATACCCAATCACCTCTTTGCAAAAGAAAGGAAAAACATTTAAGTGGACCTCAGCGTGCCAAAAGAGCTTTGAGCAGCTCAAGCACTTACTTACTACTGCACCTATATTAAGTATCGCTGATCCTAACAAGGATTATGTAGTCTGCACGGATGCAAGCAAGGAAGGTGTGGGAGGAGTGCTGATGCAGGAAGGAAGAGTCATTGCTTACGAATCTAGAAAGTTGAAAGAGCATGAGCAGAAATACTCTGCTTACGACATGGAGCTGGCTGCTGTCATTCATGCCCTGAAAATGTGGCGACATTACCTTGTGGGCAGAAAATTTCTGTTATTAACAGACCACCACAGTTTAACGAACTACTTCAGTCAACCCACCTTAAATACAAGACAAGCTCGCTGGGCTGACTTCTTAAGTGGGTTCGACTTTGAAATTAAGCATCTAAAGGGTAAGGAGAACCGAGTAGCGGATGCATTAAGTCGGAAGGTGCAATGCGTGTGCAGGATTTCAGTTAGTGAGTGGCAAAGTACCTTATTGGAAAAGATAAAAATAGCGGCTGAACAAGATGCTGTTTATCAGCACATCAAACAGAAATTACAGCAGCAATCTAATAAGGAATTACTACAAGGGTACAAACTAGATGATGCTGATATGTTGTGCTTTAATAATAAGCTGTATGTGCCCAATGAAGACAGCATTAAGAAGCTGATTTTAGATGAGTTTCATACCAGCCATTATGCGGGACACCCGGGCTACCAGAAAATGGTTACCACACTCCGCAAAGAATACTACTGGCCAAAAATGAAGCAAGAGATAACTGAGTATCTAGCACGCTGTCTAGAATGTCAGCAAATTAAGGCGGAACACATGCACCCAGCAGGACTGTTACAACCTCTACCCATTCCAGAATGGAAGTGGGAGACTATATCCATGGATTTTATAACGGGACTGCCCAAGACCAAGAAGAATAATGATTCCATTATGGTGGTGGTGGATAAGTTGAGTAAGGCAGCACACTTCATACCTGTGCAATCGACATATAAGGCTGTACAAATTGCCCATATTTTCATGCAGCATGTGTTCAAATTACATGGGCTGCCGAAAGTGATTATCTCCGATCGGGACGTCAAGTTTACATCAACCTTTTGGAGGACACTGTTTGCGGAACTGGGAACACAGCTGAATTTTAGTACAGCTTATCATCCCCAAACTGATGGCCAAACAGAACGAGTAAATCAAGTTGTGGAAGACATGCTGAGAGCATGTGTTTTGATGAAGCCAACTCAATGGGAGGACTATCTCCACTTAGTCGAATTCGCATACAACAATGGGTACCATTCCTCAACTCAGATGAGTCCTTTTGAGGTTATGTATGGGCGGAAGTGCCGCACACCCGCAAGCTGGGGTGGACCGGAAGACAGGTTGCGAATTGGTCCTGATATGTTACAGGAAATGGAGAATACAGTGAAAAGGGTGCGTGCTAACTTGAAAGCCGCTCAAGACAGGCAGAAAAGTTTCGCTGATCGAAAAAGAAGATTTAAGGAATTCCAGGTTGGGGATCATGTATTTGTGAGGATCCAACCAAGAAGGAGTACCTTGCAGTGGAGGGGATGTGCCAAGCTAGCACCTCGTTACTTTGGGCCTTTCCAGATCTTGGCCAAAGTAGGACCGGTCGCCTATCAACTTGCCCTACCAAGTCATATTAAGATTCACAATGTGTTTCACGTATCCGTATTAAAGCAATACGTTTACGATCCTAAACATGTGATTCAATGGCAGAATGTGCGGGTAAGAAGTAATCTGGTTATTATGGATAAGCATTGTTTATAAACTGAAAAATAACTAAATCCATTCTGTTTGCAGGTCGAGCCGGAAGGCGAGGTTCTGGTCGAACCACTGACCATTCTCGACCGGAGAGAAGTGCAGCTGCGGAAACGAGTTATTTCCCAAGCTAAAGTGCAGTGGCAGCACTATGGACCAGAGGAGGCCACTTGGGAAGATGAGGAACTCCTTAGAGAGGCTTATCCAAACCTGTTTACAGGTGATAGACATCGGGACGATGTCCAATCTCAGGAGGGGGAGATGTAATGACCCCAGATTTATGTAAATTTGAAAGTTACTGTGGTAAAAGACGAATACAGTTGTTATTATGTTTTAAACAAAACTGTGGCAAACTAATTCTGATTAAATAATTTAATTTAAATATTTTCTTAGAATTGCTGGCAGCCTCTAAGAGGTGAATCTTAAAGAAAAGGATCAGTGTGATAACTGATGGAACTACCCTTCAAAAGGGAAAAAAAAACCCTAACTTGGGGATTCTGTGCTGTGAGGACAGACAGAGGAAAAAGAAAAGAAAACAAATCTTGCTCCAAGGGGGGGGCAAGGAGGTTAGGTCTGGTGAGGACCAGATAACCTGGCACCAGGAGTGCACTGTTCCTGTTGAGGGCTGGAGGCCTGCAGGATTGCTCGGGGGGAGAACACCGTCCGAAGGATGGATCTCATTGGCTGGGAGGAGAGCAGAAATTAAGCAGGTGACCTTTGTTTGAATAAAACCATTCCTGACAGAGGAAATCAGGTACGGTTCCAAACTGGTAAGTCCCTGATAGGAAAATGAACATGCATTAAAGTTACAGTAATTTGAATGGGAAAGGACTGTTGTTTTTCCTAGATACTGTTAAAAGATTTTACCATGTGACCTTGAGGTAGAAAACTGTTAGTTAATGGAGTAGTCAATAACTCAACCAGACATTAACCTGTGCAAAACTACTTAATGACTCTGTGTAGAGAGTGTTATTAAACGGGCGTACTTATAAAACAAGGAATCTGTGACAAGGTCGTAACCATGCACCGATGGATACAAACAAGGAAAGCACTGTGTGATGTTGTACAGGCGAGACAGTGGTATTAAACTACGTTACATTGCATGTAGCCAGAAAAATGAAAACATTTTAGCCAACCCGAGAGCGGAAGTAAATAACTGTAATAGAGATGATTTAATCACAGCAGAGAACCTGTGCAAGCACGATGAGGGGCATTATTCCTAGTATGGCCGAGAGGCGATGCATGCGAATAAAATGACAGACCCTCGTATTCATTATTCCTAGTATGGCCGAGAGGCGATGCATGCGAATAAAATGACAGACCCTCGTATTCATTATTCCTAGTATGGCCGAGAGGCGATGCATGCAAATAAAACTACCAACCCTTGAATTTAGCACATGAACTGTGAAAACCATGCATGCACATATAAAATACAAACCCTCATATCAAACAGATGAACTGTAAAAAGTTATGCATGAGCGCTCAGACGCGGAATAGCCGCCAAACATATTATGAGGAATAATAATATACAACTTTAGAAGTTACAGAAGCATGAACTGAAACTGTTAACATAACCCCGTACCCCCGAGGCGGAGGCCGCGGGTGAGCTAGCAAGCCATAGCGAAATATAACCACATATCTATTTGCAAAAGCGGCAAACAACAATGAAAATTCCATTAAAACACAGGAATGCCCGAGAGCTTAATGTCTATCTACTGTGGCAATTACTGCTAGCTTCAACAGAACACTTTCGAATTCAAATATATATATATATCATTACATTCAAAAAGGGGATCAAGCCCCATAAAACTAAGACGGGTTCTGATCTGAAAACCCAACGAGTATTTGGACCGTACAATCAATATCAAGTTGTTACAGGATGGCCTGGTAATTAATAGCACAAGATTGAACATACATAACAGAACCGAAGACGGTCTCCAAGCATAACTCTCGCAAGAGAGGATTCTCCATCGTATGCAGCGAAGGCAGCTGTAGGGGTTTCCCACCGGGATTAACCGACAATGGGAGCAAGGAATCCTTGCTGAAACAATAAAGATTCATACCCAATCATATGTAACAGCTCTTGTCTGAAACCTCTAATCACTATAAACCAGGGTAGGGTACGAAAGGTCATAGCATACCTGTGTTAAGCCGGTGAGATGCGCCGCTGGAGAGAAAGCCATAGATGGATCTGCAGCGTAGTAGGTTGCAGCTACAAACCTAACAATGAAACTATGAGAACTGTATGCGTTACTCCAGGTTAACAAAACCTAAAACTTAACCCAAGGATTGTCAATGAAAATTACCTGCGAGGACTCGATGCTGAACGGGAAGACAAACCCTGGAGGGTTACAGTCTGGAGGCACAAGGGAGTTGGTGTCGAACTGTGGAAGGAACATCGAACCAGATCCGCAAAGACCGCGGCACCAAATGAAGAAAATGATAAACTGAATTTCACTCAAAAAAGTCTTAGTAAAACCCTTGACAATTGACAACCCTCCGATCACCAAACTTAATCTGGACCGTCGAAGTAAGGCGGGAGCCTGTGGTGATAAAACCGAAGTCCGCAATCCCAAAGCATCACGTGGCTGGCGAAACCAGGTCATGCCACCTGCCCCGGACGTACTGCCGCGTTTATGGTAGGATGAGTTGTCAACAGGCTCTGTGGCGGGATATCAAGTCCACACCATTAACCATTGTAAATATCTCGAGCAGATTGTCATAGGTAGAATAAACCAAGGTATGGGTTATGTTAATTCGGTGAGGTGGGTGTATTGAAAGGTATATTGAACATGTATAACCGTAAACTTTGGCATAGATATATATATATTAATACACCCCGACTTATGTATATGTTTAACAATGTTTATGGTTGACAATTGCTTATGCTTTATGCAAACGTTTTTAATAATAGGAAAATTGAAGGTAAAGTGCACTTTAATCATATAGATTGATATGGTGATGGTCATAATGATTGGAAAAAAAAAATCATATGAGCATTATGTTTAGGCAAGTTGGTATGTATAACCAAAAAAAAAATTGGATATATGGCTAGGGTCGTGACAATCTTCTTATAGTTTGCAAAATACTTCTGATATAGTAAATCGAAGAGACAAAAATACTACCTCATGTTAGCATATTTGGACACATAGGAAATAGTTAAGTATAACTTGGTTAGTGTAGAGTTAGATAAAGTGTGTTTCCTTACTATGTACTTTTGTAACTTACAATCCGACAGTCACGATATGTAGTGATCCCACAGTTCATTCTCTTCTTGATATTACGGATATCCGTGGCTCCCATTGGTCCATCATATCTATTTAAAGAGCATGGAGGATCATTTGTAGGGTAACAGTTCATGAGATAAGCTTATGTAAGTTTCGATTTTTTTATAAATAAACTGTGCTGCGTTGGCTCAAGCCGTGGACTATTTCCCTCTTTCAGTGTTTTAACGACGTCAACAATACTTGTGTATTGATCTATGATGTGCTCACTCGTGTATTGATCTGTGATCTCTTTGTGAGCAGTGTCCTTTGATGTTCTATCTCACGAACCTACCTTATAAATTCTTACATGGTATCAGAGCTATTTGACAGCTGCATCCATTGGTGATCCAAATATGAAGCAAGTAGAACTGCATCCGACTGTCGTTTCTGAAATCTACTATTAATCACTGCTTTCGGGCCGAGAGGACTGCTCTATTGTGTTATGAGCATATGTTCTAGTGAGGTACCCCTTTCATTTGACGTGAAAGGGTTTCCAGTAGTCTTAGCTGTGTCATTTTTAATATCTCGAGGTATACAATGTTTATTTGCAGTTAATATCTGGAGGTATACAATGTTTATTTGCAGATTTTAGTTATTTTCTCTGCGCTTATTTTGATTTATTTATCTTTTTTTTTTCTATTTCTTGATCTATACCTTTCATTTCTTCATATTCTCTTGGCCCCAGGACTCTCTCTCATCTGGGCAAATAAAAAACATAAAGGAATGAATTTTCTCATGCTTATGCTCTTTTCTTCCATGCCTTAGTGTGATCTCTGAAAATTAGAAATATTGAGGAAAATATTTAGTTGCTAGCCAAAGCTAACTTCAAGGTGTAAGGTTTTTTTTTTTGTATGTCCGTGCTGGGTTTTGTATTTTTTGTTTTGTAGGCAAAAAAAAGTTTTCTCAAATAAGCACACACCCCAAAGCTTCAATGATGAAAAAAGAACCCTTTCTCTTTGGCAGATTTTTTTTAAATATAACATTATCATTCATTTCCGCACATTCCCCCACTTCCTTGACACCTTCAACAACTTTTATTCAAAAAGCAATAACTTCTTTATCCGGAAGCCGTTTTCAGAGCTGTTTATTTTAATAAGCCTGATTTTTCGAGATCTTTCCATTAGAACATTCAATTTCACCATCTACAACTTCAGTTTCTGTTAAAATGGAAAGTCCATGCCAATTTATTCTTGACAGCACCAACTACTTCCAATGGTGGCTACATTGTTGATTTACTTAGAACTAAAGGTTATTACAGAACAACCTTAGGCCAAGAAACCAAACTGAAAGATGAAGATAAGGCAGCCAAATGGGAAAATATGCAAGATCAAACACATGGGTTGATAGGGATGTCTATTTCTCCAAACCTTAGATTCCATAATGTAGAACTTGATATTCGTAATGAAGCAATGAAACAGATCACTAATTTTTTTGGAATTAAAAATGAACTTGGAGCCCATCAACTCGAAAATGAGTTGCTTACATTGGACCGAAATAATTTTTCTTCAATTGAAGATATTTTGTTCAATTTCAAGACTCGTAGACTTCTCTTGGAAGGTGTTAAGGTTAAGAAAGAATATGGTAACCTTGTATTTTCCATTCTTACTAAGTTGGGACCAACCTACTCTGTGTTTATTTCAACCTTCCATTCTACAAGGGAAGCCTTCATTTCTCAAGGACAAAATGACAAGTCCCCTTCCTTTGATGCCTTTTGTGATTCTTTAACAAGAGAACAAGAAAAGCTCTTACATCTTTGTCTTCTTAATCTTGGAAACTCTTCTAAGAAAGTCTTAGCTGCCCAACAACAACCAAATTCAAAGAATCCTAAGAAGTCGTATCCTAAAAAAAATGGTCCTAAACCAGACAAGGGTTCTAAGCTAGTTCAGTTTCAAAATGAAAAATAATTTCAGCAAAATGATAAGGAAAATGAAAACAAAGGGAAGAAGACTGATAGAAATTTCTACTTTTGTAATCGAAATGGCCACTTAGAATAAAAATGAGTTAAGAAGATGGAAGCCTTGGAAGTAGCAATGAAGAAGCATAACATCCATTTGAAGCACTCAACAACTTCATCTTCAGGAATAAAACTTTCTACATATGGTTGTCAATCATCTCGGTCTGGATACGCACTACATGTATCTTCTTCTTCTCATTGTCATGAGTGGCTCATTGATTCTGGAGGTTGTTATCACATGGCAAAAAACAAAGCCATGTTTTCTTCTTTAAATGATTGTAACAAAAAAAAATATATATGTTAGTGATGATAGATCTCTTAGTGTTGTAGGGATTGGAATTGTTCATATAGACAATGGTCAATTCAATAATGTATTATGTGTTCCAACCTTATCCTACAACCTTGTATCTGTATATCAGATAACTCATTCAGGAGAAGGTAAAATCGTTGAATTTTTACCTCACAATGTTGTAATTAAGGACCTAAGAGATCCTAGACAGATTTTAACTACTGGCAATGTTGATGATTCTACAAGGTTGTATAATTTTAACAACTTTGGGTCATCAAATCTTCCCTCAATATTTGTTGCTCATAATGATGAAGTGAGCAAACTTTGGCATGAGTGATTTGGTCACTTAAGCTATCACTCCCTTTAGAATCTATGTAAAGAAAATATGGTGACAGGTCTTCCAATGGTATCTTGCAGAGATGGTGTTTGTTCCGGATATGTACTCAGAAAATATCATCGAGATAGTTTTGAAAAATGTGCCTCTTGGCATGCCTCAACCCCTTTATAGCTTGTGCATATTGATTTATGTGGTCCACTTCCAGTTGTTTCATTCTTTGGCTACAAGTATTTCTTAACTTTCATTGATGATTTCTTCAGATGCACTTGGATATACTTCTTAAAACTCAAGAGTGAAGTATTTAACATGTTCTTGGCTTTTAAGGCCTTTGTTGAAAAACAATCTGGACATCAAATTCTTAATCTAAGATCTGATAATGGCGGAAAATATGTTAACAACAAATTCATCAACTTTCACATTCAGAATGGAATTCAAATGCAACATACTATTCCATATGCTCCACAACAAAATGGTGTAGCTGAAAGGAAGAATCGCACCTTAAAGGAAATGGCTAATTGTATGCTTCAATCCAAAGGACTTAGTCTTAATTTTTGGGCAGAAGTAATTAACTATGCAAATTATATAATAAATCACACTCCTACTAAGGTTTTAAAGAATATCAGTCCAGAAGAAGCATGGAGCTCAATTCAACCAGATGTAAGTCACTTTCATGTTTTTGGAAGTGAAGCATGGGCCCATATTCCAGATGAGAAACATAAAGCTTTAGAACTTGAGAGTGAAAATGTATTTTTGTTGGATATTCTAAAGATGTCAAAGGATATATACTCATTCCACTTAAGTCCAAAAATGTTATCATTAGAAGAGATGTAAATTTTGCTGAAAATATATCGGCCTACGAGCCTAGTTCAGCGAATGTGCCACCGCTCTCTATCCCTTCTACTTCTGAAAATATCTCTTCTTGAGATGATGATAGCAAGGATGACAATCCTCCCTCACCTTCTCAAGATCCTACTTCATCTTCTCAGCTTCCAAAATGGGTCTTTGCTACTCGGGATGCAACAGGTGCTCTTGCCGGTGATCCTACAGATCAGTGACATACACGTTCTCAGTTCGATAAAACCTCTTCTTTACTAGCTCAAGCTTCAGCTAATTATGATCCTGACACCTTTGTAGAAGCTTCAGGCCATACAGACTAGGATGCAGCTATGAATGAAGAATATCGCTCATTATTGGAAAATGATACATGAGATCTTGTTCCCCTTCCAAAGGGATGAAAACTTGTTAGATGCAAATGGGTTTATAGAACTAAGTATGGACCAGATGGAAAATTTGATAAACATAAAGCTTGTCTTGTTACTAAGGGTTTTACACAAGTTGAAGGCATTGACTATACTGAAACCTTCTCCACTATTGCCAGAATGAACTCTATCCACCTTGTTCTTTCACTTGTTGCCTCTTTTAAATGGGAAGTCCATCAGATGGATGTTAAATTTGCCTTCTTGCATGGGGACTTACGTGAAGAAATCTATATGGAACAACCTACTAGCTTTGTACAAATAGACTCTAGCCCTATATTTCGTCTTAAGAAATCCCTTTATGGTCTCAAGCAAGCCCCTCGGGCTTGGTATGCCAAAATGGATAGATTTCTTTTAGAAACTAGATTTTTTAGGTGTCATTCTGACAGTACTATCTACACCAAGAAATTGGGCAAGTCTCTTATCATTCTTGTTCTTTATGTTGATGACCTTATCCTTAATTGCAGTGATCCCAACCTTATAAACCATGTGAAGTCTGGCCTTAAAAAGAAGATTGAAATGACAGACTTAGGACACTTGCATTATTTTCTTGGTCTTCAAGTCTTGCAATCCAAGGAAGATATTTCCCTTTCCTAGTCTAAGTATGCATGTGATCTTCTATGCCATTTTCACATGGAAGACTGTAAGCTAGCCCCTTCTCCCTTTCAGTGTGGAGCCAAAAATTCAGTCACTTGTACTTCCCCTGAAGTTGATGCTACCTTATACCATCAACTTGTAGGAAAACTTTTGTATCTAACCCATACTCATCCCGACCTTTCCTTTGCTGTTGGCCTTATTAAACGGTTTATGCAAAATCCATATGAAAGTAATGGGAAAGAAGCTAAAAGAATACTTCTTTATGTTCAAGGTACAATTCAGTTTGGGATTCATTATAGTGTAGAAGCATCTTCTCTATTGGTTGTTTCACTGATTCTGATTGGGATGTGACCCTAATGATTGGAAGTCTACTGTAGGTTATGTGTTCACTCTTGGTTAAGGACCTATTACATGGGCTTGCCAGAAACAAAGTGCCATTTCTCTTTCTTTAGTAGAAGCAGAGTATTGTGGTGCCATAGAAGCTAGTAAGGAAGCCCTGTGGCTTCATCAAATCCTGTCAGAGTTTGGCTTTCATTAGCAACATCTGACTACACTTTGATGTGATAATCAAAGTACCATTCAACTATGCAAAGATCTAGTCCAACATCAGCACAACAAACACATTGAACTACACATGCACTTCATTAGAAAGCTCATTCAAGACCATGTTCTTGAAGTGCAATATTGTTCAACAGATGATCAAGTTGCAGACATCTTTACAAAGGCTCTCACAGAGGCAAAGTTTACTAAACTTCGATTTATGGTTGGAGTTCAGGAAGTTTTCACGAATGGGGGATAGGCTCCAATGCCTCCTTCCTTCTCCTATTGTCTCATATTTGTACATCCTTCAATCATATCCCAAGTTTTTCTTAAGGGGGGATGTTAGGATATTCCGAGACATAGGAAATAGTTAAGTATAACTTAGTCTAGTGTAGAGTTAGGTAAAGTGTGTTTCTTTACTATGTACTTTTGTAACTTACAATCCGACAGTCATGATATGTAGTGATCCAACAGTTCACTCTCTCTTCAGTATTACCGAGACTTGATCCATGGCTTAACACCCAATTGGTCCCTGATCTCTATTTAAAGAGCATGGAGTGTCATTAACTGTTCATGACAAAAGATTATGTAAATTTTCATTCTTTTATTAACAAATTCCCTAAATTGGTCGTGTTGGCTCAGGCCATGTACTACTTCCCTCTTTGAGTGTTTTAACCATGTCAACAATACTGATGTATGATCTGTGATCTATTTGTGGGCGATTTCCTTTGGTGTTCTATCTGAGGAACTTACCCTGTAAATTCCTACACTTTAGAAGTTTGGCATGGCAATAATCCTAATGTAGATAGTGATGGTTACAAAAATGGTAACAGTTTGAATGAGAATCATTGTGGTGTGAATTTGGTCTCTGACATAGAAAATTGGAGAGATATCGAGAGAAAGTTGGGGAAAAATAATCTGGTCCAATACATCAATATCAAAACATCACAGAATTTGGCAAAGTAATCGATAGGAGGACTTATGGTAAGGTATATACAGTGACAAAAAACGAAAACCCACTAGTGCAGTGTGATATATATTCCAGGAAATGGGTTAGGGTTGCTTCGTATCCTCTTTATCCTACTCGAGAATGTACCTATATGAGTGGTGCATTTGACCACAAAGGGAATGGGCAGAAGGATTTAAGCTATACACAATGGAGATGGAAACCTAGAGATTGTAATCTTCCCAAGGTATGCAACACTATTATGTACAATGAATTCTTTGAACACTATATTGAAATCCCAAATTTGAGAGGGACAATGTTTAACTTAGCACGTGTTTCCTCAAAGTTTGAATGTAACAAAGAGGTTGTAGTCCTGTTATGTGTGGTGGTTTTTTCATCAATGTCTCATAGTCTAATTTTTGACAGAACTATTAATTCCTAAAAGCTACTAAAAAAATTGCATTTCTAATTGAAACACTTTTTTTCACATAAAACAATTTTCATTATGTTCATATAGGATGAATATAAATCAAGTTATAGGAATTTCTAATTAAAACAATTTTTTTCACATAAAAAAACTTTCATTATGTTTCTATTAGCTAAATATTAGCTGAAAAGAAAGCAAGTTACAACCAACCAAATTGATGTCAACGTGCTGCATTTCTCTTAGGTCCCTAGATTGCTAGTGTAGCCCCTTATTGTTATTAATGTAACCTCCTTATTGTATCATTGTGCCCATGTAACCCCCATATTTTTATTATTGTGCCCCCTAGAAGCCCACTATTGTTATTTTTGTGCCCTTACAATATTAGTGTTATGTCAACTCTAATTATATTGTGATTGCTTAGACTCCTATATATAGAAAGGAGGTATTGTCATTTGTATCATCCACTAATTGTTCATTTGTATAATGTAAAGGAGGCTTCCCCCTCGACGAGGCTGATTTTTAATTCGCTAATCTATCTCTTCTTCTATTTTGTGAGTTGGTTGCATAAGATTCCATATGAGAACTTTGGATTCTATGGTTTCACTACTTCAAATAGCTCATCGTGGAATTTTCACTATAGCCTTACTTCTACGAACATTTAGAGGTTTAAGTTAAAACCCATTCGAGACAAAAGCTTGATCAACTTCATGTCCAAATTTCAGAGTTTGTCTCCCTATATGTTCAAAGATATTAACTGAGGAATTTTGGGTTTTTGCATGCTCCCGAATTCCATCTCAAACAAGAGACCCTGGGAAAATCGTGATAACTTTCTCTTTGAGATTCAAATTTAGGTTTTAGTAAGTGACAAAAATAGTATGAAATTTAGTTTTTTGGGTATCATTTTCAGGGCGAGAGGTTGAAATAGTGACACATCACACATTTTTCAATGTTGCTCTCCTGAACTAGTCTATAATCAGGTCATCGCTGGAGATTGGGAATAAATCTTTCTTGGAGAATCCAATCTTAATCCAATGTGCGGGGTTAGAAATAGGATTTAGAGGACTACCACAGGCCAAAATTGTAGAACTTGGGGATATGAAATTACAGAGTTATATTCATTTAAATATCAAGCTCCTAAAAGCAAGAAAACGAATGACTCGAATCAAGAAAATAGAAACACCTAGTAAGCAAAATTGGATGGATGATATGAAGAATGTAATCGAACCTAACATAAATAGTTTTGTCTATGCCATGGAAGCTAATATTGATGGTATGGAAGCAGATTTGAAGAAATACATGGAATATTTGAAGAAAGACATGGAAGTTTTGAGGGAAGGTGGGACAAAGTCACTACAAGAAAAGCTTCCTAATGGTGAAAAGGTACTAGAGAAAACTCACGAACAAAAGCAATGTTCATCATGATTTCATAGAATCTAATCTTCGATTGAAGAACCACAATATTCCAAAGATATATATGAGTAAGTTTGATGGCAAGGATCCTCTAACATGGATACTATAGATGGAGAAATATTTTGATCTCCATAATGTGCAAAACACAAAAAAGGCACGCATTGCAACTTTATATTTAGAACCTAGTGAGTTGCATGGTATCAATCACTTTTCTCTCATAAACAGATGGTTACTTGGTCCATTTTTATGGAGGAAATTATAGCCCATTATGAGGATACAAAGAGCAACACCTTCTTCAGCCAATCGATAAATCTCAAACAAAAGGGTTCAATGGCAAAGAACATTGAGGACTTCGAAAGATTGAATATTAGGGTAACCGATATTCCAGAGGAGCATAAGATTGATGTCCTCATAGGGAATTTAAAATATAGCATCCAACATGAGGTTCGCCTTTGTGAATTTGATTCATTGGAGAAGGCATTCAGAGTGGCAAGAAAAGTTGAAAGCAAAGTTATGGAAAAAATCAAGTCTACCACTCATCACTATTAGGATGCAAGTTTTGTTTCTCCTAGACTTCCACAACCTACAAGGTTGACACCATAAAAGTTGGAAGAAAAAAGAGAAAAAGGGCTTTGTTATAATTGTGATAGAAAATACACTAAAGGTCATAAGTGTGCTGAGAAGAAATTAATTTACATAAATTGTGAAGTGGAGGAAGAAAAGGATCAAGAAATGTCAAAATAAGAGGATATACGTTAGGAACCAACCCCAAAGAGAGGAGAAATGAATCAAATCATATCTTGTAGTGCATTGGCAAGAACTACCACTCCTCCGACTCTCAAGATAGATGGACAAATGGAGACAGTGAACAAATTTTTGGAAGGATGTCGTCGCTGCTTTGTATCTTATAAACAAACATAATGGTTTAAGTGGTTACCTCTTGTTGAATGGTGGTATGACGCTTTAGCAAAAATGACCCCATTTATGGCACTTTGTGGATATCATACACCATCCATCACATCATCTTTAAGAGAATATTCTAAGTTTCAAGAAATGGAAAATCACATCAAACATCAACAACAAGTTCTCCAACTCTTAAAGGATAACCTGGCTTTGGCATAGAATCAAATGAAATAGCACGCAGATCAACATCATAGCAAAAGAAATTTTCATGTAGGCGACTGCGTATTTTTATGGCTACAACCATATAAACAAATGTCCCTCAAGTAAGACAAGAAGGATAATAAATTGTCACCAGAGTACTATGGTCCTTACAGGGTGTTGTAAAACATTGGTACTATGGCATACAAATTGGAGTTCCCTGCATATACCTGAGTGCACCCAGTTTTCCATGTTTCATGCTTAAAGAAGGTTATAGGTGACAAGATCCCTATTCAAACAATATTTTTGGAACTTGATGAGTTTGGAAAATTCATATTGGAAAATGGAGTAGTGATGGAAATAAGAACCCGATGGCTACAAAATCGATCAATTTCAGAGTATTTCATGAGAATTTTATATAGAAGCATTCCCTTTTTGAAGGAGAGGGTCATGTTAGGTCCCTATAGTGCTACCATAGCCCCTTAATATTATTAGTGCAACCCCCTTATTATATTGTTGTGCCCATGTAGTCCTCATATTGTTATTATTGTGCCCCATAGAAGCCCACTATTGTTATTGTTGTGCCCTTACAATATTATTGTTATGGTGGTTCTGATTATATTGTGACCCTAGACACCATGTATAGAAATGAGGTCTTGTCATTTGTATCATCTAGGAATTGTTCATTTGTGTAATGTAAAGGAGGTTTAACCATTGAATATGTTTATTTTGAAGTCATTGATCTATCTCTTCTTCAATTTTGTGAGCTGGTTCATAACAATTTCTAATTAATGCACCTTTTTTCACATAAACAAATTTTCATTATGTTTCTATAGGCTGAATAGAAATCAAGTTAAAGTGAACCAAATTGATGGAAATGTGTTGCACGATTATAATTGTCCAGTGGAGATATTTTTGTCAGCCTTCTTGGTTGACCAAGACAACATTAAAATTGGGAATAAGATCAAAGAAATAATTACACTCCAAGCAATTGAGAAACACAGGGCTTACTGGAAAGATGTTGATATCCTCATCTTCAATTCAACACATTGGTGGGTACAACGGAATAAAGCTGGAACAAAAGCTTTATGTCAGATTTGTCTTTTAGCTTAAGTCTTATACTAAATCCTTCTTTTAGTTTACCCAATATATATCATACTTAATTATGGTTTATGAATTTGGTTGTTTACTAACACAATCAGTCACATTAATAAATGTGGTTGATAAAGAACACTTTGTTCCATTTTCCACTTTTTATATATCAATCAACATCTAAAAATAATAAGATTAGATTATATCAACTATATTCTATTGTCAATATTGGCATTGATGTCATTAAACTCATTAGTAATCATTTATGTTGAATGTATTTATTGTAAAAGGCAAAAAGTGATGTGGAGTGCACATGCTATGCTAATCAATGTAAAGGCTAAACATTGTCAAATGGAATATAAAATATTGAGACATTAGCTAACAAAATATATTTTTCATTGAGGAGAAAATGTATGATACAATATAATCATTACTGGTTGAGTTGTTTTATTTCAACTCTAATTTATGTTACAAATTGTTTTCAGAACTAAAAATGAAGGGACAAGTTGACGAATATTTTTTTAAATACAAAGAGACAATTCCTCATTTCATATTCCTGCAAAGAATACAAACAACCAATAATGTTTGCTTATAAAATATACAATGTGGGATGGAAAAAGGGATTTTGAGGAAAAAAAGCCTGCATAAGAAAGTTGATGAGCAGTAGCAGAAGAGACACAAAGTGGAAAAGGAGAAGTAGTGTAGTAGTAGACTTAACAGTAGAACTATAAATGAGATAACCAACATTTATTACTTGATGTTGTGATTGGGAGATTTCTTCCCCTTTCTATGTTGTAGCTTGAAAATGAACAGGTTGTAGCTTGCAAAAAATATGTGGGAACTGGAGCTTCCTTTGAGGTAGGAGCATATTGTAGGTTGGCACCTACAAAAAATTGATGTAATAAGGAGTAGATGCTTGCCTTCACATCACTTTTAGCCTAAACTTCATCATTTTCTCCGTTTGGGGTTTCCACTTATATATGGTGTCTTCATTTGTTGTTTCTTGAATTTTGTTTGAATGTTCTTAATTTTTTTATAAATAAATCTGCAAATTTCTCCCCTTGACACCTACAAAAGAAATTCAATAATAATAGAGCATGAACATGAACCATTAGTTGCATAAGAAGAAGATTAAGTTGAGAAAAAGTAATGTATTTTGAATTACTGATTCACCCCATTTGTGAGTAATTCCCAATCATAAATATCAATTGGTATCAGAGCCAAGCTCCTTCAATAGTAGTCTAACAACTCGAAGGAGGTCCTAAGTCAATAAGATGGCTAGTTAAAAAGGATGCTGAGTAAATAAATCTGCTATATTTGTTGGTACAAAATATGTATTCTCGAAAGTGAGAATGAAGACATATTTAATGTCTCTAGGACTAGAAGTCTTGGTTGTTGTGATGATAGGGTATGAAGAACCAAAGGAAACAAAGTAGTGACAAAGATGCCAAACTAAATATTATAACTAATGAAACATCCATGAATTCACTTCTGAGTGGTCTATGTGAGTCCGAATTTATCAAAGTAATGCATTGTGAGACAACGAAAGACATTTGGGTTAAATTAAAAAATATTCACGAAAGAGGTAAGAAGGTGAAGATGGCCAAATCACAATTGTATAGAACATAGTTTAAGACCTTAAAAATGAAAGAAGATGATGATATAGATAAATTATTTTTAAGATTTGATGAAGTCGTAAATATCATAATGGGTCTAGGAGAAACAATCAAAGAAATTGTAATATTTCAGAAAATATTGAGGTGATTACCTTCTAAATTCAATCCTAAGGTTTCAGCTATAGAAGAGACAATAAACTTTGAGACTTTGAACAACGATCAAGTACTTGGCTATTTGAAAACATATGAGAAGAGAATTCCAAAAGGGAAGGCAATGACTAGAGAGGAAAATTTCAAGGTAGACAAACCCATAGAAGAAAAGTAATTTTCATGCTCAAGTTTTGCTGAAGAAGAAGCAAAAATTGTCAAAAGGTTGGAAAAAGGCACATGTAAGTACAAAGGAAAAATTTTCTTTAAGTGTTTTAAGTGTGGAAGAGTGCAACATTATGCATCAAAATTTACTTATAAGAAAGAAGAAAATTAGCGTAAAGGGAAAGAGGAGAACAAGTCTAACAAAATGTAGAAAGAGAGAAAATTCAAAAGAAAAAGCTTTTATGCTCAAGAAGATAGCAACGGATCTGAAAGTTCTAGTGAATCCTATAGTGAAGATGGAACCACTGAATTCATGTTGATTGCCTTAGAAGATCTTGAAAAGGATTTTCAGGAATACGAATAAGAAGAGGAAGGTGAGGTAGACCTTTAGCGGGGGTTAATCAGTTCCCTGGATGAAATAGAAAGGCTTAAACTAATGAATATAATGTAAAAAGAGACCCTATTGAAATGTGTAAAGGAAGAATAAAATTCAAAAGACATTATCAAGCTGAAAGTTTAACTTGAAGAGGTAAAGAAGGTGGAAGACATTTTGATGAAGCAAATAAAAGAGAAATGACAAGAGTGTGAAAGATTAAAAGAAGAGGTGGTAAGTCTGAAGAAGAAGCTAGAGAAAGCTCAAACTGAACTAAACATGAATATTCAATAGATAAAAGGGTCTGAAAAAATGGATGTGATATTAAATGCTCAGAGGTATTCACTCATAAACACAAGGTTAGGCAAGGAGAATCTAGTAAATCCAAGGCAAAGGATAAAAGGACAAGTTGCTAGGGGAGAGGATGACAACTCACATCAATCTGAGAACAAAAATTTGAGCAACACTTCAACATCAAATTAACAACTACAAAGAAACATTGTTGGAGAATTCCAGAACAAAAAAGAAATGGACAATCAAACAAAAATCTATCAGAAACCACACTTCTTCAGGAGAAAATATTTTCAACTATTAAGATGGTTAGATTCTCAAACATCATCGACTACGAGGTACATACAATTTTTTTATGGATCATGGTACTGTTGTAAAAATTTGGGACATAAAGCCATAAATTGTAGAGGTTATGTCGAAAGAATTAATTTGGGAAATTCTAATATAAGAAACAATGTGCTCACAAACATTAAAACAAACATGAATCTAGACAAAAATTCATTTGCTCCTCTCCTTGATGTCACTGGATTTTTCTATTGTCACAACCTTGGGCACAAGGCATATGAATTTTAGCTTAAATACAATAGATTAACATCTCATAAAATTTATAGAACAATGGATGCTTGAAATGAAAAAAGAAGGTAGAAGAAAAGAAACTTGATAAGTGTGACGTAATTCTGAAAGCCCAAGATCAAAATAATAAATAGTACATGGATAGTGGCTACTCTATACATATGACATGAAATAAAAGAAGAATTGTTTCCTTGTATGAAAATAAAACTGGAAATGTCACACTCGGTAATGAGGAAGGATGAAGAATTAGAGGAAAGGGTACGGTTAATCTGAATAATGGAAGAGGAAAGGCTCAATATGCACTATTTGTAGATGGTTTAAAACATGCTTTGTTGAGTGTAAGTCAGATGTGTGAAAAAGGTTATGATTTTCTCTTTACAGCTCAAGACTGTCAAATAAGGGCAACAACTATAAGGAATATTCTGGCTAAAGGAGTTCGAATTGAGAAACATGTATATATGTTGAAGAAAGAAAGTGAATAATGCTACATCATAAAACAAGATGAATCATTGATGTGGCATAGGAGATTGGGGCATATCAATTTTGATCACATCAACAAACTCAGTAAGAAGAAAGAAGTTAGATATCTACCAACATTAAAGAAGCCTCAAAATACTATATGCAAATAATGTCAAATGGGTAAATAAACATGAACCTCATTCAAAGTAAAATATAAACTATCAAGTACTAAGCCTTTCCAGCTAGGTCATATGGATTTGTGTGGGCCTTCTAGAACATAAGAACCAAGAGGAGAACAATATTTCATTCTGGTACTCAATGACTATTAGAGATTGACTTGGGTGGAATTTATCATAAATAAGTCAGAATCATTTCATAAATTCAAAACATTCAAGGCATTGACAGAAAATCAAACAAGGTGTAGGATAAAATGCATAGGTCATACAAGGGAGGTGAATTTACCTCATATGAATTTGCAGACTTGTGTAATGAATTTGGCATAAAACAACATTATATTATTGCAGACACACCTCAATAGAATTGAGTTGTAGAAAGACAAAAAAAATAAGCTTAGAAAATGGCCAGAAACATGATGCAAGAAAGAAACATTCCTCAAACCCATTGGACAGAAGTGGTACATACAACAATACATATTCTCAATAAGGAACATCTCACACCAAACTATGATAAGTCACCTTATGAACTATGGCATGGTAAGCTAGCTTCAATCAAACATTTTAAAGTATTTCAGAGTAAGTGTTTTATAAAACAATAATGATGGAAAGTTAGGAAAGTTTGATCCTTGATTAGATGAGGGAATATTTTTGGGATATTCATCAAAAAGTAAGGGATACAAATGTTATCATAAAATACTGCATAAGATTTTAGAATGCATAGATGTAAAGGTTGAGGAAGAGCTACCTAATAAGAACAAGAGAACATGTTTTATCAATCCTCTAGATCATCGTCATTGTGTTAGTAAATAAAATGAAGTACAAGAAGAAGAACTAGAAGATACAGAGAATCATTCAGTAGGACCCTCAAGATATACTCAGAAGAATGATCCTGAAAATCAAATTATTGGAGATAAAAGTTAAGGAGTAAAAAAAAAGAGGAAACTCGGAGAAAAATTCAACAAGTTCATATAGTTATGATGTCATAGATAGAGCCAAAGAACTTTGATGAGGCAAGTAAAGACAAAAGTTGCATATATTCTATGGATGATGACCTAGACCAAATTGAGAAGAATGAGACTTGGGAAATAACACCAAGACCTGTAGGAAAGAATGTCATTGGCACAAAATGGGTATTCAAAAATAATATGAATGAATAGGCTCAAGTTTTTAGAAACATAGCTAGAATAGTGTGTAAGAGTTACTCACAAGTGGAAGGCATTTATTATCAAGAGATCTCTATATCAGTCACGAGAATGGAGGCAATCAGGATGTTTTTGGCCTTTGCATGCTACAATGATTTCAAGCTATACCAAATGGACAAAAAGTCTTCTTTGGTAAATGGTGATCTTGAGCAAGAAGTCTATATGGAACAACCTGGAGGTTTTTCATTATCATATAAGCCTAACTATGTCTGCAAGTTAGAGAAAGCATGGTATGGTCCTAAACAACCACCATGACCATGGTACTCTAGATTGGATAAGTACCTTCAAAAATAGGGTTTCAAGCGGGGAGGAACTGACAGTAATCTATACATAAAGGCTGATGGATATGAATTACTAATTATGGTTGTGCATGTGGATGATATCATGTTTCACAGCAATAAAGATGATCTAGTAAAAGGTTTTTCTGAAGAGATGAAGTTAAGTCCCTACTATTGATCTTACTAACAAAAACAAATAATACATGATGTTTAAAACATGGGTATAAATAAAAATCAAAAGCCATGTGCAGGAAACTTTTAAAGGAAACCCTTGATCAAGAATTTACTTGATAGGTGTAAGTGCCCATCAAATTTACACCCTAGTAATTGATGCATTCAAAAAAATATTTTAAATAACAAAAACTTGCCAAAAATTATTTCCTCAAATTCAAACCAAAAACTCCAAACAAAAGATAATTAAACAATGCTGAAAAAGATACAAAAATAAAATAAAATACATTAATAAAAATATATTAATAAAATATAATATATAGATGAAATATATTAATAAAATATAGCATATAGTTAAAAATATATGAATCAAAGTATATTACACTGAAAATTGAAATGGTCATGAAAGTTTTGTAAATTCCACTCAGTAAGTCCATGTAATAGGATTTTAATATTATGATTTATTTATAAATATTAAATTTAAAAAAAAAAAAGTTAATATAACAAAATTTATAGATAAAATACATTAAAAATTTACTACTCATTTATTTTTTCGATATAAAATAATTATATTTTAAATGATAAACTAAAAAGTTGAAATAAAATAAAATAAATATTTTAAATAATAAATTTGTAGTTATTATAAATGTTATAATTGATAATGGATAAATAAACTAAGAAAAAAACTAATGCTGAATAAAAAAGTGATATATCTCTTCACTTAAGTTAACCTGCTTTGAAAATATAAATATATTTTCTTAAATAAACATTAACCAAATAGATGTTGCAAAAAAAATGTGATGTCAAATAAATAAGTGATATCTCATAATTTGAAAACAAATATTTTTGGAATAAAAGGCCACAAATAAATAATGGTTATTAAAATAAAATTTAAACATCAATTAAACCAATTATAAATGTTACTGCAAAATACATTATTGCACAGAGATAAATTAGGTACTTCAAGCATTGTGGAAATAAACTAGGATTGACAAAAACAAAATACTATTTATTTGGACAAAAAATAGGAATAAGAGTAATATAAACATTATTCCTTAGCGGGAATGTAAACGTGCATAATGGGTTAAGAAAATCAAACTAACGGTGAAGACAAAGAGAATGTAGCATAATCAAACAACATAATTCTATGTATTTGAACAAAAAATTAGGAATAAGAGGACTATAAACATTTTTCCTTAGCAGGAATGTAAAAGTGCATAATGCAAGGGTTAGGAACATGAAATTAATAGTGAAGACAAAGAAAATGTAGCACAATCAAGAAATTGTAGAGGAGTGTGATAGTTGGGAGCTTGGTGGATGAGAAAATAGGATTACTCGTAATAATTAGCATAGTTATATAAATTAAATGGGTGATAAAAATTGTTACCAGTGATTAAAATAATAATGTGCTATTTAATTTAAGTACTGAACCTTTGTAATGGGAAAATAGAGTAGAAGTCCCAATTACAACTCACAAAAATTGTGTATATTTTATAAAATATTCTCAAATTATGATAGTTAAATCAAATATACATTCTATTATTATAAAAGAGAGAAATTTTATAAACCATTTCAAAATAGAGGATACTTATGGAGGTAATTAAACTTAGTGATTGAGTAAAACACTTTAGGCTGATAAACTTAGTGATTGCGAGTAAAATACATTATGCACCACAAAACCCTAGATACAATAAACTAGAGTAAGCCCATGAATACATAGAAAAGAGCTATATAGATGAAGATTACTAGATGCATAAATAATTCTCACTTCTTCACTTTGAATCGATCTCGAGTGGAACCCAAAGCCAATGCAAATATAAGGTTTTTAAGAAGGAAAAGGGTGAAGGCCAAAAATGTAGTGCTGATATTGTTTTCAATTGAAAATTGATGCTGGGTGCAAAGTTGCACAATCACCAATGATATTGAAATTTGTGTATGGTATCTTTATGCCGATCATTTGTTTTTCCCTGGTTGAAAATGATTTGGATTAATAAATTTTGAGAATATTCCATAATGTAAGTAAAAGAGGTTTGGATTAATAAATTAATTGTTTGACCTTTTTTTTTATATGAATTTCACTTATAATAGCTTCTAATGATTGATTGTGACTTACAACAATAATGTATATTATTTAAATTAGATATCAAATATTATTTCAATATATGTATTATAACAATAGTTTAATGAGAGCATCACATCACTCATGAAAATCGCAAAAAAAAGTGAGGGATTGTTGATGAAAGTGTGCACTAACTTTTGACATAGGTGGAACATTGCATAGGCATTGCCTTGATGGAATTTTGTTTTTCCTATTCAAGCTTGCATAAAAGAGTGCGATAACGAAATTTTCATAGGATAAGCATGTGTGAGCAAGTGAATTTGACACTCAAGAATTGACAATAAATTGATTATGGAACGAATGATCACAAGATCCATAATAGGCTCCAAAATTCAAGTTAGACCAGATTTTGGAGGGTGTTTTTCATAACGAAAACATAATGCTATGTAGGAAATGTTCGTCTATATTTTCATCCATATCCTCCATCGAATGGGTATGATAAGGATATATCACCTAGTAATGATATTGTGAAAATATTGTCTACATTAAAGGAGGTTGTTTTGGATCAAAGAAAAATTGAATCCATCCTTGTAAGCCTAGGGAATTCCAAGAAAAAGGCTAAGATTCCTGTGAAGGGTTGAGAAATGATTCAGTTTAGGGTATTGGATTCCAAGTATAAGCCCTCAGTTATATTTAGACTTCAACATTTGATTTATATCGCTATGTGTCCCCTCCTTATGTGATGAAGTATGGATCAAAGGACTTAGCTGATGAAAGATATCAACATATTCTTGTAAATGAACACATTGTTGAGGAATTATGAGGCTCAAATATAAAGAAGAAGACAAGAAAATGTATAAAACTAAGAGGTACTTATACAAGGTTAGTCCTTGTAGTCATATTAAGCTCAATATGGTTATTAAGATAATATAACATAAAATAGTAGGATGCATCTTCAAATGGATTTTTAATGAGGCCAAAATTAAGTCCTTAAGTGGTAAGGTTTGGGAACATTGTTAGGATATGTTCCAAAAGAGCTTTTTTTTGGCAAGATGATGGTTGGTATTCACCTTTCTTTCAACGGGGGAATGTAGAAAAGGCGTTGTCTTCTTTTTCATTATGGAAATATATGCTTCTCAGTTTAAAAAGTTGGCATCTCTCCTTCAATGCACAATTTGAAACAATTGATGACATTCATCGATGGTGAATTCTGCCTAGCTTACATATCAAATCTTGGTTTTCCAGAGTCTTTATAGAGATAGGAAACTCTTTAGGTCATTATTTGGAGGCAAACATGAATTTTATTAAGACTAACATTATGACAGTCACTCAGATTATGATTGGAATTTATTTTGGAGATGGATTAGTATTGGGAATGGTGATTTAGAAGGGCTCACCTATGGTTATTTTCGAGCTTGATTGTCATGGTGTCCCCTTAATATGTTTATATGCCATTAAATAAGTCATATAGCTAAATATTTCTCATTTCCTTTCAATAAAAAGTTAGGGTAAAAAATCACCTACTTCCAACATTTTAAAGGGTCCTTCACTAACAAAGAGCATTTCTCCTATGGAGGTTGGTATTGAAAAATTTGACTTGAATACCACAATGATAAAAGCTTTAGAAAGTCTTTGGAGGGACTAGAACCTAAAGATATTATTGAAGAATTTGAAGATAACTAGAATGCCAATCACAAGGAGTTGACTAATATTTTGAAGTCAACTCAAGATAAAGGTATGTGTTTGGAAGAATTAGCTCCTTTACTTGTTTTGGTGATTGGATATAAAGGAATGACAGTGAATACGTAGGCATCTCCTTAGAAACTCTTGTTAGATGGTCTTGATGATGATGCTCCATGTAAGGAGACTCACGATGCAATGAACCTTCAACTTATGCCCCTAAGTTTCCTCCATAAGTTTGTCATAGGAGTCTCTCCTTTAGAGTTCCCTAGGGGGTGAATGGAGTCCCTATTTCATTTCCAAGGCATATTGATCCTGCTAACCAAAATGACTCACCTGAATATGAGCAAAAGTATAACTGGAAACATATAAAACCACCTCTTTATTAAAGGAAGGGAGGGTTAAGGACATATTAGCCAATAACCTAGTGAAAGGGGGGAATTATATCTCATGCTCAAGAGAAAGTAGCATTGGAAGTATGATCTACTGAGAAAAAGTCCAATAATGAGGTTAATTTGAGAAATGGCCCAATCAAAATTTCAAATTTAAATTTATTAATAAACATATAATATTTCAATAATTGCAATAAATTTTTTCTTTATGCTATATATATATATATATATATATATATATATATATATATATATACGAATATTAGAAGATGCATAAATAATTTTCGCTTCTCCATTTTGAATTGATCTCTAGAGGAAGCCAAAACCAAGGCACATATAAGATTTATAAGAAGGAAAAGTGTGAAGGCCAAAAGTGTAGTGTAAATTGATGCTGGGTGCAAAGTTGCACACTCAGAAATGATATTGAAATTTTTGTATAGTCTCTTTATGCTGATCATTGGCTTTTCCTTGGTTGAAATTTATTTGGATTAATAAATTTTGAGAATATTTTATAATGTAAATAAAAGACGCCTGGATTGATAAATTTTGAGAATATTTCATGATGTAAATAAAAGAGGTTAATTGTTTGGCCATTCTTATACGGATTTCACTTGTGATAGTTTCTTATGTTTGATTGTGATTTATAACAATATTGTATATTATTTAAATTAGATATCAAATATTAGCTCAATATATGTATTATAACAATAGTTGAATGAGAGCATCACGTCACTGATGAAAATGATTTTTTATGAGTCCACAGGTCCTGGCTCTATGACTCTAATACCAAGTGTGGGAACACTCCCTCTAATGCCAATTTTTTAAACTAATCAGAGTAGAAATCAGGTTACTAGGTATATTGAGAAATTCCTATTTAATTTACCATACTATAATAATAAGTAAATAAAAATTCTAATGAACTAGTCATTTGTTAGCCACTAACATTATGAAATTTCATCAATATTGAAAACACATAAATATGAGGTACATACATCAATAGCCATATTCTAAAATTAAATCATCATGACATTTTACATTACATCTGGTCATTACAAATACATCATTAATCATATAAAAAAAATTATTAATACGCAATGTACCATTCACTAGGAAGTGGAGTTTCGGTTCTCAGATTGGCTATTGCTTGCACTCCCTTGCCGTCATCCACGTACATGTGTGAATGTTGATGTGTTCTGACCAAATTTTAATGACTCATTGGTTTACCTCCTAGCCTACTCCTTGACTACCCTTCTTCCTCATGGACCCCCAAGATGAAATGGGGGTATAAGATAGTGGAGAAGTTATAGCTAGTGGAGAAGAGCACTCTTTGCTCAAGATTCACCCTCTTAAAAGAAATCCTACACTATATCAAACTGAATATAATCATAATTACTGTCAACATATATATAAAATGACAGAGAAGGGTTAATAATAGAAGAGATGGGATTGATAAAATGATACCATGCTTGACATATAAAACATGTATTGGAAATGAAGAAAGTCCCTTTAATAATCTAAGAAACTAATTCTTAGATTTGATTTCATTTTATTTTAGTAACACGTGGAAAAAAAGAGGAACAAAAAAGTGGAAATGCAGCAAGAGGTGAGTTAACATGACAAGGGAGATGCATTCATACCTAAAGAAAGGATTTACATTAATTTTTTGAGGTCTTGACCAACAATAAATGATGTCAAATTCTTCCTTCCTTGAATTGACATCGATGTTTTTTTCCATTATTGGTATATTGTTGTGAATGTGGTAGGCAGGTCCAAAATGGGATTTCAAATAATTGCCAACATACTAGGGTAGACCACAACAAAAGAAATATGAATTTTAAAAAGCTATCCAATTTTAAAAGCTAAGATAGAGCAGAGCTAGGAAGATTTAGAATTTGAAAATTCTGAGCTAAATATTTAATAGAGAGAATATGAAATTAAAAGTATCTTAAAATGCAATACATACCATTACTAACGAAAACATCCATTAAGCAACCCATTGACATCTAACAAAGTATCAAATTGAATGTAGGAGTGAGTTTGAAAGGTTTCCTCACCATTTTCGGTGCATGCTATGTTATATAAGCTAAACCTCGTATCATTTTATCAACCACAACCCCTTCATTATTAACCCTCCTCTCTCATTTTGTGTGTAAATGTAAAATTAAATGTGTCTTGCCTTCTCCCTTATCCTTCCACGTAGAAGTCCTACCTCCATGGATTCATCTCGGGGTTGATTTAGGAGTACAAATAACATATGTTGAATGCATCTCCGCATGGAGTTTATTGCTAGCAATATTCTTAGTGTAGGCATTCATCTCTTTCTTTACTGTCTTTTTAGGCATAAAATGCTTTACTAGGGTTTACTGTATTTATTTTAGTGTACAATGCCTTACCTAGGTTTATTATATTTAGTTTAGTGTACAACACTTTACTAGGGTTTTTTAGTTTAGTGTACAATGTCTTACTCATGTTTGCTAAAGTTTATTGTTAAGAGTCCTCCTTTCAGTTCTCCATGGTGCTGCTAATTGCCACCCTTCCTACAATTTCCTACTGGCATGGAACTCTCTATATTCATTCTCTATTCATAGTTCTTGCAATATGTATATTTACAATCTGTCTACAACGTAATGCTTAGCCTTTTATGATTCCTATTTTATTGTTGCAGCTACAAACCATCGTTTATGTTGATAATTCTTGCACTAATTTATGCTCATGTAATTATTTGGTATACATTTATATCTTCAAAATATATTGTTTAGGATTATTATAGTAGTTTCACCTTCCATGATTGGTTTGATAGATCTCACAATTTTTTATTAATTTGGTTTCAGTAGCGGTTAGTCATCTGCTATGCCCAATTTCAATTAAGTAATATTTTAAAATATGAGGAGATGCATCTATTTGACATAACTTTTGTTGCATTTATCATTCATTTTTTTTATTTATTAAATTGTGCTTATGTTGTTTTGGTTAGATTATTTATTTTTGCATAGAGTCTCAACTTTATTTTTGAATCTTTATTTTCAAATAATTATTGTTTATTATGATTTTTTTAGTGTTACCAACTTTTTTATTACATTATAAAAAAAATAAAATTCTTTTAATTTATTTTTGGAATATGTTTTTCTTTTATAAAACTATAATTTAACCATTATTCTAATTTAATATGTATTTTTCTTTATAAATTACAGTAGCCTAGATTAATTTTAATTTTTGATCTACGAAGCATTTAAATTCATCTTAACTTTGGATCTACCAAGCACCCAGAGATCACGATTGGCTCGATAGATCTCATAATTTCTTATTAGTTTGGTTCTGTTAGAGATCAAAATGTTTTAAAATAAGAGGCAGTGTATCTATTTGACATAACTTTTGTTACATTCATCGATTGCTTAATTTATTTTTTAACCTACTTAAATTGTTTTTGTTAGATTATTTATTTTTGCATAGGTTCTCAACTTTGTTTTTGAATCTTGATTTTCAAATAAATATCTTATATATATATATATATATATATATATATATATATATATATATATATATATATATATAATTTTTCAATGTTAGTAATTATTTTATTCTATTATAAAAAAATTAAAGATTTTTTTAGTTTGTTTTTGGAATATGGTTTTTTTTTTTTAAATTATAATTTATTGTTATTCTAATTTAATATGTATATGATATCGTAAGTGTTTTATTATTAACTTAAATAAATTGATATTAATTGACAACAAACTAAATGTGTATTTGAATAATGATGAATTGTAGTTTTTAATATATGTCTATATTTATATTGTTTCTCTTGTATCTATGTTTGCTTTATTGATACATTTTTTTTAACATGTAACTAACATGTAACGGGAGGGGGTAAGGAGACAGAAGGAGAGAGGGGGGGAGTGGGAGAGAGAGTGATAGAAAGAGGTACAGGGAGGGAGAGAGGAAGAGAGAGCGAGAGATAGAGAGAGAGTAGTGGGAGGAAGGAGGAAGGGTAGGAGGGAGAGAGAGAGATAGAGTGTGGAAAAGAGGAAGGGCAGGATAGAGAGAGTGAGAGAAAGAGGGAGAGGGAGGGAGAGTAGAAGAGAGGGTGGGAAAGGTAAGGAGGGAGGGAGAGATGGAGGAGGAGGAAGGGAGGGGGACAGGGAGAAAGAGTGAGAGAGAGGGAGAGAGAGGGAGAGAGAGGGAGGAAAAATGAGAGAGAGAGAGAGAGAGAGAGAGAGAGAGAGAGAGAGAGAGAAATTTAATTGGGGAGAGAGAGAGAGAGAGTTAAGTGGAGAGAGAGAGAGGGTGAGAGAGAGAGAGAGGGAGAGGGAAAGTGTAAGGGAGAGAAAGGTGGGTGGGGGAGAGAAAGAAAGAGAAAGGGAGAGGGGAAGAGAGAGGGAGGGTGAGAGTGAGAAGGGGAGAGAGTGAAAGAGGGAGTGAGAGGGGAAGGGGTGTAGAGAGTGAGAGGGGAAGAGAAAGGGAGGGTGAGGGTGAGAAGGGGAGAGAGATAGAGAGTAGGAGGGAAAGAGAGATAAGGATAGGGAGAGGGAGCTAAAGGTGGGGGAGAGAGAGTGAGAGAGAGAGAGAGATAGAGTTAGGGAACGTGAGAGAGAGAGAGAGGGTAAGGGGGGCTAAGAGCGAGAGAGTGAGGGAGGGAGGGTGTGTGAGAAAGAGAGGGAGGGAGAAGGGTTAGAGTTAGAGGGGAGAGAGAGCAAAGGGGAGAGGGAGAGAGAGAAAGAGAGGGAGGGAGGGAGGGAGTTAGCAAAGGGTGAGAGAGAGAGAGAGAGAGAGAGAGAGAGAGAGAGAGAGGTGGGGGTAGAAAGAGAGGGGGTAAATAGGGAGTGTTTGAGGGAGCGCACAAGGGAGGGAGGGAGAGAATGGGGGGGAGAGAGAGAGGGAGCATGACAGTGGAGAGCAAGAGAGAGAGAGGGAGGGGAGAGAGAGATGAGGGAGGAGCATGATAGTGTGTGAGACAAATATGGACGTGGAGAAGTGGGGCAGAGGGAGAGAGGGAGAGGGGGAGAGAGAGAGAATGAGTGATGGGAAAATAGGGAGGGCTTGAGAGAGAGGGAGAGAGAGATGGGGAAAATAGGGATAGTTTGAGTGATAGGGCATGGGAAATTGATAGAGAGAATAAGAAGAGGAGTCTAAGAGAAAGGGTGTGGAGATAAATATATTGAGAACATGTAGAAGAGAGGGGGTAGAGAGGGTTGGAAGAATTGAGAGAAAATGATAGAGTGAGGCTGGGAGGAGAGAGAGGTAGAGGTGGGGGGATAAAGAGAGAAGGGGAGGGAGCAGATGGGGAGATAAATATAAGGGGAAGGATCGTGAAATAGAGATGAGTTGGGAGAGAGTGGGGAAAGAAGGTGAGAGAGAGAGCATGCAAGAGAGAGAGAGAGAGAGAGAGAGAGAGAGAGAGAGAGAGAGAGAGAGAGAGAGGTGGTATAAGAATATTTGCAACAGTCCATAATAAGAACAAAACAATTACTTCATATGCATCTCATATTGCTACAAGTAAAAAATAATGAAAACTAAACAAATTATCATTATTTTAAATATTATTGTTATTTATAAAAATAATTAATATATAATTTAAACATACATACATTTAAAGAAACATGGAATAAGATTCTTAATCATAGAGATTTACCTCCACTTTACATTGGAGAATCTTAATCTATAAATAGGCTTTGTTACAATCACAATGGACAATACCGTGCCTTATCAATACCACATCTCCCAAAAATCACAACTCACTTCATATGGCATTTTTTTTTAATTAATAAATTTAATTAAAATTGTTAAAAGAGCATAACTACTTTTGAGATAAATGTCAACCATTAGTTTTTTTATAACGCTGTCAATATTCTAGAATATTCCATGGAAGTTATGTCCCTACTATTGATATTACTAACAAAAGCAAATAATACATGGTATTTAAATGATGGGTAAAAATAAAAATCAAAAGGCATGTGAAGGACACTTTTAAAAGGAAACCCATGATCAAGAATTTACTTAACAGGTGGGAGGGCCTATCAAACTTACACCCTATTAATTGGTGCATTCAAAACATATTTAAAGAACAAAAACTTACCAAAAATTATTTCCTCAAATTCAAACCAAAAAATCCAAACAGAAAATAATTAAACAATGTTGAGAAAGATACAAAAATAAAATGAAATACATTAATAAAAATATAATATATAGATAAAAATATATTAATAAAATATAATATATAGATAAAAATATATTAATAAAATATATGAATCAAAGTATATTACACTAAAAATTGAAATGACCATGAAATTTTTGTAAATTGCACTCAGTAAGTCCATGGAATAAGATTTTAATATTATGATTTATTTATAAATATCACATCCTAAAAAAAGGAAGAATAAGTTAATATAAAAAATTTAGAGATAAAATATATTAAAAATTTACCACTCAATTATTTTTCTCATATAAAATTTTATATTTTAAATGATAAATTAAAAAATTGAAATAAAATAAAATAAACATTTTAAATAATAAAATTGTATATATTATAAATGTTATAATTGTTAATGGATAAATAAACTAAGAAGAAAACTAATGCTCAATAGAAAAGTGATATATCTCTTCACTTCAGTTAACTTGCTTTGAAAATAAAAATATATTTTTTTAAATAAAAATTAACCAAAAAAATTATTTTTGTAAAATAAAAATTAACCAAATAGATGCAGCAAAAAAAATGTGATCACTTTTATTTTCAATTGTTACTTTTACCAATTAGATCACTTATATTTAGAACACAAAATGAACAATATAAATAAATGCTTTTATTAATATAATTTCTACAATGAATCAAATACAATATAGGTAGGGCTCCAACCCTAGAGGAAGACACCCAGGCTCCAACTTGGGATGTGCCAAGCACCTACTTGGACTTTAGTGAGGCTCCGACCTCTAGGGCTTCAACCCTATCTTGTCGAAGGCACCAACGTTGAGTTTAGGAGCACCAAATCCAAGGACACCGATCCTATTGCTTCACTTTGTCAAGATATGTTTAGTTTCATGGCTCCTAAAGTATTCTTCACCCAACCCTATCAATCTTCAGTTATCCCTTCAGTTAGTCTCCATGCCACATCATCAATGACAACCTTGTCATACAGAAAGTGTCACAACTATTCTTCATAATACCCAATCAATCTCTTCAATTTACCTCATCATGACATCAACACTGCATTACAATCTTCAATACAACACTTCATTGTGTCTTCAATTAACTGCACCAAGTTCTGCACCAACTCTAATAATAGTTTTGCACCTTCTTCAAATATGGCCAAGGTTAGTCCCAAAGATTACTTCAAGTTACCTCCAGAAGTGTGCATTATAGTTTGCACCATGAATTCTGTAAATGCACCAATATTTCAACACCATATTATCTCAAGACTATTGGAACACTGTTGCACCAAGCCTTCAGCACTAGATTGTGACAATTATTCTTTACAAGTTTCCTTGCACCACACTACACTAGACCACTGTTCAAACTATTCCAATACTTCTACAGAAGGATTTATACACCATACTACACCATCTATTCTACACCACACTTCTTCATTAATTCTGCACCAATGTTCTTGCACTAAGACTTCAACACTGCACCAAGATTTTAGTACTGCACCAGGACTTCTGCACCACAGCTTCACCAATGTCGTTACTTCACCAAAGCTTCAACAATAATATTCTGGCACCATGCTGCACCAATTTACTAATCCAAATTTTGATATGCTGCTACAGGACAAAGACTATGGTTCAAATGTTGGTCCAAAACTGAAGTGTGAGGTGAGGTATTCACGCTATTCTGAGCTCCAAAAATATGCCCAATGATGAATGTAGTTGAGCCACTGAAACTGCACCTTAATGTGACTTATTTCATATCACAGTCAAGGATCTTACACCATAGTCAAATAACCGAGATTCTATAGTGTGGTTTATTGCACCAATTATTATTCTGCACCATAGTGATGGTCCAAAATATACTTCTAGGCAAAGATACCCAAACCTTGATGATCGAAGTGATGTATGCCAACCAAATTCTGAATCATTGTGTGAGTCTATAACACCGAGCCCTAAAACCAAGCCTCCAAGGTGACTGATCACATGTCACTGTCCACAAATCCAAGCTTTCCGCTGTAACTATCCACTGGTGTGAGCTTAAATGAGCTTCCAATAGGTTTGTCCGAGATTAAAACTAAGCCTTCAATCCACCACAAGACAACCACAGGTCTGAGCACCTTCGCGCTTCTCCACAAAATTATTTTGAACTGGAGGGTTGACTGTCTAAGCATCCTTCTTCAACGTTTAAGCTCCAAAAGAAGACTTATCACAAATCCGAGCTATAGACAAGTGTCACTGCCAGTCTGAGCCTCTACAACTAATTTGAGCACTCCATAATAGACTGTCCCTTAGGTCTGAGGTTTTGATCTAGTCCATCTGTTCTCTTGTCATAGATATGCTCAGGTCTGAGCTCAAGGCCTTCACAACAATACTTCAACGAGTCTCCAACATTGATCACCAATCCAAGTTCACAGGTAAGGTTTTGAGGTTTTCACTTCTGCAGGTCCGAGGTCTTCAAGATAACCCAATCACAGATTTAACCTAAACTCTCCTCCTCGGCCTTCTTAGTTCATGAGTTGTGAACTCTTCTTGTTGTTTTGTATCTTCTTTGAAATCTTGACAAAAAATTATAGTGAAATAATGAATTCAGAGGCCTAATATATAGGGTTTTTGTCATGCTAAATGAGTAGGCATGTCTCTATAGGTAGGCTGACATGAGGACTCTAGCTGAGGTCAGATCCATGTCTAGAATTAATAGCTTAACTTCAAAAAATTATTTCTCCCAAACCGCTTGGAGTTTCAGGGTGAGTAATAACTCATTGGAAAGGAAAAATTATGCTCTTTAAGACGGTGAAGGTCTCATGGTGATATTATGCTTCCAAGGAGGTGAAAAATAATTTTTAATGTGACTGGTCATTTATGAGTGTAGAAATAAAGTGTAGGGCTTCTTCATGGTGATTCCTTCGTTTGTAATCTTGTCCTTGTCATGTCCCTGTCTTCATAGGGTGATCATTATTATGTCCTTGCCTTCTTCAATGTAGGTTCGTCATCATTCTTGCCTTCTTCATCACCTTGTCTCCAACATTATTGGAGGGTTTGTCATCATGTGGTGTCATCATGTCCTTCATTTCCTTCTTCATCACCTTGTTTCCTTCAACATATTGGAGGTTTTTCATCATATGATGTCATCATGAAGATCATTGGAGGTAGGGCATGCCATCATGTTTATGTTCCACATAAGTCATTATGTAGTATTGTATTATAGAGATGTCATCAAGAAGCATGATTGAAACCTTATCAACTTAAACAAGAGTTGTAGTCATCTTCTTGCATCTTCAATAATATTTGCCACCGAGTCACTACTATGTCAATGATTAACTATTGACATCAATGACAACCTAGATTAATAGTATGACCTGGTTCACGTGAATATAGACGGTGTGGTCTCTAGACTCGATGTGATAATGTGTTGAGTCATGTGTATATGTGCATGTGTTATACATGTGCAAATGTGTATATGTTGTACCATGTCATATGCATGCTTATGCTATGTGTACGTGGAATCATGTTATGTGTACATTGCATTGTGGCAGAAATGTATGTGTATATGTTGTGTGAAGGTTTAGGATGAACAAGAATGGGAATGTCTGGGCCTATTTTTAGGATGGGCATATATGGGCCTGTCTCGACCTATGAGGTGTGGAATAAACTTGTTTCCCATTGATAGAAGACTACCTGGTGTGGTAATGCGCATATTCATGCGGTAGTAAATGGTCTTATACATTTATCCCATGTGTCCACCATTCGTGGATCATTGAAGAGAAGGCACTGGGTGCTTGTTAGGATAGGAAATTTACTCCGTGTGTGTACGAGAAAATAGAAATCAATCAAAATCAAGGTAAGTACAAATACTTTATTAATCTCTGAATTTTAAATCATGAACATGCTTTAGTACTTTTACTTATGATAGTTTATGTTTTGAGCTAACCTGATGTGATCTTTTAAATTATGATGATTTGGTTTATGAACTAGCCTAGTTTTGTTGTGATAGGAATTATGGTGAAATTCCAAGATTCATGAAAGAATAAACTGCTAATAAGGTATGATTTGAAATTATTTCATTTTCTTTTGATGAGCGTCATGAGATTTTTTTGTCTATGATGGAGGACTAGGAATGATGTTACTTAGTTTAGATTAACAAAGCTAACCACAAGGAAAAATAACAACAACGTACAAAATCTGAAGATTTAAGGAAAAGGGCCATTGCGGGACACTAGCACCAACTGTGCCAACTGATTTCCATAATCATGTTACAACCAATATGGTAGTATTCAGGTAGGGATGTGCCTTTGTTTTGAGACCCTTCCGATGTGAGGAAGCCTTTCCAAGAAATGGGTCACTTGGGGGACTAGTAAGTATAGAAGGGGATACCTAAACTTTGAAGGTGAGTGACTGCACAAAAAGAGAGTGACCGGATTGCCTAAGGGACTGGGAAGCATAGAAAGGAAGGCCATGAATTAAATTTGTTTTGAATGGTCACAAGCATAACTGATTGGAATCAAAAGCACAGTGGGGATGTGCCTAGAAATAATGAGCCTATAAATGTTTGCTAAAGGAACAAGGGGCACAACGATAGTAATGATAGACATTGGAGGCAAGAAACACTCCAGAGAAAGGGAACATTCCAAATTGGATTGAATACATCAAGCACTAAAAGACTAAAAAAAGGGACATTAGTAGATGGCTAAATTTATAAAGTAATGGTACCGAGAGACTCAGCGAGCCACTGCACATATAAATTCATCTGTAAAAGCTGAAATTAGATGTATATATAAAGCTGCATATTAGCTGTATTGTGTATTTTAATCAATTATTTTTATATTGTATATTATCATTAAACACCAAGGATGTTGTTCCCCCAAGGGGAAGGGGTTTACGATAGCCCCAATAACATTTCACCTTTGAAGAGGTTGTAAATATTTTGAAAGGAAAATATAGGCACATGGGTTGAGCCAAACTTGACAACTCATTCCAGGGCTGAGGAGGATATGCCACTCAAGACAAATGGCAAGCAAGGGGGAAAAATGTTGAGTGGTATTGGGAAGATTGACTTGCAAGACTTGGATGACATATGCAAAAAAACCAACTAGTGATGACAAGGGCAACCACAACATAAATATGGAAACAAAGGAGAGAAGGTACATTTTTTATTAGTCCAAATAATTTAGACAAGATTGGACACTAACTACCAATAGGTAGAGTTTGAACATCTTATGACAAAAGACAAAGACCCAAATGGAAAGGAAGGATCACACATCCATCAGACCTTATCTATATGTTCTAATTCAAATAATGGCCCCTATATCCTCCCTACGGCAACACTCATAGGCAGAGAAGCGGTTCAAACACTGTTAAGAATATTATTCCATTTAGGCCGCGTGGGCAGTGCATAAATTGGAGATTGAAGAGATCTCTGCAAGCAGAGAGGGGCTCGATATTGTTGTGTAGCATTTTTGGGATACCTAGTCCAATTTGTAGAATCATTTTGGTCCCTGGAGCAGTCCTCTAAAGCCCTGAAATCTAGCTCTAGGGTTAAAACTACACAAGAGTTCTGATTGCAACTCATCTATGGTTGGGAGGCGAGTTACTACCCCTAACTTAGTTGGCTATATTCATTTGAGGTAGGTGTTTCTCTCATGTTAATTATATAGGGAATTGTTGTTTCTATTAGTATAACAAACATAGGGTGTGTTGCAACTACTTACATATGTTTAAATGCTATTACTGGTTTTATGATTTTATGTATGCCATGCTCATATAACAGACGTTCATAATATGTTGTGTATGGCACTATGTATGCAATATAATATGTGCTGTTGGGAAAAATGCATATTACCTATATTCATGTTTCCCCTTGTCTAATCTCCACAAAATTGAGGAAAGTGGATAATGATTCTTCTTATAGGGCCTTCAAAGGGAGATCAAGAAATGGCAACCATCGATATTCTCATAATTTATTGACTAGATTACATGGAAATGATATTTCACTATTAATTCATATTTACCATCAATTTCTAATATAACCAATGGTATTATAAAACCATAGATGCAACTAATAAGAAAAATATTCTATGGAGAACACTTTTCAATTCTGATATTGCTGAGAAAAAGAAGGTTGAAAAAACCATTCTATGCCGATATTCCCATTTGAGTTTCCAACATAGATATTCATTTTGTGGTTGATCCTGTGATTGTGTTTTTCTATGTAATTGCTACATTTTTTGGGTTCTTTGTTTGCATGCTCAGTTCTCATTTAATTAATTAATTACCACAACACCCATTACTGTGATTCAATTTCTGTATGCTTGCTTCAGTTCAACGGTGGCATCTCTCATGTTTGTTAATTCTACTGATCACTAAATCACAAAAATGACAACAATCATAACTCCAAATCCATTTTGGATTGCCTTGATGTGTAGTAATTACAATGTTTCATTTATTTACTCGTGATTTTTTCTTTGTAGACCTAGACTACAACCTTTTATGTCTGGGCATAGAATCATCTGTGTTTTCAACTAAGCATTGAATGGTTCATGGCTTAATCATGTATGTGAGCGGACTGTGTGGTGGTGTCATCAACCCCTTTGACTAGTACAAACCCATGGGCTTTGACATCTACCAACAACACCAAATAAAAAAGCTTGTTGGAGGAATTGGGCTATAGTTACAATAGTTAGTTATATTGTATCTTCTTTGTAGAGAAAAGGTTATGCCTTCTACAACCATCTCTTAGTTCTATTTTAGCGAGATATTACCATCCCACGGTGAAGTAATTCGTCCACAAGACTCTGAGAGTGATTAGTTTTTGTTGGAGCGATATTTAAAAGGTAGAGTATGTTATTTTGCTGGTATAACAAAGTGTTGTTGATTATTTTTTGAGGTTGGTTGTATTGAGCACAAAGCTATAGGGAAACAATGCAATTGAATTTTCTACTGGACATGATCTCAACATTACAAACAAGCACACCAACTTTCAAACCAATCTAAATAGAGCGCAAGAAACCTAAACTCAGTTTGTTGAAAATTGCATAAACATTATGATTTTTTGTAGTAAGCATCCATGTTGATGAGATGAATATGCCATAGGCCCACCATCTATAAATCAACACGAGGTATAGTATGCATTTCCCCATAAATACGACCAAACTTGTAGTCTTAAAACCCCAAGTTATTCCAATGGGCAAAACCTCTATAGAGTTGGTTAAAGAACATGATATATTTTACCAGATTGCTATATTAATGTAGGTTTTCTAAATAAAAGTGAAAAAACCCATCTATGCTCGTTGTTATTCTGGAATATAATAAGATAAAAATAAAAGGTCAGTTAAATAACTTTTCTGACAATTTTGGGAGACTACAATGAGAAAAGTGAATGTGTCACATTAATCTCATAGACAAAGTTTTCTATAGTGCTATAAATGAGTAGTTACAAAGTTAGAACCATATTCATAATATCAAATACAAATGGAATTCTCAACAAAGAATATATGGTACTATTCCTTTTATTGATATTTGTTTTAGAGACATCCTTTTCAACATTGATAATGATTTATAGGTATGTAATTAGAATCTGTCTTTGGTCAACATGGATGAGGATAAATGGTAAAAGTCCTAGGTTTTATGGATAATACCCATACTCAAACCCATAAAGACACGATGTTGCATTGAGGAAAGAAAGTATAACTTGCATCATAGTTCTCTTATATTTAATCATTTTTTTACCCTATTCTCATAACTGCACTTTTAGGGTCGTGTTACCATAGTAACCACCTCTAGTTAGACAAGGGGTGTGTTGCATTCTCCAAGACCATTTGTAAGCTCAATTATAAGTTATTAAATATTCTAAATGTCTATTTATATTTATATAAACAATTGTAATCACAAAGAGGCTTTGAGTAATATTAAAAGGAGGAGCTTTCTAAATTTAAAATTAATGATTGAGTTTATCCACTATATCCTATATAATATGACACATATCCTAACAATCCTATAAATTCTTTGACTCTCTTGAGAACAAAAATTCCAATTTTATGTTATGTTATATTCTTCTTAGAATTGCAATCATGGTGAAATATCATGAAGGTGTCATGCCAACCAAGTAATAGTAGCATTCTGTGCCACCATTCCATTTTAGATAGAAACGATGCATGAAAGTTGGGAGTGGCTTTGGGAACTCTAAAATTATTTTCAAATACACTTATAATGAAACCTAGAATACTAATGATAAACTCTAATTAATGAACTATGGCTCAAGAGATTAAGGTAAAACTTATTGTAAACTTTTAGAAGAAATAAATCTCAAAGCTACAAGATTCTAGGGAAACGTTTGTTCACACCATGGGTTGGAATTTGACTAATAGTTTCTAAGAACTTATTCTTTTAGTGACAAATGTAAATTTTTAGAATTTTTATTGCAACAATAACTACCTAAGATTATATGAATACACTATTTCATTAATAATTTCCAAGGCATGGATATATAAATACCTACCATTTTTAGAACATGATGTCATTGATTGAAAAGTGGTTCAAGAATTATGTAGTAGTGACCAGATTAGTAGGAATCCCATAGTTGGTGAAATCATGAGTTTGCAAGTTTGGAATTAAGCCTTTCCATAACATGGATAGCTATGAGGAGGAGTTTGATTGTTCAAACAATGTGATGCACGAGGACGAGATATTTGTTGACTTTCTAAATGATGGTTCCAATAATAATGTAGTTAAGATAGACACAACCTAAAACCCTCTTTCAAATATGACCTCATCTTACAATGGGGCTTGTTAGAGGGGCCACTCAAAAACTAGGTTAATATATGAAGATTCTATTAGAAGATTAATAATTACTACATGTTAGGGTCACATAATTTGGTTATTAAAGGTTACCAGGGATTATATGAGTTGGAAGAAGTGTTATTCGATGAAAAGACTAAGACGTTGGTGGGGGATCTTGAGCCTAGGCTTGAAGAGTAAACCTTCCCCTCTTGCAACATAAGATATATCTTTGATAAACATATAAAATCAACTAAGACCCATCATTATGATTAGGAAAAACTTCCTCTTACTCGCCCACCTTTAAACACTATGTCTATAATGAATGTGTTGACGGGGCTAGAAATATGTCAACCAAGATGGTATCCCAGATGAAAAGTCCCAATTATACTTTGCACCATTTGGTGTGGTAGCTATTCCATAAATAAGGCCCGACTACCATATGATTGTAAAGGATTTCCTTGGTTACAATGGTCAGCATAAGAGAGTAATGGACTGGTACTTTCAGATGAACAAGTGGGAATGCCTTGTGAAATGTTCAGCTACAAAATGTATCGAGGTTGTTTTACTGAAAGGGAGGAAAAAGCGAGACTTTGAAGGAGGGGTAGAAATAATAACCTAGTAAAGACACCCAAGCATATACATATGAATGAATTTTTGATAAACCAACGAAATAGTTCACACAGAAGCAATGATTTTTAAAACACATACAACACACCTTCAATAAGATAAGTACCAAATCCACCGAAATAGTTCAATTTCCTTAGTACAAATGAAAACAACATACATCGCAAACATTCAAAGAATAGTCTTACAATATTTATGACGTATGCATGAAAGTGTGATGGCTTAATGAGCTTAGAAATTAAAAAATAAAATCTAAGATACATCAATAAGTGAACACCACTAGCTTCAATAGTGGACCATTAAAATAACCACTTACTCCTCCAAAAGAACTATTTTCCTCTCTAATACCTGGTAGGAGGAGTCAAGGTGAAAATTCCTTTGTATGAGCTATGAGGGTGTATATATAATAAATGGGGCGACTATTCGCCTCCATCATGACTCTTGGACTTCAACTTTACATTAAAATTACATAATCCACAAATGATGTGGCAAGTGATGACATGACACTTTGATAAGATGTGACAAGACATTGATGAAAAAGACTGCACGATGACATGAAAATGTCAATCCATTCTTGTTTCTACTATCTTTGAGTTTTCTTGAGAGATGGTGCATTCTCTTCTTCTTCCTCCTTCATATGGCTTGAAATTAAGGAGTCTTCAATGTGGTCTTGATTTCTAGCTATTGTCACAACACGGTGTCCTTTTTTTTAGCTTGATTGATCAACTTGTCTTTGCATCTATAAAGGTGTCTTCTAGTAGCATCTCCTTCTTCATATCCTTCATCGTTATCCTATCATGACATGAAATGATACCTGCAATTGAAATCCCCCCATGACGAGATGTCATCAATCCAATAAACCCCTACCCTAACATGCTTCATGACAACCATCAATTGAGCTAGAACCAGGTGTCAGACTACAAGACTAGCTCAAGTATTGCGTAGCTCACGAGGTCAGGGGCCAAGAATGAGCGTTAAGACTACGTAGTGTGTAGTTTAGGTAGGCCAAGGAAAAACAATTGGACAATTGAGGGGCTGAAGGGGCCAGGTTGAAGGCTTGAGGCTTGAGGTTTCCCACTGCATAGTTCTGGAGGGACAAGGACCAAGGGCTTGTACAATTTTCTTAGTTCAAGAGGTAAATTATAAGGCTTATTCATGTGACTGTGTAGTGCACAGAGCAAGCTGATTGAAGGTAGAGACTTTGCTATTCTGAAGCTCAAGGATTGGGTCTAAGCATTAAGACTACACAACATGCAATTTTGGAAGGCATGGACTCTGCATTACATAGTTCTAAGAGGTAAAGTCTAAGCTTGATGGCTAAGACTACACAATGCATAGTTTAGGAAGGCTATGTGAGGCTAGGTTTCTTGGTCAGGAAGTTTTCCAGATTTGGCTAAGTGTGGGATGATTAAGGAAAAAGTGGGAAAGGACAAAATTTGAGAATGATCACACACTTAGAATAATTGAAAATACAACATTGATCATTTAGAATACATAGACAACATAATCCCCACCAATGCAATGACATTTCGATGACTTTCCCCAAGTGCGACACTAAAGGTACACTTTGTGACGACAGTGACAACACTTGTGTGACAATACTTTAAACTTTGGGAATGAGTGAAATACATGTCTAGATGATAATCATGACTAATTAGCAGCAATATTACCCCTTGAAGCAAACTAAAACTACATTTGTGTGATATGTGACACTTGCCACGCCGAAAGACGACATATGCAACCGTAAGAGGAAAGTGAAAACGACACTTCTAAAATGTGAATGACATTGAAGAAAACACGTGCTTGAACAAAGATAACATGAGAAAGACACTTATTACAGTGAAAAGAAGCAAACGTGACAGTGTTAAACATGAAAACACTTATTAAATGGAAGGTGCGCAAAAATTACTGTTTCACAAACTCACTGAATAGAAGAAAAATCATCAGAAAAAGTGAGGGACTATTGATGAAAGTGTGCTCTAACTGTTGACATAGGTGGAACATTTGCATAGGCACTACGTTGATGGACTTGTGCTTTGCCTATTCAAGCTTGCATAAAATAATGCGCCCATGAACTTTTTGTAGATTGAGCATGTGTGAGCAAGTGACTTTGACACTTATCAACTGACCATAAAGTGATTATGGAACGGATGATCACAATATCCACAATAGGCTCCAAAATTCAAGTTAGACCAAATTTTGGAGGGTGGTTGTCATAATGAAAACATAAGGGTCTGTAGGAAATGTTTGTCTATATTTTCTTCCATATCTTCCATCGAATGGGTACTATAAGGAGAGATCACCTAGTAATATTATTGTGAAAACATTGTCTACATTAAATGAGGTCATTTTGGATCAAGGAAACACTCAAACCATCGTTCTAAGCATAGGGGATTCTAAGCAAAAGGCTAAGGTTCCTAAGAAGGGTTGAGAAATGATTCGTTTAAGGGAATTGGATTCCAAGTAGCAACCCTCATTAATATTTAGGCTTCAACCCTTGACTTGTCTCCCTATGTGTCCCCTCCATATGTGATGAAGTATGGATTGAAGGACTTAGCTCATGAAATATATCAACACATTCTTGTAATTGAACACATTTTTGAGGACTCATGAGGCCCAAATATTAAGAAGAATACAAGAAAATGCATAAAACTAAATGGTACTTATGCAAGGTTAGTCCTTGTAGTCATATTAATCTCAATATGGTTATTAATGTAATATAACATACAATAGCAGGATGCATCTTTAGATGATTTTTTAATGAATCCGACATTAAGTCCTTAAGTGGTAAGGTTTCAGAACATTATTAGGCTATGTTTTAAAATAGCTTTTTTCTTGCAAGGCAAGGGTTGGGCTTGACCATTATTTCAATGGAGGAATGTAGAAATTGTATTGTCTTCTTTTTCGTTATGGAAACGGATGCTTCTCAGTTTAAAAAGTCAAGCACTCTCCTTCAATGCACAGTTTGAAACAATTGATGACATTCATCGATGGTGTAATATACCTAGCTTACATATCAAATATTGGTTTTCCAAAGTATTTACAGAGATAGGAAACTCTTTAGGTCATTATTTGGAGGAAAACATGAATTTTACTACGACTAACATTACGACATTCACTTAGATTATCGTCGGAATTGATTTTGGAGATGGATTAGTATTGAGAATGATGATTTAGAAGGGCTCAACTATGTTTTATTTTGATATTGATTGTCATGGTGTCCCCTTAATATGTTTAGATTGAATTAACTAAGTCATCTAGCTAAATATTGCTCATTTCCTTTCAATAAAAAGTTAGGGTAAAATATCACCTACTTCCAACATTTTAAAGTGTCCTTCATTGGAAAAGATAATTTCTCCCATGGAGGTTGGTATTGAAAAATTTGACTTGAATACCCCAATGATAAAATATTTAGAAAGTCTCTGAAGGGAATAGAACCTAAAGATATTATTGAAGAATTTGAAGATAACTATAACACTATTCACAGGGAGTTGACTAACGTTTTGAAGTCTCCTCAAGATAAAGGTATGTGTTTCGAAGAATTATCTCCTTTACTTTTTTTGTGTTTAGATATAAAGGAATGATGGTGAATACCTAGGCATATCCTTGGAAACCCTTGTTAGATGGTCTTGATGATGATGCTCAATGTAAGGAGACTAACAATGCAATGAACCTACAACTTATGCCCCTAAGTTTCCTCCATAAGGTTGTCATAGGAGTCTCTCCTTTAGAGTTCCGTAGGGGGTGAATGGAGTCCCTATTTCATTTCCAAGGCATATTGATCCTGCTAACCAAAATGACTCACTTGAATATGAGCAAAAGTATAACTTGAAACAAATAAAACCTCCTCTTTATTAGAGGAAGGGAGGGTTAAGGATGTCTTAGCCAAGGACCGAGTGAAACAATGTTGTATATCTTAGGCACAAGACAAAGTAGCATTGGAAGTATGATCTACTAAAAAAAGTCTAATAATGAGGTTAATTAGAGAAATGGCCCAATCAAAATTTCATATTTAAATTTATTAATAAACATATAATATTTCAATAATTGCAATAAACTTTTTCTTTATGCTATATATATATATATATATATATATATATATATATATATATATATATATATATATATATATATATATATATGCCAAGGAAAATTGATGCCCATATATGTAACTATATGTATTATGGGGTTTTGTATATAGATGTGAAATTTATATAGATATAAATAATATTATTATGAACTAACATAGGTACTTCTTAGCTCTGGATTTACCAAGTGTTGAGAAAAGTGAAATCTCTAGAGGTGCAAACGTTTCCTCAAGTTTTGCACTCAAAAAAGAGATTTGCATCTTGAGATATCTTATTCCTCTAGGAGCTTGGTAGATTTAGAGTTAAGATAGATCTATGTTGGGATAAGGTTATTGATTAGGGAACTTTGTAAACTTGTTATTTTAGTTTATCATGAATATACATCCATATGCATTTCATTAAGATCTTTTTTAATAAGATATTAATATTAATATTTAGTTTATATTATGTATACCATTAGTAGGCTTAATGGTTAAGAATATGTGTTTCTTTCAAAAAAGCCACAAGTTTAAATCTAGAGATATTTCAGAGCATATAATTAATAAATATATAACAATTTAATAAATTTAATTAATAAATGTATAATAAAAAAATGTTTTTAATATAGAAATGTAAAAAATATAAAAAAAAAAAAATAGTAGCTAAAATAATAATTCATGTTTAGAACTATCAAAATTTCATATTTAAATTTATTAATAAGTATACAAAAATTCAATAAATACAATAAACTATATGTATTATAGGGTTTTAATAAAAGTAAAAATAAGAAAATATTTGTATAGAGTTGTGAAATTTATATGGATATAAATAATATTATTAGGAACAAACATAGGTACATCTTAGTTTTCGATCTATCAAGTGCTGAGAGGAATGAAATATCTCGAGGTGCAAACATTTCCTCACATTTTGCACTCAAAAATTTATTTGCATCTTGATAGATGTCATCCCTCTCAGAGCTTAGTAGATTCATAGTTAAGATAGATCTATGTTCGCGTAAGTTATTGATGAGTGCACTTTGTAAGCTTGTTATTTTAGTTTCTAATGAATATACATCATTATGTATTTCATTATTAATTTTTTTCTTATTGTTGGATTTTACTATTGTGAAAATGGGCATGGACTTATTATGATGTTTTTTAATAAATTATTGATATTAATAAAATACGTTTCTTTCTTAAAGGTCGTGAGTTTAAGTAGGAAGTATGTAGAGTATGTGCATCTCCTTATATTTTTCTAATGAGATTACTACACGAGGCATCATACACCAATTTAGTGTATGGCTTAAATTTCACCTTAAAATTTTATTTTTATTGTTATTATCACTTTTTTCTTTTGAAATATTTCTTTTAACTTTGTAATGAAAAATTGAAGTTTTTTATTCACTTAAAATCTCCCAAAGTTTAAGCTATCATTGATGGAGATACCTACGTAAGTAAAATGCAAATAAAATAATAGCTCTATATAACTCTTTTTAATATTGAAGAGATTTTTTAGGCTCACTATTGCCACCCGTTCCTAGGTATTCCAAGATTGATGGAGAATAACACTTGTAGAATTCGATAAAAGTAAGGAATTATTTTTAGGACTTGAAATGCTTCTATACTTCTTATCATTGTTCAAACAATTACTAGCCCTCATTCTTTCCATTATAAAGATCATTTCCAAACATTTAGTTATACCTAATTTAAGTTTAATCATTGATAAAGTTTATACTATTTTTTCAAAAGAATTACAATTACAACCATGTTTTAATTTTACATTTAGTGAGTTCCAAAAATTTGTATATGTCTTTATAAATTACACCAGTTTAGATTCATCTTAATTTCAGATCTACCAAGTGTCAAGAGATATCAAATCTCTTGAGATACAAACCTCTCTTAGAGTGAAAAAAGATTTGATCCCTCTCAGTACTTGTAGATCTAGAGTTAAGATTGATCTAAGATGGTTTAATTAATATTTTTTGTTAATGATATTATGATATGTGGTCATAAATTTCTCTCCATTTTATATTTGAAAATAATTTCATAATTTTTCTTTAAAATATATTCATTTATATATTAAAAAATATTTTAAATCATTTTTATTGATTTAAAATGTGAAACATATTCTCTTCTATAGTTGTGTAGTAATTGATTTTAAAGTTGTAATTTAGCTTTTCTACATTTCAAGATTATTTTTTAGTATATTCTTTAACTAATTTTACTTACTGGTATCAAATCATCACAGCTAAATTAATGTCTAAACACATAAAATTAAATAAACATTTTTTTTGCATAATGACTTCTCCTTGAATTATAATATCTTAACTCAAAAAAATATCAACATATTACCCATTGTTCAACATTATCATGAATGTAAGTATCATTTTAAGAGAATTGATATGCAATATAATAATTTTTGAACTCTAATAATTAGGGTTTCACGTGAAGAATGCTTACCTTGAGAAGCTTCAAAGCATATGAAGGGGTAGATAATTTAATGAAAAAATGATGGGAAGAGTTTAGGAGTCGATGAGATGTTTCTTAATGAGAGCTTCCACTAGATAATCTTTTGATGATGATGATGGTGGTAAATTTATCTTCTGAGGATGAAGATGGTAAATTAAAGTTACAAATTAGTAATTCAGAACCTACAATTGTGACATCATTTCATAAAATATTTGAAACTTCGATTTTAGGCATAGGTTCAATAGAATAGTTTAGGATATTTCATCACACACATGCATATCTATGTATTTTACTTACTTCAAAATTGCAAGATTGTGAATTGATGGAGATCACAATTAAATTAATTTCTAAACAAACAAATGACTTCTCCTGAATTTTAATATCTTAAAAATATTCTAAAAGAACAACTGAGAATTTAATTAAAAAATAATCAACATTTTACCCATTTTCCAATGTTATCACTAACATAAGTATCATTTTGAGAGAATTGATACATAATATACTAATTTTTAAACTTTAGGAATTAGGGTTTATGGTGAAAATTACTATTTGGAGAAGCTCAACAACATATGAAAGTGGAGATTATTCACAATGAGAAACAATGGTGGGAAGAGTTTCTAGGTGGATGAGATGTTCATTATTGAGAGCTTCCCTCTGAGCATGATGGTGGTAAATTATGACAGGTAATCTTCTGAGCCCGATGGGGGTAAAATAAAATTATAATCTAGTAATTCAAAACCCTCAATTGCATAGGCCTCTTGGCTTTTTTTCATTGCATCGGTAAATAACACTCAAAGTCCCAACCAAATATTTCTCTTTGGAAAAAAAGAGAAATTCATTGGAATTTTATGCCTTTAAATAGGTTAATACCATAGAAAAAGTTATGGTTAAGAATACCATGGGAGAAATCGTGTGTTGTGAAAATCCAAAACCTAAAAAAGTAAATTGACTATTTTACCTCAATTTTGTTTTAGTTATTAACATTAGTTTAATTTATTTTATTTTTATGTAATTTGACCTATTCAAAATTTTTACATAATAAGGTAGGAAAAAATTAGAACATGGCATATAATATATCTTCCATACTCAACACCTTTGAAAAAAGAAAAGAAAAATACCATCCATGGCAGAAAAGAAATTGATTATGACAAATTCAAATATCTTGGATTTACTGTGGATATAGGTTATTAGCGTGTGTCATCATTTGTGGTTAGAAACAAGTAAGATGAAAGTATAACTCCCATATATATCCTAATTAAAATGAAAGTATAACTATGAGATATATTGTAAGAGTAAGATTCAAAAGCAATTATACCTAACAAACAGATTTCATCTTGGTGTTGGGTAGAGACTCAAGCCTAGCCACAACCTTAAGCTAACTATGATGACAATTCAACTTTGATTTTATGTGAATGGGAAAAAAATCCAAATAAATGCACCATTTGGACTTAAATATCAGGTTTTTAATAATTTCTATGATATATAAAAAGGATGTTCATGCAGTAAGGAATAATTTAAAATAATAAACCATTTTCATTAAAAAAAAATCTTGTGGAATCGTGAACAAAACTAACCCAATTTCAGGAGTCCCAATCTCTAAACATAAGTATAACCAGTCAAAACAATTTTTTTGATGTATTCCTCATCGAGTGCGAGTAAAGAAGAAATTTGGAATGTAAAAATATTAACAAAAAACCTTTCTAAGTTTAAAGACATAGAAAGAAGGTATGTATTCAAAGAAAAAGATGTCATGAGAGAATGCAGTTATGTATGCATCTGTATCCTCTGGCTACATTTTGATTCTTTTTTTGATCTATTGCATATGTTACTAAAAGAAATCAAATCAAATCTAGGAGTGAGTTTCAAAGGCTACCTCACCAAACCTGGTATCATTTTATCGACCACATCTCCTTCATTATTAATCCTCCTCTCTCACTTTGTGTGTAACTACAAAATCAAATGTCCTGTTTGTCCTTCTCTTCTCCTCCCACTTACATGTCCTACCTCCCTAGGAATCGGCTTGGGGTGATATAGAGAGTATAAATATAATATGTTGAATGAATACCAATTGGAGTTTATTACTTGTAGTATTGTTACAACAGGCTTCGTTCTCTTTCATTACTGTTTCTTTTTGGGGCATACAATGCTTTACTAGGGTTTATTTTATCTAGTTTAGTGTACGATTGTTTATTAGTGTTTATTATATTTAGTTTAATGTAAAATTTTTTGTTGGGGTTCGCTAAAGTTTATTGTCAATAATCCTCTTTTTAGTTCTCTATGGTGCTGCCAATAACTTCCCTCTTCTACAATTTCCTACTGGCTTGAAGCTCTCTTGCTCATTCTTTGTTCAAAGTGCTTGCAATATGTAAATTTACAATTTGTATAAGGCACAATGTTTAACTTTTATTGATGTTGCTACAAAGCATCGTTTGTAAACAGTCATTTACGCCGATAATGCTTGCAATAAGTAACGATCATCCCAATGTTTGGCCTCGATATAAATTTATATCTACAAAATATATGGTTTAGGATTATTGCATTAGTTTAAATTTTCATTATTGGTTGGATAGATCTCAGAGTTATTTATTAATTTGGTTTTAGTAGCGATCGACCAAGCCTAGTTTTAATGAAGTAATGTTTTAGTATACCTAATTTCACAACCCTATGTTTTGCTGACTTAAGTCCACCACGAAAGTTGTGAGACACTGATGAGATTTCACCTTTCAAAGTTACTTTTACCTAGAATACACCTACTTCCAATACTTAGTAAATTTTTCTTGAAGTGTTCACTTCTTCAACTATGAAGCAAAAATAACATTCATTCAATCTATCTTACTTTCAATCATTCAATTTTGCGATAGCATCTATTTCAATATAAACCTGACAAAAACACAATAATTCGATATTGCAAACTTTGAACAATGAACACAAGTTTAAAACAGGAGGGGTAAACTCCCGAAAATAGTTCACCCCAATCTTTTGTTAAACTTATACAATATAATACAAAGTGTATTTTATAATTACAAGTGGTGTGGTAGTTTCCTGTTTTAACCAACAAACTCATCCATCCAATTCTACCCAAGTTGTGCAACCTGTCATGCAAGTTTTTCCCAAGTCATGCAACCTACCTACATGTTTTGTACAAATTGTGTAGCCCTTGCATGCATAGTGTGACCTATAAATAATACCCAAAAAATCTTCCCAAGATAAAGACCAACAATCTACTCAGTTGTGTTGCCTTGCTGGATGAGCCCCACATTTTCTATGCCTTCTTTGCTCCGTCCTTTTGCCCTTGTGCGATTTTTTTTTTTCTTGCGATATCATAGACTCGCCTAAGTGCAACTGATGCCTCTACGATATAATTGGTCGAATTTCTTCTGCCCTCCTTGGCCAAACTCCTCACTTGTGTTTTTACACCTCCTTTCCAAGTTAATTTATGTGGTCGATGACCCTTTTTCTTTTTGATCCAACCCACAATGTGTATCGAATGCCCCTAGATCGACTTGTCTATGGGAAAATAGGTGCGCACCTAGACCAACCTGCCTATGGGTAGGCATGTCCCCCTATTTGGCTAGTGTACCCCTACCTAGGTGCTTCACCATGCCATGTTGCCCACACTATGACCTTTTGGTTGTTTTCTCGTCATACGCACTACCCACAGTTAGTTACTCACTTTTTGTGTAATCCATATTGCATGCTACTGCGTTGTTCCCTTACTCGATTGCCTCTACCTGTCATGTCACACATTCTCACTACATCGTCGCTTCACCCGGGCGGACTGCCTTTGTGTAGGCATACCCGTGGGCATAGGTCCTCCAAGTTGTGCATGCCATTTGCTAGAGTTGTACGTGTGTCCTATGCTATAGAGTGCATACACCCCTCAACTCACCATCCGATGTGTGCTCATCGCCAAGTCATCACCAATTCACCCATTTAGTATAGGTGGGTGGCTTGCCTTCGTGTGGGCGTGCCCATCCCCAACTCGGTCCAAAATTCAGTTTTTCGACTCTCCAAGTGAGCATGACCATTCATGGGTGCCCTTTGGATTTGGTGACAACTGGAGTCCCTAACGTCCTCCCCCACTTCAAAAAGGTTGTCTCCCTCAATAACAACATCTTAGCAAACTCCATTGCCAAGACCAAATGTTGCAAAGTGCCACCAGCTCCAATGTCAATTGTCCCTACTGCATGAAATCCCTGCCCTCATCACATTAGCCTTCATCAAGGCTCATGAATCCATTTGGGTGAGACACCTCAATCTCACGGTCATTAGCCAAAACTTGTCGCAATCCTCCATACTTCCCCATCTCATGGAAGGATGCTCCCTCCAACTCGACTGCATTCTTTGGTTGCAACTCATATCATGCCTATCCACTACACGTCGTCATCATACTACCATAGACTCAACTCCAACACATCTCAGTGCATCAAGCTCCCCCATGTATTGAACTAGTTGGGTAGGTAATCCAACCTTTGCATCCAAACCATGAGAACACACCTCCTCATGCCATCGTTGGTTGTTTCTCTAACACTTCATCACATATTTAACTCAATCAAGAACTCTTCCCATATCCAGGAATCAATCTTTCAATCAATGTTCACCATATCTAGGTCCATGAAGAAACTCCATCTCATATGCAATATATTTCCCATTAATGTTGTTAAAGGGGAAAGTATTCACTTGCCTCATTGTGTCATCTATGTGCTACCCATGGTCATAGATCAACAATCTCCATGTCCATAAAAAATGGCCAAGTCTCATAAACTCAACCCATGCCTAAGTTCTCCCAACAAGGCACCTCCATTGCTGCAAGAACCATCCAACTCCAAGGTGCCTCATCTCTATCGCATCAATCAAGTCACTCCTCATGAATGTGAAAATTTGGATTCCCAAATTTCTACTGCAACAACTTACTATGTTTCTCCTACTTGTTAATTTCTGAATCAAGTTACTTATTGTTTCCCATAGTAAATATCAAAACCAATACACTACAATATATGGAATTTAAATTATAAGCGGAAGAAAGAAATTAAACAGGTAATAGATACAACACATCTACACAACTATTTTTGGACAAATGTCCCTAGAAAAACCTAATGCGGGAAAACCGTTGTAGCAGCTTTGAGCGTTTTATTATTATGCAGTAGCAATTATGAGTATAATTCGTTGGATGCCCAGCTGGCTATCCTATACAGAGATAAATTGGAAAAAATAACTAGTGAGATGTTCTCACCCTGTCATTGGAAGAATCTAACTCCGATCTCGTTGTAACAGAGCCTTTGCATTCCTTCTATGTCAGCTTTTGCGTAGAACTCCATCAATCCCACACAGTGTCTACATCACCTCTACTAGGGACTACGCTCTTCCTCCTTCAATCCCTCTGCTCGCTAGAAACTTTGATCTAGAGCCTCCGGTCTCACACCATATCTCTCAGCTTCTGAAACTTGATTTCCTCAACAGGAAATTGATCTCCCTCTAAGCTTTGCACTACCACTGCATCAACCAGCATCAACCTCTCTATGGACATCGATCCATCCTCTCTGCCTTGTGATGTCCAGCCCAGGAAAAAGTCCTCACTGAATACTATCCTTGTCCCTCACTGAAAAATATCACTATCGCAAATCTTTCTGGTAGTTTCTCTACTTTATAAAATCGAACCTCTAATCTCCCCTCTGTGTGTTTTCTAAGTGCCCCTCAAGCCTCTTCTTATATCTTTCTGTTGGATAACCAACAATCCAGATTAACTTCTAATCAATGGATTAGATAATTTTTGGCTTGATCCTCGTATTCTTTTAGAAGTTACACCCATAGTTTATATTAATACCCATTAATTATTTTAATTTCCTAAGTTTAGACTTAGTGTCCCATTAAAAATAATTAATTATTTTAATAAAACTGTCTCCAGTTGGAATTTCCCAAGACGATTTCTCTGTATTGGAGAATGCATGTGTCTAAGCCTCCTTGAAAATTTTGAGAATTAGATCACATCCAATGCTACCAAAAATCAACACTCCCTCTTAGCAAAGAATGTGCTCTAGTAATGCAACCTACTAAAGCATCACCCTGTTATGTAACATCTCCTTCTGTGTTGCTCATGTTTGACATCTCTATCCACCAATTACTACGAAAATGTTGCATCTGTACTGCTAATGTTACAAATCCTCACATTTTGAAACAATTCCATTATATACAAAAATATGTACATGTAGTACAACATAATTTAAAATTAACAAACCATTTGCATTTTAAAAAACACATTCTAATCAAATCAATTTTGGATCGAATCATTAACAAAACTAACCACAATTTCAGGAGTAGTAACCTCTAAATATAACTACAGTAAGTGAGAACAATTTTGTTGATGATTTCCTAATCGGTTACTAGTAATGAAGCAGTTTGGAATGTAACGGTATTATTAGAAAATATTTGTAATGTTAAACATATAGAGAATGTCTATGTGAAAACTCTCAAATGAGCTGAAATTCAAAGCGAAATACGTCTAGTAAAAAACATCATCCATGATGAAAACATGATGAAGTTCAAATGTCCTTCTGTCAACCAAGTTAAACCATCTCAACTCTAGCTTTGAACCCTCCAGTCTCAACACACACCAAAAATTGAAATGTTAGAAAAGCAAGATAATCAATTTTTAAGGATAGTTGTTGGAGAGAAAAGCAAGAAAAGTTAGAAAAAGGAAGAAAAGACATTTATAATGCTTAGAAAAGAAATTTATAAAGATAGGTGATGGAGAGAAAAGAAAGAAAAGTTAGAAAAGGAGAGAAAAGAAATTTAAAAAGATAGTTGATGGATAGAAAAGAAATAAAAGTGATTTGTGGGAACAAGTCCTTATATTGTATCTCCACTTTGACACGGTTGTCAAACCATTTTGTTGTGTACTGTTGGAAGTGCTCCACACATCTAAGACTAACTCAGAGTTTATCTCGAATCCTAAATCCATATGTGATAGAGGAGGAGGGTTGGTCCTATGTCTGAGTCTGGACTAGAGGAGGAGGGTGGCCTTCAGGGGAAATGGAATTAGAACTTTGTTATGATCTTGACCACCTCTACTAGATGAAATTGAGTTGCTACACAAAACAATCATGCTTTGTCTCGTGCTTCCAAGTATGTATGCTTCTGTCTAATGTTTCCAAGATTTTTATTTTTTGTTTCATACCCATCTATTCCATGAGTTTCTAAAATGAAATAAAATCAAATTGAGGAGTGAATTTGAAAGACTGCCTCTCCATTTCTGTTGCATGTTATGTTATATAGGCCGAACCTGGTATCATTTTGTCAACCATGTCTCCTTCATCATTAATATTCCTCTCATTTTCTATGTAATTTCAAAAGAAAATGTCTCTCACCTTCTCCCTTATCCTTCCATTGATTCGGCTCGGGGTTGATTTAGAGGGTCCTCCTTTCAATTCTCCATGGTGTTGACAATAACCGCCCTCCTCTACAGTTTCTTACTAGCATGAAACTCTCTACAGTTCCTGCAATATGAATATTTACAATATCTCTAAGGCGTAATGTTTATCCTTTTATTATTCCTACTTTATTGCTGCTGCTTCAAACAATCATTTATGTGTAAACCCTCGTTTATGTGGATAATTCTTGTAATAAGTTATGTTAATCTCAATGTTTGGTATACATTTATATCTGCAAAATATATGGTTTGGGATTATTGTAGTAGTTTAATCTTTCATGATTGGCTGGATAGATCTCACACTTTCTTATTAATTTGGTTTCAGTAGCGGTTAGACATTAGCTAGACCCAGTTTCATTTAAGTAATGTTTTAAAATATGAGGCGATGCATCTACTTGACATAAGTTTTGCTACACTCATCATTTTCTTAGTTTATTTTTTTGACGTTAAATTGTGCTTGAATTGTTTGGTTAGATTATTTATTTTAAGTTGAATCTCGGAGTATGCACAGTAATATTCATACTTGTCAACGTTTCAAATCCAAACAGGGATCCATCATCAGGACAATTGTTGAATGCATAGAGTCTCAACTTTCTTTTGAAATCTTGATTTTCAAATAAATATCTTTTATTGTGAATATCTATCTATATATATATATATAGATATATATATATATATATATATATATATATATATATATATATATATATATATATAGATGATATATGTAGATAGATATATATATATATATATATAGATATATATATAGATGAATTGTAGTTTTTAATATATGTTTATATTTATATTGTTTATCTTGTGTGTATGTTTGCTTTATTAATACAAATTTTTTAACATGTAATTGACATGTAAGGGGAGGGGGTAAGAAGAGAGGAGAGAGGGAGTGAGTGCGTAGAGAGACATATAAAGGAGGGATGGATAGAAAGATATAGATAGGGAGATAGAGGGAGGAGGGTAGGGATTAAGAGAGAGGGAGAGGGAAGAATGATGGGTGGGAGAGAGGGAGGATGCGGGAGAGAAATAATGATAGGGGGAGAGAGAAAAAGAGGAAGGGATGGAGAGGGGGTAGTGGGAGAGAGATACAGATGAGGGAGGGAGGTGAGGATGGAGGGAGAAAGATAGTACTGGAAGGGTGGGAGGGAGAGAGATATAGAGAGTGTGGGAAAGATGGAGGGTTGGGGAGAGAGAGAGAGAGAGAGAGAGAGAGAGAGAGAGAGAGAGAAGGAAAGAGAGAGAGGAAGAGAGGGTGGGAAACAGAGTGAGGAGATAGAGAGAGAGTAGTGGGAGGAAGGAGGAAGGGTAGGAGGGAGAGATATAGAGAGAGTGCGGAAAAGAGGAAGGGAGGGGGAGAGGGAGTGGGAGAAATATGGAGAGGGAGGGGGAGAGAAGGAGGGAGAGAGTGCAGGAGGGAGGGAGGCAGTTCATGAAAGGAGGAGAAGGAGGGAGAGATGGAGGAGGAGGAAGGGAAGGGGAGAGAGAGAAAGAGGGAGAGAGAGGGAGGGAAAAGGAATGAGAGAGTGGGGGAGAGGGAAAGTGTGTGTGAGAGAGAGAGAGATTTAAGTGGGGGGAGAGGGAGAGATAGATTTAATTTGAGAGAGAGAGAGATAGAGAGCGAGAGAGAGAGGGAGAGAAAGGGAGAGAAAGGTGGGGGGGGGAGAGAGTGAGAGGGGAAGAGAGAGGGAGGTTTAGAGTGAGAGGGGGAGAGATAAAGTGAGTATATTGTTGGGGGCAGAGAGATAGAGAGTAGGAGGGAAAGAGAGATAGGGATAGAGAGCTAAAGGTGGGGAAGTGTGTGTGTGAGAGAGAGAGGGGGGGGAACATGAGAGAGAGAAAGGGACGGCACGTGAGAGAGAGAGAGAGCTGGCAAGGGTGAGAGGGAGGGAGAGGAGAGAGAGAGAGCAAGGAGGAAATGGAGAGATAGAAAGATAGAGGGAAGGAGATAGGGAGGGTGAGAGAGGAAGGGAGGGAAACAACGATGGAGAGAGAGAGGACATGAGAGAGAGAGAGGTGGGGGTAGAAAGATAGGGGGAAATAGGGAGGGTTTGACGGAGAGCACAAGGGAGGGAGTGAGAAAATGTGGGGGGGGAAAGAGGGAGCATAACGATGGAGAGAACGAAAGGGAGCATGAGAGAGAGAGGGGAGGGAAGAGAGAGATGAGGGAAGAGCATGAGAGTTTGTGAGACAAAGATGGACATGGAGAAGGGGGAGAGAGAGAGCGAGTGATGGAAAATAGGGACGTTTGAGAGAGTGGGAGAGAGAGATATGGGAATAATAGGGACAATTTGAGAGATAGGGCATGAGAGATAGAGAGAGAGATAGATCATAAGAATGGGAGACTAAGGGAAAGGGTGGGGAGAGAAAGATATTGAGACCATGTGTAAGAGAGGAGGGAGAGTGGGATGGAATAATTGAGAGAAAAGGATAGAGTGAAGGAGGGAGAGGTGGGGGGATAATGTGACAAGTAGAGGAAGTAGATGGGGAGATAAATTGAAGGGGAAGGAGCATGAGATATATATGAGTTGGGAGAGAGTGGGGGAAGAAGGTGGGAGAGAGATCATGCAAGAGAGAGGGTAGAAGGAAGAGACAGAGAGAGAGATGGATGGTAAAAGCATATTTTCATCAATCAATCATAAGAATCAAAACAATTACTTCATATGCATCTCATGTTGCTAGAAGTAAAAAATAATAAAAACTAAACAAATTATCATTATTTTAAATATTATTATTATTTATAAAAATTATTAATATATAAGTTAAACATACATACATTCAAAAAAATATGGAATAAGATTCTTAATCATGGAGATTTACCTGCACATTACATTGGAGAATCTTAATCTATAGATAGGTTTTATTACAATCCCATTGGACAATACCATGCCTTATCAATACTAGATGTCCAAAAAATCACAACTCACTTCAGATGCTCTTTTTTATTCAATCAATTTAATTAAAATGGTTAAAAGAGTATAACTACTTTTGAGATAAATCTCAACCATTGATTTGTGTATACTACTATGAATATTCTAGAATATTCCACCGAAGGTAAGTCCCTACTATTGAGCTTACTAACAAAAACAAATAATACATGATATTTAAATGATGGGTAAAAATAAAAATCAAAAGGCATGTGAAGGACACTTTTAGAAGGAAACCAATGGTCAAGAATTTACTTAACCATCAAATTTATACCCTAGTAATTTATGCATTCAAAAACTTATTTTAAATAACAAAAACTTACCAAAATTTATTTCCTCAAATTCAAACCAAAATCTCCAAAACATAAAATAATTAAACAATGTTGAAAAAGATACAAAATAAAATAAAATACATTAATAAAAATATATTGATAAAATATAATATAGATAAAAATATATTAACAAAATATATGAATCAAAGTATATTACACATTCAGTGAAAAATGAAAAGACCATATTTTTCTTCTTGTAAATTTCACTCAATAAATCTAATCATCCATGGAATAAGATTTTAATATTATGATTTATTTATAAATTACATTCTAAAAAAATAAATGTTAATATAACAAAATTTATAGATAAGTGTTACACTAAAAAATGTCACCATGACTATTCACAGTTAGGATGGCTCTATCAACAGTCATGCTACCCTCTTAGGCAAGTCTTATGCCTCTGCTCTCCATGTCAAACTCCAAAAAGAGAGAAAGTCTTTCTAAATGTATTTATCTCTGGGGACGCAGGTTCTCTCAACCTTACCTACGGGGACGCACCCAATGTTCACAAAAGCTGCGTCTTTGGACGCTCTGTATGTAAAGGGGCAGGTGCGTCCCCCTGAAAAGGTTAAAATGCGCAAGTTTCATCTTTAAAAAGTTACTTGTGGTCATTTCTAGAACATTCTAGAAGGTTGTTCGACGTGTATTGAGCGCCTCCAGATGGTTCATGCACTCCTACCAAAGAGGAACTTATCCCATCAATAAGGGAGCTATCCCATCCAAAGAGGGGATTATCCCATTGATGGTGGACCTGATTAACTTCCTCTTGAGCACTATAAATACAGGCATTGGGCCAGAAGGAGAGGAGGTTGAAAGCTATACATTTCTAAGGGTAAATATGCAGGAATTAGGACTCCCATTTAGAAGCTTGTGAGGAGAGATTGCCATCTTTGCTTGTTCTATTTGGAAGTGGGTGAGCTTTGTCAAAGTAAAGGAGAACTCTTGATGGACCCTGGGAGGGACTTGCACAACACCAAGGCTCAGGTTGTATTTGTTCCTTTTGTTACCTATTAATGCAAATGAGTCCATTCTTCTCAATAACTTGTTATTTATGGGTTGTTTCATGTACTCCTTGGTCTATGTGTTAAATATGTTTTATTCTATGAGATTATCAAGTGCTATTTAATCGTTTGATTGTTAGTGTATGCAGGTTTCAAAGTGAAGGAGGAGCTCATCCGGATCAGAGGAGCTGGACTACTACAACAGCGTTGGATTACAGGTAGGATCTAAGCACTTGATTTCTTATATAGTAAATGCATATTTAGAGAAGGATTGCTCTTGTTTGTCTTGTTTGTCACTAGAGAGTCTTAGGCTCCTAGGGAGGTTGGTTGTGTCTGCACAATCGACTCTTTCCGCCTAACAAATTGGCGACTCTGCTGGGGACTCCATTGATGTGAAAGTCTTTTCCTTTGTATGAACTTTGCTCTGAGAAAATTGGTTTATTTTTCTGGTTTTTGGCTTTGTGACTTTGTTTTTGGGTGGGTTAGCTTAGGGTTAGATTCATTTTAGTTTTTCTTGAATTTTCCAGTAGGACGCACCCTCTGAGTATTGCACAGTGCGTCCCTGGACGCACTGTCGCTGTGTGCACAGAGCGGGCCCGCACCTGTTCTAACGGGTTGCCTGCGTCCCCTGCTAAAATTTGAGAAAATTCCATTTTTTGCATTTTTTCTCTTAGATTTTTCTTTTTCTTAGTTTTTACCGCCCAGATCCATTAGTCTCCTGTCAAAGATCTTCACCTAAGCTTGTTTCATTGGCATTCCTGCTTTAAGCTTTCATCAATTGGGTGTTTTGAGTCTCTTTTTTGAGAAATTCTTGTTTTGATTTCCTTTGGTCATTACTTGGAGGTTTCTATCAGTCCTTTTCACAATTTTGCATCTTTTTGCTTTCACAATCGCCTTTGAGTGTTTTTATTTTTGATCTTAGGAACTCTCACCCAATTTTCTCGACTTTCACTTGATTGGTTCTTAGATTACATTAGAATCGTCTTGTGTTTGAGAATTCTCTTGCATAGATCACATTTGCATAATTAGAATTCTCATTTTCAGAATATTAATGAAAATGTGCATAGATTACATTTGCATACTTTTCAAGTGAATTGTGCTTAGATTACCATTGCATAGTTTACGTTCTGAAAAATCAATCGTAGATTTATATCAGCTTTTTTGATTTGAATTTACACAAAAATAAAATAAAAAAAATGGTTTGGAATTGATTTGCATTAGTTTTTTCTTGATGAAATTAGTGCATTAGAGAATTTGTTATATTTTCTCTTAGTGATCAGTTTTTTGCATTGTTGGAAGTGAATGGAAACTCTCTCCTTACTTTAGTTAGGATTCATCGAATTGAAAAGATTACATTATCATATTTGACTGCATTCAGTTGAGTCGGGTCATAACACCATTGGTTTCATCTCCATTTACCCCTTTGAGTAATAACAGCCTTAATAACACAGCGCTTAATTAAAATTCATTTAGTAATTTTTACATTTCTAGGGCTCTGAAACACCAACATAGATCAGGTTAGTGTCTTCGAGTAGGAGAGTAATTAACTCTCCAAGACAGCAAAACCAAACAAGTAGCTCATCTTGTGGTAGGATAAATCCAACTATTTCATTTGTACTCTGGGAAAGCTCCTCTTAAAGGAGAAGCACGAGCTCGTGTCCGAACCAGTGAGGGGATCAATCCTCCTTCATTGGGAACGACGCCAGACACGCACATATTACAAACGGTAAACCTCGGATTAACCATTGTCGAGGAGCCAGGGGTCACTTGTCGGTAAACCTTGGATTATTGTCAAGGAGCCGGCAAGGGGATTGAGCTTGATACTCTGCCCTTGCATGCTGTCGGAGTGTAGACTGTTCCCCCAGGTGCATTTGTTGCTGTTGGTAACCTTAGTGACCATTATCTTTAGGGTTCTACCCAAGGTGACGGTGGAGGGAAGATCCCACTGTACCTGGAGCAGACATCGGCTAGACTCACTTGGATTTTCTGGGGGGTTCACTTCACTCGAGACGGTTAAAGTGGAGGAACTTGGTCCAGTCTATTCATTAAGCAGGTTGCCGGGGTAACTGTTCCACCCGCCACTTCTGTACTGAATTCTACGATGTTGGATTTCATCCCCAACTAGTGTTTTCGGTCCGGAAGGTTACTGTTTGTGTATGGTTTGACTCCTAGATTTGATAGCGCGTGTTAATTTGTTTGTTTTTACTTTTAGAGACCATAGGTGTGAATTGTGAATTTTAATTGTTAGGTGTGAATTGTGAATTGTTAATTTTAGTTTTAAAAATTGTTAATAAAATTCACTGAAGTTGAATATAATGGCAAATGTTCCGGAATTTACCAACCTAGGAACCCCTCCTAATGAGAATCCTAGTACTTTTCCTTACTTTGGAAATGTTGGTCCTCCTTATATGGCTACTTTGTCATTACCTGGATTTACAATAGGTTTACCGATATGGTTATTTTCAACTTCGTTGGCCCAAAATATTCCAATTGTTCCACCTCAACCGAATGCTTCACCTCAACAGAGTTCACCATCTCAACATCACCAACCTTCTGTTGACCCTTTACCTTCTTCGCCTAATTTTTCTTCCTCCATTTCTTCCTCTTCGCTTGGTAAAAGCCTCGATGCTAGCAACCAGGTGTCTAAGAAGAAGAAGAAAGGGAAGAAGAAAAAGAAGAAGAAGAAGCAAGATAAGAAAGAAGTCAACCAACCAACCATGGCTGTAAGTGTTAGTTGTGTTGAGGAAAACTCCGACATGCATCGTAAACCCAAATACCCTTGCAGGCTTTGTAAGGGTGACCACTTCCTTGTCAATTGTCCTGGTATTCCAAAGGTCTTGGAAGTATGGTCAGAAAAATCTCATCAACTTTCCATTGATCCATCAACCAGTGATAGTCAGGTTTCTGGGAAAAAGGGTAAAGTTAGGTTTCCTTGTAAGTTATGCAAAGGGAGTCATCAAACTCACATTTGCCCTCACATGGATGACGCCTCAACATTGTTGGAAAAACTTACTGTTCCACAGCAAGAATTTCCAACTGATTACCGTAAACTTTCTCCCAACCTGCCGTCAACTGACGGAGTGATTGATCTAAATTCAAGTACAGCCGATCACACTCTCCCATTGGAGAGTGAAACTCATGTCACTCAGGTTGATGATCAATTAGTTGATCAAGTGGTCGATTCAATTTCACAAAGGGTCGATCCCACTTTCCCTTTAGAGAGTGAACTTCATACAGCTCAGGTTCTTCTTGTTACATCAGATTCTTCTATGCCGGGGGGCATTTCACCTGTTTCTACAGAACCCCCTCCAAGTACTGAGGTCTTTTCCTTTGATTGGAATAGACTGACAGAACCTCGTCTTCCTTCCTCCATCCCTTTGCAAATCATTGTCAAGGCTGGTGGTAGGGACATACATCGTACTCAGGTAGATGAGGGTGCTTCTGTTAGTATTTTATCCTCAACTGTTTGGAAAGCTTTGGGTTCCCCTCAGCTTGCGCCTATTACGCAGAATCTGAAAGCTTTTAACAGAACCATTAGTGAACCTTTAGGGATCCTTCCAAAGTTTTCTATTACCTTGGAAGGTAAAACTGTCTGTATTGATCTTATGGTAGTTTGAGGTCCCTTGGATTTCAATTTACTCCTTGGGCGAGACTATGTTTATGCAATGAAAGCTGTCGTATCGACACTCTTTCGCGTGATGTCTTTCCCTCACAATGGCAATATTGTGACTGTAGACCAGCTTTCATTCCCTAGTCTTGTCTCAAATACCAATCATATGACACCCCTAAATGTTCCTGATACTAAAGTGGTATCTACCCTGCCACGGGTTAATTATGTGGCAACTGGTCCCATGTTTTCAGTTACTGATGTAAGTGAGCCTCTCACTGTTTGCTCACCTTCCTTTGATTTAGATCCGGTAATTGACATGGAAAACTCTATGGGATTATTTGAACACGATGTTCTTATCCCTTTTGAGTCCCTTGACGTGTGTTCCTTCCAAAAAACTATTCTTCCTTCGGATGAAGACCTTTTGGAAGCCATTATCAAGGTGTGTCCATTAACATGTCTTTCTTCCGTTTGGAAGCCATGATCAGTGGCTGCGAGGATAGTTTTTTCTTGTATCAACCTCGTTAAAAAATGAAACACGGAGTGCGAGGATAGTTCCTTTTTTTGTGTCGACCTCGTTAAAAAATGAATCAGTGAGAGCGAGGATAGTTCCTTTTACTGTGTCAACCTCGTTAAAAAATGAATCAATGTGAACGAGGATAGTTTTTTCCTGTATCAACCTCGTCAAAAAATGAAATAGGCTAGCATGAGGACAGTTCTTTTCCTGAGTCAACCTCGTTAAAAAATGAATCAGTGAGCATGAGGATAGTTCTTTTACTGAGTCAACCTCATTAAAAAATGAATCAGGTAGATTTTAGGATATGTAGATAGATTGTAGAAAGTAGGATTTTGAGGATAGTTCCTTTTCTTGTATCAACCTCGTTAAAAAATGAATCAGGTATGAGGATAGTTCTTTTCTTGTGTCAACCTCCTTAAAAATGAAACAAATCCCTTTTCAAGTTAAATATCGAAAGTAAACCTTCATTTCATCCAGCCGGTTGAATGCAATGAAGCCTGGGGGGCATGTACCTCGTTTTGCATCATTATGCTAGGGACATGCGAACTTTTTGAGCATAGTTCCTTGTCTTGTGTCCAGCTCATTTAAAAATGAAACAAGGGTAGGTTAAGTAGGTATATTGTAGAGAGTAGTCATGAGCATAGTTCCTTGTCTTGTGTCAAGCTCGTTAAAAAATGAATCAAGGATTTTAGAGCATAGTTCCTTGTCTTGTGTCAAGCTTGCTAAAAAACGAATCAATGTTTTTAGAGTAGTTTTTTGTTAGGTAGATTGTAGAGAGTAGTTATGAGCATAGTTCCTTATCTTGTATCAAGCTTGTTTAAAAAATGAAACAAAGGTTTTGAGGATAGTTCTTTTCCTGTGTCAACCTCACTAAAAAATGAAACAACTCCCACGAGTCTCTCCAAGATTTCGAAAGTAAAGCTTCATTCCATCCACCTCATTGAATGCAATGAAGCTTGGGGGGCATGTACCTCGTTTTGCGTCATTATGCTGGGGGCATGCGAACTTATAACAAGCATAGTTTTTCATTTCAAGCTTGCATAAACATGAAACCGAATCCGAGCATAGTTCTTTTCCTGTGTCAAGCTCGTTAAACAATGAAACAAATCCTCCTCTACTTGAATCGAGAGATTGACTAGATCTCATAAATGTTAAGTATTTAGGTTAGTTATTTCAGTTTTTTGCATAATTTTCTTACAGTTTTAGGTCGAGTCTTTCAAATGATCTCGTAACTCAACCTTCATTTCATCCAACTGGTTGAATGAAATGAAGCTGGGGGGCATGCGCTCTAGCAGTTACGCTTAGGGGGCATCAAGCACAGTTTTCTCTCTGTTTCAAGCTTGTAAAAAAATGAAACTACTTCAAAGCATAGTTTTTCTCTGTTTCAAGCTTTTGTAAAAATGAAACCTATCTCAAGTCAATTTCAGTTATTTTCAAGACTCGTTAAACTCATGAAAATCTCGAGATTATTTTGTTATCTTTCATTCTCGTAAAACAAATCAAAATGTCGAGTCCTTTCCGTCTTTTCCTGCTCGTAAATTAAATTGAAAGTCGGCCACATGAGTACATTTTTATCCCTTTTTCGAACTCGTTAAAACTTACGAAAAAGTGAAACCTCAGAGTCATCTTTTAAGCCCTTTTCAAACTCCTAAAACATGAAAAGATTGCCGAGCGTTTCTTTTACACTCGTTAAAACAGAATTAAAAGACGGTCCCTTTATAGCCCTTTTCTGACCGTAAAAACAGGAAAAGGTTGCCGGGTTTTTGTCGTTTCAAACTCGATACTCGAAATAAAACGACGTGTCCTTGATTGCTTTTTACTTTTCAGGTCAGTGGCACTAATTATGAAAGTACTCCTTGGTCACAAGTTCAAGCGGTTCCCCCAGGTATTATTTTATACTTTTTCGGGCTTGAGGGACACAAATCTACGAAAAAGTTCAACTTCGAGTCTTCTTAAGTTTTTCAGACTCTCTAAAATTGAAAAACGCCGAGTTTCTCCTATACTGGGCTCGTTAAACATTTCACAGTAAAGGACCTGTTCAATTACAAACAGGAACGAACCACTCCTTCCTAGGGTTCGAATCAAAACTAGGTTGGACTCATTCGAAGGATGAGCTTATAATCAAGCATATGTTATCCTCCTCAAGCTTGTTAAAAATAAAGAGGTACTTGCCAGAAATGGTGGGGGAAAAGAGAGAAGAATGAGCCTATTTGTTACCTTTTGTCTCAGAAGAAACTTTATTACCACTCTTGAACATGACACTTTTCATTCACCTGGGTTGGGAAATCCTTTACCTCACAGTTGATCAAACCACTTTGAAAGTCTTCAGCTGGGTTCCGGGGATTAACTTTGAGTCATTTATCACCAAGCCATCTGTTGTGTCGTTATGTGTTCAAGAGGTCTGCAAACAAAACTTTCATCTGCAAAATACTTGTCATCCATTTGACCATCCCTGAGTCAGTCCTTACAGCAACATTTCTTCAACTTGAACAATGATTTCGTGTTGCGGTCTTGCCTGCAACGAGTCGCTTTCTATCGACATCAGCACATTATCTAGAGAGATGACTTAGAAATCGTCAGTACCTTGAAGTCTGCATGCATCAATGGCAGGTTTCTCGCCTTTGACGTCAGTTTACATCATTGACTTTCGATCGAAGGATTCCGTGAAATGTTCGACATCAACTCATTCATTCACATCTCATGGATTGTACTGGGTACTTTGAGAACCATTGAAATTACTGGTGGTCTCTCTCACGCTTGTTAACAGTTTACATCATCGACTGGTAATCAAGTGGTTTCTACCATGTTCGACATCAACTCATTTATTCGCATGGTTAGAATCGTACCAATTCGGGAAGTAGAAATGAAGACCCTGGATCTAGTTTCCACCATCCAGGCTGCGAGGAATTTTGTATTCATTATCTAAGTAGACTCATCATAAACAGATGGCTGCACCCATACTGTGTCTACAAAAGTCTATGATTATGATGTATTGCAAAATCATTCCTGTATCAGAGTAGTTAGTCTGTTAGTTAAAGTTTTAATCTGAGTATGGGAATGCCTACCTCAGTGATGATATAATCTTATACATGTATTTTGTGTTGAAAATTGCAGGTTCTGACCAGGCTCTCCACGAGATAATCCTTGAAATGATAAAGCGCTTCACCCTTCCTAGATAATACAAAACCCTAATCTATTTCAGGCTTCGCACTTTAGGGGGCAATCTGTTACACTAAAAAATGTCACCATGACTATTCACAGTTAGGATGGCTCTATCAACAGTCATGCTACCCTCTTAGGCAAGTCTTATGCCTCTGCTCTCCATGTCAAACTCCAAAAAAGAGAGAAAGTCTTTCTAAATGTATTTATCTCTGGGGACGCAGGTTCTCTCAACCTTACCTGCGGGGACGCACCCAATGTTCACAAAAGCTGCGTCGTTGGACGCTCTGTATGTAAAGGGGCAGGTGCATCCCCCTGAAAAGGTTAAAATGCGCAAGTTTCATCTTTAAAAAGTCACTTGTGGTCATTTCTAGAACATTCTAGAAGGTTGTTCGACGTGTATTGAGCGCCTCCAGATGGTTCATGCACTCCTACCAAAGAGGAAATTATCCCATCAATAAGGGAGCTATCCCATCCAAAGAGGGGATTATCCCATTGATGGTGGACCTGATTGACTTCCTCTTGAGCACTATAAATACAGGCATTGGGCCAGAAGGAGAGGAGGTTGAAAGCTATGCAGTTCTAAGGGTAAATGCTGCAGGAATTAGGACTCCCATTTAGAAGCTTGTGAGGAGAGATTGCCATCTTTGCTTGTTCTATTTGGAAGTGGGTGAGCTTTTTCAAAGTAAAGGAGAACTCTTGATGGACCCTGGGAGGGACTTGCACAACACCAAGGCTCAGGTTGTATTTGTTCCTTTTGTTACCTATTAATGCAAATGAGTCCATTCTTCTCAATAACTTGTTATTTATGGGTTGTTTCATGTACTCCTTGGTCTATGTGTTAAATATGTTTTATTCTATGAGATTATCAAGTGCTATTTAATCGTTTGATTGTTAGTGTATACAGGTTTCAAAGTGAAGGAGGAGCTCATCCGGATCAGAGGAGCTGGACTGCTACAACAGCGTTGGATTACAGGTAGGATCTAAACACTTGATTTCTTATATAGTAAATGCATATTTAGAGAAGGATTGCTCTTGTTTGTCTTGTTTGTCACTAGAGAGTCTTAGGCTCCTAGGGAGGTTGGTTGTGTCCGCACAATCGACTCTTTCCGCCTGACAATAAGGTGTATTAAAACTTTAGAATTTGTTTACTTTTTTCATATAAAATATTATATTTCAAATAATAAATTTAAAAGTTAAAATAAAATAAAATAAATATTTTAAATAATAAATTTGTATATATTATAAATGTTATAATTGTTAATGGATAAATAAACTGAGAAAAAAACTAATGCTGAATAAAAAAGTGACATATCTCTTCACTTCTGTGAACTTGCTTTGAAAATATAATTATTTTTTTTTAAATAGAAATTAAGCAAATAGATGCTGCAAACAAAATGTGATGTCAAACAGATAACTGATATCATAATTTTAAAATAAATATTTTTGGAATAAAACATGACAAATAATTAATGGTTATTAAAATAAAATTTAAACATCAATTCAATGCATTATAAATGTTACCCTCAAAATACATTATTTCACAGAGATAAACTAGGTATTGCAAGCATTGTGGAAATAAACCAGGGTAGACAACAAGATATTACTATGTATTTGAACAAAAAAAATTAGAAATAAGAGTACTATAAACATTATTCTTTAGTAGGAATGTAAACGTACATAATGCAAGGGTTATGAACATCAAATTAAAGGTGAAGACAAAGAGAATGTAGCATGAGATTTGTAGAGGAGTGCGACAGTTGGCAGTGTGGTGGATGATAAAATAGGATTACTCATAATAATTTGTATAGTTATATAAATTAAATTGCTCATAAAAATTGTTACCAATGATTAAAATAATAATGTGCTATTTAATTTATGTAATACTGAACTTTTGTAATGGGAAAATAGAGTATACGTCCCAAAAACAACTCATAATTTTTATTTTGTATATTTTTATAAATATTTTCAAATTATAAAATTTAAATCAAATATACATTTTTTTATTAAAGATAAAATTCTTAAAAACCATTTCAAAATAGAGGATACCTATAAACTTAATTAAAATTTGTGATTGCTAGTAAAACACTTTAAGTTGATAAACATAGTGATTGGGAGTAAAATACTTTATGCACCACAAAACCCTAGATACAATAAAATAGAGTAAGCCCATGAATACATAGATAAGAGCTATATAGATAAAGATTAGCATATGCATAAATAATTCTTAGTTCTCCACTTTGAATCAATCTCGAGTGGAAGCCAAAGCCAAGGCATAGATAGGATTTGTAAGAAGGAAAAGGGTGAAGGCCAAAAATGTAGTGTAAATTGATGTTGGGTGAAAAGTTGCACAATCACAAATGATATTGAAATTTTTGTATGGTATCTTTATGTCAATCATTTGTTTTTCCCTGGTTGAAATTTATTTGGATTAATAAATTTTGAGAATATTTCATAATGTAAATAAAAGAGGTTTGGATTAATAAATTTTGAGAATATTTCATGATGTAAATAAAAGAGGTTAATTGTTTGACCTTTCTTATAGGGATTTCACTTGTGATAGTTTCTTATGATTGATTGTGATTTACAACAATAATGTTTATTATTTAAATTAGATATCAAATATTAGTTCAATATATGTATTATAACAATAGTTTAATGAGAGCATCACGCCACTGATGAAAATTAATTTTTATGGGTCCATAGGTCCTAGATCTATGACTCTGATACCAAGTGTGGGGACACTCCCACTAATGCCATTTTTTTTTTACTAATTAGAGTAGCAATCATGTTACTAGGTATAGGGAGAAAAATCCTATTTAAGTTACAATACTATAATAATAAGTAAATAAACATTCTAATCAACTAGTCATTTGTTAGCCATGACCATTATAAAATTTCATCAATATTGAAAACACATTAATTTGAGGTACATACATCAATAGTCATATTATGAAATTCAATCATCATGAAATTCAGATTACATTCGAGTCATTATAAATACATTATGAATCATATAACAAAAATTATGAATACACAGTGTACTGTTCACCAAGGAGTGGAGTTTAGGTTCTTAGATTTTGATGGGACCCAACCCACACTCCAATGTATGACTTAAAACAAAGTCTGTTTAGAACTATTGATTAATCAAGATTTGGTTTATTATTAGGCTTTTAATCACTCTTATAATCAATGGATATTTTCTGTGTTGGTTGCAATCATTTGTTGCAGAGTGTAAAATGTGACAGCTAACCTATCCTGCCTTGATCCTCATTTCCCACTAGTTCACTTCAACAAAACCCTTTGAAATTTTTTCATTTCAAAATTTATGTTCTGCTATATGAGCTCCGCAAGGGTTTCTATGGTGTTGGTCTATTTTGGTTCTATCTGCGAATGAATGTTGAACTACAGGCTTGCCTGTGCTGTTGGTGACTTTGCTCTTTGTTGTGTGGTCCTATCACATGTTCTGGAGGTTGGTTTATTCGTTTCCTAGGAATAATTTGTTATTTCATCTGCTCGAACATGGAATCGATCACTGGTTGGTCTTGTCTGGCTTCCAATTGTTACTGTCCTACTACTTGTTACTTTGCTACTGCTCTGCTGCTAAAAAAATTTTTGTTACTGTCTTCGTATGCTCAGGTTACAGGCATGGTGGCTCACTTTACTATGACTTCCCAGGTAATTCATTTTTCATGCTTTACTTTTGTTTTCAACTGGTTGCAATGCTAACAAATGGTTCACTCCTTTGTCTCAGGTAACTCATGTGTTCTGTGGCTCACTAGCCTTCGTTTTCTTTATACAAACATGTTCGCGTGTAAGGTTTTGTTCTCCCCTTACCTGAACTATGTCTCTATTCATTTTCTTTTATGCGAAGTCTAACTAACAGTTGCTCGTCCTAGCTTCGTAGGTCATGGCTCAACCTTAGATGCAGGTGGCTCCAATTCTTCAGTTCTCAAACCCTCTAGTTCTTTCCTGGTAGGCTCTATCACTGTAGTCTTGTAGGTTGTCACTAGGGTTTATAGTTTTTGTTGGTTGGCCATGTTTCAACGTTCGTTTGATTGGCTCTTGTTTGTGTCATTATACGACCTAGGCTCACCTCTGTTTACAGTGTTGGTTTCGTAATTCATGTTCATTGAAATCTTTAGTTGGACACAAGGGCTCCACGATGTCAAACCCTTGACTACGGTCTACTCTGTCTCTTGGTTGTTATTTCTTCTATTTATTCCGATAATGTAATACTGGACTTTTATGTAATAACAATCATATATTTTTCTATTTCGTTGGAAATGAAAAGAAATGGTATTTAACAGACTGTAATGAATTACCTCTGTTTGGGGTTTGTCCAATCGATATTCAGGTTCTGATTTTCTCGTTCAACTGGTTTGCTGTGTTGATTTTCTTCTGGCCGCGGGCTTGTTCACTGTTTGTCCATTCTGGTCTTGGAAACTTGTATGCATTCAACAATACTCTACTCCTTAAGAGAGGAAAAATGTAAAGTTATATGCCTGCACTTTGTTTGTCACTTTTGAATTGTTTAATGATTTAGAAATATAGACACACAGTATGAACACAATATTACAGATGGATGGATGATAAATTTGTTCTCTTTCTTTTTTTATTACTTGTATACAAAAATGCTTAACCTTGTCAATGATTTTCGATGTTACATTTATGTTCTCTGTCTACTGTTACTTGAACTGTGTAGTTACTTTTTCAGCTGTAAGTCTTATAGTTACATAACTATTAAATTATTCGGTTCTGCCTATACAGAAAGATTTTACATTGGAAACATTTGCCTTTTTCCTTTAAAATGATAGAACAATTATTAACCTGCTATTGATTAAAAATAAACAAATTAATGACCCTAACGGACCAAACTATCCTTGACTAATATTGAGATTAAAAATAAAAACAAAGTCCTATATCATAAAGAAAACCAATATGCTAATATAACTCTCCACCCTGGCAGAGAGCAACACCTAGTCCTGGTGCCTTAGCTGGATGCTTCTGCATAAGCCTCCCAGGGAAAAAATAAATAATTACTCTGGTCCATGATCTTCTCGACTAAAAAACCTGCCTGCTCAATTTGCCTAGCATCAAGCCGCGAACTGTCCTCAATAGGACAGTTCTTCCACTTGACCAGCTACTAGAGATATTCATTCCACCGAGTTCGTTTGGCCACCTGAGTGTCAAGGATTCTCTCGATCTCTAGAGGATGAACGTAAGGCATCTGTCTCATCCAAGTTTCTCCTCCATCCTGGCTATTCCGTGTAGGCCGTGTGGTTTTCTCTTCTTCTTCTAGGTCAGCAGTGTCAGAAAACAGTTCTGCCACATTAAAGATGGGTGAAATTCCTATCCTTAGTGGCATCTGTATCTCATAGGCATTCACTGAAAATATCTGGAGGACTTTGCAAGGGCCTATCTTCTTATACTTCAGCTTATTGTATGCACCTCTAGGGAAGCGCTCCTTGCGCAAATGTGTGAGGACTTCATCTCCTACATTGAACTGTACTTCCATTCTTTTCAAATCTTCTTCCTACTTATACTTTTGGCTGTTGCCCTGCAATTTAATTTTCACCTGCTCATGAAAATCGCTCATCACCTTAGCGAAATCTTCCCCATCTGCGCTTTTCCTTTCTTGTTGTCTAAGATCTCGCAACTCATGCACTCTGTGAGGATGAATGCCATACAGGATTTTAAATGGATTGTAGCCTGTGTTGTACTTAGGTGAGTCATTATAAGCGAACTCTGCCTATGCAAGCACTCAATCCCACATCCGTGAATTCTTTCCAATCGAGCTTCATAGTAGGTTTCGCAGGCTTCTGTTTACCATCTCTATTTGTCTATTAGTTTGCGGGTGATAAGCAGAACTATAACTCAACTGTGTGTCCACCTTCTTCCATAGGGTGCGCCAAAAGTGCCTTGTAAACTTCACATCCCTATCTGAAATAATAGACTTAGGCAAACCATGTAGCATAACAATCTCCGTGACAAACAAGTGGGCCATGTGAGTGGCATCACTGGTTTTTCTGCAAGGGATAAAATGCGCCATCTTCCATAATCTGTCCACTGCTACCATCACCGAGTCATAACTCCATTGTGTCCTAGGTAGACCGAAGACAAAGTCCAAGCTGACTAAGTCCCACAGTGTACTTGGAACACGTAATGCTGTATACAGTCCCGTGTTTTGACTGTGACCCTTCGCCAACTAGCACACTTTACATATGGTCACAAATCGCTATACATCCCTTCGCATTCTTAGCCAAAAGTGAAAATAACTGAGCTGCTCGAGTGACTTGTCTATGATGAAATTTCTGGCTAGACCTCCACTGTGCTTCTCCCAAATAATGTTCTCTCTCATTGAGTAGTCAAGAATGCATAGCTATCCTCCCTTAAATAACAGTTTCTCTTGCAAGTTGTAGTCCAACCATGGAATGTTATCTCCCACCAAAGGATTCTAACATGCCTCATAGGCCTCCTTAAAATCTGTTTCAGTATGGTATAAATCTTTCAAGTGCTCAAAACATGGCACTTGTACAATACTCTCTTGCAAATCTAAGGCCCTCCTACTCAACGCATCTGCCACCTTGTTGGCTTGTCCGCTGATGTGCTACAACACAAAGGTGAAAATCTTCAAATATTCCACCCACTTGGCATGTTTGTGATTTAGCTTGTGTTGTTGCATCACATACTGTAGTGTAGAATTATCTGAAAACAACACAAATTTGTTTCCCAAAAAATAATGTCTCCAGTGTTTCAGTGCCTGGATCACAACATAGAACTCCTTGTTGTAGGATGAATATTTATGCCTACTTTCATTTAACCTCTCGCTGAAAAATTCAACAGGTTTATCCTCATGGCTGAGTACAACTTTAATAGTCATACTGCTAGCATCACAACGAACCTGAAAGAGTTATTTTAAATCTGGAAATCTCAGGATCGGTCTCTCTATGATCTTTTTCTTTAGTAGCTGAAAACTCCTCTCCACTGCATCAGTCCATTGAAAATGCTAACTAGCCTTTTTAATAGTGTCCAACATAGGTGCACAAATTTCGCTAATTTTTTTTTTATGAATTTCTAGTAAAAACTCGCCAGCCCATGAAAACTACGTACCTCAAATAAGCTTTTTGGGGATGGGCAATTGACTATTGCTGCAATCTTTTCCGGATCCATCTTCAGCTTGCTTTCTGCTATTATGAAGCCCAAATAAATCAACTCTCTTTGCAGAAAATTGCACTTTTTCAGATTTATCAACAACTTGTTTTGCTACAATTTTTCTAACACTTTCTGAATATGTCGAAGGTGCTCCTCCCTTGTCCTGCTGAAAATTATTATATCGTCCAGGTAAATTATCACAAATTTTCCAATGTATTCTTTCAGCATTTCATTCATTAACCGCATAAATGTACTAGGTTCATTGCTCAATCCGAATGGCGTAACTAGCCATTCATATAGTCCCTCATTCATCTTGAGGGTTGTCTTCCACTCATCCCCCTCTCGAATTCGGATCTGATGATACCCACTCTTCAAATCTATCTTAGAAAAATATGTTGGCCCACTTAGGCAATCCATCATGTCATCCATCCGTGGCAGTGGAAACTTGTACCAGATGTTGATTTTGTTGATGGCCCTCGAGTCTATGCACATCCGCCACTCTCCTCCTTTCTTGGGAGTGAGAACCGTTGGAACTGCGCAAGGGCTCAAGCTCTCCCTTATCAATCCGTTATCTAGCAGTTCCTGCACCTGCTTTCTAATCTCCTCATTGTCTTTTGGGCTCATCTGATATGCTGCCTTATTTAGCAAACTTGCTCGAGTATGAAGTCAATATGATGACTTACGCTTCTTTTGAAGGGCAATTTATCTGGCAAGTCATCCACCACTATATCCGTAAACTCCTGCAACGTCTGCTGAATTTCTGGGGGCAAATCTAACACCTTTATATGAAACAATACCGTTTTTTCTCTTCTTACATCTGCATAACTTACCTCGATATCCTCAACTTGTTTTAGAAACTATTTTCCGCTAACCAACAATGCTATTGGCTCACTTGTCCTTGTTGTTCCTTCCTCCTTGATGGGCTCAAGCGTGTGCTTGATTCCATCCTCGACAAACTTATAACAGTTTGTCAGTCTGTCATGTACCACCTTTCTGTCATACTACCATGGTCTGCCTAGCAGTATGTGACATACATCCATCGACATTATGTCACAAATGACCTTAGCCTTATATCTACCTATTTGAAACTCCATCTCGCATTGGTCATCTAGCAACAACTGATGGCCCTTTTGCAGCCATGAAACTTTGTAAGGGGAGGGATGTTTCAACCGCTTCAATTCCAACTTTTCCACCATCTCTGTGGCCACTAAGTTATCTGTACTACCGCTATTAATAATTAGCTTACAGCACTTACCGTGTGACTTACAAACCGTTAGAAACAAAGCTTTCCACTACGTTTTCTTGGTGGTTTCTTTGGTTGGTTTCAACGACACCTTGTTCAAAACCAGGGCTTCACCTGTTTCTGGATCATTTTCTACTTCTTGGGGAGGTGCCTTTGCTTCTTCTAGTTGTGAAACATAAGCACCCCTTTGTCCAACTTGATCTACCTCAAGACACTCAAATGATTTGTGTCCCCACTTATGACACCCGTAACATTGGTAAGCAACTCCTCTACTTTGACCATTTCCCTTGCCTCGCTGATATGGCCTACCTCCTCTTCTATTCTCCCCTTTTTCTGTTGTTCCGGAGGCTTTAGAATTTCTGCCTTCCTCATTACTGTTAGCAGTTCACCCTCTGCCATAGGACTGGCCTCTTCCTTTGCCAGTTCCTCGTCCTCTCCTAGCATTTTTCTTTGTATTAATTTTCTCTTCAGCTTTCATAGCACTCTGATATGCTTCTTCAATGTTCTTTGGAGATAGAATACTAATTTCATCTAAAATTTCTAGCCTTAAACCATTTACATACCTGCATGTCTTCTCTGGGGTATCCTCTGTATAACCCACCCTTAAGTTCACTCGATAAAACTCTTCAGCGTACTCCCTCATTGTGGTTGGTTTCTGTTTCAGATTCTACACTTGCTTGTGTAGTGCAATTTGATAATCTTTAGGTAGAAATCTGCCCTTCAACTTGGCCACCATCCTTGACCAGTTTTTGATCGGCAACTTGTTCAATCTCCTTCTCTCTATTTGGACATTGTCCCACCACAAGGCTGCATGTCCCTTCAACTTTGTCACAATAAACTTAACTCTATGGTCTTCACTAACCTCCTCACACTTGAAATACTTATCTAGCTCACTAATCCTGTCGAGTAGAACCTCTGTGGACAGACTGCCATCATAATTTGGGAGTTCCGGTTTGGGTTTACTGCTTGCCATTAAGACCGATCTCAATAGTCTCATTTCTCGGCCCTCTCCATCCGATCAATCTGTTTTCGCTTCAACTTCCTCTCCGCTATCATCTCCTATCTCTGGATCTCTTCTTCTCCCGGCTTCAACTCCCTCCAAATGGGCAGTAAGAATCCTCATCTCCTCTCTCAGTCCTTCCTCTGATATCCTCCAAACACCTCTACCATGACCTTGCCTTCCTACCTCCATTTCTCTCACTAACTTCAAAACTCCGCTCTGATACCACTATGATGGGACCCAGTCAACACTCCAATGTATGACTTAAAACAATGTCTATCTAGCACTATTGATTAATCCAGATTTTGTTTATTATTAGGCTTTTAATCACTCTTATAATCAATGGATAATTTCTGTGGCGGGTGCAATCATTTATTGTAAAGTATAAATGTGATAGCTGACCTGTCCTGCCTTGATCCTCATTTCCCACTAGTTCACTTCGGAAAAACCCTTTGGCATTTTGTCATTTCGACATTTTTGTTCTACTATATGAGCTTCGTGAGCATTTCTATGGTGTTGGTCTATTTTGGTTCTTTTTTTGAATGAATGTTGAACTACAGGCTTGCTTGTGTTGTTGCTGACTTTGCTCTTTGCTGTGTAGTCCTATCGCGTGTTTCTGAGGTTGGTTTATTCATTTCCTGGGCACAAATTTTTATTTCGTCTGCTCGAACATGTAATTGACCACTGGTTCATCTTGTCTGGCTTCCAACTATTACTGTCCTATTGTTTGTTACTTTGCTGCAGCTATGCTGCTAATTTTTTTTGTTACTATCTTCGTATGCTCAGGTTATAAGCATGGTGGCTTGCTCTGCTATGACTTCCCAGGTAATTCATATTTCCATGCTTTACTTTTGTTTTCAACTGGTTCCAATGCTAACAAATGGTTCACTCCTTCATCTCAGGTAACTCCCATGTTTTGTGGCTCACTAGCCTACGGTTTCTTTATACAAACACGTTCCCAGGTAAGGTTTTGTTCTCCCCTTGCCTGAACTATATCTCTGTTCATTTTCTTTTATGCAAGGTCTGACTAACAGTTGCTTGTCCTGGCTTCGCAGGTCAAGGCTCGACCTTGGACATGGGTGGCTCCAATTCTTCGGTTCTCAAACCCTCTGGTTCTTTCCTGGTAGGCTTTGTCACCGTAGTCTTGTAGGTTGTCACTAGGGTTTGTAGTTTCTGTTGGTTGGCCGCGCTTCAACGTTCATTTGATTGGCTCTTGCTTGTGTCGTTATACGACCTGGGCTCACCTCTGTTTACAGTGCTAGTTTTGTAATTCGTGTTCGTTGAAATTTTTAGTTGGACATGAGGCTTTCATGATGTCAAACCCTTGACTAGGGTCTAATATGTCTCTTCGTCATTATTTCTTCTATTTATTTCGACACTGTAATACTGGACTCTTATGTAATAACAATCATATATTTTTATGTTTCGTTGGAAATGAAAAGAAATGGTATTTAACATACTGTAATGAATTACCTCTGTTTGGGATTTGTCCAACCAATATTCAAGTTCTAATTTTCTCGTTCAGCTAGTTTGTTGTGTTGATTTTCTTCTGGCCAGAGGCTTGTTCACTATTTTTCCATTCTGGTCTTGGAAACCTGTATGCGTTCAACAGTACTCTGTTCCTTAAGAGAGGAAAAACGTAAAGTTTTATTCCTGCACTTTGTTTGTCTCTGAATTGTTTAATGATTAAGAGATATAGATACACAGTATGAAGACAATATTACAAATGGATCGATGATAAATTTTTTCTTTATCTTTTTTTATTACTAGTATGCAAAAATGCGTAACCTTGTCAATGATTTTCGATGTTACATTTATGTTCTCTGTCTACAGTTACTTGAACTGTGTAGTTACTTTTTCAGTTGTAAGTCTTATAGTTACATAACTATTCAAGTATTCGGTTCTACCTATATGGCAAGATTATACATTGGACACATTTGTCTTTTTCCTTTAAAATGATAGAACAATTATTAACCTATTGTTGATTAAAAATAAACAAATAAATGACCCTAACCGACCAAACTATCCTTGACTAATACTAAGATTAAAAAAAAAAATGAACTCCTACATCCTACTTTGACAAACTTATCATTAAGGAAACCCATATGCTAATATAACTCTCCACCTTAGCAGAGACCAACACCCAATCATGGTGCCCTATCTAGATGCTCCTGCATCAGATTTCCTACTGCTTTCTCTCCCTTGATGTCATCCACGTACATGTGTGAATGTTGATGCGTTTTGACCAAATGTAAATGACTCATCATTTTACCTCCTAGCCTACTCCTTTGGTACTCTTCTTCCCCGTGGACCCTCGAGATGCAATGGGGATATAAGATAGTGGAGAAGTTATAGCCAGTGCAGGAGAGCACTCTTTGCTGAAAAGTCCCCCTCTCAAAATAAAGCCTCCACTATACCAAACTGACTATAGTCATAATCACTATCAACTTATATATAAAATTATAGATAAGGTTTAATAATAGAAGAGATGTGATTGATAAATGATACCATGCTTGGCATATACAACATGTATTGAAAATGGAGAAATTCCCTTTAATAATCTAAGAAACTCATTCTTAGATTTGATTTCATTCTAATTTAGTAACACGTGGAACAAAAGAGGAAAAAAAATTTGGAAATGAAAGAAGAGGTCAGTTTACATCACAAGAGAGATGCATTCATGCCTAAAGAAAGGATTTACATTAATTTTTTGGCCTTCACCTTTCTTTCAACGGGGAAATGTAGAAAAGGAATTGCTTTCTTTTTCGTTAATGAAATAGATGCTTCTTAGTTTAAAAAGTTTGCCTCTCTCCTTCAATGCACAATTTGAAACAATTGCTGACATTCATCGATGGTGAAATCTACCTAGCTTACATATCAAATATTGGTTTGCTAGAGTCTTTACAAAGATATGAAACTCTTTAGGTCATTATTTAGAGGCAAACATGAAATTTATTAAGACAATCACTCAGATTATGGTTGTAATTTATTTTGGAGACGGTTAGTATTGGGAATGGTGATTTATAAGGGCTCACTTATGGTTATTTTTGAGTTTGATTGTCATGGTGTCCCCTTAATATGTTTAGATGCCATTAACTAAGTCATATAGCTAAAGATTGCTCATTTCCTTTCAATAAAAAGTTAGGGTAAAAAATCACCTACTTCCAACATTTTAAAGGGTCCTTCACTGACAAAGAGCATTTCTCCTATGGAGGTTGGTATTGAAAAATTTGACTTGAATACCGCAATGATAAAAGCTTTAGAAAGTCTTTGGAGGGACTAGAACCTAAAGATATTATTGAAGAATTTGAAGATAACTAGAATGCTAATCACAGGGAGTTGACTAATATTTTGAAGTCTCCTCAAGATAAAGGTATGTGTTTGGAAGAATTAGCTCCTTTACTTGTTTTGGTGATTGGATATAAAGGAATGATGGTGAATACCTAGGCATCTCCTTATAAACTCTTGTTAGATGGTCTTGATGATGATGCTCCATGTAAGGAGACTCATGGTGCAATGAACCTTCAACTTATGCCCCTAAGTTTCCTCCATAAGCTTGTCATAAGAGTCTCTCCTTTAGAGTTCCCTAGGGGGTGAATGGAGTCCCTATTTCATTTACAAGACATATTGACCCTGCTAACCCAAATGACTCACATGAATATGAGCAAAAGTATGACTTGAAACAAATACAACCTCCTCTTCATTAGACGAAAGGAGGGCAAAGAATTTCTTAGCCAAAAACCGAGTGAAAGGGGGGAAACAATATTTTATATCTCAGGCTCAAGAGAAAATAGCATTGGAAGTATGATCTACTGAACAAATTCCAATGATGGGGTTAATTAGAGCAATGACAATATCAAAATTTCATATTTAAATTTATTAATAAACATATACTATTTCAATAATTGCAATAAACTTTTTCTTTATTCTATATATATATATATATATATATATATATATATATATATATATATATATATATATATATATATATATATATATATATATATATATATATATATATATATATATATATATATATATATATATATATATATATATATATATATATATAGATGAAGATTAGAAGATACATAAATAATTCTCACTTCTACACTTTGAATCAATCTTGAGTGGAAGCCAAAGCCAAGGCACATATATGATTTGTAAGAAGGCCAAAAATGTAGTGCAAATTGATGTTGGGTGCAAAGTTGCACAATCACCAATGATATTGAAATTTATGTGTGGTTTCTTTATATCGATCATTTGTTTTTATTTAGTTGAAATTTATTTGGATTAATAAATTTTGAGAATATCTCATAATGTAAATAAAATAGGTTTGGATTAATAAATTTTGAGAATATTTCATGACGTAAATAAAAATAGGTTAATTCTTTGACCTTTCTTATAGGGATTTCACTTGTGATAATTTCTTATGATTGATTGTGATTTACAACAATAATGTATATTATTTAAATTAGATATCAAATATTAGTTCAATATATGTATTATAACAATAGTTTAATGAGAGCATCACGTCACTGATGAAAATTAATTTTTATGGGTCCATAGGTCCTAGATCTATGACTCTGATACCAAGTGTGGGGACACTCCCTCTGATGCCAATTTTTTTTTACTAATCAGAGTAGAAATCAGGTTACTAAGTATAGGGAGAAATTCCTATTTAAGTTACAATACTATAATAATAAGTAAATAAACATTCTAATCAACTAGTCATTTGTTAGCCACGACCATTATAAAATTTCATCAATATTGAAAACACATAAATTTGAGGTACATACATCAATAGTCATATTCTGAAATTCAATCATCATGACATTCACATTACATTCTAGTCATTATAAATACATCATTAATGATATAACAAAAATTATTAATACACAATGTACCATTCATGAAGGAGTGGAGTTTTGGCTCTTGGATTGGCTGTTGCTTGGGCTCCCTCATCGTCATCCACATGCATGTGTGAATGTTCATGTGTCCTAACCAAATGTTAATAACGCATCAGTTTACCTCCTAGCCTTATCCTTGAGTACTCTTCTTCCTTTTGGACCCCTGAGATGCAATGGGGCTATAGGATAGTGGAGAAGTTATAGCTAGTGGAGGAGAGCATATTTTCTCAAGAGTCCCCCTCTCAAAAGAAAGCCTCCACTATACTAAAGTGACTATAGTCATGATCATTGTTAATATATATATATATATATATATATATATATATATATATATATATATATATTGAAAAATAAGGTTTAATAATAGAAGAGATGGGATTGATAAAATGATACCATGCTGGGCATATACAACATGTATTGGAAATGGATAAAGTCCTTTAGATAATCTAAGAAACTCATTCTTAGATTTGATTTGATTTTATTTTAGTAACACGTGGAACAAAAGAGGGAAAAAAAATTGGAAATGCAATAAGAGGTCAATTAACATCACAAGAGAGATGCATGCATACCTAAAGCAAGGATTTACATTAATTTGTTTAGGTTTTGACCAGCAATAAATGATGTTAAATTATTCATTCCTTGCATTGGCATCGATGTTTTTTTCCATTTCTGGTATGTTCTTTTCAATGTGGTAGGCAGGTCCAAAATGGGATTTCAAATAACTCCTAACATACTAGGGTAGACCACACCAAAAAACATATGAATTTTAAAAAGATATGAAATTTTAAAAGCTAAGATAGAGTAGAGCAGAGAAGATTTAAAATTTGAAAATTCTGAGCTAAATATTTAATAGAGAGAATATGAAATTAAAAGTATCTTAAAATGCAATACATACCATTACTGAGAAAAACATCCATTAAGTAGCCCATTGACATCTAACAAAGTATCAAATCAAATGTAGAAGTGAGTTTGAAAGGTTTCCTCACCATTTTTGGTGCATGCTGTGTTATATAAGCTGAACTTCGTATCATTTTATCGACCACAACCCCTTCATTATTAACACCCCTCTCTCATTTTGTGTGTAACTGCGAAATTAAATGTGTCCCGTCTTCTCAATTATCCTTCCACGTACAAGTCCTACGTCCATGAGTTCATCTCGAGGTTTATTTAGGAGTACAAATAACTTATGTTGAGTGCATCGTTGCATGGAGTTTATTGCTAGCAATATTATGAGTATAGGCATTCATCTCTTTCTTTACAGTTTTTTCAGGGATAAAATGCTTTACTAGGGTATACTATATTTATTTTAGTGTACAATGCCTTAACTAGGTTTCTTATATTTAGTTTATTGTACAACACTTTACTAGGGTTTTCTAGTTTAGTGTACAATGTCTTACTCATGTTTGCGAAAGTTTATTGTTAACAGTCCTTCTTTCAGTTCTCCATGATGCTGCTAATTGTCACCCTTCGTACAATTTCCTACTGGTATAGATTTCTCTATTTTCATTCTCTATTAATAGTTCTTGCAATATGTATATTTACAATCTATCTAGGGCGTAATGTTTAGCCTTTAATAATTCCTATTTTATTGCTACAGCTACAAACCATCGTTTATGTTGATAATTCTTGCAATAAGTTATGCTCATTTAATTGTTTAGTATACATTTATATCTTCAAAATATATTGCTTAGGATTATTGTAGTAGTTTAACCTTTCATGATTGGTTTGATAGATCTCACACTTTTTTATTAATTTGGTTTCAGTAGCGGTTAGTCATCGGCTAGGCCCAATTTCAATTAAGTAATATTTTAAAATATGAGGAGATGCATCTATTTGACATAAATTTTGTTGCATTTATCATTTGTTTATTTATTAAATTGTGCTTATGTTGTTTTGGTTAGATTATTTATTTTTGCATAGAGTCTCAACTTTGTTTTTGAATCTTTATTTTCAAATAATTATTGTTTATTATTATTTTTTCAGTGTTATCGATTATCTTATTCCATTATAAAAAAATAAATTCTTTTCATTTATTTTCGAATATGTTTTTCTTTTATAAACCTATAATTTAACCATTATTCTAATTTGATATGTATTTTTCTTTATAAATTACACTAGCCTAGATTCATTTTAATTTTGGATCTATTAAGCATTTAAATTCATCTTAGCTTTGGATCTACCAAGCACCCAGAGATCACGATTGGCTCGATGGATCTCATACTTTCTTATTAATTTGGTTCTGTTAGAGATCACAATGTTTTAAAATAAGTAATGTTTTAAAATAAAAGGGTGTGTATCTATTTGACATAACTTTTGTTACATTCATCATCTGCTTAATTTATTTTTTAACCCACTTAAATTGTTTTGGTTAGATTATTTATTTTTGTATAGATTCTCAACTTTGTTTTTGAATCTTGATTTTCAAATAAATATCTTATATGTATATATATAATTTTTCAATGTTAGTAATTATTTTTTTGTATTATAAACAAATTAAACGTTTTTTTAGTTTGTTTTTGGAATATGATTTTTTTCTAATTATAATTTACTGTTATTGTAATTTAATATGTATATGATATTGTAAGTGTTTTATTATTAATTTAAATAAATTGATATTAATTGATAACAAATTAAATGTTTATATATATATATATATATATATATGTTTGAATAATGATGAATTGTAGCTTTTAATATATGTTTATATTTATATTGTTTCTCTTGTATGTGTGTTTTCTTTATTGATACATTTTTTTTAACATGTAATTAACATGTAAGGGGAGGGGGTAAGGAGAGAGAAGGAGAGAAGGGGGAAGAGTGGGAACGAGAGGAGAGAGGGAGTAGGAGGGAGAGACAAAGAGATAGGGGGAAAGAGAAAAAGAGGAAGGGAGGAAGAGTGGGTGGTTGGAGAGAGAGGTGAAGGAGGGAGGGAGAGAGATAGTAGTGGGAGGGGGGAGAGGTAGAGAGAGTGTGTAAAAGAGGGAGGGAGGGGGAGAGAGAGTGGTAGAAGGAGGGAGAGGGAGGGAGAGGAATGGAGAGAGAGAGAGAGAGGAAGAGAGAGCAAGATATAGAGAGAGAATAGTGGGAGGAAGAAGCAAGGGTAGGAGGGAGAGAGATAGAGAGAGTGTGGAAAAGAGGGAGGGAGGTGGAGAGAGAGTGACAGAAAGAGGGAGATGGAGGGAGAGCTGAAGAGAGGGTGGGAAATGGAAGGAGGGAGGGAGAGATGGAGGAGGAGGAAGGGAGGGGGAGAGGGAGAAAGAGGGAGAGAGAGGGAGGGAAAGAGGGAGAGAGAGAGAGAGAGAGAGAGAGAAAGTTAAGTGAGGAGAGAGAGAGAGATAGAGTTAAGTAGATAGAGAGAGAGAGAGAGGGAGGGAGAGTGAGAGGGAAATTGTAAGGGAGAGAAAGGCGGGGGGGAGAGAGAGACAGAAAGAGAGAGGGAGAGGGGAAGGGGCACAGAGAGTGAGAGGGGAGGAGAGAGAGAGGGTGAGAGTGAGAAGGAGAGAGAGAGAAAGAGAGAGGGAGATGGGAGGGGGCACAAAGAGTTAGAGGGGAAGAGAGAGGGAGGGTGAGAGTGAGAAGGGGAGAGAGAAAGTGAGTATAAGGTTGGGGGGGATAGAGATAGAGAGTAGGAGAGAAGGAGAGATAAGGATAGCGAGAGGGAGCTAAAGGTGGGGGAGAGAGAGTGAGAGAGAGAGAGAGAGGGAGGGACGAAGTGTGTGCGAGAGAGAGAGGGTAAGGGGGCCTGAAAGGCAGAGAGTGAGGGAGGGAGGACATGTGAGAGAGAGTTAGGGTAAGGGGGGTTGAGAGCGAGAGAGAGAGAGGGAGGGAGGGAGGGAGGGAGGTAGGGAGGGCGAGGGAGGGAGGGAGGGAGATAGGGAGCATGAGAGAGAGAGAGAGAAGGGGGGGTAGAAAGAGAGGGGGGAAATAGGGAGGGTTTGAGAGAGAGCGCAAGGAAGGGAGGGAGAGAATGGGAGGGAGAGAGAGAGTGAGCATGATGGTGAAGAGAAAGAAAGGAAGCATGAGAGAGAGAGAGGGAGGGGAGAGAGAGATGAGGGAAGAGCATTATAGTGTGTGAGACAAAGATATACATGGAGAAGTGGGAGATAGGGAGAGGCATAGAGAGAAGAAGTGATAGGAAAATAGGGAGTGCTTCAGAGAGAGCTAGAGAGAGATATGAGGAAAATAGAGACAGTTTGAGAGATAGGGCATGGGTGATAGAGAGATACAATAAGAAGCGGGAGTCTGTGAGAAAGTGTGTGGTGATTAAGATATCGAGAACATATAGAAGTGAGGGGGGGAGAGGGATGGAAGGATTGAGAGAAAATGATAGAGTGAGGGAGGGAGGAGAGAGAGGTAGAGGTGGGGGGATAAAGACAGAAGGAGAGGGAGCAGATGGGAAGATAAATAGAAGGGTAAGGATCGTGAGATAGAGATGAGTTGGGAGAGAGTGCGGAGAGAAGGTGATAGAGAGATCATGCAAGAGAGAGAGAGAGAGAGAGAGAGAGAGAGAGAGATGGATGGTAAAAGAATATTTGCAACAATCCATAATAGGAATCAAAACAATTACTTCATATGCATCTCATATTCCTAGAATTAAAAAATAGTAAAAACTAAAAAAATTATCGTTATTTTAAATAGTATTATTATTTATAAAAATAATTAATACATAAGCTAAACATACATACATTTAAAAAACATGGAATAAGATTCTTAATCATGGAGACATACCTCCACTTTACATTGGAGAATCTTAATCTATAAATAGGCTTCGTTACAATCACATTGGACAATACCATGACTTATCAGTACCACATGTCCTAAAAATCACAACTCATTTCATATGGCATTTTCTTTAATTAATCAATTTATTTAAAATGGTTAAAAGAGCACAACTACTTTTGAGATAAATCTCAACCATTGATTTGTGTATACTACTATCGATATTCTAGAATATTCCATGGAAGTTAAGTCCCTACTATTGATTTTAATAACTAAAACAAATAATAAATGGTATTTAAATGATGGGTAAAAATAAAAATCAAAAGGCATGTGAAGGACACTTTTAAAAGGAAACCCATGATCATGAATTTACTTAACTGGTGGGAGCACCCATCAAATTTACACCCTATTAATTGGTGCATTCAAAACATATTTTAAAGAACAAAAACTTGCCAAAAATTATTTCCTCAAATTCAAACCAAAAAATCCAAATAGAAAATAATTAAACAATGCTTAAAAGATACAAAAATAAAATAAAATACATTAATAAAAATATATTAATAAAATATAATATATAGATGAAAATATATTAATAAAATATAATATATAGATAAAAATATATTAATAAAATATATGAATCAAAGTATATTACACTAAAAATTGAAATGATCATGAAATTTTTGTAAATTGCACTCAGTAAGTCCATGGAATAAGATTTTAATATTATGATTTATTTATAAATACTACATGCTGAAAAAAAAAGAAAAAGAAGCTAATATAACAAAATTTACAGATAAAATATATTAAAAATTTACCACTCATTTATTTTTTTCATATAAAATATTTCTATTTCAAATGATAAATTAAAAAGTTGAAATAAAATAAAATAAATATTTTAAATAATAAATTTGTTTATATTATAAATGTTATAATTGTTAATGGATAAATAAACTAAGAAGAAAAGAGGGTACAAAAGAGGGAGGGAGAGGAGAGAGTGTAGAGGGAGGGAGAAAGGGGGGGGGAGAGAGAGAAGAGAGAGAGAGGGTGAGGGGAAGTGGGGTGGAGAGTGAGAGGGGAAGAGAGAGGGAGGGTGAGAGTGAGAAGAGGAGAGAGAAAGTGAGTATAAGGTTTGGGAGAGAGATAGAAAGTAGGAGGGAAAGAGAGATAAGGATATGGAGAGGGAGCTAAAGGTGGGTGAGAGAGAGTGTGTGTGTGAGAGAGAGAGAGAGGATAAGGGGGGCTGAGAGTGAGAGAGTGAGGGAGGGAGGGCACGTCAGAGAAAGAGAGGATAAGGGGGGCTGTGTGCGAGAGAGAGAGGGAGGGAGAAGGGTGAGAGTTAGAGGGGAGAGAGAGCAAAGAGGAGAGGGAGAGAGAGAAAGAGAGGAAGGGAGGGAAATAGGGAGGTAGGGAAACAATGATGGAGAGAGAGAGAGAGAGAGGGGTAGAAAGAGAGGGGGAAAATAGGGAGGGTTTGAGGGATAGCACAATGGAGGGAGGGAGAGAATTGGGGGAGAGAGTGGGAGAATGATGGTGGAGAGAGAAAAAGGGAGCATGAGAGAGATAAAGTGAGGGGAGATAGAGATGAGGGAAGAGAATGATAGCGTGTGAGATAGAGATGGACATGGAAAAGCGGGAGAGAGGGAGAGTGGGAGAGAGAGGGAGTGATGGGAAAATAGGGAGGGCTTGAGATAGAGGGAGACAGATGTATGGGGAAAATAGTGACAGTTTTGGGAGATAGGGCATGGGAGATAGAGAGAGAGAATAAGAAGGGGAGACTGAGAGAAAGGGTGTGGAGAGAAAGATATCGAGAACATGTAGAAGAGAGGGGGGAGAGAGGGATGGAAGGATTGAGAGAAAATGATAGAGTGAGGGAGGGAGGAGAGAGATGTAGAGGTGGGGGGATAAAGAGAGAAGGAGAGGGAGCAGATGGGGAGATAAATTGAAGGGGAAGGATCATGAGATAGAGATGAGTTTGGAGAGAGTGGGGAGGGAACGTGAGAGAGATATCATGCAAGAGAGAGAGGGAGTTATGGATGATAAAAGAATATTTGCAACAATCCATAATAACAATCAAAAAAATTACTTAATATGCATCTCATGTTGCTAGAAGCAAAAAACAATAAAAACTAAACAAATTATCATTATTTTAAATATTATTCTCTTTTATAAAATTAATTAATACACAAGTTAAACATACATACATTTAAAAAACATGGAATATGATTCTTAATCATGGAGATTTACGTCCACTTTACATTCGAGAATCTTAATCTATAAATAGGCTTTGCTACAATACCATTGGACAATACCATGTCTTATCAATACCACATGTCCCAAAAATCCAACTCACTTCATATGACATTTTTTCTAATTAATCAATTTAATTAAAATGGTTAAAAGAGCATAACTACTTTTGAGATAAATCTCAACCATTGATTTGTGTATACTATTATCAACATTCTAGAATATTCCATGAAATTTAAGTCCCTACTTTTGATCTTAGTAACAAAAAAAAAATTAATACATGATGTTTAAATCAATGGTAAAAATAAAAATCAAAAGCCATGTGAAGGACACTTTTAAAAGGAAACCCATGATCAAGAATTTACTTGAGAGGTGGGAGTGCCCATCAAATTTACACCCTAGTAATTGATGCATTCAAAAACATATTTTAAATAACAAAAACTTGCCAAAAATTATTTCCTCAAATTCAAACTGCAAACTCCAAACAAAAAATAATTAAAAAATGTTGAAAAAGATACAAAAATAAAATAAAATACATTAATAAAAATATATTAATAAAATATAATATATAGATAAAAATATATTAACAAAATATAGTATATAGTTAAAAATATATTAATAAAATATATGAATCAAAGTATATTACAATGAAAATTGAAATGATCATGAAACTTTTGTAAATTCCACTCAGTAAGTCCATGTGATAAGATTTTAATATTATGATTTATTTATAAATATTACATTCAAAAAAAAAGAAAAAATTTAATATAACAAAATTTATAGATAATATACATTAAAAATTTACCACTCATTTATTTTTTTCATATAAAATATTTATATTTTAAATGATAAATTAAAAAGTTGAAATAAAATAAAATAAATCTTTTAAATAATAAATTTGCATATATTATATATGTTATAATTGTTAATGGATAAATAAACTAAGAAAAGAACTAATGCTAAATAAAAAAGTGATATATGTCTTCACTTAAGTTAACTTTCTTTCAAAATATAAATATATTTTTTTAAATAAAAATTAACCAAATAAATTATTTTTGTAAAATAAAAATTAACTGAATAGATGTTGCAAATAAAATGTGATGTAAAATAAATAAGTGATATCTCATAATTTGAAAACAAATATTTTCGAGACAGACTTCCAAGAATTGAGAGTAACGATAAAAAAAACCTCTAAAACAGTGGCAATTTGCAGCCAGTTTGGAACGACGAGGACTTCGGTCAAAGTGCGCTTACCGAGACCCATGGACACTGCATGGGAGGAGAAAATAGTTCCTGGGGAGCCCGGATCAGGAAATGAAGGGAGTTTTTGATGCACGATTCGTGCTTCGTTGGGCAAAACCCCTCGAAATGGGAAGGCCCCAAGCACTCGGTCGCATGGAGAGCCAGGAAAACTATGGGATAAAAGGCTAAAAAGCTAAAAGACAGGACCTGCTCCAAAACCGACAATATTGATCGGGAGTGTCCTTCTGCAGTAAGCAGTTTCGGTGAAAGTGGAGCGATTCCACTCAGCGCTCGACGCATGGAAAGTGGAGGAGAGAGAATACCATCACTCATCGCGTGCTAACGATCGAGAAAGTCAACCACATGAAATGAGTGCATGGAATTGGATCTGGGGGATCCAAATCTGACAGTTAATGTCACGCCCGATAGAAAGACCAGATTTAACGAGGGAATAAGCCTTGATTTAGAAGAATTTGAGGTCTGCTTTGACCGCCAAGGTGGCAGAAGACTCATTTCACGACGTAACCGAAGAATTGAACGGACGAAGCAGGATGGTGCAGTTTGCAAGAGGACAAGTGGCCACTCCCTGTGAGCTTAATGATGACACCAAGCCAAGGAACTCCAAGCGCAGCTGCAGTAGGAAATCCGACAGAGGTGGAAGAGGAACCGAGCAGCCATGAGCTCAAATGGCCTTAAATCCATGAACGAAGAACATAAGACACACAAAGAGGAAGAACCAAAGACAAAAGATAGAGAATTGAAGAAGACAGTAAAGAAAAAAAAAACCAGAAAGAAGACTAAGGGTCGAGCTAACCAAAGGCATCATCGAGCACTAGAGAGCTTGAGAGATTCAAGCCACCCCCGAGAGGATCTGTTAGACTAGAGAGGTCAAAGAGCTGGTAGGAAGAGAGTCTGTGCACTCCAGTGGCTTGGGGAATCCAAGAACCACCCTGCCAAGCAAATATATTTCAGGAGTCTCATATTGAGCTCCTGCATTGTAATTCTCTACTTAAGACACAATAAAATAAGGCCACCACTGAGAGCTGGACCAGAGATGTAGCCTTGGGGGATAGGGTGAACTCCTTAATAATTTCTTGTGTTCTTGTATTTTCTTACTGTATTTCTCTACTGTTTTTCATTTCAAGAGTCTGTGTATTTGTAATCTGATCGATCCATTGCCTGAATAAAATAGACACACAATAGCATATGAGTCCGTAATACCTTCATTTAATAAAACTTTAACTAAGGTCATTCATCAGGTGATTATCAGATCAAGTGGTATCAGAGCTTTAGGTTGTAAGGTTAGACAAGCTTGTGTTGGTTTAGCTATTGAATGCTCACTAGATCAAAGCTCAAATTAGGAGGAGGAGTGTTGGTCGAAACTAATCCCGAAATTGGGAGAGTCTATCCTCAGAAGACAATGTCAGAGGAAGGCTCTGTGGGGCTAGACCCTCAATTCATAGAAAGCTTCCTAGCTATGAAGTCTATTGTAGAAGATATGTATAGGGACTTTAGAAAGCATAAGTATGAAGATTCCTTAGGTTCTAAACAAGATAAAGAAGAAGATGAGTCTCACTTCCATGACCACTCCTAAGGAAAAGGGAAAGTGGAAAGCTTTCTCACACCTCCTAGTCATAATAAGAAATCATCTCTGATCAAGCTAGATTTTAAATTTGACTTTCCTATATATGATGGAGAGCTAAATGTTGGAAAGTTGGATAATTGGATTAGACAAATTGATTTGCATTGTAGAGTAAAAAACATCAACTTAGACAAGTGTAAGATTCAGCTGGCAAGCCTACACCTAGGAGGCACTGCCTTGGTTTGGTGGAAAGGCAGAACCCAAGTTGATATCAAAAGACATGGTAAGACTATCTCTGTCTGGAGTGAATTTGTTTCTGCAACCAAAAAGTTGTTCTATCCATTGGCCTACATTCGACAAGCCATGATGAGTTGGCAAACTCTTCATTAGTTGAAGGGGCAAAGTGTGCAAGGGTATACATAGGAATTTAGAAAGAGGGCATTGATTCTAGGGATCTCATTAGACTCACCAGAGACTCTTTTGAAGTACATTGATGGTCTACACAGCTACATGAGGCATACCATCCTCATGTTTAATCCCACTAGTATAGATGAGGTATTTGTACAAGCTACTCATCTAGAAGATAGAGGAAAGAATGGAAATCCAGAATTTGGTGGCTGATCCCAACCCACTGCAAGCAAGAGCAAGGGGAAAAGAATGCAGAAGTGGAAATCAAGGAAAGCTAACACTACAGAAAAGCAAAGCTTCATGCACTCACTGTAAAAAGGATGGGCCTGATGATGAGCATTATTAGATTTTGCATCCAGAGTTGAGACCTAAGAAGTCCAAGGGAAAGAAGAAGAACTCTGCTGCAACTATCTAGAAGGATTTGGGGTCAGACTCGGGAGATGAAACAACCATTGCAGCCACAGGTATAAAAGGTAAGGATTCTAAAGCATCTACGAGTAATTCTACTCAATCTATTATTGATGAAGAAAATGAGAGAAAAAGACATGAGCTTTTCCATATTCGAGTTGTTTCCAAATACCAAAATATTGATACTTTGTTTGATGGTGGCTCACAAGTAAATATAATTTCGAAAGAAATTATAAAGAAATTTGGATTAGCAACTACACCTCACAAGAAACCATACCCATTAGGATGGTTGAATGATAAAGAAAAACTACAAGTGACTAGATAGTGCAAACTCAAGTTTTCTTTTGGGTCAGCATTTGTAGATGAGGTTGAGTTAGACATAATTCCTTTGGATATATGTGGAATTTTTTTAGGAAGTCCTTACTTGTATGATAGAAAGGTTATCTTCTATAGAGTTGAGAACAAGTATCTACTTGTTAAAGATGGAATCGAATACTTTGTAAGAGCTCATAAGCTCAAGAATAATTATACTCTCATAAACTCAGGGCAAATGAAAAGAATGATAAATTCACGCAAAAAATTCTTACTGATGGTTGTAAAGGAAAAGAAACCCGATAAAACCAATGTATTTGAGGGCTGTAATGCTGAATAGAAAGCTCATATCAAAAAGGTTTTTTTAGAGTATGATTTCTTATTTCAAGAGCCTAAAGGTTTTCCACCGAAAAAAGGAATAGTACATGATATTATTTTGCTGCAAGATGTTCAATTGCCTAACATTGGAGTGTGCAGGTTGTCTGCTTTAGAGAATTCTAAAATCATGAAACAGGTGTAGGAGTTGCTCGAGAAGGGATTCATTAGGCCTAGCACGTCACCATGTGGGTCACCAATCGTTTTGGTGAAAAATATATATGGCTCATGGAGAATGTGCATTGACTACCGAGCACTGAATAATATAACAATCAAAAAACGTTATCCCCTTCCTTGCATAGATGATCTTTTAGATCAATTAAAGGAAGCTGTTTATTTCACCAAGCTAGACTTGCACAATGGATAGCATCAAGTTAGAGTTGCAAAACAATATGCATGGAAGACTGCTTTCAAAACAAGGTAGGGATTGTATGAGTGGCTGGTTATGCCTTTTGGCTTAACTAATTCTCCTGCTACTTTCATGAGATTAATGAATGATGTACTCAGACCTTTTCTTGATGATTTTGTTATTGTGTACCTAGATGACATTCTGATTTTTAGTAAAACGTGTGAAGAACATTTAAAGCATGTTAAGCAGACACTAGATGTTTTGAAAAGAGAAAAACTTTATGTTAAACTCTCAAAATGTGAATTTGGCAAGACATCTCTAAACTACTTGGGACATATAGTAGGGGGCGGTGAATTGAAGATAGATCCCTCTAAAGTGGCGGTCATTGTAAACTGGCCTAAACCCAAGTCTGCTATAGAAGTGAGAAGCTTCTTAGGAGCAGCACAATATTGGAGGAAGTTCATTTCTAACTTTTCCTCGATTGCAGCTCCCTTACATGCTTTAATAGGATTGAACAAGGTGTTTTAGTGGGGAGGAGAACATCAAAAAGCCTTTGACACCTTGAAAGAAAAGATTAGTACAACACTTGTACTAGAACTGCCTGATTTGCAAAGACCTTTAGAGATCCAAACAGATGCCAATGGCTGTGCCATGGGAACCGTGTTGACACAGCACGATAAACCCATATGCTATCATTCTGAGACTTTTAATCCTACTGTATCTAACTATCCTACATATGATAAAGAATTTTATGCATTAGTTTAGAGTGTGAAAAAGTGGAAACATTACTTAATGGGCAAAGAGACAGTACTTCAATATATACACTCGCAAACTAAGTTGCAACAATCAAAACACTACAGATGTATGGGTTTTCTACAACAGTTTCATTTAGTCATCAAATATAAAAAGGGCATACATAACAAAGTTGCAGACATGCTATCTAGACCCATTATAAATGCATCTACCATACTTAAGCATAATTCTATACTATATGAAATCTACATTGAACAATATGCTCAGGATATGGACTTTAAAAATGTATATGCAACTTTGAGTCAAGGCAAAAGAGTAGAAGAATTGGATTATCATGTGAAGGACTAACTCTTATATCATTGTGGGAAACTCTGCACTCCACAAACTGAGAGAATAAAGACAATTAGGTAAGCACACACTTCTCTGGTATCAGGTCACTTTGGGGTAAGTGAAATAGTGGCACAACTGCAAAGATTTTGTTACTGGCAAAAAATGAATAAGACAGTTTCTAGATATGTTAGAGGGTGTGCTATGTGTGCTAAAAGCAAGCCGAGTAACAAAAAAAAGACTTGTACACTCCATTGCCAGTTCCTTCTCACCCTTGGGAAAGTGTTTCCATGGATTTTGTTGGAGGACTACCTAAATCTAGGAAAGATCATGATTATCTATATGTTGTTGTGGATAGTTTCAACAAAATATGTATTTTGATACTTTGTAATAAACATATTACAGCTGCCCACGGGGCTTTGGATTGATGGTGAATGGGTGAACTGTTAAGGCACTCCTTGCGGTAGGTCACCGGTTCAAATCCCCCATGGGTGCTTAGGTAGTATTATATATATAAAAAGAAGAAAATAAACATATTAGAGCTGAACAAACTCCAAAATTGTTCTTTGAACATGTATGGGTTCGTTTTGGATTACCCACTTCTATTGTATCTGATCGAGACAGCCGATTTGTGGGGAAGTTTTGGTAAAGTCTGTGGGAATTGATGCACACCAAATTGAAGAAAAGCACAGTTTTTCATCCACAAATTGAAGACTAGACAAAAGTAGTTAATAGGACAGTGATCCACTTACTGAGAGGATATTGCACCAAACATCCTAAGATTTGGGATGAACATTTGTGTTATGTGAAACACGCTTACAGTAGAGCAAAGCATTCTTCTACACAGAGATCTCCTTTTGAGACCTGTTTTGGTTTCATGCCAAGGTCTCCTTTGGCTTTTGTCTTTGGTAAAGATACCATGGTTGATGGACATAGTGATGTGGATAGGAAAACTAGGTTCATTGAATAGATCTAGGAGATCTACCAAGCAGTACAAAAACAACTGGAAAAGAGCCAAGCCAAATACAAGGCTAGGCATGACAAGCATCAGATGGATCATAGTTTTCACGTTGGTGACCAGGTCTGGCTGTATATTAGCAAGGACAGGATACAAGGTAAAGGTAAAAAGCTAAAGGCTATTAGGTATGGACCCTTTAGGATACCTAAGAAGATTGGTGAAAATGTTTTTCGCCTTGATCTACCAGCTTACATGCACATCTACTTAGTCATAAATGCAGCTTGCTTGAGATTGTTTGAGCCTTCAATGATTGAGGATTCTGAACAACAAAGTCAATTGCCTTCTATTGATTACCTACTACCTGAATGTCTTAATGAATTACAGGAAGACACAGTGCTGGACATGAAGGTGAGAACAATGTGCAAGGGAGATGTTGAGTACCTCAGGGTTGGGCTCAAAGGTTCAAAGCCAAGTAGCCCAAAGTGGATTGATATTGGACAAATGAGACAAAAATACCCTGACTTAGTTGATGCCTGAAAACCAACTTTTGGTGGTCCAAAAGCTTTTCAGTGGGAAGGCCATGATTCGAATTGGATCCATGAAGAATAATCAAAAGAACGATGGCGATACCATGTGAGGATAGACATCCAAGAATTGAGAGAAGAAATCAAAAACACCTCTAAAATAGTGGCAGTTAGTAGCCAGCGTGGAATGATGAGAACCTCAGTCAAAATGCGTTGACCGAGGCCCATGGAGACTGCGCGGGATGCAAAAATAGCTCGTGGGGAGCCTGGATCGAGAAACAGAGGGAGTTTTTGATGCGCAATTAGCTAGGCAAAACCCCTCGAAATGGGAAGGCCCCGAGCGCTCAGTCACATGGAGAGTCGAGAAAACCATGGGACAAAAGGCTAAAAAGCTAATAGACGGGACCCGCTACGAAACCGGCGGTATTGATCGGGGGTGTCCTTCGGTGGTAAGCAGTTTTGGTGAAAGCAGAGCGATTCCAATCGGTGCCCGACACATGGAAAGCAGAGGAGAGAGAAAACCACCACTCATAATGCGCTAATGGTCAAGTAAGTCAACCACGCAAAATGAGTGGATGTCGTTGGATCTGGGAGATCCAGATCTGACGGTTGACATTGCGCTTGATGGCAAGACTAGATTTAACGAGGGAATAAGCCTCGATTTAGAAGAATTTGATGTCCTATTTGATTGCCAAGGTGGCAAAAGACTCATTCCATGACGTAACTGAAGAATTGAAGCGATGAAGTAGGCTGGCACAGTTTGCAAAAGGACAAGTGGCGCTCCCTGTGAGCCTGATGATGAAGCTGAGCTAGGGAACTCCAAGTGCAGCTGCAATAGGCGATCTGACAGAGGTGGAAGAGGAACCGAACAACCGTGAGCTCAAATGGCCTTAAAGCCATGAACAAAGAACAGAAGACACATGGAGAGGAATAACCAAAGACAGAAGACAGAGAAGCGAAGAAGATAGTAAAGCAAACAAAAAAAAAGCAGAAAGAAGACCGGCGACCGAGCTAACCAAAGGCAACATCGAGCACCAGAGAGCTTAAGAGATTCAAGCCACCCCCGAGAGTATCTATTAGACCAGATAGGTCAAAGAGCCGGTATGAAAAGAGTCTATGCACACCAGTGGCTTAGGGAATCCAACAACCACCCTGCTAAGAAAATTTGTTTCAGGAGTCTCATATTGAGCTCCTACATTGGAATTATCTACTTAAGACATAATAAAATAAGGCCACCACTGAGAGTTGGATTAGAGATGTAGCCCTGGGGGATAGGGTGAACTCCTTCTTAATTTCTTTTGTTTTTGTATTTTCTTACTATATGTCTCTGTTGTTTTCCATTTCAAGTGTTTGTGTATTTGCAAACTGATCGATCCGTTGCCTGAATAACATAGACACACACCAGCATATGTGTTTGTAATACCTTCATTTAATAAATATTTATCTGAGGTCATTCATTGGGTGATTATTAGATCACTACAGGATTCCAAGGAAAATGCTAAGATTCCTAAGAAGGGTTGAGAAATGATTCAGTTTAGGGAATTGGATTCCAAGTAGAAGCCCTCATTTATATTTAGACCTTAGCATTTGAATTATCTCCCTATGTGTCCCCTCCATATGTGATGAAGTATGGATCGAAGGACTTAGCTAATGAAAGATATCAACATATTCTTGTAATTGAACACATCGTTGAGGAGTTATAAGGCCCAAATATTAATAAGAAGACAAGAAAATGTATAAAACTAAAAGGTAATTATACAAGGTTAGTCCTTGCAGTCATATTAAGCTCAATATGGTTATTAACATAATATAACATACAATACTAGGATGCATCTTCAAATGGATTTTTAATGAAGCCAACATTAATTCCATAAGTGGTAAGGTTCGGGAACATTATTGTTAGGGTCCCACCCTAACCCCCTTATTTATGTCATGGGATCACGCCATAGTCAAGAGTCAATAAAGCCCATATTAATATTTGTAAATGGTTAACCCATAATTAATGACGGGACCACAGTTAGTTGCAAATGGGTCGTAGTATTAGATAGATGGTATTGATAAAACCCACGGTATTGGCCCGTGGTATTGCATGTATGAGTCATATATAAAGGATAGAGACTCCCTGCGAGGAGCATCGTGTCTTATTTTGTAGTCGATCTCTGCTCTATTGGAGGTTGCCCCCTCGAAGAGGCAAGTGAACATTACTCTCTAAATAATAAAATCATTGTTATTCTGTGTTCTGGGTATCTTTTCTTCGCATATTTTGTATTTGGGTATCATTTTGCAGGTTAAGAGCATAACAAGTGGTATCAGAGCACTTTCCAGGGCTGGTGGGATCTCCAATTCTTAGCAAAAAAAAATTTCGGCTAGAGACGTGTTCCGGCGTCTTTAAACCACAGGATCTGTTGTTGAGCGCATAAACCTGCGGATTTGGGGAGGCATGCATGCAGGAAATACAATATGTGGTCACGTCTATTGGACTCCCTTGTAACCCCTGTGGGTACCCCTTCGAGTAGTAGCGCATTAGACAGAACCACGCACGAACTGTCTTCCACGTACCCTCTGGGTATATCGAAAGCCCCCTAGGCTCCCTTGAAACCTCGCCATAGATAAACCGTCGACCGTCTTGTGGCTACAGTACACCAAGAACAGCACTCGGAGAGATTACTTGCCCGTACGATAGGGTAGTCGGGTTCTACGGCTAAGGGTACGGTAGATCCTCCTTAGTTAGAGCCCTGAAACATTGGGCCGAGTACTACTGCCAAACCCTTATGTATATTGCGATCTGTAGCACCTGACACTCCTCAAGACCATAGTTCCCTTTTCGATCGGGGGATCGCACATCATCTATATCAGATCCGCTTGTGCAAAGGAGTGCAGTATCAGCAGCAGACATCAGTCCCGCAGTCTCGAGTTCGCAGATCAGTCATTCTGATCTATTCGATCCACCCGATCCGCAACAGCAGTCTGTTTCGTAGCCCAGAGCTATCCGATCCGCCATTCAGATCTCTCAGATCCACCAGAATGGAGTTGTTGTGAAGGATTCCTATACCGGGGTATAATTTTCATAGGACTTTTGGCCGCATTGACATTTTGACGATTTGGCAACTGCAGTATTGATCAGGAAGGAGTAAAACTCCGTTAGGATTTTTCAAAAAAAAAAAGTTGAGATCTTCTGGGGCGCTTATTGGTGATCTAGCCCATCAGAATCAGGACGACGAGCTGAGCACAATGGTACCATTCAATTATTAGTGAAATTTTTTTCGGCGGTCCCAATTGTTCATCAGGTTGGTGTATGTTAGAAACTAGAGCTCAAGCGATGGCCAATGAACGGATGGACAAACTTGAAGAATCCATGCAAACCCTCAACAATCAACTTAACGGACTATGTATCCAGGTCCAGCAATTAATCCCGAAGGGCAAGGAGCAAGCCCACGAGGAGGCGTATAATGGCCATGAATACAATGAGGGTGAGTCTAGCCACTCTCCTCACGTCTGGCACACCCACCAACCACCCAGTCAGCGACCTCCCAAGTTGGATATGCATAAATTTGACGGTTCACACCCGTCGGCATGGATAGCACAAATGGACCAGTATTTCAAACTGAATCGTATCTTAGATGATGCGACTCAGCTTATGTTGGGGAGCATGTACATGGAAAATGAAAGGTGGCAATGGTGGGAATGGCATCAACGTTGCAATGGACCTTTTAAGACTTGGAACCGATTTACAAAAGCTCTTCAAAGCTGCTTTGAACAGGAGGACTCTTTTTTGGGTCGTCTTACTAATCTCCGACAGACGCGTACAGTGGATGAATATATTACATCTTTTGAAGCCTTAGCCTTCCGCACTTGGGGTCTCTCAGATGTGTTCTACACGGAATGTTTTATCAGCGGTCTTAAAGAAGCCATCAAAGCTCAAGTCTTACTGCACCACCCTCCAACATGGACAGAGGCTTGCAAGGTAGCCCGTAACGTGGAGTGTGCATTAGCAGCCCAATACAGTCGCCCAAATTTCTACACTAAAGGTCGCCCCCCACAAGCTCACAACACGACTCAAACACTTAAGGTCCAAAAGGTGTCACCTGCGGAAATGGCCGAAAGAAGAAAGCAAGGACTATGTTACTACTGTGATGAAAAATACTCCCACGGTGATAAATGCAAGGAGCCGAAATTTTTTCAAATAGATGCCACTGACTACAGCTCAACAGAGGAAGATACACCACTTGAGGAACATGAGGCGCTAGAAGAAGACAACCAAAAGGAAAATGTCTCTGACGAACCAGTTATTTCGTTACATGCATTGGTAGGGATTTCTTCCCCTCAAACTCTCAAAATCAAAGGTTTTCTTAAACATCGCCCAGTAGTAGTCTTGATTGATAGTGGAAGTACACATAATTTCATCCATCAAAAAGTCGCAGAAGCAGTGCATTGTTTTGTACAAGCAGTTTCTAACTTCCAAGTCCAAATTGCGGATGGGGGCACAATGAAATGTGAAGGCTGCTGTGAAAATGTCAAACTTCAAATGGGGGATTATCAGTTGAAAACCCACATGTTTTCCATACACATGGGGGGTCGTGACATTGTCCTCAGCGCTGAATGGCTCCGCACTCTTGGGCCAATCACAATGGATTTCCAGGAATTATATATGAGTTTTAAGCAGAACAACTCCACACATACCCTCTGTGGACTCCAGGCAGGAGCCCCCTCTATCATCAGCTCGCATAGGATGGAAAAATTGTTAAAAAAGGGCCATCATGGAGTGGTAGCTCAATTTAATGCCATCCAGGTAGTCGACACCAAGTCTCTGCCAATTCATCCTGAGATGCAACAGATTTTAAATAACCATCTGCCGGTCTTTGACAAGCCTCATGAGCTTCCACCCTCGCGAGGGGAACATGATCATAGCATCACCTTGGTTCCAGGGGCCCAACCCCCAAATGTGCGACCATACAGATATCCGTTCACCCAAAAGAATGAAATAGAAAAAATAATCAAGGAAATTTTGGAAGCATGTGTCATTCGTCCCAACATTAGTCCTTATTCATCCCTAGTGGTCATGGTGCTCAAGAAAGATGGGGAGTGGCAGATGTACCAACTTCAAGGCCCTCAATAAACTGACAGTCAAATATAAATTTCCCATCCCGGTGGTTGACGATTTGCTGGACGAACTCAATGGGGCTCAATTCTTCACTAAGTTGGATCTTCGCTCAGGCTACCACCAAATTCGCATGAAGGAAGTCGACATTCCCAAGACTGCTTTCAGAACTCATGAAGGCCATTATCAGTTCTTGGTCATGCCATTTGGTCTTTGTAATGCCCCCTCTACTTTTTAGAGCCTTATGAATCACATTCTCAAACCATATCTCAGGAAATTTGTCCTTGTCTTCTTCGATGACATCCTCATCTATAGTGGCACTTGGGCTGCACATCCTCAGCATGTAGATCTACTCTTGCAACTGCTCCGCAAGCATAAATTATTTGTCAAGATGTCCAAGTGTTCGTTTGGCATGGAAGAAGTTGAGTATTTGGGCCACATTGTGGGGCGTGAAGGTGTCAAGATGGACCCCAAAAAGATCCAGGCAATGCAAGAATGGCCTCAACCTAAGACCTTGAAGAGCTTGAGAGGATTTTTGGGTCTCACAGTGTTGTTGGGAAAAGTATCCAATACGGAATGACCCTATCCCACTCTAAGGGTGATAGTACCTCAGCAACAATCGAAGCAAAGCTATCTAAGATTTCTTCTTTATGAAAGTAAAATAGGGGAGAAAGAGATCCACTAACCGATTTCTTTCGCTAATGGTTGATCCAATCTTCTCTCCTTGCTGCTTGCTCCTAGCCCCTTGCTCTTTCACTGGCCCAGCTACACCAAGATCCTGCAAAATGGCAAGAGAGGGAAACTACAAGAAGCATACATTCATAATTGATTCAAGGATTAGAGTAAATCAAATACACAAGTATAACAATACACCATTGAGACACATGCATATAGAAGAACCTCAAATGCTTTATTAATGGAGGAAGTAAAGTTCAGGAAGTGATACAACCATAAAAGGCCCAATCCAGCATCACCTCCCAGCAGAAAGAAATCTCCTCTTCACCTCCTTCAAGCAAATCACCCAATAGTTCTATACTCAAACCAACAACACTTCCTTACATTCACAAGATTCCAGCCTCCCTAGACCTCATGAGAGAGCTCTATATATAGGAGTTTTGGGGAAAGGATGAGTCAGCTTGAGGCTGGCATAAAGCTGACCAGTGTCCTCTCCCACTTCAGTTATTCTTCAGTTCTTGAGTCCACTTGGAGGTTCTTGCTTCCACTTGGAGATCTAGACCCTCTTACTCATCACCAGTCGAATTCCCTGATCCAAGTGTCATTTTGGAAGCTTCTTGGGCATTGACACCTTGAGGAATGACTGTGCCACTTGGCCAAACTCGCCCAGCGCAGGTAGCCTTCTTTGCAGTTGACATTCAACGCAGGTACACAGTGGAGCAGTTGACATTCAGCGCAGATGCTCAGTGGAGCAGTTGACATGATCTAGAATTAGCTTGTTTTTGAGTGTTTTCAGGTGGAGAACTGATATTCAGTGCTGTGGTTTGCTGACCTTGTTCCTCTAGGGGTAGGAACAACATGTTTAGGGGCTTTGGATCCCTTAGATTATGGACATTTCATGCTTCATGCTGTAAGGCACAAAAATGTCTATAACACACAGGCTATTATCGTAAATTTGTCCACAACTATGGCTGCATATCGAAGCCCCTCACTCAACTCCTAAAGAAAAATTCCTTCTTCTAGAACGAGGAAGCACAACAGGCATTTACCGCTCTAAAAAATGCCATGTGTTCCACTCCAGTCTTAGCACTACTTGACTTCACCAAATCCTTTGTCATTGAATGTGATGCTTCGGGGACAGGTATTGGGGCAGTCTTAATGCAGGAAGGGCGAACTTTGGCCTTCACAAGCCAACAACTAAGTGCGAGGAATCTGGGCCAATGTACCTACGAAAAAGAAATGATGGCCATCTTACATGCAGTCGAGACCTGGCGACCTTACTTATTGGGGCGACGTTTTCAAATCCGCACAGATCATCATAGTCTTAAATATGTTTTGGAGAAACGCCTATCCTTCCCATAACAAAATAAATGGCTCGCCAAAATGCTGGGATATGATTATGAGATCATTTACAAGAAAGGGAAAGACAATAGTGTAGCAGATGCATTATCTCGGCAATTTGAGGAAGAAAGTACTATGTTAGCAATTTCCCTCCCCATTCCAGAGTGGATTGAAGAGGCTCGCAAGGAATGGTTTTCACACCCCGGGCTATCCCAACTCATTTCTCAATTGCAGGTAGATCCAAATTCCACCAAGGGCTAATCGTGGCAGGATGATATTCTTCGCTACAGGGATAGAGTCGTAATATCACCAACATCCACCCTCAAAAGTCACATTTTGACAGAATTGCACTCATCTCCCATTGCAGGACATTCGGGCTTTCAGAAGATGTATGCTCACACCAGAAGATCATTTTTTGGACAGGCATGAAAAAGGACATCCTTACTTTCGTATCAGAATGCGATGCCTGTCAGCGCCACAAAGGGGAAATCGTCAACACACTAGGCACATTACAACCATTGCCCATTCCGATGTCAATTTGGACAGAGGTTTCTATGGATTTCATTATAGGTCTTCCAAAGTCCGGGAACAAGTCAGTCATCATGGTGGTTGTGGACCGACTATCGAAGTATGCTCATTTCTGTGCCCTACCCCATCTGTTTGCACCAATTTTCGTCGCTCAATCTTTCATGGATCAGATTTTCAAATTGCATGGCATGCCCACTTCTATTGTGTCTGATCGCGACCCGATCTTCACCAGTAATTTTTGGCCGGAACTTTTCAGGATACAAGGCACTCAACTAAAACTCAGCACTTCCTATCATCCGCTAACGGATGGTCAAACTGAAGCCGTCAACAAATGTCTAGAAACCTACCTTAGGTGTTTCACTTCAGAAAAGAAACACCTTTGGGTACAGTGGTTACCTCTGGCTGAATGGTGGTATAACACCAACTATCATGCCACCACAAAAATGACTCCCTATGAAGCAGTATATGGTCAACCTCTGCCTTCCCCTACTTCTTATCTCAAGGGGTGCTCCAAAGTACAAGCAGTGGATCAACTCCTACAACACCGCGCAACCATGCTCGCCCATCTTGGAGAGAATCTTCATGAAGCTCAGAACCGCATGAAGCAACAAGTCGACCAGCATCGCTCAGAGCGTCAATTTCAAGAAGGGGATCAGGTCTTTTTGAGGCTGCAACCATATAAGAAAACATCACTCAAAGACAAGGGTTGTCAAAAGGTCTCTCCAAAATTCTACGGACCATACCAAGTACTTCAGCGCATTGGAGAAGTGGCTTACAAGTTGGCTTTGCCACCTACTACAAAAATCCATCCAGTTTTCCATGTATCGTGCCTCAAGAAAGTGAATGGGAACAATTGCCGAGTTCAAACCAGTCTACCTGAATTGGACGAAGAAGGGTCAATCTGGCTTCAACCCGAACATGTTCTAGACACACGAGACAAGCAACTGCGCGGCCGCATGATTAAGGAAGTCCTCGTCAAATGGAAAGACACCTCTCCGGAAGATGCAACTTGGGAACCAGCCACTATTCTTCAGTAGTTTCCGCAGCTTCAGCCTTGAGGACAAGGCTAGTCTTAAGGGGGAGGGCATGTAAGGGTCCCACCCTATCCCCCTTATTTATGTCATGGGATCATGTCATAGTCAAGAGTCCATAAATCCCATATTAATATTTGTAAATGGTTAACCCGCAATTAATGACGGAACCACAGTTAGTTGCAAATGGGTCGTAGTATTAGATAGATGGTATTAATAAAACCCACGGTATTGGCCCGTGGTATTGCATGTATGAGTCATATATAAAGGATAGAGACTCCCTGCGAGGAGCATCGTGTCTTATTTTGTAGTCGAGCTCTGCTCTATTGGAGGTTTCCCCCTCGAAGAGGCAAGTGAACATTACTCTCTGAATAATAAAATCATTGCTATTCTGTGTTCTGGTATCTTTTCTTCGCATATTCTGTATTTGGGTATCATTTTGCAGGTTAAGAGCATAACAATTATTATGATATGTTCCAAAAGAGATTTTTTCTTGCAAGATGATGGTTGGCATTCACCTTTCTTTCAATGAGGGAATGTAGAAAAGGCATTGTCTTCTTTTTCATTATGGAAATATATGCTTCTCAGTTTAAAAGGTTGGCCTCTCTCCTTCAATGCACAATTTGAAACAAGTGATGACATTCGTTGATGCTGAATTCTACCTAGCTTAATATAAAATATTGGTTTTCCAGAGTCTTTACAGGGATAGGAAACTCTTGAGGTCATTATTTTGAGGCAAACATTAATTTTATTATGACTAACATTACGACAGTCACTCAGAATATGGTTGGAATTTATTTTGGAGATGGATTAGTATTGGGAATGGTTATTTGGAAGGGCTCACCTATGGTTATTTTCAAGCTTGATTTTCATGATGTCCCCTTAATATGTTTATATGCCATTAACTAAGTCATATAGCTAAAGATTTCTTATTTCCTTTGAAATAAAAAGTTAGGGTAAATGATCACCTAGTTCCAACATTATCAGGGTCCTTCACTAACAAAGGGAATTTCTCCTATGGAGGTTGGTATTGAAAAATTTTACTTGAATACCACAATGATAAAAGCTTTAGAAAGTCTTTGGAGGGAGTATAACCTAAATATATTATTCAATAATTTGAATATAACTAGAATGCCAATCACAGGGAGAGGTCTCTACGCACTGCGGAGGAATAGAGGGTATTCAAAGGTCTGAACCAGTGTTTCAGCCCCGATATATCACTGATGCGAAACCTGGAGGAGGGTGGTGCCCTGCTCACTGAGCTGCATAGGTGTGGGCAAGCATTGGCCCAAAAAATGAGGAGAGCAGGGTCTAATGACACCCCTTCATACAAACAAGTAATGCCGGAGAAAGGAAAAGCCCTAGTGGAAGAGGTGAATATTTTGGGCTCGGAGAATGTAGCCCAGGATGGACCAGGAAGAAGAAAGAAGATGGTTGGGCAGAACAAGGAGGCCCAAATACACAAACCCATAAATGATATTAGAAGTCTTAAAGGAAAAAGCAAAGGACACCCTGATCCCAACAACGAACCACAATAAGCCGAAGGCGAAAACAAAGATAAGAAAAATGTAGGTGGTCAACCCCAACTCAATAAAAATCTAGAAGAATCAGGTACCGTAGGGAAGAGATCAATGAACCTAGGGCACTGCAAACCCAAAATAACAGAAAGTTTGCGAGTCACCATTACAAATCTGGAAATGCAAGCTTACAGGGACCATATGTCAATACACGCAGTTATTTGCAAGTTCATGGGTTTCTGGCCAATAGAAAAACCTCTCTGCCTATGGATCAAGAAATAGTGGAAACCAAAAGGAGATATCAGACTTCACCTAGGAGCCAAAGGCTTCTTAACGATAGTCTTTGCTAACCTAGAGGAGAGGGATCGAATTTTTGATGACGATCCATACTTTTATGCCTTAGCAGGCCTATACATGAGACCATGGAAACCTAATTTTTCACTGTAACAAGAAAATTTCAAGCATGTACCTGTGCTGATATGGCTTTCTTCACTCCTCATTAACTATTGGAGACCTGTGGCATTATAAAAAATAGGCAACAAGCTGGGAACCTTCATCAAAGCTTTGGAGGCCACACTGCGAAAAAGGTACACATCTTGTGCACAAATCTGTATTGAAATGGATGTATCAGGTGCCCTACGTGAGGGTCTGTGGTTACAATTCAGAGATGAAGACTTCTTCCAAGCTATAGACTACAAACAAATCCCATTTTGATGTCAGAAATTCCATGAACATGGCCACTTGTTCCAAGAATGTCCTTTGAACAAGCAGAATGAGAAGGGCAAAGAAAATTTCAGGCAGCCTCAGGAAGGTTTCACTCGTCCAAATGGAAAACAACGAGCCAATAGGAAGCACAACCCTAAAGTAATCTCAATACTTTGAAGTTCTTGGATTTGAACAGGAAGCTACAGTAGACCAATAGGATATTATCTCTCCAATGGAAATCTAGGATGCTCTAATTGCACAAAACCTTGATTCGCATCCTCTTCCTTCAATGCTGGCCTCTCAAAATCAGGAAGCATCAAAGGACTCTGAAGGAGATGTGGAAATGATAGCTAATGAAAGAGGAACAAAGGACTTGGACCTCAGTGACATTCGAGAAAAGGAAGGCATGGATCTAGTTAACATGGTAGAACAATGGAAACAGAAAGAAATGGATTTCATTCCCGAGGAGGAAGTTTCAAGAGTGAATTCGCTATTCTTAGCAAGACAAGATACTGAATTGTTAATGCATAAACAAGGTGTATGCAGAAACAAGTTGTAAGCACCACAAAGGGACTACAAGTTAAGGCCCTAGGTCTACACCAACTGCATATCAATGCCAAGCATAAGAAGAAGAGAGGTCGAAGATCAAACAATGAAGTGCTTCAAGAGTTGGGTCAAATGCTCCTCAATTCAGGTAAGATGAAACCCCTCAAGGCTTTTACACAGTCCTCTTAAAACCTTTTTTTATCTATGAAAATTCTCTATTGGAATGCTTGAGGGCTAAATAGCCAAAGAAAACAAATACTTTTAAGAAAGAAAGTTAGAAATGAAAAACTTGATATGATTTTCTTGCAAGAAACTAAATGTTAAAATCAAAAAATGTAAGGGCTAAGTAGAAGTCTAAGGAAAAGTATGGAATACATTGAAGTGGAAGGAAATAGAAAGGAGGGAGGCCTAGCCACTTTCAATAATCCCCATATCCTCCATCTCATTACAAAAGAAGCGTCTAGATCCTTTATATCTCTGGAAATGTAAATCATAGGAGACCAAAATTATTTCCTTTGTACTAATGTTTATAGCCCTCAAAATCTAGAGGATAAGCTGGAACTACTAGATCGCCTCTCTAAGTTGTAGAATAGATATCTCACAGCCAAAGACATATATGGAGGAGATTTTAACATGATAACCTCGCTAACCGAAAAGAGAGAGGGAATAAGAATGCTGAATAGAGATGTAAAGGCATTCAAAAACTTTATCAAAAATGCCAAGATGGTGGATGTTCTCCCTAAAAAGGGGCTCCACACCTGGAACAATAAGAGAGGAGGAGACAGGTAGATAGCTTGAAGACTTGACTGCTTTCTCATAACAAAAGACACAATCCTTGAATGAGTTAATGTAGAAATTGATATCATCCCTAGTGGAGGTTTGGATCACTAGCCCATCACCCAAGAAGCTGCTTTCCTTGGAACACCAAGGAACAGACCCTTTAGGTTTGAAAATTTTTGGTTAAGCCACCCTGATTTCAATTCCAGGATCAGTCAATGGTGGCAGGAAGATCTAAACATCAGGGAAACTAGAATGTTCAGATTCCAAGCTAAACTGAAGCACCTTAAAGGTACTTGAAGTCCTTGAATCAAGAGGTCTTTGGTGATATCTTCAAAGACAAGAAGGATTTGGAGGAGAAATTGACACAAGTCCATACATAATGGATCCACAGGGACATAACACAAGAAGCAATCAATAATGAACAAATCCTCATGAAGAGGTGGAATGAAAGATGTCAGCAGGAAGAAACCCTATGGAAACAAAAATCTCACATTCAGTGGCTCAAAGAGGGGTAAAAAAATACCAAGTTCTTCCATCGCTCGGCCACAGACTATAGGAGCACCAACAAGATCACATGACTGAAGGATGACCTTGGAACCTCCCTCAAATCTCATCACAACATCTCTTCCCTCCTCATAGACCACTTCAGCCACATAGGAACGGAACTTAACTCTGATGGGGGGAATCCATTAAAGAAATCATGAAATCCATCCTGAGAATGATAATAGAGGATCAAAACAAGTCTTTAGATAGCCCCGTTACTATGGAGGATGTGGAAGAGGAAGTAAAATAAATGCCCAATGGGAAAGAACTAGGACTAGATGGTTTTACCATTGATTTTTACGAAGCCTGTTGGGAAATTATTTTCATGGAAGTTTGGGAGGTTGTGGATGATTACCATCGATCCACCACTATCTTCAAATCCCTCAATTTCACTTTCATTACCCTTATTCCCAAAGAGGAGGCAACTATCACCCCTTCAAAATTTCTACCTATTACTCTTTGTAACGTTCTCTACAAGATCATCTTGAAAGTGATAGCCAATAGATTAAATCCAATCATTCCCAGAATTATCTCAAAGGATAAATCTGGCTATGTGGAGGGTAGACAGGTTATGGATAATATTCTTCGAGCTCAGGAAATGGTCCACACTCTCCAATCAAGGAAGAAAAGAGGAATGATTATTCAGTTGGACATCTCAAAGGCCTATGACAAGGTTAACTGGAAATATCTCCAAGACATTTCAGAAGCCTTTGGTTTTGCTCTGTGCTAGATCGACTGGATTCTGGCCCTTATCAACTCTCCCATGTTCTAAATCCTAGTCAGTGGAGCTCCCTCCTTTCCTTTCAAACCTTCAAGTGGCATTCGTCAAGGGGATTCAATCTCCCCTTTTCCTTTTGTTATTCTCATGGAAGGCCTAAGCTGCACTATCAAATCTACCAAGGAAAGAAACCTCATTTAGGGCCTCCAGCTTGTGTCCCATTGCCCAGCCACAACTCACCAACAATTTGTAGACAATACCATGCTCCATGGCACCCCTACCATTAGGGAAGCTCAGGGATTTAAGACTATTCTCAACCTTTTCAGCAAAGTCTCTATAATGGACCTAAATTTGGAAAAATCATCCATTTTCTTTTTCAACACCCATTCAGCTATTTGGAGAAACCTCATTGAAATCCTTGGGTTCAGGATAAGAAGCCTTCCCTCCAGATACCTTGGTATCCCACTAACTGATAAGCCTTGGCTAAAGCTCCATTGGGAGAAGTTGCTCTCTCACATTGAAGATTGAAGCAAACTATGGACTAACAAGGTCCTCAACTTTGCGAGTCGGCTAGTCCTTACCAAGGCTATACTTCAAGTGATCCCTCACTACATGCTATCCATCCTTCCCGCCCCCAAAGGAGTTCTCCAAAAGATTATAGACATACAAAGAGCATTCCTATGGTCTAGAAAATTCAGGTAAACAAAAATGGGCTCTTGTGGCATGGGATAAACTATGCAAGCCTAAGGTCCTAGGGGGTCTAGGCCTTCAAAACCCGGAAAGTGTCAACAAAGCCTGTGGGGCAAAACTCTGGTGGAGGTGGATTAAGGAACCCAAACTTCCTTGGGCAAAGATTTGGAAAGCCAAGTATTCTGACAATTAGAACCCTCATAACATTATTCAAATGGACAATCCCCCAACTGGTTCACCCATTTGGAATTTGCCTAGAGCCAATCGACACGTCATTCAACAACACTAGTTCTGGGAAATTCTTAATTGTGATACAACTCTATATTGGGATGATGCCTGGTAGCAAATTCCCAAACTTGGGAATCGCAGCTTTCTCCCTTTGCAGAACAAGTATGAGGAATAGGGAAAGATTAAGGTCAACTAGTACTGGAAAGACCACGAAGCAGACCAACATTGGAGACAGTGAGACAACAGCAGCATCCCTCAAGCTAGTGATCTAGATAACCTTCTCCTATCAATGCATTCAAGCCTAGAAAAAAGGAAAATCATATTTTCACAGGAAGCAGATCAACTAAGATGGGGAAACCTCGAAGGTGGAATCTTGAATCTAAAGGAGGCGAGATACTATCTAGAGAACGGGAACCAGGAGGAGAAGGTAAATTGGCACAACAACACCTGGGATGCAGACCTTTGGCTGAAAATAAAAACCTTCCTGTGGCTGGTAATCAACCGCAAGATCCTAACATGGGAAAACTTGTGAAAAAGAGGCTTTACAGGACCCCCTAGATGCTCTCTATGCAAAAATGCAGAGGAAAAAATAAATCATCTATTAAATAGCTGTGAATGTACCAACACACTGTGGATTTGGATGGAGCATATCTTTCAACAATTAGATAAAATCAGGGATTCAATTCAAGACAATATAGCAAATTGAAGGAAAAACTACTCCAGTTGCAACTTAGTAAACACTTTATGGTAAACTAAGCCCTAGTTTTATAATCTAGTCAACTTGGAAAGAAAGGAATAGAAGGATATTTCAAAAGGAGTCACAATAGTTAAACGACATTAAAGCAACCATAATAAAAAAACATATGTGAGACCACCCTTACCCGATGTAAAGCTGATCAGAATCTCAAACCTTTAGCTAAGGACGTGAAAATTCTTCAAATTTTTGGTATAATGGTAGCAAATTACCGCATCTCTCAGGCACAAAATCTACAACCCACTGCGTCCCTTCCCTCCTGGCAACCTCCTCCACCAGGTTTTCTTAAATTAAATTTTTACGGGGCCTCCCAGGGCAACCCTAGCCCAACTAGCCTTAGAGGGGAAATTTGCAACTGTAGAGGTGAAATTCTTCACATTTTTAGTCGATCAATGGGTGAAAAAACCAACAATGAGGTTGAATTCATAGCTCTGGAACAAGGATTACAAATTTTAATTAGACCGAGAATAGGGGAAACGATAGTGGAAGGTGATTCTCTCCTCTCCATAAACACAATAAGAAGGTTACAGATAGGCACCCCGATTGAAAAGGTCATGAAACATTGGAGGTTGGCATAGGTAATAGAACTAATAGCTCAGTACCTCTCAGCTCTCGACAGAATTATCCTGAAAGTGATCCAGAGGAATACGAATGTGTTGGCGGACCAACTTGCAAATCATGTGGTCGACCATCGCAATAATAATTAGGACACCTATTGGCAGGACATGGAGCATGGGAGCCTTAGGAACACATGCCATCAGATTTCTATGAGGGATAGTAAGAGCCGGTCAGCAAGAGGAGATGGTTCGAATGCAATGGATCATCATTAATCCATGAGGCTAGACATTTGGGTAAATGCAATTCCAAATAATGGCAGTAGATGGCACTGCAACTAGTGAGCCAATAGTCATCATCGGTGTTATAGACATTTTTTGGCACTACAACCCCAAGCTTAAATGTCCATAAACTAAGGGCTCCTAAGTCCCTAAAGGTGTTGTTCCAACCCCTAAAAGAACAAGTTCAACTGATGAAAGCTTCTCCCAGAAGTTCTCCAAGAAAAACTACTCAGACCTGGTCAAAACTGGATCATTTCACTTTCTCCATGGCTAGGGTGCGATGCATCGCACCTTGTACACATGGGAAGTGCGTTGCATTTCAGAAAGCCCTTCTGTGGGGTGCGATGGACGAGAAAAGACAAGTGGCGGAGACAGTTTGCGAGGTGGATGATCATGGAATCTTCCCGAAACTTCTCCTGGGACACTTGCCTCTCAGAATCACCCAAGGATGAGTAAGAGATCAATGAGATCTCCAAGTGGCATCAAGAACTATCAGAGAGAAGACACTAATCAAAAACCCAGAGCTGACTCACACCTCTGCAAATATCTATATATAGATCGCTCACCCCAGAGATCCGGGGGTTGGAGGCTGGAATTTTTCATATTGTAAGGAATTATTGTTGGTTTCTTGAGACAAACATCAGATTGTTGGGTGATCTAAGCTTTGTTTGAGGTGAAGAGGGGCTTCTTTGTTGGGAGGTTGATGCTGGGTCAGAACAACTGGTTGTAACTCCTCTTGGCTCTTTTCTTGTTTATCAATAAAATCTATTTGAGTTTTCCTCCATGCTTTTGTGTCATTGATGCTTGCTACATTTGTATGGTCAATTTACATCCGATCCTAGATTGTTTATGATTATAGATCCATGTATTTGTATAGTACTATGCCCCTGTGATCTTATAGGTACTTTGCGAAGTTGGGCGTGCAAGGGAGCAAGTAGTTGAGGACTATCAAAGAAGAGAGGGATCAAATCAGGAGATTAGCGCAAGACAGAGGTTGGTCTTTCTGTTCCTCTCTATCTATAATTCATAAAGGAAAAACGAAAGTAGCTTTCCTCTGTTTGTTTCTAAGGCAGCTGTCACACCTTAGTGGGATAGAGCAGCTCTATATAGACACTTTTCCCTGTAACAATCGGGAAAGGTGGAAAATACACCATCAAGGTAGAGGTCCGATCACACAGTTAATTTCAAAATCCACATGGTATATTCGCATTAGAAAAAGGAGTCACAACCTGATCACAAGCGAGTGGATCAGTGTAAAGAAAGATTTCCATCAGCCGGCAATCTAAACTGTCAGGATAGGGAGTAGAATGGTGGCCTGGGCCTGAATAAAGCATCCTCACCCTGCAACCTGTCTTATTACTACAACTCCCAACATCTCCTTTTTCATTCACATAAGTCATTTCACATAGAACTACCCTGCTTCTCCAGCGCGTTTACTAGTCACTCTTGCTTCATTTGGGGCTAGTCATTCTTCAAAGAGGGTGCACATGACTAATCGCAGCCTCTGTGCATCCCCAAAGTTAAAACGAGCTAGTGAGCTCTATGAAACAACTGTCTCTGTTAGAGGCAAATAATAGATCAATGAGCTTCAGGAATAGGTGGATGTAGCACAGGAAGGCTTGGACGCTAAGTATCCTAGTGATGAGGAAGGCCTGTTATCTGATCCGGGTACCCAAACAACCAGGGAAACCCAGTTTAAGAGAACTCAGAGTGAGGCGTGACGATTGAAGACTATGTTTGCCAAGGCCTTAAGTATGCAAGGAGCTGCATCAAAAGAGGCATACCAAGCAAGTTCCTGTGCTTCTGCCAGGAACATTGCAAGATTAGATAAGCTAGAGATCAGCATGAAATCCATTATTGAAGAAACAAGAATGCTGGCTCATAGTGTGGGAAACTTTACCTGGATTTTCAAGCTCCCTCTGCACCAGGGAGATAATTTAGCTGTTGAGATCCCTATGCATGACTCCCATTCAACATCTGTGAAATGCTTCAAGATTTGCATTGAATCCAAGGAGGAAAACAAAGCTGGGCCAAGTGAAGCAATCAATACAGGAGCTACAAATTCCAGCCAGTGATCCTCCAAAATGAAACTTCTGTTTATGCAGGTTTTGATGATGTATTCTGCTTATGTGTTTATCACCTTTGGCATTATTTAATTTTGGTCCTTACTATTGATGGCATCCCTATATTAGCTAGCCATTCCTTTCTTTTTAGTGTTGGTCCAATCATAGATCTTTGGTTACTGCCTAGTTCAAGGAACATAGGGTAGGCTCTAAGATTTTTGTAAGAATTTCCCTGTGACACTGATTGTTCTGCATCTCTCTCCTTCTGGAAATGGAAAACCCATTTTGTAACTCTATGTATTTTTTGTTATCTAATATACATCTGTTGATTTACACAAAAAAAAACAAGAATGCCAATCACAGGGAGTTGACTAATATTTTGAAGTCAACTCAAGATAAATGTATGTGTTTGGAACAATCATCGGTTTCACTTGTTTTGGTGATTGGACATAAAGGAATGACGTTGAATACGTAGGCATCTCATTAGAAACTCTTGTTAGATGCTCTTCATGATGATGCTCTATGTAAGGAGACTCATGATGCAATGAGCCTTCAACTTATGCCCCTAAGTTTCCTCCATAAGTTTGTCATAGGAGTCTCTCCTTTAGAGTTCCCTAGGGGGTGAATGGAGTCCCTATTTCATTTCCAAGGCATATTGAACCTACTGACCAAAATGACTCACTTGAATATGAGAAAAAGTATAACTTTAAACAAATAAAACCTCATCTTTATTATAGAAAGGGAGGGTTAAGGATGTCTTAGGCAATGACCCAGTGAAAGGGGGGAAACAATATTTTATATCTCAGGCTCAAGAGAAAATAGCATTGGAAGTATGATCTACTAAGAAAAAGTCCAATAATGAGGTTAATTTGAGAAATGGCCCAATCAAAATTTCAAATTTAAATTTATTAATAAACATATAATATTTCAATAATTGCAATAAACTTTTTCTTTATGCTATATATATATATATATATATATATATATATATATATATATATATATATATATATAGATATATATGTATATATATATATATACATACACGAAGATTAGAAGATGCATAAATAATTCTTACTTCTTCTCTTTGAATCGATCTCGAGAGGAAGCCAAAGGCAAGGCACATCTAGGATTTGTAAGAAGGAAAGGTGAGAAGGCCAAAAAAGTAGTGCAAATTGATGCTAGGTGCAAAGTTGCACACTCACAAATGATATTGAAATTTGTGTATAGTTTCTTTATGCCGATCATTGGTTTTTCCCTGGTTGAAATTTATTTGGATTAATAAATTTTGAGAATACTTCATAATGTAAATAAAAGAGGTCTGGATTGATAAAAGAGGTCTTATAGGGATTTCACTTGTGATAGTTCGTTATGATTGATTGCAATTTAAAACAATATTGTATTGTTGAATTGAGACTTCTATGATCCATATCAAATTTATGAGAGGTTTTTCGGCGTAAATCACAACAAATTTCATTTGTCGACGTGTTTCGAACCAATCAATGTGGTTCATCGTCAGGACTAGTTGAAGAATCAGATCTAGCTTTGCATATTAAATAGACAGAGCAAAACATCCAACAGCTATATTGACTAACAGCTAAATTTGACCAATAGACGGTTAGTTGGAAAAGATTAAGGGCATGACCTTCATTTTAATAATTAAGTTAATTCAAATAAATATCAAATTGTTAGTTAGTTATATTCTTATTAAAATCGAGGTTAAAGGGACTATAAACAAATATATCATAAAATAAATTAATTAATTTAAATTAATAGTTAGTCAAAATGTTATTAAATTAACAAACTATTTAATAACTTTTTAACTAACTATTAATTTAAATTAATTAATTTATTTTATGATATATTCGTTTATAGTCCCTTTAACCTCAATTTTAATAAGAATATAACTAACTAACAATTTGATATTTATTTGAATTAACTTAATTATTAAAATAAAGGTCATTCCCTTAATCCTGTCCAACTAACCTTCTACTGGTCAAATTTAGTCGTTAGTCCATATAGTTGTTTCTTGGTCAAGAAATATAGTCATTGGATGTTCTGATCTATTTATTTAATATGCAAAGCTAGATCTGATTCTTCAACTTGTCCTGACGATGAACCACACTGGTTGGTTCGAAATGCGTCGACAAATGAAATTTCATGTGATTTACACCAAAAAATCTCTCATAAACAATATTGTATATTATTTAAATTAGATATCAAATATTAGCTCAATATAAGTATTATAACAATAGTTTAATGAGAGCATCATGTCACTAATCAAAATTAATTTTTATGGGTCCATAGGTCCTAGATCTATGAATTTGATACCAAGTGTGGGAACACTCCCTCTAATGCCCATTTTTTTAACTAATCAGAGTAGAAATCAGGTTACTAGGTATAGGGAGAAATTCCTATTTAAGTTACAATACTATAATCATAAGTAAATAAAAATTCTAATCAACTATTCATTTGTTAGCCACCACCATTTCTAAAATTCAATCATCATGAAATTTTACATTACATTCTGGTCATTACAAATACATCATTAATCATTTAAAAAAAATTATTAATACACAATGTACCATTCACCAAGAAGTGGAGTTTCGGTTCTCGGATTGGCTGTTTCTTACACTCCCTTGTCGTCTTCCACGTACATGTGTGAATGTTCATGCGTTCTAACCAAATGTTAATGACTCATCGGTTTATCTCCTAGCCTATGCCTTGAGTACCCTTCTTCCTCGTGGACCCCCAAGATCAAACGGGGCTATAAGATAGTGGAGAAGTTATAGCTAGTGGAGGAGAGCACTCTTTGCTCAAGAGTGCCCCTATCAAAAGAAAGTCTCCACTATACCAAACTTACTATAGTCATAATTACTGTCAACATATATATAAAATGACAGAGAAGGTTTAATAATAGAAGAGATGTGATTGATAAAATGATACTATGCTTGACATATAAAACATGTATTGGAAATGGAGAAAGTTCCTCTGATAATCTAAGAAACACATTCTTAGATTTGATTTCATTTTATTTTAGTAACACATGGAATAAAAGAGGAAAAAAAAATTGGAAATGAAGCAAGAGGTGAGTTAACATGACAAGAGAGATGCATGCATACCTAAAGAAAGGATTTACATTAATTTGTTGAGGTTTTGACCAACAATAAATGATGTCAAATTCTTCCTTCCTTGCATCGGCATCAATGTTTTTTTCCATTTCTTATATGTTGTTGTGAATGTGGTAGGTAGGTCCAAAATGGGATTTCAAATAACTGCTAACATACTAGGGTAGACCACACCAAAAAAAAATATGAATTTTAAAAAGCTATGAAATTTTAAAAGCTATGATAGAGTAGAGCAGAGGAGATTTAAAATTTGAAAATTCTGAGCTAAATATCTAATAGAGAGAATATGAAATTAAAAGTATCTTAAAATGCAATACATACCATTACTGAGAAAAACATCAATTAAGCAGCCCATTGACATGTAATAAAGAATCAAATCAAATGTAGGAGTGAGTTTGAAAGGTTTCCTCACCGTTTTTGGTGCATGTTGTGTTATATAAGCTGAACCTCATATCATTTTATCGACCACAACACCTTCATTATTAACCCTCCTCTCCCATTTTTTGTGTAACTGCAAAATTAAATATGTCCTGCCTTCTCCGTTATCCTTCCATGTACAAGTCCTACCTCCATGGTTTCATCTCGGGGTTGATTTAGGAGTACAAATAACTTATGTTGAATGCATCTCCGCATGGAGTTTATTGCTAGCAATATTCTTACTATAGGAATTCATGTCTTTCTTTATAGTCTTTTAAGGCATAAAATGCTTTACTAGGGTTTACTGTATTTATTTTAATGTACAACACCTTACCTAGGTTTATTATATTTAGCTTAGTGTACAACACTTTACTGGCGTTTTTTATTTTAGTGTACAATGTCTTACTCATGTTTGCTAAAGTTTATTGGTAAGAGTCCTCCTTTCAGTTATCCATGGGGCTGCTAATCGCTGCCCTTCCTACAATTTCCTACTGGCATGGAGCTCTCTATATTCATTCTCTATTCATAGTTCTTGCAATATGTATATTTACAATATGTCTAGGGTGTAATGTTTAGCCTTTTATGATTCCTATTTTATTGTTGCAGCTACAAACCATCATTTATGTATACATTTATATCATCAAAATATATTGTTTAGGATTATTATAGTAGTTTAACCCTTCATGATTGCTTTGATAGATCTCAATTTTTTTTATTAATTTGGTTTCAGTAGTGGTTAGTCATCTGCTAGGCCCAATTTCAATTAAGTAATATTTAAAATATGAGGAGATGCGTATATTTGACATAACTTTTGTCGCATTTATCATTCATTTCATTTATTTATTAAATTGTGCTTATGTTGTTTTGGTTAGATTATTTATTTTTGCATAGAGTCTCAACTTTGTTTTTGAATATTTATTTTCAAATAATTATTATTTATTATGATTTTTTCAGTGTTACCGATTATTTTATTCCACTATAAAAAAATAAAATTCTTTTAATTTATTTTTGGAATATGTTTTTCTTTTATAAAACTATAATTTAACCATTATTCTAATTTAATAAGTATCTTTCTTTATAAATTACACTAGCCTAGATTCAATTCGATTTTGGATCTATGAAGCATTTAAATTCATCTTAACATTGGATGTACGAAGCACCCGGAGATCACGATTGGCTCGATAGATCTCACACTTTCATATTAATTTGGTTCTATTAGAGATCACAATGTTTTAAAATAAGTATTGTTTTAAAATAAGAGGCGGTGTATCTATTTGACATAACTTTTGTTACATTCATCATTTGCTTAATTTATTTTTTAACCTGCTTAAATTGTTTTGGTTAGATTATTTATTTTTGCATAGATTCTGAGCTTTGTTTTTGAATCTTGATTTTCAAATAAGTATCTTATATGTATATATATATAACTTTTCAATGCTAGTAATTATTTTATTCTATTATAAAAAAATTAAAGTTTTTTTTAGTTTGTTTTTGGAATATGTTTTTTTTTTTTAAATTATAATTTATTGTTATTCTAATTTAATATGTATCTGATATTGTAACTGTTTTAATATATATATATATATATATATATATATATATATATATATATATATATATATATATATATATATATATATGAATAATGATGAATTGTAGTTTTTAATATATGTGTATATTTATATTGTTTCTCTTGTATGTGTGTTTGCTTTATTGATACAACTTTTTTTAACATGTAATTAACATGTAAGGGGAGGGGGTAAGGAGAGAGAAGGAGATAGGGGGGAGAGTGGGAAGGAGAGGAGAGAGGGAGTGAGGGTGTAGAGAGACATATAAAGGAGGGATGGATAGAAAGAGATAGATAGGGAGATAGAGGGAGGGAGTAGGGATGGAGTGAGAGGGAGAGGGAAGAATGGTGGGTTGGAGAGAGGGAGGATGGGTGAGAGACAAAGAGATAGGGGGACAGAGAAAAACAAGAAGGGAGGGAGAGGGTGTGCTAGAGAGAGAGGTAGAGGAGGGAAGGAGAGATATAGTGGAGGGAGGGGGGAGGGAGGGTGGGAGGGAGGAGAGATAGAGAGAGTGTGAAAAAGAGGAAGGGAGGGGGAGAGAGAGTGATAGAAAGAGAGACAGGGAGGGAGAGAGTGAAAGGAAGAGAGAGTAAGATATAGAGAAAGAATAGTGGGAGGAAGGAGAAATTGTAGGAGGGAGAGAGGTAGAGGGAGTGTGGAAAAGAGGGAGGGAGGGGGAGAGAGAGCGAGAGAAAAGAGGGAGAGGGAGGGAGAGTAGAAGAGAGGGTGGGAAAAGGAAGGAGGGAGGGAGAGATGGAGGAGGAGGAAGGGAGGGGGAGAGGGAGAAAGATGGAGAGAGAGGGAGGGAAAATGAGAGAGAGAGAAAGTTAAGTGGGGAGAGAGAGAGATAGAGCTAAGTGGAGAGAGAGAGTGAGAGAGAGAGGGAGAGGGAAAGTGTAAGGGAGAGAAAGTTGGGGGGGAAGAGAGAGAGAAGGAGAGAGGGAGAGGGGAAGGGGCACAGAGAGTGATAGGCAGAGAGAGAGGGAGGGTGAGAGTGAGAAGGAGAGAGAGAGAAAGAGAGAGGGAGAGGGGAAGGGGCATAGAGAGTGAGAGGGGAAGAGAGAGGGAGGGTGAGAGTGAGAAGGGGAGAGAGAAAGTGAGTATAAGGTTGGGGGAAGAGAGATAGAGAGTAGGAGGGAAAGAGAGATAAGGATAGGGAGAGGGAGCTAAAGGTGGGGGAGAGAGAGTGTGTGAGATAGAGAGAGAGAGAGGGAGGAAGCATGAGAGAGAGAGAGATAGGAGAAGGGGGCCTGAGAGCGAGAGAGTGAGGGAGGGAGGGCACGTGAAAGAGAGAGAGGGTAAGGGGGACTGAGAGCGAGAAAGAGAGGGAGGGAGAGGGGTGAAAATTAGAGGGGAGATAGAGAAAATAGGAGAGGGAGAGAGAGAAAGAGAGGGAGGGAGAGGGGTGACAGTTAGAGGGGAGATAGAGAAAAGCAGAGAGTGAGAGAGAGAAAGAGAGGGAGGGAGGGAGATAGGGAGGGCAAGAGAGGGAGAGAGGGAGAGAGGCGTTGGTAGAAAGAGAGGGGGGAAATAGGGAGGGTTTGATGGAAAGCCCAAGGGAGGGAGGGAGAGAATGGGGGGGAGAGAGAGGGAGCATGACGATGGAGAGAAAGAAAGGGGGCATGAGAGAGAGAGGGAGAGGAGAGAGAGAAGAGGGAAGAGAATGATAGTGTGTGAGACAAAGATGGACATGGAGAAGTGGGAGAGAGGGAGAGGGAGAGAGAGAGGGAGTGATGGGAAAATAGGGAGGGCTTGAGAGAGAGGGAGAGAGAGATATGGGGAAAATAGGGACAGTTTGAGAGATAGGGCATGGGAGATAGAGAGAGAGAATAAGAAGGGGAGTCTGAGAGAAATGGTGTGGAGATAAAGATATCGAGAACATGTAGAGGAGAGGGGGGAGAGAGGGATGGAAGGATTGAGAGAAAATTATAGTGAGGGAGGGAGGAGAGAGAGGTAGAGGTGGGGGGATAAAGAGAGAAGGAGAGGGAGCAGATGGATAGATAAATAGAAGGGGAAGGATCATGAGATAGAGATGTGTTTGGAGAGAGTGGGGAGAGAAGGTGAGAGAGAGATCATGCAAGAGAGATAGATAGATAGATAGATAGAGAGAGAGAGAGAGAGAGAGAGAGAGAGAGAGAGAGAGAGAGAGAGAGAGAGTGGTAAAAGAATGTTTGCAACAATCCATAATAAGAATCAAGACAATTACTTCATATGCATCTCATATTGCTAGAAGTAAAAAATAATAAAAACTAAACAAATTATCATTATTTTAAATATTATTATTATTTATAAAAATAATTAATATATAAGTTAAACATACATACATTTAAAAAAACATGGAATAGGATTTTTAATCATGAAGATTTACCTGCACTTTACATTGGAGAATATTAATCTATAAATAGGCTTTTTTACAATCACATTGGACAATACCATGCCTTATCAATACCACATGTCCCAAAAATCACAACTCACTTCATATTGCATTTTTTTTAATTAATCAATTTAATTAAAATGGTTAAAAGAGCATAACTACTTTTGAGATAAATCTCAACCATTGATTTGTTTATACTACTATCAATATTCTAGAATATTCCATGGAAGTTAAGTCCCTACTATTGATATTACTGACAAAACCAAATAATACATGGTATTTAAATGATGGGTCAAAGTAAAAATCAAAAGGCATGTGAAGGACACTTTTAAAAGGAAACCCATGATCAAGAATTTACTTAACAGGTTGGAGGGCCCATCAAACTTACACCATATTAATTGGTGCATTCAAAACATATTTTAAAGAACAAAAACTTACCAAAAATTATTTCCTCAAATTCAAACCGAACAATGCTAGAAAAGATACAAAATAAAATATATTAATAAAATATAATATATAGAGGAAAATATATTAATAAAATATAATATATAGAGGAAAATATATTAATAAAATATAATATATAGATAAAAATATATTAATAAAATATATGAATCAAAGTATATTACACTGAAAATTGAAATGATCATGAAATTTTTATAAATTGCCCTCAGTATGTCCATGGAATAAAATCTCAATATTATAATTTATTTATAAATATTACATCATGAAAAAAGGAAGAATAAGTTAATATAACAAAATTTACAAATAAAATATATTAAAAATTTACCACTCATTTATTTTTTTCATATAAAATTTTATATTTTAAATGATAAATTAAAAAGTTGAAATAAAATAAAATAAATATTTTAAATAATAAATTTCTATATATTATAAGTGTTATAATTGTTAATGGATAAAAAAACTAAGAAGAAAACTAACGCTAAATCAAGAAAATGATATATCTCTTCACTTGAGTTAACTTGCTTTGAAAATATAAATATATTTAAAAAAAAATTAACTAAATAATTTTTTTTTGTAAAATAAAAATTAACCAAAATGCTCCAAACAAAATGTGATGTCAAATAAGTAAGTCATATTTGATAATTTGAAAACAAATATTTTTGGAATAAAAGGTGACAAATAATTAATGGTTATTAAAACAAAATTTAAACATCAACTCAACAAATTATAAATGTTACCACAAAGTACATTATTCCGTAGAGATAAATTGGGTATTTCAAGCATTATGGAAATAAACCAGGGTTGACAACAACAAAATGCTATTTATTTGAACAAAAAAAACTAGAAATAAGAGTAATATAAACATTATTCCTTAGCATGAATGTAAACGTGCATAATGGGTTATGAACATCAAATTAACAGCAAAGACAAAGAGAATGTAGCACAATCAAACAACATAATGCTATGTATTTGAACAAAAAAATTAGGAATAAGAGTACTATAAACATTATTCCTTAGCAGGAATGTAAATGCCCATAATACAAGGGTTATGAACATCAAATTAAGGGTGAAGGGAAAGCAAATGTTGCACAATCAAGAAATCGTAGAGGAGTGTGACAGTTGGGAGCTTGGTGGATGATAAAATAGGATTACTCATAATAATCAGCAAAGTTATATAAATTAAATGGGTGGCAAAAATTGTTACTAGTGATTAAAATAATAATGTGCTATTTAATTTATGTAATACTGAACTTTTGTAATGGGAGAATAGAGTAAAAGTCCCAAATACAATTCACAAAAATTGTGTATATTTTTAAAAATATTCCCAAATTATCAAATTTAAATGAAACATACATTTTATTATTATAAATGATAGAAATTTTAGAAGCCATTTCAAAATAGAGGATACACATGGCCGTAATTAAACTTAGTGATTGAGTAAAACACTTTAGGATGATAAACTTAGTTATTGCGAGTAAAAAACTTTATGCACCACAAAACTCTAGATAAAATAAACTAGAGTAAGCCCATGAATACATAGAAAAGAGCTATATAGATGAAGATTAACAGATGCATAAATAATTCTCACTTATCCACTTTGAATCGATCTTGAGTGGAAGCGAAAGCCAATGAAAATATAGGATTTGTAAGAAGGAAAAGTGTGAACGCCAAAAATGTAGTGTCGATATTGTTTTCAATTGCAAATTGATGTTCGGTGCAAAGTTGCACAATCACCAATGATATTGAAATTTGTGCATCATATCTTCATGCCAATCATTTCTTTTTCCTTGGTTGAAAATTATTTGGACTAATCAATTTTGAGAATATTTCATAATGTAAATAAAAGAAGTTTGGATTAATAAATTAATTGTTTGATTTTTTTATAGGGATTTCACTTGTGATAGTTTCTTATGATTGATTGTGATTTACAACAATAATGTATATTATTTAAGTTAGATATCAAATATTAGTTCAATATATGTATTATAACAATAGTTTAATGAGAGCATCACGTCACTGATGAAAATCACAAGAAAAAGTGAGGGACTATTGATGAAAGTGTGCCCTAATGTTCGACACAATTGTAACATTGCATAGGCACTGCCTTGATGGACTTGTGCTTTTCCTGTTCAAGCTTGCATAAAAGAGTGCGCTCACGAACTTTTTGTAGACTAAGCATGTCTGAGCAAGTAACTTTGATACTTATCAACCGACCATAAAGTGATTATGGAACGAATGATCCCAAGATCCACAGTATGCTCCAAAATTCAAGTTAGACCAAATTTTGGAGGGTGTTTGTCATAACGAAAACATAAGGCTATGTAGGAAATGTTTTTCTATGTTTTCATCGATATCCCACGTCAAATGGGTAGCATAAGGAGAGATCACCTAATAATGCTATTGTGAAAACATTTCCTACATTAAAGGAGGTTGTTTTGGATAAAAGCAAAACTCAGTGCATCCTTGTAAGCCTAGGGTATTTAAAGGAAAAGTCTAAGATTCCTCAAAAGGTTTGAGAAATGATTTAGTTAATGGAATTGGATTCGAAGTAAAAGCCCTCATTAATATTTAGGACTTAGAATTTGACTTATCTCCCTATGTGATAAAAATTGTTAACATTGATTAAAATTTTTGTGGGTCCATAGGTCCTAGATCTATGACTCTGATACCAAGTGTGGGGACACTCCCTCTGATGCCATTTTTTCTACTAATCGGAGTAGAAATTAGGTTACTAGGTATAGGGAGAAATTCCTATTTAAGTTGCAATACTATAATAATAAGTAAATAAACATTCTAATCAACTAGTCATTTGTTAGCCATGACAATTATAAAATTTCAAAAATATTGAAAACACATAAATTTGAGGTACATACATCAATAGTCATATTCTGAAATTCAATCATCATGACATTCACATTACATTCCAGACATTATAAATACATCATTAGTCATATAACAAAATTAGTCATACATAATGTACCATTCACCCAGGAGTGGTGTTTTGGTTCTTGGATTGGCAGATTGGCTGTTGCTTGCGCTCACTTGCTGTCATCCATGTACATGTGTGAATTTTTATGTGTTTTGACCAAATGTTAATGACTCATTGATTTACCTCCTAACCTGCTCCTTGGTTATCTTTCTTCCTCATGGACCTCAAGATTCAATGGGGCTATAAGATAGTCGAGACGTTATAGCCAGTGGAGGAGAGCACTCTTTGCTCAAGAGTCCCCCTTCTCAAAAGAAAGCCTCCACTAAACCAAATTGACTATAGTCATAATTACTATGAACATATATATCAAATGATAAAGAAGGTTTAATAACAGAAGAGATTGGATTGATAAAATGATACCATGCTTGACATATACAACATGTAAATGGAGAAATTCCCTTTCATAATCTAAGAAACTCATTCTTAGATTTGATTTGATTTTATTTTAGTAACACATGGAACAAAAGAGGAAAAAAAAATTGGAAATGCAAAAAGAGGTGAGTTAACATGACAAGAGAGATGCATGCATACTTAAATTAAGGATTTACGTTAATTTTTTCAGGTTTTGACCAACAATAAATGATGTCAAATTCTTCATTCCTTGCATTGGCATCGATGTTTTTTTCCATTTCTGGTATTTTGTTGTGAATGTGGTAGGCAGGTCCAAAATGGGATTTCAAATAACTGCTAATATACTAGGGTAGACGACACACAAAAAATATGAATTTTAAAAAGCTATGAAATTTTAAAAACTAAGATAGAGCATAGCATAGAATATTTGAAATTTAAAAATTGTCAGCTAAATATTTAAGAGTGAGAATATGAAATTAACAATAGGTTAAAATGCAATACATACCATTACTGAGAAAAATATCCATTGAGCAGCCCATGGACATCTAAAAAACTATCAAATCAAATGTAGGAGTGAGTTTGAAATGTTTCCTCACCATTATCAGTTCATGTTGTGTTATATAAGTTGAACATGCTATCATTTTATCGACCATCACTACTTCATTATTAATCTTCCTCTCTCATTTTCTGTGTAACTGCGAAATTAAATGTCTCTCGCCTTCTCCCTTCTTCCAGTTATAGGTCCTACCTCCATGGATTCAGCTCGGGGTTGATTTTGGAGTACAAATAACATATGTTGAATGCATCTCCACATGGAGTTTATTGCTAGCAATATTCTTAGTGTAGGCATTCATCTCTTTCTTTACAGCCTTTTGAGGCATAAAATGCTTTACTAGGGTTTATTGTATTTATTTTAGTGTACAATGCCTTACCTAGGTTTATTGTATTTAGTTTAGTGCACAACAATTTACTAGTGTTTTTCAGTTTAGTGTACAATGTCTTACTCGTGTTTGCTAAAGTTTATTGTAAGAGTCCTCATTTCAGTTCTCCATGGTGATGCTAAGCACCACCCTTCCTACAATTTCCTACTGGCATGGAGCTCCCTATGTTCATTCTCTATTCATAGTTCTTTCAATATGTATATTTACAATCTGTCTAGGGCGTAATGTTTAGCATTTTATGATTCCTAATTTATTGTTGATGCTACAAACCATCATTTATGTGGATAATTCTTGCAATAATTTATGCTCATTTCAATGTTTGGTATACATTTATATCTTCAAAATATATTGTTTAAGATTATTGTAGTAGTTTAACCTTTCAAGATTGGTTGGATAGATCTCAGGATTTTTTATTAATTTGGATTCTGTAGCGGTTAGTCATCGGCTAGGCCCAATTTCAATTAAGTAATATTTTAAAATATGAGGAGATGCATTCACTTGACATAACTTTTGTTGCATTTATTATTCTTTTTTTTATTATTAAATTGTGCTTATGTTGTTTTGGTTAGATTATTTATTTTTGCATAGAGTCTCACCTTTGCTTTTGAATCTTTATTTTCACAAAGTTATTGTTTATTATGATTTTTTTTCAGCGTTACCCATTATTTTACTCCATTATAAAAAAAAAAAAATCTTTTAATTTATTTTTGAAATATGTTTTTATTTTTTAAAACTATAATTTAACCGTTATTCTAATTTAATATGTATTTCATCTTAACTTTGGATCTACCAAACACCCAGAGGAATCAAATATCTTGTGGTACAAACCTCTTTTAGAGTGAAAAGAGATTTCATCCCTCTCATCCCTTGGTAGTATCCAAAGTTAAGATTTGTCTAAGCTGGTTTAATTATTAGTTTCTATTAAAAATATTATCATTAAGAAATTTCATAATTTTTCCTTTATGTATATTTATATATTAAAAGATGATTTACATCATTTTTATTGATTTAGAATGTGAAACATATTCTCATCTATAGTTGTATAGTATTGAATTTAAAGTGGCAATTTAACATTTTAGCAGAGTATATTCTTAAACTAATTTTACTTGTATCAAAATCATCACAATTAAATTAATATCTACACATTTAAATTAAACAAAGTTTTGATGAGTAATGACTTCTCCTTGAATTAAAAAATGTCACCATATTAGCCATTGTCCAATGTTATCATGAATGTAAGTATCATTGTAAGAGAACTGATACTAAGCATATTAACATTCAAACTCTAAAAATTATGGTTGGACATGAAGAATACTTTTCTCAAGAAGCTCCACAACATTTGAATGGGTAGATGGTAACTATGGTAATAGGTGGAGTATTTACAAAATGAAGTTTAAAAGATACAACATCAATTACGATAAATTGTTTTATTTTTTAAATGTTAAAATATAGAAAATTTATGACAAATAATTGTAATTAATAAAATAATGTAAAATTAAAATTATTTTATAATAAAGAAAAAAATATTAAAAAAAATGTTTGTTACAATTGTGGCACCATTTTATAAAATATTTAAACCTTGATTTTAGGTAGAGGCTAAATAGACCTATTTGGAATATTTCATTATACCCATGCATATCTATAAATTTTATTTCGGGTTAAAATTGTAGTATTGTGAATTCATGGAGATCATAATTAAATTAATTCCTAAACACATAAAATTAAATTGAGTGATGATTTCTCCATGAATTATAATATCTTAAACAATATTATAAGAGAACAACTCAAAGTTTAATTTAAAAAAGTGAACATATTACCCATTGTGGAACGTTATCACAAATGTAAGTATCATTATGAGAGAATTGATAAGTAGGATATTAATTTCTAAAATTTGAGAATCAAGTTCTTGTGAAAAATTCTTATCTCAAAAAGCTCTACAACATATGAAGATGCTTATTTGGAGAAGCTCCACAACATATGAAAGCGGAGATAATGGGAAATGGTGGAAATAGTTTATGGGTTGATGAAATATTCATTACTAAGAGCTTCCTGCAAATAATCTTATGAGGTTTATGGTGGCAAATTGAGGTAGCATGATGGCAGTAAATTAAAATTACAATTTGGTAATTCAACCGTCAAGTCCATAGGCCTCTTGGTTTTTTGTAGCTAGATTGGTAAATAACACTCAAATTCCCATCGAAATCTTTTTGGTAAGAAAATAATAAATTTCATTGGAATTTTATGCCTTTAAATAGGCTACTACTTTGGGAAAAACTATGGTTACAAATATTAGGGAAAAGCCAACCGAAAATTGTGAAAACCTAAAAGAGTAAATTGACTATTTTATTTCAATTTTGTTTTAATTATTAACTTTAGTTATTATTTTTTTTAAATGAATGTAATTTTATGCACTAGTAAGGACAAGCCAAACATGATATTACAACATATCCCAAGAATCAAATTGATTATGATTAACTTAAATATCGATTCATTATGTGTAGGTTATTACTCTATGTCTTCTTTTTATAGTTAAAAACCATTAATTAGAGTAAAATAAAAATATAACTCCCATAATATTGTAAATACAATGAAAATATACCTACATAAGCAATACCTAATAAATAAATTGTAATGGCACGACCCTAACCTAACCTAGACTACCATGACAATTTCAAAGTTTGATTTTCCGTGAATAAGGAAATAAACACCATTTAAACTTAAACCTCATGTTTTGAAACAATTGTATTATATACAAAAATATGTACATGCAGTATGGCATAATTTAAAATTAACAAACCATTTGCATTTTAGAAAAGGCATCTAATCAAATCAATTTTGGACCGAATCATGCACAAAACTAACCCCAATTTCAAGAGTAGTAACTTCTAAATATAACTATAGTGAGAACAATTTCGTTGATGATTTCCTAATGAGGTACTAGTAATGATTTGGAATGTAACGGTATTAGCAGAAAAACTTCGTAATGTTAAACATGCAACGAATGTCTACAAGGCAACTCTCGCGGGAAAAACATCATCCACGGCGGGAACATGATGAAGTTGAAATGTAATTTTCTCACCCAAGTTAAAGCGCATCAACTCTAGCTTCGAACCCTCCAAGTTCCACACACACCAAAAATTGAAACGTTAGAAAATCAAGAAAATCAATTTTTAAGCATAGCGGCTGGACAGAAAAGAAAAAACAGTTAAAAAAGAAAGATAAACAATTTATAACGGTTAGAAAATCAAGAAAAACAATTTTTAATGATGGCTGATGGAGAGAAAAGCAAGAAAATCAATTGTTAATGATACGCAAGAAAATAAAGAAAAGCAATTTATAAAAATAGTCAGAAAAAGCAAGAAAATTTAGAAAAGGAAACAAAAGCGATAAAAGCGATTTGTGGGAACAACTCTTTATATTGTATCTCCACTTTGACACTGTTGTCAAACCATTGTTTTGTGTTAGTTGGAACTTGGAAGCGCTCCACACATCCGCGATTGAGTCCGCGTTGGTCCCGAGTCCATATGTGATAGAGGAGGGTTGGTCCCGAGTCTCCGCTCTCGAACCAATCATGCTTCTGTCTCGTGCTTCCAAGTTTTTCTAAAATAAAATAAACTCAAATCGAGGAGTGAGTTTGAAAGAGTGCCTCTCAATTTTCGGTGCATGTTGTGTTATATAACCCACATCACTTTCATTATTAAGCAAAATCAAATACCTCTCGCCTTCTCCTTTCTCCTTCCGTCGATTCGCCTCGGGGTTGATTCAGAGAGTCCTCCTATCAGTTCTCCATGGCGCTGCCAATAACCGCCCTCCTCTACAGTTTCTTAACTGGCATGAAGCTCTCTACAGTTTCTTACTGGCATGAAGCTCTCTACAATGTCTCTCTAAGGCGTAATGTTTAGCCTTTTATGATTCTAAGGCGTAATGTTTAGCCTTTTATGATTCTTACTTTATTGCTGCTACAAACAATCGTTTATGTGTAAACCCTCGTTTACGTGGATAATGCTTGCAATAAGTTATGCTAATCTCAATGCAAAATATATGGTTTGGGATTATTGTAGTTTTCTAACCTTTAGTGGCTCGATAGATCTCACATTTTCTTATTAATTTGGTTTCACTCGTTGTTAGAGATCGCGATGTTTTAAAATAAGAGACTATGTATCTATTGACATAACTTTTGTTACATTCATTATTTACTTAATTTATTTTTTAACGTGCTTAAATTGTTTTGGTTAGATTATATATTTTTGCATAGATTCTCGATTTTCTTTTTAATCTTGATTTTCAAATAACTATCTTATATACATCATTTTTCAATGTTAGTAATTATTTTATTCTATTATAAAAGAATTAAAAGGTTTTTCAAGTTTATTATGGAACATGTTTTTTTTTTTTTTTAATTATAATTTATTGTTCTTCTAATTTAATATGTATCTGATATTGTAAGTGTGTTATTATTAATTTAAATAAATTGATTTTAATTGATCACGAATTAAATGTTTATATATATATATATATATATATATTTTTGAATTATGATGAATTGTAGTTTTTAATATATGTTTATATTTATATTGTTTCTCTTTTATGTGTGTTTGCTTTATTGATACAATTTTTTTTAACATGTAATTAACTTGTAAGGCGAGCGGTTAAGGACAGAGAAGGAGAGAGGGGAGTGAGTGGGAAGGAGAGGAGAGAGAGAGGGTGTAGAGAGACATATAAAGGAGGGATGGATAGAAAGAGATAGATAGGGAGACAGGTGGAGGGAGTTGGGATGGACAGGGATGGAGTATTGATGGAGAGAGAGGGACAGGGAAGAATGGTGGGTGGGAGAGAGAGAGGAGGAGGGAGAGACAAAGAGATAGGAGAAGAGAGAAAGAGAGGAATGGAGGGAGAGGGGTTGGCTGGGGAGAGAGGCGGAGGAAGGAGGAAGAGAGATAGTAGAGGGAGAGGAGAGAGAGGGTCAGAGGGAGAGAGATAGAGAGAGTGTAGAAAAGAGGGGGGGGAGGGAGAGAGGGAAGGAGGGAGAGGGAGAGGGGGAGAGGGAAAAAGAGGGAGAGAGAGGGAGGGAAAAGGAGAGAGAGAAAAAGTTAAGTGGGGAGAGAGAGAGAGAGAGAGCAAGAGAGAGAGAGAGAGGGAGAGGGAAAGTGTAAGGGAGAGAAAGGTGGGGGGGCGAGAGAGAGAAAGAGAGAGGGAGAGGGGAAGTGGGGCAGAGAGTGAGAGGGGAAGAGAGAGGGAGGGTGAGAGTGAGAAGGGGAGAGAGAAAGTGAGTATAAGGTTTTGGGCAGAGAGATAGAGAGTAGAAGGGAAAGAGAGATAAGGATAGGGAGAGGGAGCTAAAGGTGGGGGAGAGAGAATGTGTTTGTGTGAGAGAGAGGGGGGGAGGGCGTGAGAGAGAGAGAGAGGATAAGGGGGTTTGAGAGCGAGAGAGTGAGGGAGGGAGGGCATGTGATAGAAGGAGAGGATAAGGGGGGTAGAGAGCGAGAGAGAGATGGAGGGAGAGGCGTGAGAGTTAGACGGGGGAGAGAGAAAAGAGGAGAGGGGGACAGAGAAAGAGAGGGAAGGAGGGAAATAGGGAGGGTGAGAGAGGGAGGGAGGGAAATACAGTGGGCAAGGGAGGGAGGGAAATAGAGAGGGTGAGGGAGGGAGGGAGGGAGGGAAATAGGGAGGTGGGGGTAGAAAGAGAGGGGCAAATAGGGAGGGTTTGAGGGAGAGCACAATGGAGGGAGGGAGAGGCTTGGGGGAGAGAGTGGGAGAATGATGGTGGAGAGAAAAAAAGGGGGCATGAGAGAGAGAGAGGGAGGGGAGGTAGAAATGAGGGAAGAGAATGATAGAGTGTGAGACAGAGATGGACATGGAGAAGTGGGAGACAGGGAGAGAGAGAGGGAGTGAGGGGAACATAGGGAGGGATTGAGAGAGAGGGAGACAAAGATATGGGGAAAATAGTGACGGTTTGAGAGATAGGACATGGGAGATAGAGAGAGAGAATAAGAAGGGGAGACTGAGAGAAAGGGTGTGGAGAGAAAGATATCGAGGACATGTAGAAGAGAGGGAGGATAGAGGGATGGAAGGATTGAGAGAAAAGGATAGAGTGAGGGAGGGAGGAGAGAGAGGTAGAGGTGGGGGGATAAAGAAAGAAGGAGAGGGAGCAGATGGGGAGATAAATTGAAGGGGAAGTATTGTGAGATAGAGATGAGTTGGGAGAGAGAATCTTAATCTATAAATAGGCTTTGTTACAATCCCATTGGACAATACCATGCCTTACCAATACGAGATGTCCCAAAAATCACAACTCACTTCATATGACATATTTTTTATTTAATCAATTTAATTAGAATGGTTAAAAGAGCATAACTACTTTTGAGATAAATCGCAACCATTGATTTGTGTATACTATTATCAACATTCTATAATATTTAGTGGAAGTTAAGTCCCTACTATTGATGTTACTCACAAAAACAAATAATACATGATGTTTAAATGATGGGTAAAAATAAAAATCGACAGACATGTGCAGGACACTTTTAAAAGGAAACCCATGATCAAGAATTTACTTGACAGGTGGGAGTGCCCATCAAATTTACACCCTAGTAATTGATGCATTCAAAAACATATTTCAAATAACAAAAACTTACCAAAAATTATTTCCTCAAATTCAAACCAAAAACTCCGAACAGAAAATAATTAAACAATGCTAAAAAAGATACAAAAATAAAATAAAATACATTAATAGAAATATCTTAATAAAATATAATATATAGATGAAAATATATTAATAAAATATAGTATATAGTTAAAAATATATTAATAAAATATATGAATCAAGTATATTACACTGAAAATTGAAATGATCATGAAAGTTTTGTAAATTCCACAGTAAGTCCATGGAATAATATTTTAAGATTATGATTTATTTATAAATATTACATTCTAAAAGAAGAAATAAATAAATAAATAAACAAAAGGAAAGAGTTAATATAAGAAAATTTATAGATAAAATACATTAAAAATTTGCCACACATTTATTTTTTTCATATAAAATATTTTTATTTATAATGATAAATTAAAAAGTTGAAATAAAATAAAATAAATATTTTAATAATAAATTCGTATATATTATGAATGTTATAATTGTTAATGGATAAATAAACTAAGAAAAACACTGATGCTGAATAAAAAAGTGATATATCTCTTCACTTAAGTTAACTTGCTTAGAAAATATAAATATATTTTTTTGAATGAAAATTAACCAAATAAATTATTTTTCTAAAATAAAAATTAACCAAATAGATGTTGCAAACAAAATGTGATGTCAAATAAATAAGTGATATCTCATAATTTGAAAACAAATATTTTTTGAATAAAAGGTGACAAATAATTAATGGAAGCATTGTGGAAATAAACTAGGGTTGAAGACAAAGAGAATGTAGCACAATCAAGAAATTGTAGAGGAGTGTGACAGTAGGGAGCATGGTGGATGAAAAAATAGGATTGCTCATAATAACTAGCATAGTTATATAAATTAAATGTGTGATAAAAATTGTTACCAGTGATTAAAATAATAATGTGCTATTTAATTTATGTACTGAACCTTTGTAATGGGAAAATAGAGTAAAAGTCCCAATTACAACTCGCAAAAATTGTGTATATTTTTTAAAATATTCTCGAATTATGATATTTAAATCAAATGTACATTTTATTATTATAAAAGATAGAAATATTAGAAACCATTTCAAAATAGAGGATACCTATGGAGGTAATTAAACTTAGTGATTGAGGAAAACACTTTATGCACCACAAAACCCTAGATACAATAAACTAGAGCAAGCCCATGAATACATAGAAAGGAGCTATATAGATGAGGATTAGCAGATGCATAAATAATTCTCACTTCACCACTTTGAATCGATCTCGAGTGGAAGCCAAAGGCAATGCAAATATAGGGTTTTTAGGAAGGAAAAGTGTGAAGGTCAAAAATGTAGTGCCGATATTGTTTTCAATTGAAAATTGATGCTGGGTGCAATGTTGAACAATCACCAATGGTATTGAAATTTGTGTATGGTATCTTTATGCCGATCATTTGTCTTTCCTTGCTTGAAAAGTATTTGGATTAATAAATTTTGAGAATATTTCATAATGTAAATAAAAGAGGTTTGGCTTAATAAATTAATTGTTTGACCATTTTTTTATAGGGATTTCACTTGTAACAGTTTCTAAAGATTGATTGTGACTTACAACAATAATGTATATTATTTAAATTAGATATCAAATATTAGTTCAATATATGTATTATAAAAATAGCTTAATGAGATCATCACATCAATGATGAAAATCGCAACAAAAAGTGAGGGACTGTTGATGAAAGCGTGCACTAACTTTCGACATAGGTGGAACATTGCATAGGCACTGCCTTGATTGACTTGTGCTTTTCCCGTTCAAGCTTGCATAAAAGAGTGTGCTCATGAACTTGTTGTAGAATAAGCATGTGTGAGCAAGTGACTTTGACACTTATCATCTGACCATAAAGTGATTATGAAATGAATGATCACAAAATCCATATTAGGCTCCAAAATTCAAGTTAGACCAAATTTTGGAGGGTGTTTCTCGTAACAAAATCAAAAGGCTATGTAGGAAATGTTTTTCTATATTTTCATCCATATCCTCCATCAAATGGACAGTATAAGGAGAGATCACCTACTAATGTTATTGTGAAAACATTGTCTACATTAAAGGAGGTTGTTTTGGATCAAAGCAAAACCCAATCCATCCTTGTAAGCCTAGGGGATTTCCAGAAAAAGTCTAAGATTCCTAAGAAGGGTTAAGAAATGATTGAATTAAGGGAATTGGATTCCAAGTAGAAGCCCTCATTAATATTTAGGCCTCAACATTTGATTTATCTCCCAATGTGTCCCCTCCATATGTGATGAAGTATGGATCGAATGACTTAGATGATGAAATATATAAACATATTTTGTAATTGAACAAATTGTTGTGGAATTATGAGGCCCAAATATTAAGAAGAAGACAAGAAAATGCATAAAACTAAAAGGTACTTATACAAGGTTAGTCCCTGTAGTGATATTAAGTTCAATATGGTTATTAGCATAATATAACATACAATAGTAGGATGCATCTTCAAATGAATTTTTAATGAAGCCAACATTAAGTCCTTAAGTGGTAAGGTTTGGGAACATTATTAGGCTATGTTCCAAAAGAGATTTTTTCTTGCAAGACGATGGTTGGCCTTCACCTTTCTTTCAATGGGGGAATGTAGAAAAGGAATTATCTTCTTTGTCATTATGGAAATAGATGCTTCTTAGTTTAAAAAGGTGGCCTCTCTCCTTGAATACACAATTTGAAACAATCGATGGCATTCATCGATGCTGAAATATACCTAGCTTACATATCAAATATTTCTTTGCTAGAGTCTTTACAGAGATAGGAAACTCTTTAGGTCATTATTTGGAGGAAAACATGAATTTTATTAAGACTAACATTGATGCAAGAGCATCCGAGTGAAGAGGCGATAACTGGGAGATGTTTTTTTTTCTTCATTTTATCTTGACAGATAGGGAGGAAAACACTTCAGGTTTCTATTTCATTTAGTTACATTTTGTGTCATTTTTAATTAAGGCTGAATCAACGATTATTAGTTTTTTAAATTAGACAAAATAGGAATTAGTTAGGGATTTGTTTGAAGAAATTGTTTAGTAACTGAAACATAACTGAGGAACAGTTCCTCAAATTGTAAAGGAACTGCTGACAATGTATTGAAAAGGAAAAATCAAAGATAATGGAAGGGTTGCCATTGAAATAGGAGAAAAATACAGAAAACAAATTGACAGTTTGTTTCTCTTTAAGTATCTGTGTAAAGCAAATGAGTCCAACATCTCATAAAGAAAAGAAAGGCATTTTTCATTTTTCTCCTGTGTATACGTGTTTAAAACAATGGAGCATATTCATTAAAAGAAAGTGAGCGATACTCAAGTCTCATGACTGAAGGAATTCAAGACAAAGAACCAAACAAAGGCACAACCCAGCAAGATATCACATCTTTCTCAACAAAATAAAGACCCAGGTACAAATGTCATATAGTAAACAAGCACGCCTGTGCATTTCATTTCATTTTAAAGTTTAAACAGTTCAATATACATTTTTCAAAACAAAACTCACAGTGTTTCGAAACCCACAGAAGCTAGAAACCAACGTTTATGTAGGCTCAAAACAAACGGACAGAATTATGCAGGCTCAGAACAAATTGGCAGCAAGGGTTTGAAACCCACGAAGCCATACAAACATAACAGAGGAGACAAGATTCAACAGCCTGTGCCAATTAAATAAAACACAAGCAAAGTTAACTAGGCAAACACGGAGGGATCCTACCTTATTTTTCCCAATCGGCAAAGACTCCGAAGGGCGAGGCCGTGGAGCAACAGTCTCTAGAACTGACCTGCACACCACCACAAAAACAAGGTGGAAGTCAACAAAAACAAAATGGAAAATGAAACAAGGTGACAAAGAGAAGTTTAAGAAAGGAAAGAACAAGGGTTTACCTTGAAGGTGTCTTTTCCAAGATAGAGGATGAGAACCAAGTCTTTAGCCAGAGGGACTCTCCCAATGCGAGTGGCATTGACGAGTTTCACCTGCTCATGAAGGGGGCAGAGGGTTAGAATCTCTAAAATAAATTGCAGAAATGAAACCAGAACAAGAGATCTACTGAAATAGCATTTGTTGAAGCTGCCCATAGTAGTAGCAAGAGAAATACCTGTGGATACATAAGCCAGGTCAATTCCGGGACCAATAACAAAAGCCACTACAAGCAGAACCAAACAAAGCTTAAACCAAAGAGCAAAGAGTAAGAGGGAACTCGTAGAGAGTAAGCCAACCTGAAGCCTCCATGGAACAACAGTCAAATCACCCCAAGAAACAAAAAAAGGCACAACATGTATACAAAGCCGAACAAGACCCACAACGCACGGAAAAATGGAGGCTGATGCGTAGTTTTACCTCGACATGTGGAAATGAATTGTATTTGTGGAACTGAGGCCAATACATAGTCTCAAGCATAATACATTAAAGGTTCATTAAACCCTTGCACCAAAACCCTGATTCCCTTTATTCGGAAGATACATAATAACATGGTTTGGTGACACATTGTCCCTCTCAGGATTGCCACCAATTTTTGGTATCATAGTAGGTTAGTTCCTTCTTCTCAGTAAAGATGGAGGTAGGTAGAAGACGCTGAGGTAGAGTCATCAGAAGAGTAGCAGATGAAGGGCTACTAGAAGAGATCAGGACCTTAACTGCACATTTGGCAGCAGTGGAAGCAAGAAGGAACAGAGATCAGGAAAGTGGGGATGACAGTGAGGAAGAAAGCACATCCACGGCAGATGGGTCAGATGAAGAGGGACCAGAGATTAAACTGTTGAGATCAGTTTTGTTGGCTAGTAGCAAATTAAGACCGACACTTTCTAATTATGATGGTACTTTTTCCATAGAGGCATTGTTAGACTGGATAAGTGAGCTAGATAAATATTTTGAGTATCAAGAAATTAGCGAAGACAAGATGATCAGGTTTGTTGTAACTAGTTGAAGGGACATGCAGATCTATGGTGGGATAGTGTATAGGCAGAAAGGAGGAGATTAAACAAACCATTGATTAAAAAATGGGACAGGATGGTTGCTAAGATGAAGAGAAAATTTCTACCTAAAGATAACCAAATTGCCCTTTATAGACAAGTACAAAACCTGAGACAAAGAATGATCACTGTAAAGGAGTATACTGAAGAATTTTAAAAGTAAACCTGAGAGTTGGCTATGTTGAGGATACTCCTGAGAAAACAACGAGGTTTGTAGATGGTCTACGGATGGAGATCCTAGATGACATTAGTATTATCTCCCCTAAGACCATAGAGGAAGCCTATCAGATTGCTTTGAAGGTGGAATAAAAGATTACTAGGAAAGAGAATGCTAGAAGAGGACATGGTTTAGGGGGAGGTAGGGGACAGACCTTTGGTAGAGGTAGGACTACCAACAATAATGAAGAGGGCAACAGTTCAAAAACTTCAAGAAAGACTGAAAGGGAAGGTAATACTAGAAGAGGAAGGTCATACCAACGAGGAACAGGTAATGGCAGACGCAGAGGAAATGCCTATTAGTGTTACAAGTGTCATAAGTGGGGACATAGGACCTTTTAATGTCCTCAAAATGGACCAACCCAACAGAGGGGAGCATATGTTGATCAGTTCGATGAAGCAAATGCACCACCACAGGAGGTGGAAAATATGCCTGAAACAGGGGAAGCCTTGGTGTTGAACAAGGTGTTATTGAAACCAACTAAGGAAGTAGCTGATCAGACATAGAGGAAAGCATTGTTCTGGACTGTGTGCAAGTCGTATGGGAAATGCTGCAAACTATCATAGATAGTGGAAGTAATGATAATATGGTAGCTACGGAAATGGTAGGAAAACTGGGTTTGAAGAAGTTGAAGCACGCGACTCCATATAGGGTGTCTTGGTTGAAAAAAGGACACCAACTGCTGGTCGATGAGCAATGTGAAGTAGAGTTTCCAACTGCCAAGTACAAGGACATGGTGACTTGTGATATGATGCCAATGGATGTGTGCCATATTCTATTGGGTAGAACATGGCAGTATGATAGGAAGGTCATCCATGACGGGCAAACAAATTGTTACATGTTTGTTAAAGATGGGATAAACCATACCCTAGTGCCCATAAAGGAAGAGGAAGCTGCAGAAACCAGTGGGACAAAAGGACTACTGTTAGGCAGAAAAGAGATTTTGCGATAGATGGAGGATGATGAGGTGAAGTACGCAGTTGTGCAAAGGCTAAAATTAGTATTGATCCGCACCGAAGTCACCGAATTACCTAAATAAATAGAGGACATGTTGCAAGAGTTTAGTGATAATGTGGTAGATGATCTACCAGACAAATTACCACTGAAGCGGAGCATTAGTCACCATATTGATTTTATTCCAGGATCCAGTTTGCTAAACAAGGCTGCCTACCAGATGAGTCTGAAGGATAATGAAGAAATCTGGATGCAGGTGCAATAGTTATTGGATAAGGGACTGATTCGGGAGAGTTTAAGCCCCTGTGCAGTACCGACTGTTTTAGCTCCCAAGAAAGGAGGTGAGTGGCGAATGTGCACTGATTCCCAGGCCATTAACAAGATTACCATCAGGTACAGGTTTGATTTACCTTGGATGGATGATATGATGGATTGTTTGAGTGGAGCAACATACTTTTCAAAGAGAGAACTGAAAAGCGATTATCACCAAATCAGAATTCGAGAAGGTGACGAGTGGAAGACAACTTTCAAGACTAATGAAGGCTTGTATGAATGGCTGGTTATACCGTTTGTATTGAACAACACCCCTAGAACGTTCATGCAGTTGATGAACGAGAGGTTAAAGGAATTCATTGGGAAATTTTTGATTGTATATCTGGATGATATACTTATATTCAGCAAAATGAAGAAGGAACATTTTCGACACGTGAGGTATGTATTAGAAAAATTGCAGTAGAATAAATTTCTCATAAATTTAAAGAAATGTTCTTTTTTCCAGAAAGAATTAATTTAATTGGGATTTGTGATTACTGAGAATGAACTAAAAATGGATCCGGAAAAGGTTGCAGCCATAGATAGCTGGCCATCCCCCAAAAGTTTGTTTGAGTTACAGAGTTTCCATGGATTGGCGAGTTTTTCTTGGAAATTTATTAAAAATTTCAGTGGGATTTGTGCACCCATGCTGGACACCATTAAGAAGACCAATTAGCCTTTCCATTGAACAAAAATGGCAGAGAAGAGTTTTTTGGTGCTCAAAAGGAAAATTACTAAAAAATCGATTTTGAGGTTACCAGACTTTAACAAAATTTTTGAAGTTCATTGTTGTGCCAGTGAGATAGCCATTGGTGCAGTGCTCAGTCAAGAGGACAAGCTAGTAGCCTATTTCAGTGAGAAACTAAATGAAAGTAGGCAGAAGTACACGTCTTATGACAAGGAATTTTACATAGTGGTTCAAGCGCTGAAGCATTGGAGACATTACTTGTTGGCTAATGAATTTGTCTTGTTTTTAGAAAATTTTGTGTCGCAGTATATTATGCAGTAGCATAAGATGAACCATAAACATGCGAAGTGGGTGGAGTACTTGCAGAGTTTTACGTTTGTGCTGAAGCACATTAGTGGTCAAGCTAACAAAGTGGAAGATGCGTTAAGAAAGAGGAATTTGATCCTACAGGAAAGTATGATACAAGTATTAGGATTTGAATATCTTAAGGACTTGTATGAGGTAAATGCAGATTTTAAGGAAGCTTATGAAACTTGCCAAAATCTGTTGTTGAGAGATAATAGTTCATGGCTGGACTATAATATGCAGGAAGGGTTGTTGTTCAAAGGAGGGCAGTTGTGTATTCCGCAATGTTCTATGAGAGAGAACCTAATCCAGGAAAGGCATAGTGGAGGTTTAGTTTGACTTTTTGGCATATACAAGACCTTGGATTAGTTGAGTCACTTTTACTATTGGCCGAAGATGCGCAGAGATGTATAGAGGATTGTGTCTAGATGCAAAGTGTATCAGCTTACAAAGGGACACACCCAGAACACAGGGTTGTATACTCCCTTACCTATTCCAAACAGACCATGGGACTCTGTCAGTTTTGACTTTGTCTTAGGTTTGCCGTAGACACATTGGGGATTCGATTCCATCATGGTGGTGGTGGATCGTTTCACCAAAATGGCACATTTCATTCCATGCAGGAAAACTAGTGATGCCACACATGTAGCATATTTGTTCTTTAACAAGATAGTCAGATTACATGGCTTGTTAAAGTCTATTGTTTTGAATCAAGACGTTAAATTTACAGGACATTTTTGGTGAACCTTATGGAAAAAATTAGACACCAAACTAAACTTCAGCTCAACTTATCACCCACAGATCGATGGTCAAACTGAAGTGGTTAACCGAATTCTGGGAAACTTGTTGAGGGGTTTTGTTGGAGAAAATTCTTGAAAATGGGATCGTGTGCTTGCACAAACAGGATTTTCTTATAATGATTCACCCAACCGAAGCACTGGCAATAGTCCTTTCTAGATCCTATACAGAGTGCACCCAGGTGGAGTACATGAGTTATGTGATTTGGGACAGTTGGAGTGTAGGAGTGCTGATGGGGAAGATTTCACAAAGGCAATCAACGATCTTCATGAACATGTGAAATTGAAATTACATGATAGCAGTCAAAGATACAAGCAACAAGCAGATTTGAGAAGACGAGAGGTACAATTCAATGTAGGGGACTTGGTATTACCACACCTACGCAAGGAAAGGTTTCCTAAAGGCAAATACAACAAGTTGAAATGGAAAAAAATTGGGCCTTGCAAGATTCTTCGAATGTTTTCTGCGAATGCTTATGAGTTGCAGCTACCCCCAGGTATTGGAATTTCACCCATTTTCAATGTGGTAGATCTGTACCCTACACTGCGGTAGATGGAGAAGATAGTTCGGAAAGATGAACATGGAACACCTAGAAATAGAATGATTCATGGATTAAGAAAATGCCCCCAGCAAAGCCTCTAGAGATTGAACAGAACCTAGATACTCAGGTGGCGAGACGGACTCGAAGGAAGGAATATTTGCAGTACCTAGTCAAGTGTTAGGGTCATCCTATTGAAGATAGTTCTTGGTCAGATGTTGGCTAGATTCAAAGTGCTGAGTACTCTATTGAAGAGCTCATGGACAAGAGCCATGAGTTTAATTTATCCCTCAAGCTTGATGCATGAGCATTTGAGTGAAGAGGCGACAACTCAGAGATGTTCTTTTATTTTATTTTTATTTCCATTTTATCTTGATAGATAGGGAGGAAAACACTTCAAGTTTCTGTTTCATTTAGCTACATTTTGTGTCATTTTAAATTAAGGTTGAATCAACCATTATTAATTTTTCAAATTAGACAAAATAGGAATTAGTTAGGGATTTGTTTGAAGAAATTGTTGAGTAACTAAAACATAACTGAGGAACAATTCTTAAAACTGTAAAGGAACCGTTGAAAATGTATTGAAAAGGAAAAATCAAAGATTATGGAAGGGTTGCCATTGAGAGAGGAGAAAAATACAGAAAATGAATTTACAGTTTGTTTCTGTTTAAGTATCTGTGTAAACCAAATGAGTCCAATATCTTCGTCATAAGAAAAGAAAGGCATTTTTCATTTTTCTCCTGTGTGCACGTGTTTAAAATATTGTTGTAAGTAAAAAAGTGGAGCATTTTCATTAAAAAAAAGTGAACGATACTCAAGTCTCATGATTGAAGGCATTCAGGACCAAGAACCGGACAAAGGCACAGCCAAACAAGATATCACATCTTTCTCAACAAAATAAAGACCTAGGTACAAATTTCATATAGTAAACAAGCACGCCTGTGCATTTCATTTCATTTTAAAGTTTAAATAGTTCAACATACTTTTTTCAAAACAAAACCTAGAGGGTTTTGAAACCCACAAAAGATGGAAACCAAAATTTATGCAGGCTCAAAACAAACTGAAAACATTATGTAGGCTCAGAATAAACTGACAACAAGGGTTTGTAACGCACAAAGCCATACAAACATAACAGAGGAAACGAGATCCAATAGTTTGTGCCAATTAAAGAAAATGCAAGCAAAGTCAACTAGGCAACCACGGAGGGATCCTACCCTATTTTTCCCAAGTCGCAAAGACTCCCAAGGGTAAGGTCGTGGAGCAGCAATCTCCAGAAATGACCTACACACCACCACAAAAATGAGATGGAAGTCAACAAAACCAAAATGGCAAATGAAACAAGGTGACAAAGAGAAGTTTAAGAAAGGGAAGAACAAGGGTTTACCTCGAAGGATTCTTTTCCAAGGCAGAGGACAAGAACCAAGTCTTTAGTCAGAGGGACTCTCCTAGTGAGAATGCCATTGACAAGTTTTACCTGCTCACGAAGGGGCGAAAGGGTTAGAATCACTAAAATAAATTGCAGAAATGAAACCAGAACAAAAGCTCACTTAAAATAGCATTTGATGAAGCTGCCCACTGTAGTAGCAAGAGAAATTCCTGTGGATACACAAGCCACGTCAAGTCCAGAACCAATAACAAAAACCACTGCAAGCAAAACAAAAAAAGCTTAAACCAAAGAGAAGAGAGTAAGAGGGAACTCGTAGAGAGTAAGGCAACCTGGAGTCTCCATGGAATAACAGAAAAATCACCCCAAGAAACAAAAGAAAGCACAACATACATACAAAGCCGAACCAGACCCACAACGCATGAAAAAATGGAGGTTGATGTGTAGTTTTACTTTGATAGGTGTAAATGAATTTCGTTTGTGGAACCGAGGCCAGTACATAGGGTCAAGCCTAATACATTAAAGGTTCATTAAACCCTCCCATCAAAACCATGATTCCCTTTATTCGGAAGATACATAATAACATGGTTTGGTGACACGTCGTCCCTCTTGGGATTGCCACCAAAAATTATGATAGTCACTCAGATTATTGTTGGAATTTATTTTGGAGATGGATTAGTATTGGGAATGGTGATTTAGAAGGGCCTGACTATGGTTATTTTAGAGCTTGACTGTCATGGTGTCCCCTTAATATGTTTATATACCATTAACTAAGTCATCTAGCTAAAGATTGCTCATTTCATGTCAATAAGATGTTAGGGTAAAAAATCACCTACTTCCTACATTTTAAAGGGTCCTTCACTAAAAAAGAGCATTTCTCCTATGGAGGTTGGTATTTAAATGTTTTACGTCTATACCGCAATGATAAAAGCTTTAGAAAGTCTTTGGAGGGACTAGAACCTAGATATATTATTGAAGAATTTGAAGATAACTAGAATGCCAATCACAGCGAATTGACTAATATTTTGAAGTCAACTCAAGATAAAGTTATGGGTTTGGAAGAATTAGCTCCCTTACCTGTTTTTGTGATTGGATATAAAGAAATGGCAGTGAATATTTAGGCATCTCCTTAGAAACTCTTGTTATATGGTCTCGATGATGATGTTCCATATAAGTAGACTCACGATGCAATGAACCTTCAACTTATGCCCGTAAATTTCCTCCATAAGTTTGTCATAGGAGTCTCTCCTTCAGAGTTGCCTAGTGGGTGAATGGAGTCCCTATTTCATTTCCAAGACATATTGACCCTGCTAACCAAAATTACTCACTTGAATATGTGAAAAGGTATAACTTGAAAGTCATAAAACCTCTTCTTTATTAGAGGAAGGGAGGGTTAATAATGTCTTAGCCAATAACCTAGTGAAAGGTGGGAAACAATATTTTATATCTCAAGCTCAAGAGAAAGTAGCATTGGGACTATGATCTACTAAGAAAAGTTGAATAATGAGCTTAATTAGAGGAATGACCATATCAAAATTTCATATCTAAATTTATTAACAAACATATAATATTTCAATAACTGAAATAAACTTTTTCTTTATGATATATATAGATTAAGTTAAGAAGATGCATAAATAATTCTCACTTCTCCACTTTGCATCAATATTGAGTGGAAGCCAAAGCTAAGGCACATATAGGATTTGTAAGAACGAAATGGGTGAAGACCAAAAATGTAGTGCAAATTGATGTTGGGTGCAAAGTTGCACAATCCCCAATGATTTTGAAATTTATGTATGGTATCTTTATGCCGATCATTTGTTTTTCCTTAGTTGAAATTTATTTGGATTAATAAATTCTGAGAATATTTCATAATGTAAATAAAAGAGGTTTGGATTAATAAATTTTGAGAATATTTAATGATGTAAATAAAATAATTTAATTGTTTGACCATTCTCATGGGGATTTCACTTGTGATAGTTTCTTATGATTGATTGTGATTTACAAAAATAATGTATATTATTTAAATTAGATATCAAATATGAGTTCAATATATGTATTATAACAATAGTTTAATGAGAGCATCACTTCACTAATGAAAATTAATTTTTATGCGTCCATAGGTCATAGATCTATGACACTGATACCAAGTGTTGGGACACTCCCTCTGATGCTAATTTTTTTTACTAATCAGACTAAATATCAGGTTACTACGTATAGGGAGGAATTACTATTTAAGTTACAATACTATAATAATAAGTAAATAAACATTCTAATCAGCTAGTCATTTGTTAGTCACGACCATTATAAAATTCCATCAATATTGAAGACACATAAATTTGAGGTACATACACCAATAGTCATATTCTAAAATTCAATCATCATGACATTCAAATTACATTCTGGTCATTATAAATACATCATTAATCATATAACACAAATTATTAATACACAATGCATGGTTCACCAAGTAGTGGAGTTTCAGTTTTCTGATTGGCTGTTGTTTGTGCTCCCTTGCCGTCATCCACATACATGTCTGAATGTTGATGTTTTATGACCAAATGTTAATGACTGATTGGTTTACCTCCTAGCATAATCCTTGGGTAATCTTCTTCCTTGTGGACCGCCGATATGCAATGGGGCTATAAGATAGTCGAGAAGTTATAGCAAGTGGAGGAGACAAATCTTTGCTCAATAGTCTCGCTCTCAAAAGAAACCCTCCACTATACCAAACTAATTATAAACATAATCACTGTCAACATATATATAAATTGACAAAGAAGGTTTAATAATAGAAGAGATGGAATTGATAAAATGATACCATGCTTGGCATATATAGCATGTACTGGAAATGGAGAAAGTCCCTTTGATAATCTAAGAAACTCATTCTTAGATTTGATTTCATTTTATTTTAGCAACAAATGGAACAAAAGAGGGACAAAAAAATTAGAAATGTAACATGAGGTGACTTAACGTGACAAGAGAGATGCATGCATACCTAAAGGAAGGATTTACATTAATTTGTTGAGGTTTTGACCAACAATAAATGATGTCAAATTCTTCATTCCTTGCATTGGCATCAATGTTTTTTTCCATTTCTCATATGTTGTTGTGAATATGGTAGGCAGGTCCAAAATTGGATTTCAACTAACTGCTAACATACTAGGGTAGACCACACCAAAAGAAATATGAATTTTAAAAAGTTATGAAATTGTAAAAGAAAAGATAGAGAGGAGGAGAGAAGATTTAAAATTTAAAAATGTTGAGCTAAATATTTAACAGAGCGAATATGAAATTAAAAGTAGCTTAAAATACAATACATATCATTACTGAGAAAAACATCTATTAAGGAGCCCATTGACATCTAACAACATATGAAATGAAATTTAGGAGTGAGTTTGAAAGGTTTCCTCACCATTTTTAGTGCATGTTGTGTTATATAAGCCGAACCTGGTATCATTGTATTGACCACAGCTCCTTGATTATTAATCCTCCTCTATGATTTTGTGTGTACTACAAAATTAAATGTCTCTCGCCTTCTCCCTTCTCCTTCCATGTACATGTCTTACCTCCATGGATTCAACTCAGGGTTGATTTAGGAGTAAAAATAACACATGTTGAATGCATCTCCACATGGAGTTCATCGCTAGCAATATTCTTAGTGTAGGCATTCATCTCGTTCATTGTAGTCTTTTCAGGCATAAAATTCTTTACTAGGGTTTATTGTATTTATTTTAGTGTACAATGTATTACCTAGGTTTATTATATTTAATTTAATGTACATCACTTTACTAGGGTTTTTTAGCTTAGTGTATAATGTCTTTCTGATGTTTTCTAAAGTTTATTGTTAAAAGTCTCTACGGTGCTCCTAATCGCCGCCCTTCCTACAATTTCCTACTCACATGGAGCTCTCTATGTTCATTCTCTATTCACAGTTCTTCAAATATGTATATTTACAATCTGTGTAGGGCTTAATGTTTAGCCTTTTATGATTCCTAATTTAATGTTGTTGCTACAAACCATCGTTTATGTGGATAATTCTTGAAATAAGTTATGTTCATTTCAATGTCTGGTATACATTTAACCTTTCATGATTCGTTTGATAGATCTCACACTTTTTTATTAATTTGGTTTCAGTAGTAGCGGCTAGTTATCGACTAGGCCCAATTTCAATTAAGTAATCTTTTGAAATATGGGGAGATGCATCTATTTGACGTAACTTTTGTTGCATTTATCATTCTTTTATTTATTTTTTATTAAATTGTGCTTATGTTGTTTTGGTTAGATTATTTATTTTTGCATAGAGTCTCAACTTTGTTTTTAATCTTTATTTTCAAATAATTATTGTTTATTATGATTTTTTTCAGTGTTACCGGTTATTTTTGGAATATGTTTTTCTTTTTTAAAACTATAATTTAACAATTATTCTAATTTAATATGTATTTTTATTTATAAATTACACTAGCCTAGACTCATTTTAATTTTGAATCTACCAAGCCTTTAAATTCATCTTAACTTTGGAACTACCAAGCACTGAGATGGATCAAATTTCTTGAGGTACAAACCTCTTTTAGAGTGAAAAGAGATTTGATCCCTCTCGTCCCTTGGTATATCCAAAGTTAAGATGTGTCTAAGCTGGATTAATTATTAGTTTTTATTAAAGATATTATGATAAAGGAAGTTCATAATTTTTTTTTTTAAATATGTATGTTTTATATTAAAAGATGGTTTAAATAATATTTATTGATTTAGAGTGTAAAACATATTCTCGTATATAGTTGTGTAGTATTGAATTTAAAGTGTTAATTTAACATTTCAAAGCATTTTTTGAGTATATTCTTCAACTAGTTTTACTTGTATCAAAAATATCACTATTAAATTAATGTCTAAACACATAAAATTAAATAAAAAAATTCTATGTATCATTGTAAGAGAATTGATAGTACGCATATTAATTTGCAAACTCTAAAAATTAGGGTTTCATGTGAAAAATACTTTTCTCAAGAAGCTCCACAACATCTAGATGATAGTAGGTGGAGTATTTACAAAATGAAGTTTAAAAATACAACATCATTAAAATATAGAAAATTTATGACAAATAATTGTAATTAATAAAATATTGTAAAATTAAAATTATTTTATAGGAAGGAAACAATTATTAAAAAAAAAAAAAAAAAACTCTCTCGATCGGGATGAGGAAACGTGGAGGTGATAAAGGCAGGTGCATTTATCATAAGGACAGTACATTTGGACGAGACTGTAGAGATCAGGTTACCTTCCCAACAAAAGAAATGAGTATTTGGTCACATCAAGTTTCAAATGGCAGGAGTGGGAATGGAGGAGTGTAGATGATTAGGAAAAATGGCGGTGATAATGGAATGGAGAGAAGGATAATGAGAAGGCATAATATGAAGGTGGCGGGGGGCAAAGGAAAGGATAATGCAGACAGAGTGAAGGAGGAACGGATCGAGGAGCAGGTTGGAAACATTACCAGGGAGATTTGCGAGCTTGGGAAAAGATAGAAGATAGGATGGCTCGGCAGGGCCAGAGGCATGGTTGCGGAGGCAGAGGTTGTTCAAGGCAAAGTAACCAGGGTGATAGGCCTATGGAGGAACCAAGGAACCAACGCAGAGGGAGGCGGTCCTGCGCTTATCAGGAAGATACTAATGAAGACATCCGTCGTATAATCCAAAATCTAGAGTCCAGAGTCTTGGAAGAACAGTCGAGTTCGGAAACTCAAGAGTGGGTTGCTATGTTAAGTTACCCAGGTTACAGAAGGGGTAGACAGACTCTCTATCAAAGGTCTATGCACATTTACTGGACCCTGAAGAGTCTTTTGGAAAAGGCCCTGGAACAAGTTGCAAAAGAAATGGCTGACATTTCCAATGGTCTGCCAAACTTACAAAAGGAAATGAAAAATTTCCAAGTGATTATGATCAACCAGAACAATAAGCTGGAGGAGATGTCCCAGACTTTATCCAAGATGGCAGGCTTGCACCCAAGACAGGAAGATCATGCGAATTTTTCCATGGAGACAAACAAGGATAATGGAACTAGAAAGGCCTGATGTTGTGGACGAAATGCTGGAGGTTTCTTGTTTTTCTACTTTTACAGTCTTATGTTGAATAGAAGCTTAATGGGTATTTTTAGTTGTTTGGTATATATAGCCAGTATGGACAGAATTATCAAATTTTGGTTTTGGAATGCCTATAGTAAACTTAGGTGGCCAACAAACCTGGTTTCCCTTCGGGGCAGGTTGAGGCCACAATAACTGTGTATCTATTCTTTATGTTTAGCTTGAATAGAAAGAATGGAACTACCTTACAAAAAAAGAAACAATTATTAAAAAAATTGTTTGTTACAGTTGTGGCACAATTTTATAAAATATTTGAACCTTGACTTTAGGCAGAGGCTAAATAGAGTTGTTTGGAAGATTTCATTATACCCATGCATATCTATATATTTTATTTCCTATTAAAATTGTAGGATTTGGAATGGATGGAGATAATAATTAAATTAATTCCTAAACACACAAAATTAAATTGAGTGATGATTTCTCAATGAATTATAAAATTGAAAACAATATTATAAGAGAACAACTCAAAGTTTAATTTAAAAGAGTGAACATATTACCCATTGTGGAACGTTATCACAAATGTAAGTATCATTATGAGAGAATGGATATGTAGGATATTAATTTCTAAAATTTGAGAATCAATTTCTTTTGAAAAATTATTATTTGGAAAAACTCTACAATGTATGAATATGCTTATTTGGAGAAGCTCCACAACATATGAAGGTGGAGATAATGAAAAATGGTGGAAATAGTTTATGGGTTGGTGAGACGTTCATTACTAAGAGCTTCCTACAAATAATCTTCTAAGGCTTATGGTGGCAAATTGAGGTAGCATGATGGAAGTAAATTAAAATTACAAATTGATTATTCAACTGCCAATTCCAAAGGCCTCTTGGGTTTTTGTCCCTATATTGGTAAATAACGCACCAAATGTTTTTGGTAAGAAAAAAATAAATTTGATTGGAATTTTATGCCATTAAATAAACTAATACTATGGGAAAAACCATGGTTAAGAATATTAGGGAAATGCGAGCTGAAAGTTGTGAAAACCTTAAAGAGTAAATTGACTATTTTATTTCAATTTTGTTTTAATTATTAACTTTAGTTGTAATTTTTTTTTAAAAATGTAATTTGACAGAATCAAAAAGTTTTATGCACTAGTAAGGACAAGCAAAACATGATATTACAATATATCCATTGCCTGGAAGCAAATTGATTATGATGAACTTAAATAATTATTGGCCATGTGTAGGTTATTACTCTATGATTTTTTTATAGTTAAAAACCATTAATTAGAGTAAAATAAAACTATAACTTCCATAATATTGTAAATAAAATGAAATTGTACCTACCAGACATATTGTACGTCTAAGATTCAAAAGAAATACCTAATAAATAGATTGTAATGACACGACCCTAACCTAACTTAGACTACTATGATGACAATTTCAAGTTTGATTTTCTGTGAATAAGCAAATAAACACCATTTAGACATAAACCTCATGTTCTGAAACAGTTGTATTCTATACAAAGATATGTACATGCAATACGACATAATTTAAAATTAACAAACCATTTGCATTTTAAATAAGGCTTCCTAATCAAATCAATTTTGGACCAAATCATGACCAAAGCTAATTTCGTTGATGATTTCCTAATCAGATATTAGTAATGAAACAGTGTGGAATGGAATGCTATTAGCATAAAACATTTGTAATGTTAAACATGCAATGAATATCTATGAGTAAACTCTCAAATGAGCTAAAATTCAAAACATGATGAAGCTCAAATGTCCTTTACTCACCCAAGTTAAACTCCATCTTCGAACCCTCCAGGGCTCCACACACCAAAAATTGAAGCGTTAGAAAAGCATGAAAATCAAATTTTAAGGATAGCTACTGGAGTGAAAAGAAAAACCAATTTGAGAAAGAAAGAAAAAGAATTTATAATAATAGCTGATGGAGAGAAAAAAAAAAATTGATAGAGAAAAGCAAGAAAAGTTAGAAAAGGAAAGAAAGGCAATTTATAGAAAAGCAATAAAAGCAATTGGTGGGTTGTCAAACCATTGTTTTTTGTTTTGTTGGAAGCGCTCCATACATCCAGGATTGAGTCCATGTTGGTCCTTGGGATTACTTCCAAGTTTTTTTAATTCTTGTTTTCATACCGATTTATTTCAGGTGTTTCTAAAATAAAATAAACTCAAATCGAGCAGTGAGTTTGAAAGACTACCTCTCCATTTCTGGTGCATGCTATGTTATATAAGCTGAACCTGGTATCATTTTGTCAACCACATTTGCTTGATTATTAATCCTTGTCTCATTTCATGTGTAACTACAAAATCAAATGTCTCTCGCCTTCTCCCTTCTCTTTCCATTGATTCAGCTCGGGGTTGATTTAGAGAGTCCTCTATTCACTTCTCCATGGTGAGAGTGAGAAGGGGAGAGAGAAAGTGAGTATAAGGTTGGTAGGAGAGAGATAGAGAGTATGAGGGAAAGCGAGATAAGGATGGGAAGAGGGAGGTAAAGGTGGGGGAGGGAGTGTGTGTGTGAGAGAGAGAGAGAGAGGGTAAGGGGGGCTAAGAGCGAGAGCGAGAGGGAGGGAGAGGGGTGAGAGTTAGAGGGGAGAGTTAGAGGGGAGAGAGGGAGGGAGATAGGGAGCGTGAGAGAGGGAGGGAGGGAAACGAGAGAGTAGGCAGTACAAAGGGAGGGGGGAAATTGGGAAGGTTTGAGGGAGAGAATGGGGGGAAGGAGAGAATGGGGGAGGAGAGATAGGGAGCATGATGGTGGAGAGAAAGAAAGGAAGCATGAGAGAGAGAGAGGCAGGGGAGAGAGAGAGATGAGGGAAGAGCATGATAGTTTGTGAGTCAAAGATGGACATGGAGAAGCGGGAGAGAGGGAAAGGGAGAGAGAGAGAGAGGGAGTGATGGGAAAATAGGGAGGGTGTGAGAGAGAGGGAGAGGGGGAGAGAGAGAGGGAGTGATGGGAAAATAGGGAGGGCGTGAGAGAAAGGGAGAGAGAAATATGGGGAAAATAGGGATGGTTTGAGAGACAGGGAATGGGAGATAAAGAGAGAGAATAAGAAGGGGATACTGAGAGAAAAGGTGTGGAGAGAAAGATATTGATACCATGTATAAGAGAGGGGGGAGAGAGGGATGGAAGGATTGAAAGAAAATGATATAGTGATGGATGGAGGAGAGAGAGGTAGAGGTGGGAGGATAAAAAGAGAAGGAGAGGGAGCACATGTGGATATCAATTGAAGGGGAAGGATCATGAGATAGAGATGAGTTGGGAGAGAGAGGGGGGAGAAGGTGAGGGAGAGATCATGCAAGAGAGAGAGAGAAATATGGATGGCAAAAGCATATTTGCAACAATCCATAATAAGAATCAAAACAATTACTTCATATGCATCTCATGTTGCTAGAAGTTAAAAACGATAAAAACTCAACAAATTATCATTATTTTAAATATTATTGTTAATTATAAAAATAATTAATAATATGTTAAAAATACATACATTTAAAAAAACATGGAATAATATTCTTAATCATGAGATTTACCTCCACCTTACATTGGAGAATCCTAATCTATAAATAGGCTCTCTTACGATCCCATTGGAGAATACCATGCATTATCAATACCAAATGTCCCAAAAATCACAACTCACTTCATATGAGATTTTTTTTAATTAATCAATTTAATTAAAATGGTTAAAAGAGAGTAAATAAAATCCATACTATTGAGCTTACTATGAAAAACAAATAATACGTTATATTTAAATGATGGGTAATAATGGAATTATTGGATGAATTGAGTTGCGTGGGGAGCTGGGTGAGTTCAAGGAAGGGAAAAAGCTTCAGGAGGGCATGCAGCTAGTGTTTTTGAGAGTTATAGAGCTTGATCCTAATGGAGGGCCGTAGAGGAGGGAGCTCCACTCCCTCCTACAAGGATGTCGTTGCCAACAGAGGTAAGTCATGACTGGGTAATGTCAGAGGATCTACGGAGGAAGGAAAAAGAAATAATGAAAAGGAGATAGATGGGGCGAAGACCAAGGAAAACAGTAGCACAAAGGACAATGAGGTAGAAGACAAAAGCCAAGGAACAAGAGAAAAAAAAAAAAGGGACCTTGCAGACCCAAAATGGAGATCACTTCTAGAGTAGTGTTAAATGATCCTACACTACAGGTGCACAAGGAACACATGGGGACTTATGCTATTATCTATAAATTCATGGGATTATGGCCCACTGAAAAGGCTTTACAGACATGGATCAAGTATCGCTGGAAAACCAAACGAAACATCGATCTACATCTTGGGTCAAAGGGATTTTTCACTGTGGTGTTCACAAATATTGAAGGCAAAGACAGAATATTCGAAGGAGGACCCTACTTTTATGCAGTGGCTGGCCTCTATATACGTCCTTGGATGATGAAATGTGTTCCAGAGAGGGAGACTTTCACTTTGGTACCTGTCTGGGTAAGGCTCTATTCTCTACCTCTTGATTATTAGCAAATTGAATCACTTGCTGCCATAGGCAACAAACTAGGTCATTTTCTCAAAGCTTCGGAAGCCACAAGAAGGGGCAAATATACTTCCTTTGCAAGGATTTGTGTGGAAATGGATCTATCAGGAGCTCTTCCGGATGATGTTATCGTGGAAGTTTTTGATGAGGAATGGGTGCAAATTGTGGACTATGAGCATATCTTGTTTAGATGCTATAGATGCTACGAACATGGACACTTGTTCAGAGACTACCCTCTTAGTAACACAGATAGCAAGAGAAAACCCAATACAATGAAGGACACATAAAGCTTTCAGAAAGTGGCAAGTAGAGGAAATGGAGGTAAAAAAGGACCAAAGCAGCAACATAATGAGGGGAAAAAGGTCAGTCAGAATAAGTTTCAAGCACTAGAAGAGAATGAAGAAATTACAAAAGATGACTGATCTATGGAGGAAGGCCCTCATGAAAAGGAGAAGGAAGAAGACTACATCCAAACACAAGATATTGGTAATAAGAAAGAGACTATGATGAGTGAAACAGAACTAGAGATGGATCAAGAAATGACCCAGAGTGAAACAGATTTGGAGGACCATGAACTTCAGGAAATTCTAGATAAGGAAAACCTAGATCTGGAAGGGTTCTTGATGCAGGGAACCACGGGAGGGATAGATTCATTACCTCAAGAAGAATGCAATAGAATACAACATTTGTTTTTATGGAAAACCCGGGAAAGGGTGTTTGATAAAGGAAAAGCCATTGACAAGCAGGAGTACGAAGGTGTTGAAACAATGAAATCAACTCCACGATTAGCTACTAGAAATCTAGGAAAGAAGAGGGGCAGGAAAAAGCAGAATGAGCTCTTGATGGAGTGTGGAAAGATAGTGATAGATTTGGGTAAGATGAAATACCTAACTAGCTACTCCTTTACAAATCTTTAATAATGAAGTTTACACCTTGGAATATCAGAGGTCTATGTAGTAAAATAAGAAAAATAATGCTTAGTTATAGAATGAAACAAGAAATGCCAGATATGATCGTTATCCAAGAAATGAAATGCTCCATTCAGAAATTAAAACAGATCCATAGCAAATGGCTCAATATATTTGAGTTTCTAGAAGTTAAAGCAGAGAACACAGCGGGGGGCATTCTCACTCTTTGGAACCCCTAAAAAGTCAGCATAATAGATTGAGAGGCATATATAAATTATTTATCAGTGGTTATTCAACCAGTGGGGGTTTCAGAAACCTTCCTGGTCATAAATGTTTACGGTCCTCAAAGAATAGATGATAAACTCAGATTGCTAGAATCCCTTATGGATCTCAAGAAAAGACAGGCTGGAATTCCTTAGATTGTGGGAGGCGATTTTAACATCATCAAATCTCTTTCGGAAAAAAAGGATGTACGAGAGCACTAAACAAAGACTCCTTAGTGTTCCAATCATTCACAGATTATATGAAACTGGTTCACTCAGAAACGAGTAGTGGTGTTTTTACTTGGAACAGCAAAAGAGGAGGTGAGGCACAGGTAGCCCCTAAGTTAGACAGGTTTATGATATCAGAGGAGCTTATGCTTATATATAAATAAATAACAGCAAGAGTTCTTCCCTTTGGAGGCTCAAAGCATTGGCCGACTCAATTGGAAATCAAGGGTATAGATTCTCCCAGGAATAGACCCTTCTGATTTAAGAATATCTGTATCTCCCACCGAGATTTCATCAGTAACATTGAAAAATAGTGGTCAAAAGACATGCAATTCTAGTGATAAAAAATGTACCTCCTTCACAAAATACTAAAGCACATTAAGTTCTAGCTCAAGGAATGGAACAAGAAGGATTTTGGTAACATTTTTGTGGACAAAAAATTAGTGGAAATCAAAATTCAGGAACTCAACCAGGCACTGATCAAAGATGGCTTTGACAAAGTCAAAAGTGATCAGGCTGATAAACACCATCAAGAATGGGAGAATTTATGCAAACAAGAGGAAATATTTTGGAGGCAAAAGTCTAGAGTTCAATGGCTCAAAGAAGGAGAGCGTAATACAAGATTTTTCCACAGATCCACTATGGCTAATAGAGCACACAACAGAATCTCTACGATAAAGGATGAGGATGGGGAGCTTCAGATCACTCATAAGGATATTGAAGCTATGTTTGTTCAGCATTTATGAGGCATCACTCGGGAAAACAATTCAGACAGGGAACAATCCATCAGGGAAATTACAAGGCATATCCCTAAGCTGGTGTCTAGAGAGGACAATTTTAACCTAAATAGACCAGTAACTGAAGAGGAGGTCAGCGAGGTTCTCAAAGATATGCAGAATGGAAAAGCACTAGGCTTGGATGGTTTCAATGTGGATTTTTTTAAAGCTTGTTGGAATATAGTCAAACATGATATTTTGAATGTTGTGGAGGATTCCAGGAGAAACAAAACTATCCTGAAAGCCCTCAACACCTCCTTCATTTCCCTAATCCCCAAACAAGACTCAGCTCAAACTGCAGATAAGTACAGACCCATAGCTTTATGTAATGTAGTATACATGATAATATCCAAAGTAGTGGCTAATAGACTCAAACCTCTACTTCCTTCTTTATTTTCAAAGGAACAATCAGGTTATGTGGACGACAGACAAATTTTAAATATTATTATTAAAGCCCATGAGGTGGTTCACATGCTAACCAGGAAAGGGCAAGTTGGGATGGTCATGCAATTGGATATTGCCAAGGCATATGACAAGGTGAATTGGATTTACATCAAGAAAGTTCTCACTTCTTTTGGGTTCAATCACAACTGGGTCAGATGGATTGTGGCTCTGGTGACTTCTTCCATCTTTTTAATTTTGGTGAATGGCTCTCCCTCAGAGATCTTCATTCCTTCTAGAGGCCTCAGGCATGGAGACCCACTCTCTCCCTTTCTCTTCATCCTCATGATGGAAGGAGTTGGTCAGTCCATTAAGCATGCCAAGGCCATGGAAAAATCAAGGGCCTTCAATTAACTGAGAATGGTTAGGCACTGACTCACCAACAATTTGTAGATGATACCATGCTGCAGGGAATCCCCACAGTCAAAGAAGCTTCAACCTACAATCAAATACTTAATGAATTTGCAATGGCTACAGGTATGGAAGTCAGTCTATCTACATCAAAAATCTTCTTCTTAAACACTAACATTGCTATTCAAAGAAATATCGCCAGAATTCTTGGCTTCCAAAGGGATTCCCTCCCCTCAATGTATTTGGGAGTTCCTCTCATGGCCAGACCAATACACAAGAGTATCTGGGAACCGACGCTTAATAAGATGCAGGACAAAGGCAAAAAGTGGACCATCAGAGTCTTGAACCTGGCTGACAAGTTGGTGCTGACAAAGGTTGTTCTGCAATCAATCCCGATATTCATGTTATTAGCGCTCCCAGCTCCCAAAGGTTTCTTAGAGAAATTCAATAATATTGAAAGAGATTTCGTTTCGGGTATCGAGGAAACAAGGAAGAAATGGGCCCTGCTTTCTTGGGATAAAATCTGTAAACCCAAGAGCCATGGGGGTCTAGGCTTAGATGATCAGGAGATTCTTTGGAAAGTTCTAGGAGCCAAGCTTTGGTGGTGATGGGTACAAGAGCCAAAAGCCCATTGGGCAAGGATCTGGAAAGAAAAATATGCTAGCTCCTGGCACACTAGTGACCTCATAAGAATGTATGGAAACATAAAGGTATGATACATCTGGAATAAAGCCTGGGAAAACAGAAGCCTAGTCCAAAAAAACAATTTCTAGGAAATTAGAGCAGGAGATCTAACACGCTTTTGGGAGGACAAATGGAAACAAGAACCAATGCTATTAAAAGAGGTTTTTTTAAGCCTCAAGTAGGAAATAGATTCCCAAGGGTTAAATAAAGTAAAGGATTTCTGGGATCTTCCTCATAACTCGAGAAAGTGGAGAAGCTGGAGAAACATTGACCGCATAGATGACAACACCATAAAAATAAAATCAGAGGCACTTAGGAGCTTGTTAAAACAAAGGATGATCATGGTAACAAAGGGGTAGGATCAGTTGAGATGGGGCAACAACAATAAAGGCACCTTTAATCTTAAGGAAGCAAAAGGTATTCTCCTTGAGCTAGATTCCAGTGTTCCGAACAAGACCTGGCAGCACCTTTGGAGACACCAAGGGTGGATGAAGATCAAGCTTTTCATGTGGTTGGTTCATCATAAGAAAATCTTGACTTGGGACAACATTAGGAAGAGGGGTGTTATGGGGCCTTCTAGATGCCAACTATGTGAAGAGCAGGAGGAGACAATGGAGCACATTCTCAATAGCTGCACTTACACCACCTGGCTGTGGGATTCTTTCGCTACCATTTTCCAACAGACCAATAGGGATAGAGGAAGTATCATAAATACCCTAAACAAGTGGAGAAGAAACTTTACGGAGAATGAGTTCCTTAATTTGACCTGGGCCTTCACGCCAAGCTTTGTTACTTGGAATGTTTGGACAGAAAGGAATAAAAGAATTTTCAAGGATGAAAAGTCTATGCCTCATTGACTATTTGATCTGATCTTGAAACAACTCAAGGAGACAATTAGCACCACAGTTCAAAATCACCCCAAGAATACCCCCTCGGAGACTAAGTTGAGAACTCTCAGGAAACTGGGAATGCAAGGGATTATTCCCCAAGGCATAATCAGGAAAGAAATAGCAATGGATACAGAGAAGGGTTTCTGGCAACCTCCACCAAAAGGCTATCTGAAATACAACATTGATGGTGCTTCAAAAGACAACTCGGGAACAACTGGTTTTGGAGCAGTGTCAAGAGATGAAGAGGGAGGTATTATCTTTATCTTCCACTGCCATTTAGGAAAATCCACCAACAATATGGCTGAATTAATGGCTCTGGAGCAATGCTTAGGGTTTTTGAATCAAAACCATGGCTCAAATGTCATTATAGAAGTAGACTCATAGATAACCATTAACTCTGTGAAAAGAATCAGTTGTGGTATTAGGATGGAGAAAGTCTCAAATCATTGGAGAGTAATCTAGGTTTACCAAAGAATTCAAGGACACGTCCAAGGACTTCGAACTGTTAGTTTCAACCATGTCGAAAAAATGCCAATAAGCTAGCGGACATACTGGCCAACCAAGGTGTGAAAAATGCAGAATGCAGAATTGTGATGAAATGGCAGGAGATGCCTCAGAGCTGACTAAAAGCTCTCTGCGATGATCAAGCTTCGGAGGATAGAGAAGTTTTCCGATATCGAGTCAAGGAGACCAGCACGAATTGATTTTTCCCTGCAAGAGCAACCACTCCCTTTCAGTATCTACTTGGAAGGAGGGATTGCAAAGTTTGACCTCAATTCTCCTCGGAGTAAGTTGACCGGTGTCCTTAGTTTTTCAGATGGCAACATGATGGATCAAATCTCAGACATGCATAGTCTTGGGTTCAAGTTTCAAAGAAAGAATAGGCAGGATGGGAGGTTGGTTTTTACCAGCAGTTGGAATTTCCCCCATTCGGCTTTTGGGCAGGAAAACCATGCCCAAGTTGGTTTTCCAGCAATCGCACGACTCTTGAGTGGTTAACGGTTTTGTAGTTTTGGAAGCGATTCCATTTGGCTTCCAACACGTGGCAGGGTGGTGGATTTGGATACCGCCCTCCATCGCACACTATCGTTCAGTCGTTTTAGGTCGTGCGATATGGCTCCTGGCCATTAGATCCAACCACCCAAATCTATAGTTAGGATTGATCGTGTTGTTTTGTGGGGCTAGGTGGGTTATCTCCACTCTTCCTATTGTTGCGTTTTTTCCCTCTTCCGTTGTTTGTGCGTATTGCGAGGTCGGAGATGACTATTGTAGTTGGTCCTCTCATGGGGGAGTGAAAATTCCAGAGCTTCCCTAGTGGTTGGGGGTTCTTGTAGCCATTCGGAGTGTGTAGCTCATGGGTTTCGTGAATTTTGGTGTAGGGTGGGGGGTTTTGTCTTTGGCAAGGAAACCCTTTTTTCCTGAGTCCATGTAAATGGATGGTTTTTTGTACATTATGTAACTTTTCTTTTGGATTAATGAAATAGAAGGATTAGCTCTTGTTTCAGCAAAAAAATAAATAAATGATGGGTAAAAATAAAAATCAAAAGCCATGTGAAGGACACTTTTAAAAGGAAAACCATGATCAAGAATTTACTTGATAGGTGGGAGTGGCCATCAAATTTTCACCCTAGTAATTGATGCATTCAAAAACATATTTTAAATAACAAAAACAAGTACCAAAAATTATTTCCTCAAATTCAAACTAAAAACTCCAAAACATAAAATAATTAAAAAAAGGTACAAAAATAGAATAAAATATGTTAATAAAAATATATTAATAAAATATAATATATAGATGAAAATATATTAATGAAATATAATATATAGATAAAAATATATTAATAAAATATATGAATCAAAGTATATTGCACTGAAAATTTAAATGATCATGAAATTTTGTAAATTGCACTGAGTAATTCCATGGAATAAGATTTTTATATTACGATTTATTTATAAATATTACATTCTGGAAAAAAAAGTTAATATAACAAAATTTACAGATAAAATATATTAAAAATTTACCACTCATTTATTTTTTTCATATAAAATATTTATATTTTAAATGATAAATTAAAAAGTTGAAATAAAATAAAATAAATATTTTAAATAATAAATTTGTATATATTATAAATTTTACAATCGTTAATGGATAAATAAACTAAGAAAAAAACTAATGCTGAATAAAAAAGTGATATATCTCTTCACCTCAGTTAACTTGCTTTCAGAATATAAATATATATTTTTTAAATAAAAATTAACCAAATAAATTATTTTTTTAAAATAAAAAATAATCAAATAGGTGTTGCAAACAAAATGTGATGTCAAATAAATAAGTGATATCTCATAATTTGAAAACAAATATTTTTGGAATAAAATGTGACAAATAATTAATGGTTATTAAAATAAAATTTAAACATCAATTCAACCAATTATAAATGTTATTGCAAAATACATTATTTCACATAGATAAATTAGGTATTTCAAGCATTGTGGAAATAAACCAGGGTTGACAACAACAAAATGATATTTATTTGAACAAAAAAATAGGAATAAGAGTAATATAAACATTATTCCTTAGGAGGAATGTAAAGGTTCATAATGGGTTATGAACATCAAATTAACGGTGAAGACAAAGAGAATGTAACACAATCAAACAACGTAATGGTATGTATTTGAACAAAAAAATTAGGAATACGAGTATTATAAACATTATTCCTTAGTAGGAATGTAAACGTGCATAATGCAAGGGTTATGAACATCAAATTAATAGTGAAGACAAAGAGAATGTAGCACAATCAAAGAAATTTTAGAGTAGTGTGACAATTGGAAGCTTGGTGGATGATAAAATAGGATTACTCATAATAATTAGAATAGTTATATAAATTAAATGGGTGATAAAAATTGTTACCAGTGATTAAAATTTTTATGGGTCCATAGGTCCTAGATCTATGACTCTGATACCAAGTGTGGGGACACTCCCTCTGATGCCATTTTTTTTTTACTAATCGGAGTAGAAATCAAGTTACTAGGTATAGGGAGAAATTCCTATTTAAGTTACATTACTATAATAATAAGTAAAAAAATATTCCAATCAACTAGGCATTTGTTAGCCACGACCATTATGAAATTTCATCAATATTGAAAACACATAAATTTGAGGTACATACATCAATAGTCATATTCTAAAATTCAATCATCATGACATTCACATTACATTCTGGTCATTATAAATACATCATTAATTATATAGTAAAAATTATTAATACACAATGTACCATTGACCAAGGAGTGGAGTTTTGGCTGTCGAATTGGTTGTTGTTGGTTGCGCTCCCTTGCCGTCACCCAGCTACATCTGTGAATGTTGAAGTGTTTTGAGCAAATGTTAATGACTCATTGATTTACCTCCTAGCCTACTCCTTGGGTACCCTTCTTCCTTGTGGACCCTGAGATGCAATGGGACTATAAGATAGTGGAGAGTTAATATCCAGTGGAGGAAAGCACTCTCTTCTAAAGAGTCCCCTTCTCAAAAGAAAGCCTCCACTAAACCAAATTGACAATAGTCATAATTACTGTCAACATCTATATAAAATGTCAAAGAGGATATAATAATAGAAGAAATGGGATTGATAAAATGATACAATGCTGGAAATATATATCATGTATTGGAAATGGAGAAATTCCCTTCGATAATCTAAGAAACTCATGCTTAGATTTGATTTCATTTTATGTTAGTAACATGTGGAACAAAAGAGGAACAAAAAAATTGGAAATGTGGAAGAGGTGAGTTAACATGAAAAGAGAGATACATGCATACCTAAAGAAAGGATTTACATTAATTTATTGAGGTTTTTACCAACAATAAATGTTGTCAAATTCTTCAGTCCTTACATTGGCATCGATGTCTTTTTCCATTTCTGGTATGTTGTTGTGAATGTGGTAGGCAAGTCCAAAATGGGATTTCGAATAACTGCTAACATACTAGGGTAGACCACAAAAATAAATAAATAAAAAAATTAAAAAGCTATGAAATTTTAAAAGCTAAGAGAAGATTTAAAATTTAAAAATGTGAGCTAAATCTTTAAGAGAGAGAATATGAAATTAAGAGTAGCTTAAAATGCAATACATACCATTAGTGAGAAAAATATCCATTAAGCAACCCATTGACATCTAACAAAGTATCAAATCAAATGTAGGAGTGAGCTTGAATGTCTCGCCTCCTCCCTTCTCTCTGCATGTAGATGTCCTACCTCCATGGATTCAGCTTGGGTTTCATTTAGGAGTACAAATAGCATATGTTGAATGCATCTCTAGATGGAGTTTATTGCTAGCAATATTCTTATTCTAGGCATTCATCTCTTTATTTACCATCTTTTCAGGCATAAAATGCTTTACCGGGGTTTACTGTATTTGTTTTAGTGTACAATGCCTTACCTAGGTTTATTATATTTAGTTTAATGCACAACACTTTACTAGCGTTTTTCAATTTAGTGTACAATGTCATACTCATGTTTTCTAAAGTTTATTGTTAAGAGTCCTCCTTTGAGTTCTCCATGGTGCTATTAATCACAACCCTTCCTACAATTTCCTACTAGCACAGAGCTCCCTATGTTCATTCTCTATTCATATTTCTTTCAACATGTATATTTAGAATCTGTCTAGGGCATAATGTTTAGCCTTTTATGATTCCTAATTTATTGTTGCTACTACAAACCATCGTTTATGTGGATAGTTCTTGCAATAAGTTATGCTCATTTCAATGTTTGGTATACATTTATATCTTCAAAATATATTGTTTAAGATTTTTGTAGTAGTTTAACCTTTGATGATTGGTTTGATACATCTCACACTTTTTTATTAATTTGGTTTCAGTAGCCGTCAGTCATCGGCTAGGCCCAATTTAAATTAAGTAATATTTTAAAATATGAGATGCATCTACATGACATAACTTTTGTTGCATTTATAATTTGTTTATTTTTTATTTTTTTATTAGATTGCACCGATGTTGTTTTGGTTAGATTATTTATTTTTGCAAAGAGTCTCAACTTTGCTTTTGAATCTTTATTTTCAAATAGTTATTGTTTATTATGATCTTTTTTTCATGTTACTCGTTATTTTACTCTATTATAAAAAATTTAAATCTAATTTCAATTAAGTAATATTTTAAAATATGAGGACATGCATCTACTTGACATAACTTTTGTTGAATTGATCGTTCATTTTTTTATTACTATTAAATTGTGCTTATGTTTTTTTTGTTAGATTATTTATTTTTGCAAGGAGTCTCAACTTTGCTTTTGAATCTTTATTTTCAAATAGTTATTTTTTATTATGATTTTTTTTTTATGTTACGAGTTATTTTACTCTATTATAAAAAAAATTCTTTTAATTTATTTTTGCAATATGTTTTTCTTTTTTAAAACTATTATTTAACCATTATTCTAATTTAATATGTATTTTTCTTTATAAATTACACTAGCCTAGATTCATTTTAATTTTGGATCTACCAAACGTTTAAATTCATCTTAAATTTGGATCTACAAGCACCCACAAGGATCAAATCTCTTGAGGTGCAAACCTTTTAGAGTGAAAAGAGATTTTAGGGACTTAACTTTCGATCTACAAGCACCCAAGGGGATCAAATCTCTTGAGGTACAAACCTCTTTTAGAGTGAAAAGGGATTTGATCTCTCTCGTCCCTTGGTAGATCCAAAGCTAAGATGTGTCTAAGCTGGTTTAATTATTAGTTTCTATTAAAAATGTTATCATTAAGGAATTTGATAAATTTTAAAAAATTTCTTTAAATTATCTATATTTATATATTAAAATATGATTTAAATAATTTTTATTGATTTAAAATGTGAAACATATTCTCATATATAGTTGTGTATTATTGAATTTAATGTGGTAATTTAACATTTTAAAGAATTTTTTGAGTATATTCTTCAACCAATTTTATTTGTAGAGAGAGGGCATGAGAGAGAGAGAGAGAGAGAGGATAAGGGGCATTGAGAGTGAGAGAGTCAGGGAGGGAGGGCAGGTGAGAGATAGAGAGGATAAGGGGGGCCTAAGTGCGAGAGAGAGAGGAAGGAGGAGGGAGAGAAAGAGGAAGGGAGGGAGAGGGGGTGGCTAGAAAGAGATGTGGAGGAGGGAGGGAAAGAGATAGTAGAGGGAAGGGAGAGAGAGGGTTGGAGGGAGATAGATAGAGAGTGTGTGGAAAAGAGCAAGGAAGGGGGAGAGAGAGTGATAGAAGGAGGGAGAGGGAGGGAGAGAGAGAGAGAGAGGAATATAGGGTAGGAGATAGAGAGAGTAATGGGAGGTAGGAGGAAGGGTAGGAGGGAGAGAGATAGAGAGAGTGTGGAAAATAGGGAGGGAGGGGGAGAGAGAGTGAGAGAAAGAGGGAGAGGGAGAGAGAGTGGAAGAGAGGGTGGGAAAGGGACAGAGGGAGAAAGGACGAGAGGAAGGGAGAGATGGAGGAGGAGGAAGGGAGGGGGAGATGGAGGAGGAGGTAGGGAGGGAGGGAAAAGGAGAGAGAGAGATAGAGAGAGAGAGAAATTTAAGTGTGGAGAAAGAGAGAGGAGAGGGAAAGTGCAAGGGCGAGAAGGTTCGGGGGTCGAGAAAGAGAAAGACAGAGGGAGAGGGGAAGAGAGAGGGAGGTTGAGAGTGAGATGGGGAGAGAAAGTGAGTATATGGTTTGGGGGAGATAGATAGAGAATAGGAGGGAAAGAGAGATAAGGATAGGGAGAGAGAGCATGTGAGAGAGAGAGAGAGAGGGAGGTTGCATGAGAGAGAGAGAGGATAACGGGGGTTGCGAGCGAGAGAGAGAGAGAGGGAGAGGGGTGAGAGTTAAAGGGGAGAGAGAGAAAAGAGGAGAGGGAGGGAGAGAAAGAGAGGGAGGGAGGGAGATAGGGAGGGCAAGAGAGGGAGGGAGGGAGATAGGGAGGGCAAGAGAGGGAGGGAGGTAATCAACGAGGGGGAGAGAGAGAGAGAGAGAGAGAGAGAGAGAGAGAGAGAGAGAGGCAGGGGTAGAAAGAGAGGGGCGAAATATGGATGGTTTGCGGGAGAGTGGAAGGGATGGAGGGAGAGAATGGGGGGAGAGAGAGGGAGCATGATGGTGGAGAGGAAAGAAGGAAGCATGAGAGAGAGAGAGGGAAGGGAGAGAGAGATGAGGGAAGAGCATGATAGTGTGTGAGACAGAGATGGACATGGAGAAGTGGGAGAGAGGGAGACAGGGAGAAAGAGAGGAAGTGATGGGAGAATAGGGAGGGGTTGAGAGAGAGGGAGAGAAAAATAAGGGGAAAATAGGGAGGGTTTGAGAGATAGGGCATGGGAGATAAAGAGAGAGAGTAAGAAGAGGAGGCTGAGAGAAAGGGTGTGGAGAGAAAGATATCAAGAACATGTAGGAGAGAGGGGGGAGAGAGGGAAGGAAGGATTGAGAGAAAAGGATAGAGTGAGGGAGGGAGGAGAGAGAGGTACAGTTGGGAGAGAGTGGGGAGAGAAGGTGAGAGAGAGATCGTGCAAGAGAGAGGGACAGAGAGAGAGAGAGAGAAAGAGATTGAGAGAGAGCTAGATGGTAACATCATATTTGCAACAATCCATAATAAGAACCAAAACATTTACTTCATATGCATCTCATGTTGCTAGAAGTAAAATATAATAAGAACTAAACAAATGATCATTATTTTAAATATTATTATTATTTATAAAAATAATTAATATATAGCTTTTTTTTTTCTTCATGTGTGGTTCATTGATACCCATGGTCACTGGGTAGCCAGTACGTCCACGGTAAGAACTGGGTAGATGGACCCCGAAGGGGATCACACCCCTCAGCCTATATCTAGACCTGACCGCAAGAGATTTTGGGAATTGACCTTGTGACCTCCCAATTGGTGAGGCACTAATTTGATCGGTTGATCTAACTCTTGGGGATTATTAATATATAAGTTAAACATATATACATTTTAAACAACATGGAATAAGATTCTTAATCATGGAGATTTACCTCCTCTTTACATTGGATAATATTAATGTATAAATAGGCTTTGTTACAATCCCATTGGACAATACCATGCCTTATCAATCCCACATGTCCCAAAAATCACAACTCACTTCATATGAATTTTTTTTAATTAATCAATTTAATAAAAATGGTTAAAAGAGCATAACTACCTTTGAGATAAATCTCAACCATTGATTTGTGTATACTGTTATCAACATTCTAGAATATTCCATGGAAGTTAAGTCCCTACTATTGATCTTACTAACAATAACAAATAATACAAGATGTTTAAATGATGGGTACAAATAAAAATAAAAAGCCATGTGCATGACACTTTCAAAAGGAAACCCATTATCAAGAATTTACTTGACAGGTGGGAGTGCCCATCAAATTTACACCCTAGTAATTAATGCATTCAAAAACATATTTTAAATCACAAAAACTTACCAAAAATTATTTCCTCAAATTCAAACCAAAAACTCGAGACAAAAAATAATTAAATAAAGCTAAAAGATACAAAAAGAAAATAAAATATACTAATAAAAATTTATTAATATAATATAATATATAGATGAAAATATATTAATAAAATATAGTATATAGATAAAAATATATTAATAAAATATATGAATCAAAGTATATTACATTCAAAATTGAAATGATCATGAAAGTTTTGCAAATTGCACTTAGTAGGTCCATGGAATAAGATTTTAATATTATGATTTATTTATAAATATTACATTCTGAAAAACAAAGAAAATATTAATATAACAAAATTTACAGATAAAATATATTAAATTTACCACTCATTTATTTTTTTCATATAAAAGATTTATATTTTAAATGATAAATAAAAAAGTCGAAATAAAATAAAATAATTATTTTAAATAATATATTTGTATATATTATAAATGTTATAATTGTTAATGGATAAATAAAGTAAGATTAAAACTAATACTGAATAAAAGAGTGATATATCTCTTCACTTCAGTTAACTTGCTTTGAAAATATAAATATATTTTTTTAAATAAAAACTAACCAAATAAATTATTTTTGTAAAATAAAAATTAAGCAAATAGATTCCACAAACAAAATGCGATGTGAAATAAATAAGTGATATCTCATAATTTGAAAACAAATATTTTTGGAATAAAGGGCCACAAATAATTAATGGTTATTAAAATAAAATTTAAACATCAATTCAACCAATTATAAATGTTACCTTAAAATACATTATTTCGTAGAGATAAATTAGGTATTTCATGGGTTTTGGAAATAAAGCAGGTTGAAGGCAAAGAGAATGTAGCACAATCAAACAACATAATGCCATGTATTTTAATAAAAAAATTAGGAATAAGACTACTATAAACATTATTCCTTAGCACTAATGTAAACGTGCATAATGCAATGGTTATAAACATCAAATTAATGGTGAAGACAAAGAGAATGTAGCACAATCAAGAAATTGTAGAGGAGTGTGACATGGTGGATGATAAAATAGGATTACTCATAATAATAAGCATAGTTATATAAATTAAAAGGGTGATAAAAATTGTATTAAAATAATAATGTGATATTTAATTTATGCACTGAACCTTTGTAATGGGAAAATAGATTAAAAGCCCTAATTACAAACCACAAAAATTGTGTATATTTTTAAAATTATTCTCAAATTATGAAATTTAAATCAAATATACATTTTATTATTATAAAAGATAGAATTTTAGAAACCATTTCAAAATAGAGGATACAAATGGACGTAATTAAACTTAGTGATTGATTAAAACACTTTAGGTTGATAAACTTAGTGATTGCCAGCAAAATAATTTACGCACCACAAAACCCTAGATACAATAAACTAGAGTAAGCCCATGAATACATAGAAAAGAGCTATATAGATGAATATTAGAAGATGCATAAATAATTCTCACTTCTCCACTTTGAATCGATCTCGAGTGGAAGCCAAAGCCAAGGCAAAGATAGGATTTGTAAGAAGGAAAAGGGTGAAGGCCAAAAATGTAGTGCCGATATTGTTTTCAATTGCAAATTGATGTTGGGTGCAAAGTTGCACAATCACCAATGATATTGAAATTTGTGTATGGTATCTTTATGCCGATCATTTGTTTTTACGTGGTTGAAATTTATTTGGATTAATAAATTAATTGTTTGACCTTTTTTTTATAGGGATTTCACTTGTGATAGTTTCTTATGATTGATTGTGATTTACAACAATAATGTATATTATTTAAATTAGTTATCAAACATTAGTTCAATATATGTATTATAAAAAACGTTTAATGGGAGCATCATATCACTGATGAAAATCACAACAAAAGGTGAGGGACTGTTGATGAAAGTGTGCAGTAACTTTTGACACAAGTGGAACATTACATAGGCACTGCCTTGCTAGACTTGTGCTTTTCCCATTCAAGCTTGCATAAAAGCTTGCGCTCACGAACTTGTTGTAGAATAAGCATATGTGAACAAGTGACTTTGACACTTATCAACCGACCATACAGTGATTATGGAATGAATGATCACAAGAACCATAGTAGGCTCAAACTTCAAGTTAGACCAAATTTTGGAGGGTGTTTGGCTTAACAAAAACATAAGGCTATGTAGGAAATGTTTGTGTATAGTTTCATCGATAGCCTCCATCGAATGGGTAGTATAAGGAGAGATCACCTAGTAATTTTATTGTGAAAACATTGCCTACATTAAAGCAAGTTGTTTTAGATGAGAGAAAAAATCAATCCATCCTTGTAAGCCTAGGGGATTCCAAGAAAAAGGCTAAGATTCCTGAGAAGGGTTGAGAAATGATTCAGTTAAGGGAATTGGATTCCAAGTAGAAGCCCTTGTTAATATTTAGGGCTCAGCATTTGACTTATCTTCCTATGTGTCCCCTCCATATGTGATGAAGTATGGATCAAAGGACTTAGCTGATGAAATATATCAACATATTCCTATGATTGAACACATTGTTGAGGACTTATGATGCCCAAATATTAAGAAGAAGAGAAGAAAATGCATAAAACTAAAAGGTACTTATACAAGGTTAGTACTTGTAGTGATATGAAGCTCAATATGGTTATTAACATAATACAACATACAATAGCAGGATTCATCTTCAAATGATTTTTTAAGGAAGCCAACATTAAGTCCTTAAGTGGTAATGTTTGGGAACATTATTAGGCTATGTTCCAAAAGAGCTTTTTTCTTCCAAAATGGTGGTTGGCCTTCACCTTTCTTTCAATGGGGGAATGTAGAAAAGACATTGTCTTCTTTTTTATTACGGAAATAGATGCTTCTCAGTTTAAAAGGTTGGCCTCTCTCCTTCAATGCACAATTTGAAACAATTGATGACATTCATTGATGGTGAAATCTACCTAGCTTACATATCAAATATTGGTTTTCCAGTGTCTTTACAAAGATAGTAAACTCTTTAGGTCATTATTTGGAGGCAAACATGAATTTTATTTTGGAGATGGATTAGTATTGGGAATGGTGATTTATAAGGGCCTACCTATGGTTATTTTCGAGCTTGATTGTCATGGTGTCCCCTTAATATGTTTATATTCCATTAACTAAGTCATATAGGTAAAGACTTCTCATTTCCTTCCAATAAAAGGTTAGGGTAAAAAATCACCTACTTCCAACATTTTAAAGGGTCCTTCACTGACAAAGAGCATTTCTCCTATGGAGGTTGGTATTGAAAAAATTTACTTGAATATTGCAATGATAAAAGCTTTAGAAAGTCTCTGGAGGGACTAGAACCTAAAGATATTATTGAAGAGTTTGAAGATAACCAGAATGCCAATCACGGAGAGTTGACTAATATTTTGAAGTCAACTCAAGATAAAGGTATGTGTTTGGAAGGATTATCTCCTTTACCTGTTTTGGTGATTGGATATAAAGGAATGACAATGAATACGTAGGCATCTCCTTAGAAGCTCTTGTTAGATGATCTTGATGATGATGCTCCATGTAAGGAGACTCACGATGTAATGAACCTTCAACTTATGCCCCTACGTTTCCTCCATAAGTTTGTCATAGGAGTCTCTGCTTCAAAGCTTCCTAGGGGGTGAATGGAGTCCCTATTTGACTTTGAAGGCATATTGACCCGACTAACAAAAATGACTTGCGTGAATATGAGCAAAAATATAACTTGACACACATAAGACCTCCTCTTTATTAGAGGAAGGGAGGGTTAAGAATGTCTTAGCCAATAACCTAGTGAAATGTAGGAAACAATCTTTTATATCTCAGGCTCAAGAGAAAGTAGCATTGGAAGTATGATCTACTGAAAAAAGTCCAATAATGAGGTTAATTAGAGCAATGACCCTATCAAAATTTCATATTTAAATTTATTAATAAACATATAATATTTCAATAATTGAAATAAACGTTTTCTTTATGCAATATATATATCTATATATATATATATATATATATATATATATATATATATATATATATATATATATATGAAGATTAGAAGATGCATAAATAATTCTGACTTCTGCACTTTTAATCATTCTCGAGTGGAAGCCAAAGCTAAGGCACATATAGGATTTCTAAGAAGGAAAATGGTAAAGGTGAAAAATGTAGTGCAAATTGATGTTAGGTGCAAAGTTGCACAATCACGAATGATATTGAAATTTGTATGGTATTTTTCCTTAGTTGAAATTTATTTGGGTTAAGAAATTTAGAGAATATTTCATAATGTAAATAAAAGATGTTTTTATTAATAAATTTTGAGAATATTTAATGATGTAAATAAAATAATTTAATTGTTTCACCTTTCTTATAGGGGTTTCAATTGTGATAGTTTCTTATGATTGATTATAATTTACAACAATAATGTATATTATTCAAATTATATATCAAATACTAGTTCAATATATGTATTATAGCAATAGTTTAATGAGAGAATCACCTCACTAATGAAAATTATTTTTTATGTGTCCATAGGTCCTAGATCTATGACTCTGATACCAGGTGTGGGGACACTCCCTCTCATGCCATTTTTTTCATACTAATCAGAGTAGAAATCAGGTTACTAGGTATAGGGAGAAATTACTATTTAAGTTACAATACTATAATAATAAGTAAGTAAACATTATAATTAGTGAGTCATTTGTTAGCCACTACCATTATAAAATTTCATCAATATTGAAAACACATAAATTTCATGTACATACATCAATAGTCATATTCTGAAATCCAATCATCATGACATTCACATTACGTTTTGGTGTTTATAAATACTTTATTAATCATATAGCACAAATTATTAATACACAATGTACCATTCACTAAGGAGTGGAGTTTAGGTTCTCAGATTGGCTATTGTTTGCACTCCCTTGCGTCATCCACGTACATGTGTGAATGCTGATGTGTTATGACCAAATGTTAATGACTCATCAGTTTACCTCCTAGCCTAAACCTTGGGTACTCTTCTTCCTCGTGGACCACCGAGATTCTATGGGGCTATAAGATAGTGGAGAAGCTATAGCCAGTGGAGGAGAGCAATCTTTGCTCAAGAGTCCCCCTCTCAAAAGAAATCCTCCACTATACCAAACTGACTATACTCATAATCATTGTCAACATATATATAAATTGACAGAGAAGGTTTAATAATAGAAGAGATGGGATTGATAAAATGATACCATGCTTGGCATATACAACATGTATTGGAAATGGAGAAAGTCCCTTTGATAATCTAAGAAACTTATTCTTAGATTTGATTTTATTTTATTTTAGTAACACATGGAACAAAAGAGGGACAAAAAAAATTGGAAATGCAGCAAGACATGAATTAACATAACAAGAGAGATGCATGCATACCTAAAGCAAGGATTTACATTAATTTTTTGAGGTTTTGACAAATAATAAATGATGTGAAATTCTTCATTCCTTTCATTGCCATCAAAGTTTTTCCCATTTCTGGTATAGTGCTGTGAATGTGGTAGGCAGTTCCAAAATGGGATTTCAAATAACTGCTAACATACTAGGGTAGACCACACCAAAAAAAATATGAATTTTAAAAATCTATGAAATCTTAAAAGATAAGATAGAGCATAGGAGAGAAGATTTAAAATTTGAAAATTTTGAGCTAAATATTTACCATAGCGAATATGAAATAAAAAGTATCTTCAAATGCAATACATATGATTACAAGGAAAAGAATCCATTAAGGAGCCCATTGACATCTAACAAAGTATCAAATCAAATGTAGGAGTGAGTTTGAAAGCTTTTCTCACAATTTTCAGTGCATGTTGTGTTATATAAGCCGAACCTGGTATCATTTTATCAACCACAACTCTTTCATTATTAATTCTCCTCTCATTTTGTGTGTAACTTCAAAATTAAATGTGTCTTGCCTTCTCCCTTATCCTTCCACGTACATGTCCTACTTTCATGGATTCATCTTGGGCTTGATTTAGGAGTACAAATAACTTATGTTGAATGCATCTCCGCATGCATTTTATTGCTAGCAATATTCTTTGTCTAGGCATTCATCTCCCTCTTGACCATCTTTTCAGGAAAAAATAGTTTAGTAGGGTTTATTGTATTTATTTTAGTGTACAATGCCTTACCTAGGTTTATTATATTTAGTTTAGTGCGCAACACTTTACTAGTGTTTTTTAGTTTAGTGTACAATGTCTTACTCATGTTTGCTAAAGCCTATTTCTTCCTACAATTTGCTACTTCCACCGAGTTCCTATGTTCATTCTCTATTCATAGTTCTTTCAATATGTATATTTACAATCTGTCTAGGGAATAATGTTTAGCCATTTATGATTCCTAATTTATTGTTGCAACCACAAACCATTGTTTATGTGGATAATTCTTGCAATAAGTTATCGTCATTTCAATGTTTGGTATACATTTATATCTTCAAAATATATTGTTTAATATTATTGTAGTAATTTAACCTTTCACTATTGGTTTGGTAGATCTCACACTTTTTTATTAATTTGGTTTCAGTGGTTTTTTATTAATTTGGTTTCAGTGGTGGTTGGTCATCACCTAGGCCCAATTTCAATTAATTAATATTTTAAAATATGAGGAGATACATCTACTTCACATAAATTTTGTTGCATTTATCATTCATTTTTTTCTTTATTAGATTGTGCTTAAGTTGTCTTGGTTAGATTATTTATTTTTGCATAGAGTCTCAACTTTGCTTTTGAATCTTTATTTTCAAATAATTATTGTTTATTATGAATTTTTTTTTCAGTGTTACGGATTATTTTAATCTATTATAAAAAATTAAATTCTTTTAGTTTATTTTTGGAATATGTTTTTCTTTTTTAAACTATAATTTAACTGTTATTCTAATTTAATATGTATTTTTGTTTATAGATTACAATAGCCTAGATTCATTTTAATTTTGGATGTACCAAGCGTTTAAATTCATCTTAACTTTGGATCTACAAGCACCGAGAGGGATCAAATCTCTTGAGGTACAAATTTCTATTAGAGTGAAAAGAGATTTGAGGGACTTAACTTTGGATCTACAAGCACCAAAGGGCTCAAATCTTTTGAGTTACAAACCTCTTTTAGAGTGAAGAGAGATTTGATCCCTTAGTCCCTTGTTAGATCCAAAGATAAGATATGTCTAAGCTAGTTTAATTATTAGTTTCTATTAAAAATATTATGATTAAAGAATTTCATAAATTTTTCTTTAAATTATGTATATTTATATATTAAAAGATAATTTAAATCATTTTTATTGATTTAAAATTTGAAAAATATTCTCATATATAGTTGTGTAATATTGAATTTTAAAGTATTTTTTGAGTATATTCATCCAATAATTTAACTTATATAAAAATCATTGCAATTAAATTAAGATCTAAAAACATAAAATTAAATTAATGTCTAAAATCATTGCAATTAAATCCTGAAAACCACCTCAACTCCAGCTTCGAACCCTTCAAGCTCCACACACGCCAAAAATTGAAACGTTAGAAAAGCAAGAAAATCAATTTTTAAGGATAGTTGCTGGAGAGAAAAGAAAAAAAAAATCCTGAAACCCACCTCAACTCCAGCTTCGAACCCTTCAAGCTCCACACACGCCAAGAATTGAAACGTTAGAAAAGCAAGAAAATCAATTTTTAAGGATAGTTGCTGGAGAGAAAAGAAAAAGAAAGTTAAAAAGGTAAAGAAAAACAATTTTTAATGATAACTGATCGAGAGAAAAGCAAGAAAAGCAATTTTTAATGATACCTTACAGAGGGAAAAGCCAGAAAAAGGAAAGAAAAGCAATTTATAAGATAGAAAAACAATAAGAGCGATTTGTGGGAACAACTCTTTATATTGTATCTTCACTTTCACATGGTTGTCAAACCATTGTTTTCTGTCGTGTTGGAACCGCTCCACACATCCGAGATTGAGGCAGCGTTGGTCCCGAGTCCATATGTGATAGCGTTGGTCTGAGTCTGGCCTAGAGGAAGAGGGTGGCCTTCAGGGTGGCCTTCTCGTCTCGAACCACCTCCGCTGGGGAATTGGGCCTTTGCTCTGCTCTCGAACCACCTCTGCTAGATGAAATTGAGTTGCTGCCGAAACCAATCATGCTTCGGTCTCGTACTTCCCAGTATATATGCTTCTGTCAGGTGTTTCTAAAATTAAATAAGCTCAAATCGAGTAGTGAGTTTGAAAGACTGCCTCTCCATTTCTGGTGCATGCTATCAAGATAAATCGTGCCTGGTATCATTTTATCAACCACATCTCTTTCATTATTAATCCTCTTCTCATTTTGTGTGTGTAAGTGCAAAATCAAATTCTCCTTCTCCTTCCATCGATTCGGCTCAGGGTTGATTCAGAGAGTCTTCCTTTCAATTCTCCAAGGTGCTGCCAATAACCGCCCTCCTCTACAGTTTCTTACTGGCATGAAGCTCTCTACAGTTCTCTCTCTAAGGCGTAATGTTTAGCGTTTCATGGTTCCTACTTTATTGCTGCTACAAACAATGTTTATATGTAAACCCTCGTTGAAGTGGATAATGCTTGCAATAAGTTATGCTAATCTCAATGCAAAATATATGGTTTGGGATTATTGTAGTTGTTTAACCTCTCACGATTGGTTGGATAGATCTCACACTTTCTTATTAATTTGGTTTCAGTAGCCGTTAGAGATTGCGATGTTTTAAAATAAGTAATGTTTTAAAATAAGAGGCGATGTATCTATTTGACATAGCTTTTGTTACATTCATCCTTTGCTTAACGTATTTTTTTAATGTGCTTAAATTGTTTTGGTTAATTTATTTATTTGTTTTTGTTTGTCGTATATTCTCAATTTTGTTTCTAAATCTTGATTTTCAAATATATATATATAATTTTCTACGTTAGTAATTATTTTATTTTATTATAAAAAAAGTAAAAGTTTTTAAAGTTCGTTTTCGGAATATGTCCCTTTTTTTTTTAAATTATAATTTACTGTTATTCTAATTTAATATGTTTATGATTAATTGTAAGTGTTTTATTATTAATTTAAATAATTAATTTTAATTCATGATGAATAAATATATATATATATATATGAATAATGATGAATTGTAGTTTTTAGTATATGTTTATATTTATATTGTTTTTCTTGTATGTGTGTTTTCTTTATTGATACAATTTTTTTTAACATGTAAGAAGAGGGGGTAAGGAGAGAGGAGAGAGGGGGGAGAGTGGGAAGGAGAGGAGAGAGTGAGTGAGGGTGTAGAGAGACATATAAAGGAGGGATGGATAGAAAGAGATAGGGAGATAGAGGGAGGCAGTAGGCAGGCAGAGAGGGAGAGGGAAGAATAGTGGGTGGGAGAGAAGGAGGAGGAGGGAGCGACATAGAGATAGGGGGAGAGAGAAGAGGAAGGGAGGGAGAAGGGCTGGCTGGAGAGAGAGGCAGAGGAAGGAGAGAGGAGGAAGGGTGGAAGGGAGAGAGATAGAGAGAGTGTGGAAAAGAGGGAGAGGGAGGACGAGGGAGAGACAAAGAGATAGAAGAGAGAGAAAGAGGAAGGGAGGGAGTGGGGTTGGCGGGAGAGAGACGCGGAGGAGGGACAGAGAGAGAGGCAGAGGAGGGAGGGAGAGAGGTTTGGAGAGAGAGATAGAGAGAGTTTGTAAAAGATGGAGGGAGGGGGAGAGAGTGTGATAGAAAGAGGAAGAGGGAGAGGGAGGGAGAGGAAGAGAGGGTAGGAGATAGAGAGAGAGAGTAGTGGGAGGAAGGAGGAAGGGTAGGAGGGAGAGAGATAGAGAGAGCGTGGAAAAGGAGGAGGGAGGGGGAGAGAGAGTGAGAGAAAGAGTGAGAGGGAGGGAGAGGGGAAGAGAGTGTGGGAAATGGAAGGTGGGGGGGAGCAAGAAAGAAGGAGAGGGAGGGAGAGATGTAGGAGGATGAATGGAGGGGGAGAGGGAGAAAGATGGATAGAGAGGGAGGGAAAATGGGAGAGAGAGAGAGAGAGAGATTTAAGTGGGGAGAGAGAGAGAGTTAGAGTTAAGTGGAGAGAGAGGGAGAGGGAGAGAAAGGTGTGGGCAGGGCAGAGAATGAAAGTGAGAAGGGGGGAGAGAAAGTGAGTATAAGGATGGGGGGTGAGAGATATAGAGTAGGAGAGAAAGAGAGATAAGGATAGGGAGAGGGAGCTAAAGTGGGGGAAGAGAGAGTGGGTGTGTGAGAGAGAGAGAGAGAGAGAGGGAGGGTGCATGAGAGAGAGAGAGAGGGTAAGCGGGGTGAGAGAGAGAGAGAGAGGGAGGGAGGGCACATGGGAGAGAGCGAGGGAGGGAGATTGGGAGAGAGAGAGGGAGGAAGATAAGGAGGGTGAGAGAGGGAGGTAGGGAAACAACGATGGAGTGAGAAAGGGCGAGAGAGGGAGGAAGGGAAACAATGATGGAGAGAAAAAGATGGAGGGGGTAGAAAGAGAGGGGGGAAATAGGAGGGTTTTTGGGAGAGCACAAGGGAGAGAGAGAGAGAATGGGGGAAAGACAGAGAGGGAGCATGATGGTGGAGAGAAAGAAAAGGAGCATGAGATGGAAGGGATAGAGAGATGAGGGAAGAGCATGATAATGTGTGAGACAAAGATGGACATGGAGAAGTGGGAGAGAGGGAGAGGGAGAGAGAGATATGGGGAAATAGGGACGGTTTGAGAGATAGGGCATGGGAGTTAGAGAGAGAGAATAAGAAGGGGAGAATGAGAGATAGGGTGTGGAGAGAAATATATTGAGAACATGTAGAAGAGAGGGGGGAGATAGGGATAAAAGGATTGAGAGAAAAGGATAGAGTGAGGGAGGAGGAGAGAGAGGTAGAGGTGAGGGGATAAAGAGAAAAGGAGAGGGAGAAGATGGTGAGATAAATTGAAGGGGAAGGATTGTGAGATAGAGATGAGTTGGGAGAGAGTAGGGAGAGAAGGTGAGAGATATCATGCAAGAGAGAGAGAGAGAGAGAGATGGATAGTAAAAACATATTTTCAACAATCCATAATAAGAATCAAAACAATTACTTCATATGCATCTCATGTTGCTAGCAGTAAGAAATAATAAAAACTAAACAAGTATCATTATTTTAAATATTATTATTATTTATAAAAATAATTAATATATAAGTTAAACATACATACATGTAAAAGAGCAAGGAATAAGATTCTTAATCATGGAAATTTACTTCCACTTTACATTGGAGAATCTTAATTTATAAATCAGCTTTGTTACAATCCCATTGGACAATACCATGCCTTATCAATACCACATGTCCCAAAAACCACAACTCAATTCATATGCCATTTTTTTAATTAATCAATTTAATTAAAATGGTTAAAAGAGCATAAATACTTTTGAGATAAATCTCAACCATCGATTTGTGTATACTACTATCAATATTCTAGAATATTCCATGGAAGTTAAGTCCCTACTATTGATCGTATTAACAAAAACAAATAATACATGAAATTTAAATGATGAGTAAAAATCAAAATCAAAATGCATGTGAAGGACACTTTTAAAAGGAAATCCATGATCAAAAATTTACTTGACAGGTGGAGTGCCCATCGAATTTACACCCTAGTAATTGATGCATTCAAAAACATATTTTAATGAACAAAAACTTAGGAAAAATTATTTCCCCAAATTCAAACCAAAAACTCCAAATAGAAAATAATTAAACAAAGACGAAAAAGATACAAAAATAAAATAAAATACATTGGTAAAAACATATTAATAAAATATAATATATAGATGAAAATATATTAATAAAATATAATATATAGATAAAAATATATTAATAAAATATATGAATCAAAGTATATTGCACTGAAAATTTAAATGATCATGAAATTTTTGTAAATTTCACTCACTATGTCCATAGAATAAGATTTCAGTATTATGATTTGTTTATAAATATTAAATTCTGAAAAAAGAAGAAGTTAATATAGCAAAATTTACAAATAAAATATATTGAAAATTTTACCACTCATTTATTTTTTTCATATGAAATATTTATATTTTAAATGATAAATTAAAAAGTTAAAATAAAATAAAATAAATATTTTAAATAATAAATTTGTATATATTATAAATGTTATAATTGTTAATGGATAAATAAACTAAGAAAAAAAATAATGCTGAATAAAAAAGTGATATATCTCTTCACTTCAATTCACTTGCTTTGAAAATATAAATATATATTTTTTAAATAAAAATTAACCAAATAAATTATTTTTGTAAGATAAAAATTAACAAAATAGATGTTGCCAACAAAATGTGATGTCAAATAAATAAGTGATATCTCATAATTTGAAAACAAATATTTTTGGAATACAAGGGGACAAATAATTAATGGTTATTAAAATAAAATTTAAAAATCAATTCAACAAATTATAAATGTTACTGCAAAAGACATTTCGCAAAGATAAATTAGTTATTTCAAACATTGTGGAAATAAACTAGGGCTGACAACAACAAAATGTTATTCATTTGAATAAAAAACTAGGAATAAGAGTAATATAAACATTATTCCTTAGCATGAATGTAAACATGCATAATGGGTTATGAACATAAAATTAACGGTATAAGACAAAGAGAATGTAGCACAATCAAACAACATAATGCTATGTATTTGAACAAAAAAATTAGGAATAAGAGTACTATAAACATTATTCCTTAGCAAGAATGTAAACACCCATAACACAAGGGTTATGAACATGAAATTAAGGGTGAAGACAAAGATAATGCAGCACAATAAAAAAATTATAGAGGAGTGTGACACTTGGGAGCTTGGTGGATGATAAAATAGGTGGAGGATAACATATGATTATTCATAATAATTAGCATAGTTATATAAATCAAATGGGTGATAAAAAATAGTTACGAGTGATTAAAATAATAATGTGTTATTTAATTTATGTAATACTGAACCTTTGTGATGGGAAAATAGAGTAAAAGTCCCAAATACAACTCACAAAAATTGTGTATATTATTAAATATATTCTCAAATTATGAAATTTAAATCAAACATACATATTATTATTATAAAAGAAAGAAATTTTAGATACCATTTCACTATAGAGGATACCTATGGACGTAATTAAACTTAGTGATTGCCAGTAAAACACTTTATGCACCACAAAACCCTAAATACAATAAACTAGAGTAAGCCCATGAATACATAGAAAAGAGCTATATAGATGAAGATTAACAGATGCATAAATAATTCTCACTTCTACAGCTTGAATCAATCTCGAGTGGAAGCCAAAGCCAATGCAAAGATAGGATTTGTAAGAAGGAAAATGGTGAAGGCCAAAAATGTAGTGCCAATATTGTTTTCAATTGCAAATTGATGCTGGGTGCAAAGTTGCACAATCACCAATGATATTGGAATTTGTGTACAGTATCTTTATGAAGATCATTTGCTTTTCCCTAGTTGAAAATTATTTGGATTAATAAATTTTGAGAATATTTCATAATGTAAATAAAAGAGGTTTGGATTAATAAATTAATTGTTTGACCTTTTCTTATAGGGATTTCACTTGTGATAGTTTTTGGTGATTGATTGTGATTTAAAACAATAATGTATATTATTTAAATTAGATATCAAATATTAGTTCAATATATGTATTATAACAATAGTTTAATGAGAGCATCACATCACTGATGAAAATCGCAACAAAAAGTGAGGGATTGTTGATGAAAGTGTGCACTAATTTTCGACACAGGCTGAACATTGCATAGGCATTACCTTGATGAACTTGTGCTTTCCCTGTTCAAGCTTGCATAAAAGACTGTGCTCATGAACTTGTTGTAGAATAAGCATGTGTGAGCAAGTGACTTTGACACTTATCAACTGATCATAAAGTGATTATATAAGGAATGATCACAAGATCTACAGTAGGCTCCAAAATTCAAGTTAGACCAAATTTTGGAGGGTGTTTATCATAACGAAAACATAAGGCTATGTAGGAAATGTTTGTCTATATTTTCATCGATATCCTCCATCGAATGGGTAGTATAAGGAGAGATCACCTAGTAATGTTATTGTGAAAACATTGTCTACATTAAAGGAGGTTGTTTTGGATCAAAGTAACACTCAATCCATCCTTGTAAGCCTAGGGGATTCCAAGCAAAAGGCTAAGATTCCTGAGAAGGGTTGAGAAATGATTCAGTTAAGGGAATTGGATTCCAAGTAGAAGCCTTCATTAATATTTAGGGCTCAGCATTTGACTTATCTCCCTATGTGTCCCCTCCATATGTGATGAAGTATGGATCGAAGGGCTTAGCTCATGAAATATATCAACATATTCTTGTAATTGAACACATTGTTGAGGACTTATGAGGCCCAAATATTAAGAAGAAGACAAGAAAATGCATAAAACTAAAATGTACTTATACAAGGTTAGTCCTTGCAGTGATATTAAGCTCAATATGGTTATTAACATAATATAACATACAATAGCAGGATGCATCTTCAAATGAATTTTTAATGAAGCCAACATTAAGTCCTTAAGTTGTAAGGTTTGGGAACATTATTAGGCTATGTTGTAAAAGAGTTTTTCCTTGCAAGACGATGGTTGGCCTTCACATTTATTTCAATGGGGGAATGTAGAAAAGGCATTGTCTTCTTTTTCATTATGGAAATAGATGCTTCTCAGTTTAAAAAGTTAGCCTCTCTCCTTCAATGCACAATTTGAAACAATTGATTACATTCATTGATGGTGAAATCTACCTAGCACACATATCAAATATTGGTTTTACAGAGTCTTTACAGAGATAGGAAACTCTTTAGGTCGTTATTTGGTGGCAAACATGAATTTTGTTAAGACTAACATTACGATAGTCACTTAGATTATGGTTGGAATTTATTTTGGAGATGGATTATTATTGGGAATGGTGATTTAGAAGGGCCCATGTATGGTTATTTTCGAGCTTGATTGTTATGGAGTCCCCTTCATATGTTTATATGCCATTAACTAAGTCATATAGCTAAAGATTGCTCATTTCCTTTCAATAAAAAAGTAGGGTAAAAAATCACCTATTTCCAACATTTTAAAGGGTACTTCACCCACAAATAGCATTTCTCCTATGGAGGTTGGTATTGAAATTTTTTACTTGAATAGCGCAATGATAAAAGCTTTACAAAGTCTCTGTAGGGTCTAGAACCTAAAGATATTATTGAAGAATTTGAAGGTAAAGGTATGTGTTTGGAAGAATTAGCTCCTTTACTTGTTTCTATGATTGGATATAAAGGAATGACAGTGAATATGTAGGCATATCCTTAGAAACCCTTATTAGATGGTATTGATGATGATTCTCTGTGTAAGGAGACTCACAATGCAGTGAACCTTCAAATTATGTCCTTAAGTTTCCTCCATAGTTTTTTCATAGGAGTCTCTCCTTCAGAGTTCCCTAAGGGGTAAATGGAGTCCCTAGTTCATTTCCAGGGCATATTGACCCTGCTAACCAAAATGAATCACATGAATATGAGCAAAGATATAACCTGGAACACATAAAACCTTCTCTTTATTAGAGTAAGGGAGAGTTAAGGATGTCTTAGCTAGTAGCTAGTGAAAGGTGGGAAACAATATTTAATATCTCTGGCTCAAGAGAAAGTAGCATTGGAAGTATGATCTACTGAAAAAAGCCCAATAATGAGGTTAAATAGAGCAATGACCCTATCAAAATTTAATATTTAAATTTATTAATAAACATATAATATTTCAGTAATTGAAATAAACTTTTTCTTTATGCTATATATATATATATATATATATATATATATATATATATATATTAAGTTTAGAAGATGCATAAATAATTCTCACTTCTCCACTTTGAATCAATCTTGAGTGGAAGTCAAAGCTAAGTCACATATAGGATTTGTAAGAAGGAAATGGGTGAAGGCCAAAAATATAGTGCAAATTGATGCTGGGTGAAAAGTTGCACAATCACCAATGGTATTGAAATTTGTGTATGGTATCTTTATGTCGATCATTTGTTTTTTCTTAGCTGAAATTTATTTGGATTAATAAATTTTGACAATATTTAATGATGTAAATAAAATAATTTAATTATTTGAACTTTCTTATGGGGATTTCATGTGTGATCGTGTCTTATGATTGATTATGATTTACAACAATAATGTATATTATTTAAATTAAATATTAAATATTAGTTCAATATATGTATTATAACAATAGTTTAATGAGAGCATCACGTCACTAATGAAAATTAATTTCTATGGGTCCATAGTTCCTAGATCCATGCCTCTGATACCAAGTGCGGGGACACTCCCTCTGATGACATTTTCTTTTTACTAATGAGAGTAGAAATTAGGTTACTAGGTATAGGGAGAAATTACCATTTAAGTTACAATACTATAATAATAAGTAAATAAACATTCTAATCAGCTAGTGATTTGTTAGCCACTGCCATTATAAAATTTCATCAATATTGAAAACACATAAATTTTAGGTACATACATCAATAGTCGTATTCTGAAATTCAATCATCATGACATTCACATTGAATTCTGGTCATTATAAATACATCATTAATAATATCACACAAATTATTAATACACAATGTATCGTTCACCAAGTAGTGGAGTTTCGGTTCTCAGATGAGTTGATGTTTGTGCTCCCTTGTCGTCATGCACGTGCATGTATGAATGTTGATGTGGTATGACCAAATGTTAATGACTCATTAGTTTACTTCCTAGCCTAATCCTTGGGTACATTTCTTCCTCGTGGACCCCTCAGATGCAATGGGGCTATAAGATAGTTGAGAAGTTATAGCGAGGGGAGGAAAGAAATATTTTCTCAAGAGTCCCCCTCTCAAAAGAGATCCTCCACTATACCAAACTAATTATAATCATAATTGCTATCAGCATATATATAAATTGTCAAAGGAGGTTTAATAATAGAAGAGATGGGATTGATAAAATGATACAATGCTTGGAATATACAACATGTATTGGAAATGGAGAAAGTCCCATTGATAATCTAAGAAACTCATTCTTAGATATGATTTCATTCTAATTTAGTAACACGTGGAATGAAAGAGGGACAAAAAAATTGGAAATGCAGCAACAGGTTAGTTAACATGACAAGAGAGATGTGTGCATACCTAAAGCAAGGATTTGCATTAATTTGTTGAGTTTTTGACCAACAATAAATGATGTCAAATTCTTCATTCCTTGCATTGGCATCAATGTTTTTTTCCACTTCTGGTATGTTGCTTTGAATGTGGTAAGCAGGACCAAAATGGGATTTGAAGTAACTACTAACATACTAGGGTATAACACACCAAAAAGAATAAAAAAATATAAAAAGCTATAAAATTTTAAAAGCAGAGATAGAGTAGAGGAGAGAAGATTTAAAATTTAAAAATGTTGAACTAAATATTTAACAGAGATAATATGAAATTAAAAGTAGCTCAAAATTCAATACTGAGAAAAATATCCATTAAGGAGCCCATTGACATCTAACAAAGTATCAAATCAAATTTTGGATTGAGTTTGAAAGGTTTCTTCACCATTTTTGGTGCACGCTGTGTTATATAAGCCAAACCTGGTATCATTTTATTGACCACAACTCCTTCATTATTAATCCCCCTCTCTCATTTTGTGTGTAACTGCAAAATTAAATGTCTCTCGCTTTCTCCCTTCTCCTTCCACGTACATGTCCTACCTCCATGGATTGAGCTCGGGGTTGATTTAGGAGTAAAAATAACATATGTTGAATGCATCTCCACATGGAGTTTATTGCTAGCAATATTCTTAGTGTAGCTATTCATCTCTTTCATTACATTCTTTTCAAGCATAGAATGCTTTGCTAGGGTTTTCTATATTTATTTTAGTGTACAATGCCTTACCTAGGTTTATTATATTTAGTTCAATATACAACACTTTACTAGGGCTTTTTTAGTTTAGTGTCTTTCTCACGTTTTCTAAAGTTTATTGTTAAATGTCTCCATGGTACTGCTAATCGCCTCCCTTCCTACAATTTCCTACTCACATGGAGATCTCTATGTCCATTCTCTATTCATAGTTCTTGCAATATGTATATTTAGAGTCTGTGTATGGCTTAATGTTTAGCCTTTTATGTTTCCTAATTTCATGTTGTTGCTACAAACCATCATTTATGTGGATAATTCTTGCAATAAGCTATGTTCATTTCAATGTTTTGTATACATTTAACATTTCATGATTTGTTTGATAAGTCTCACACTTTTTTATTAATTTGGTTTGAGTAGTGGCTAGTCATTGACTAGGCCCAATTTCAAATAAGTAATCTTTTAAAATATGAGGAGATGCATCTATTTGACATAAATTTTGTTGAATTTATCATTATTTTATTTATTTTTTATTAAATTGTACGTATGTTGTTTTGGTTACATTATTTATTTTTGCATAGACTATCAACTTTGTTTCTGAATGTTTATTTTCAAATAAGTATTGTTTATTATGATTTTTTTTTCATTGTTTCCTGTTATTTTTGGAATATGTTTTTCTTTTTTACAACTATAATTTAACCATTATTCTAATTTAATTGTAGTTTTCTTTATAAATTACACTAGCCTACATTCATTTTAAGTTTGAATCTACAAAGCCTTTAAATTCATCTTAACATTGGATCTACTGAGAGGGATCAAATCAGTTGAGCTACAAACCTATTTTAGAGTGAAAAGTGATTTGATCCCTCTCGTCCCTTGGTAGATCCAAAATTAAGATGTGTCTAAGCTGGATTAATTATTAGTTTTTATTAAAGATATTATGATAAAGGAATTTCATAAATTTTTCTTTAAAATATGTATATTTTATATGTAAAGATGGTTTAAATAATTTTTATTTATTTAGAATGTGAAATATATTCTCATATATAGTTGTGTAGTATTGAATTTAAAGTGGTAATTTAAAATTTTAAAGCATTTTTTTGAGTGTATTCTTCAACTAATTTTACTTGTATCAAAATTATCACAATTAAATTAATGTCTAAACACATAAAATTAAATAAAAAATTTCTAAGTATCATTGTAAGAGAATTGATACTAAGCATATTAATTTTTAAACTCTAAAAATTAGGGGAATTAATTCCTAAACACACAAAATTAAACTGTGTGATGATTTCTCCATGAATTATAATATCTTAAACAATATTATAAGAGAACAAGTCAAAGTTTAATTTAAGAAAGTGAACATATTACCCATTGTGGAAAGTTATCACAAATGTAAGTATCATTATGAGAGAATCGATAAGTAGGATATTAATTTCTAAAATTTGAGAATCTAGTTCTTTTGAAAAATTCTTATTTGGAAAAACTCTACAACCAATGAAGATGCTTATTTGGAGAAGCTCCACAATAGATGAAGGTGGAGATAAAGGGAAATGGTGGAAATAGTTTATGGGTTGATGAGACCCTCATTATTAAGAGCTTCTTGCAAATAATCTTCCAAGGGTTATGGTGGAAAATTGAGGTAGCATGATGGAAGTAAATTAAAATCGTCAATTCCAAAGGCCTCTTGGTTTTTTGTGCCTAGATTGGTAAATAAGGCTAGCCTCTTGGTTTTTTGTCCCTAGATTGGTAAATAATGCTCAAATCCCAAGCAAAATCTTTTTGGTAAGAAAAAAAAAATCTTATTGGAATTTTCTGCCTTTAAATAGGCTAATACTATGGGAAAACCCATGGTTAAGAATATTATGGAAAAGCGATAAAAAGCCAGCTGAAAGTTGTGAAAACCTAAAAGAGTAAATTGACTATTTGATTTCAATTTTTTTCTAGTTATTAACTTTAATTGTACTTTTTCTCAATAATTCTTGGATAATTCTTGCAATAGGTTATGCTAATCTCCATGCAAAATATATGGTTTAGGATTATTGTAGTTGTTTAACATTCAATGATTCGCGAGATAGATCTCACACTTTCTTTAGAGATCCTGATGTTTCAAAATAAATAATGTTTTAAAATAAGAGGCGATTTATCTATTTGACATAACTTTTGTTACATTCCTTATTTGCTTAATTTATTTTTTAATGTGCTTAAATTGTTTTGGTTAGATTACTTGTTTTTGTATAGATTCTCAATTTTGTTTACGAATCTTGATTTATATATATATATATATATATATATATATATATATATATAGTTTTTCAATGTTAATAATTATTTTACTCTATTATAAAAAAATTAAAGGTTCTTTAGTTTGTTTTTGGAATGTGGTTTTTTCTATTTTTGAATTATAATATACTGTTATTCTAATTTAATATCTACATATTCTGTAAGTGTTTTATTATCAATTTAAATAAATTGATTTTAATTCACAATGATTTAAATATCCATATATATATATATATATATATATATATATATATATAGAGAGAGAGAGAGAGAGAGAGAGAGAGAGAGAGAGAGAGAGAGAGGAATTGTAGTTTTTAATAAATGTCTATATTTATATTGTTTCTCTTGTATGTGTGTTTGCTTTATTGGTTCATTTTTTTTAACATGTAAGGGGAGTGGCTAAGGAGAGATAAGGAGAGAGGGTAGAGAGTGGGAAGGAGACGATAGAGGGAGTGAGGGTCTAGAGAGACATATAAAGGAGGGAAGGATAGAGAGAGATATATAGGGAGATAATGGGAGGGAATGGGGATGGAGAGAGAGGGAGATGGAAGAATGGTTGGTGGGAGAGACGGAGGAGGAGGGAGAGACATAGAAATAGGGGCAGAGAGAAAAAAAGGAAGGGAGGGAGAGGGTGTGGATGGAGAGAGAGGTGGAGGAGGGATGGAGAGAGATAGTAGATGGAGGGAGGAGAAAGGATGGGGGGGAGAGAGATAGAGAGAGTGGGAAAAGAGGGAGGGAGGGGCAGAGAGAGTGATAGAATAAGGGAGAGGGAAGAAGAGAGAGAGAGAGGAAGAGATGGTAGGAAATAGAGAGAGAGTAGAGGGAGGAAGGAGGAAGGGTAGGAGGGAGAGAGATGGGGAGAGAGTAATGGGAGGAAGGAGGAAGGGTAGGAGGGAGAGAGATAGAAAGAGAGTAGTGGGAGGAAGGAGGAATGGTAGGAGGGAGAGAGATAGAGAGAGTGTGGAAAAGAGGGAGGGAGGGGGAGAGAGAGTGAAAGAAAGAGGGAGAGGGAGGGAGAGCAGAAGAGAGGGTGGAAAAGGGAATGAGGAAGGGAGAGAAAGGGAGGGATGGAAGGAGGGAGAGAGAGAGAGATAGGGAGAGGGAAAGTGTAAGGTGGAGAAAGGTCGGGAGGATGGGAGAGAGTGAGAGGGGAAGAGAGAGGGAGGGTGAGAGTGAGAAGGGAAGAGAGAAAGTGAGCATAAGTTTGGGAGGAGAGATATAGAGAGTAGGAGGGAAAGAGGTTTAATGATGGGGAGAGGGAGCTAAAGGTGGGGGAGAGAGAGTGCATGTGAGAGAGAGAGGGTAAGGGGGGATGAGAGTTAGAGAGAGAGGGATGGAGAGGGGTGAGAGTTAGAGGGGAGAGAGAGCAAACATGAGAGGGAGAGAGAGAAAGAGAGATAGGGAGGGAGATAGGGAGGGAAGGATGGAAACAACAATGGAGAGAGAGAGGGTTAGCGAGAGAGAGAGGAGGGGGTAGAAAGAGAGTGGTGAAATAAGGAGGGTTTGAGGGATAGAATTGGGGGGAGGGAGAGAATGGGGGAGGAGAGAGTGGGAGCATGATAGTGGAGAGAAAGAAAGGGAGCATGAGAGAGAGAGGGAGGGGAGAGAGAGATGAGGGAAGAGCATGATAGTGTGTGAGAGAAACATGGACATGGAGAATGGGGAGAGAGGGAGGGGGAGAGAGAGAGGATGTGATGGAAAAATAGCGAGGGCATGAGAGAGAGGGAGAGAGAGATATGGGGAGAATTGGGACGATTTGAGAGATAGGACATGGGAGATAGAGAGAGAGAGAGAATAAGAAGGGGAGACTGAGAGAAAGGGTCTGGAGAGAAAGATATGGAGACCATGTAGAAGAGAGGGGGGAGACAGGGATCGAAGGATTGAGAGAAAAGGATAGGGTGATGGAGGGAGGAGAGAGAGGTAGAGGTGGGTGGATAAAGAGAGAAGGAGAGAGAGCACATGTGGAGATCAATTAAGGGGAAGGATCACGAGATAGAGATGAGTTGGGAGAGAAGGTGAGAGAGAGATCATGCAAAAGAGAGAGAGAGAGATGGATGGTAAAATCATATTTGCAACAATCCATAATAAGAATCAAAACAATTACTTCATATTCATCTCATGTTGCTAAAAGTAAAAAACAATAAAAATTAAACAAATTATCATTATTTTAAATATTATTATTATTTATAAAAATAATTAATATATAAGTTAAACATACATACATTTAAAAAAACATGGAATAAGATTCTTAATCATGGAGATTTACCTCCACTTTACATTGGAAAATGCTAATCTATAAATAGGCTTTGTTGCAATCCCATTGGACAATACCATGCCTTATCAATACCACATGTCCCAAAAGTCACAACTCATTTAACATAATTTTTTATTTAATTAATCAATTTAATTAGAATGGTTGAAAGAGCATAACTACATTTGAGATAAATCTCAACCATTGATTTGTGGATACTAATACCAATATTATAGAATATTCCATGGAAGTTAAGTCCCTACTATTGAGCTTACTAAAAAAATAAAAATAATACATGATATTTAAATGATGGGTAAAAATTAAAATGAAAAACCATGTAAAGGACACTTTTAAAAGGAAAACCATGATGAAGAATTTACTTGACAGCTGGGAGTGCCCATCAAATTTACACCATAGTAATTGATGCATTCAAAAACATATTTTAAATAACAAAAACTTACCAAAAATTATTTCCTCAAATTCAAACTAGAAAGTCCGAAACATAAAATAATTAAACAATCCTGAAAAAATTCAAAAATAGAATAAAATACATTAATAAAATATAATATATAGATGAAAATATATTAATAAAATATAATATATAGATAAAAATATATTAATAAAATATATGAATCAAAGTATATTATGTTGGCATTATGATGCATGTGTTGTACTTGATGGCAACACGCTCATAGAAGAACATCTCACTTAGTTATAACTAGATGAATCGTCAGAAGAGATATTAGATGTGACTGAATGCATGGGATGCAGGATAGCTCAAAGGAATCCGATGACAGTTCTAAGTGTTACAAGTTAGCTTTGCCATCAAGTCCAAAGGGGGAGATTGTTGGCATTATGAGATAAGTGTTGTCCTTGATGGCAAATTAGACAGATGACAGATCATAGTGCAGCAGGTCAACAACAACGATTTGATGATCAGACTACAAGAATCAAGAGAAAATATATATACGCAGGTTCATCATGATCGAGCTACGTATACACACGGGTTAGACTTTACAAAAGTGCGTATGTGTATACACGCACTTTCATGCAAGGAAAATCGCGTATATGTTGGAGAACTTACTTTTGGTCTGTGGTAGTTAGTCCTTGGTATTTGAACCTATGGTTTTGGACCAAAGTATCTCATCAGATATGTTGATCCCAAGTATTGGGTCCATGGAATTGGTTTGTTATGGTTTTGGACCATGGTATTGAGCAAGGCCTAAGACTATAAAAGGAGAAGAAGATCATTAGGCAAGGGTATTCAAAAAAGTCTTGAATATCTGATGAAGTATGAGACCCAATATGCAAGTTATGGGTTGATGATGCATTGCTTGATCTGAGCTAAGGAGGGATCTCACTGGTTGATGGAGAACAAGATCTAAGGATAGATCGGGATCAAATGGTTTGAAATGAAATATCTCTATATGATTTATTATGTTTATTCTAGATCTGTATACTGACGCATGTGATGATCTGAACTGGGTATAACTTAAGTTTGAAATTGCTGCAAGTCATGATTGAATATTTATAGATATGTACGTGGGTTGGATTTGGTGTAAGCGCGTATGTACGCGGGTTTGGTTCATTGTAGTACTGTATACCATTTGAGCTATGATGTTTGAAGTCACAGTTGGTTCTGGTTCTGATGACAGTTTAAAGGTGTCAGTATTCTGCCTATCCTATTTGGTTGATTGTGTCTAGCTTCAGTATTGATGGATGAGAACTAATATTGGATCAGGATCATAATGACTCATATTTTCTGATGGACTAGATCTGGGTACTAACAGAAATACTATCCTTGTATATGTAATAATCTGGATATGTCTGAAGACAGGAAGTGCATCAGGTTCTAAGTAAGCAATTGATGACATATACGCTGGTTCACCTTGGTGAAGTTTTGTATACACGCTAGTTCAGCACTTCCAAGTAGTGTATGCACTCTAATGCATGATTTTGATGATACAATTGGTTCTGAATATTGTTGCAGAGTTCAGTGTTTTGCTCTGTGTTCTGGTGACTGTGTCGTTGACAGGGTTTAGTGTTTCAGTGATTCAGAAATTGATGATGCTAGTATTGATTGTTTTGTGCTTCAATGATATTTATGGGTCCAGTACGAAAATTTGATGAAACGTGGCCTTCAGATTATAGTGTTGTGCTTCAGGAGTATCCAATCTGAAAATGTATGAAATGTGGTCCCTGGAGGGTGAAAGGAGATTGTAGGCCCGTGCCTACATACTAGCACATTAGCTAGTACAAGAGCAAAGGGGGTGGCAGCTCCCCTCTAGTAGCAGCTAGAGAACAAGTGAAGATTAGAGCATTTAGTAGGCAGCCACCTACGTACTAGTAAATGGATCAGCTAGTACAAGAGCTAAGGGGGTTGTAGCTCCCATCCAGAAGAGTCTGAAAATGAGAGAAGGTTGTAGCCCTCTGCAGGTTGTAGCCTGCGTATTGGTATAAGACTGCACCAATACAAAAGATTGTAAAATGAAGTTTCTTATTGAGGGAAGATAGAGAGGACTTGCAGTAGGTCGTTTTCACCCACATTGGGTTTCCACCTTATATCATGGTGTTCATGTGCACTTCTTGTGTGTGATGATCTATTATGTTTTACTGCACCTGCTCACTGTTCATATGGTTAATGAAGTTCGTTTTGATGCACTAACTAAAGATCAACATTTAATGGATTAACTGAATCATAAGTATTCTAGATATACACTAGTTGCATTAGACATAGTTGCGTATACACGCAGGTTCCATTAACTGAAGTAGCATATATGTATCTATGTATGGAAATGAAAAAGTTTGTTTGATTTGATAATATTGATTCACCCCCCCCCTCTTAGTATTATTTACAACAATTGGAATCGGAGCAGGTCCTTTGGTAGAAGCTTGATCGTTTGAAGGAGATCTGTGGAACAATGGGAAAGAAGCTTAAGAAGAAAGCACCTAAGAAGAAGAAGACATATCAGAAAGTCTATGACAGTGGGAGCATCAATTGGGGATCATGTGGAAGAAGCACTTCAGATTCAGAATCACTTCAGAATGAAGATGAACAAGATCTATCAGGTATGAATTTGTTATCCTTTGGTGATACAGGTATCTATCCATTTAGAAAAGATGAAAGTGATAGCAAAACAACTGAATTTGCTTTTATGGGTGAGAAAGAAAGATATCAAATAGAGACAGAATTTAAAAGGCTTACAGACAAAATTAGAGATCAACAAGATCTATTGAACAAAAGGGAATGTGCCTTAAAAGAAGAAGCGACCAAACTAAAGGCTGAACCGGAGGAAGGAAACAAGGTAAGGAATTTATTCGAGGACAAATATCAAAAGTTGCAGGATGAAGTAACATCACTAAGAGATGAAGTCAATGAAAGAAGCACAACCATCAAGAAACTCAGAGATAGATCCAGTTACTATGAAAGTCTTGAAGCCACGATCCGCTCGCTAAAAGAAGATCTTGAAGAATCAAAGAATCAGAATAAAGAACTACTCCAAGCTCATGAAAATGAAGTTTTTGAACTAAGACATCAGTTGGAAGAAGAAAGAAATGCTGAAGAAAATGTGAAGAAGCAGTATCTTGAAAAGGAAGAGCAACATCAAGTTGAGGTAAATATTCTAAAAGATAAATTACAAGAAAAGGATAAGCTTTTACGATTTCAAGATAGTACTAAGATCTTGGATGATATTCTTAGTATTCAAAGGTCTCTTGCTATCATAACTAGTCTTGAATTTCATGAATCTATTGAAGGTGAATCTAGTTTAGAAAATAAGACAAGGAACTCTAATGCAACATTTGAAATGCTCAACAAGGAGATGAAAGGTCGACCCCATCAACAACCAAGGAAAGAAATTCTTCAAAATGTTGAATGTTATGTATGTCATAATCTTGGACAGGTTGCAGTGAGATGTAGAAGAATAATGGTTCAATACCATCACACAGAAAGATCATCACGGTCTAGGTACTTTAAGGGATATTGTTTCTCTTGCAATATGTTTGGTCACAAAGCTGCTGATTGCTACAGGAGGAATATGAAACATATAAGATGTTATCCATGTAACAAGCTTCGACATATAGCAAAGGAATGCAGGAGCAAAGTACGGGCATCACACCAAAAGAAGAAAGCATCATCACACTTGAAGATATGGAAGAAGAAGGAAGTACAGTCAGACAGATGTGGCACAACAAAATATACTCAGGTACAGCACAAAACTAACATAACAGACTCAGGGGGAGCTGAAAGTGTAAAAATTCAATGTCCTAAATCTCATACGCAGGTTTCATAAATGGAAGTCGCGTATATATGCGAGTTATACACAACACAGTCATGTATACGTCAGTATGAGGAAAAGAAGAAGGGACAGATTCAGAAAAAGTGTCTGATATGATTCAGTCCATTATTTGCTCTATTGGTTAATAGTTACAGTCTGCTGAGATGTGTGGAAATGTTTTGATACTTGTAAGATGTTTAGAAGTGTTTTGATCCTAACTTGATGATGATGATATCTTGATGCTTATTGCTGATATATGCATGATCATATCTAATAGATGGCATAGGTTGAGGGGGAGCATATGCCTTTAATAATGAATTGTTGGCATTATGGTTAATAGTCCTTGGTGATGATGTTTATATGGATAAATGATATATCTTGCTATGATGTGATTATGAGTTGTCCATGATAAAATCTCATATGATTCTTGCGGTTACATAGTATATGTTCACATCATATTTGTGGATTGATTCTTAGATTGTGCATATATGATGCTTACATGGTGATATTCACAGGGATAAGGAGAAGTACAAAGATTGAATACACAACTTCATTACTTGATGATGAGTCTCTCATATGCCGCTGTCGTCATATACATAAATATCATGATGTAGGATTCCTATAGTTCTTGGTGCTCATGTGGATGAGGATTGTTGAAGTTGATGATATAAAGAAGCCTTGAGCTCAAGATACATAGCATTGGATACATGATGATGATGAGTTCTTTGATAGGTTGATACTTACATATGTTGATTGACGCAGATATTCCCAAGTGATGATACATGGATGATCATGTTCATAAGATGGCCATGGTGTTTTACACATATGATATAATGAGAATGATCTTATGATGATGACCTGATCTTGTCATAGGACATTTACAGGTTGCTGATCTAGAAATGGTTGTACGCGAGTTTAATAAGGAGTATCCGCGTATATATGCTTGTTTCTATGGTTACAGACACGTATATGTCAATTTGAAGGAATTCAATGGGCCAAACACAGAATGAAGAGTCTGATATGGGCCTGACAGAATCCATCTGGCATAGATGGAACAGGTACAGAGGGAGAACATGATTGTTGGTCTAGATGTTGTTAGATGCTTGTGGAGCAGATCATATATTATGTATGCTAATGACTATCATGGTCTTATTTAGTTTTTTGGTCTCATGTAAAGGTCATATCAAGACTCATGATGTAATAGTGTGTCTCTATCTCTTGTAGTCATTTGATGAAATCTCTTCTGGTCACATGATGTAACCCCTCTATGCATAAGAAGGATGATGAAACATTTCAATCATGTATCAAGGTCATGTAATGGCCTATGTTGGTTTCCCCACTATGCCTGGGATGAATGATGTTATACTCTTGTATTATCATGTGTAAATCGTTGGTATATCCCCACTTGGTTGGGAGATGGTTGTATGTATGAGTCTTTGGTGCTAGGAAGGTCACTTATGATGTATAGAGTCATGTTCTTGTAGAACACCTTTTTGCAGATCGTGCTTACAGTCAGGGGAGCAAGAACATCTCACTTCAGCAGAGCAGAGTCATCAGCATGTACTCAAAGGGAGCATGGATAGATTAGTACACCTTGGCATATACAAAGGGGGACCTCATTCAGAAATTTTAGCAGGTACTCACGGGGAGTACGTTCAACGGGATGTTTTATCAAAGAAAGTGAATATCTTGATCCACCCTTTGCCCTTGATGTCAAAGGGGGAGAGTGATTTGGCGTTGTTGCCATCAAGTCCAAAGGGGGAGATTGTTGGCATTATGATGCATGTGTTGTACTTGATGGCAACCCACTCATAAAAGAACATCTCACTTAGTTATAACTAGATGAATCTTCAGAAGAGATATCAGATGCGACTGAATGCATGGGATGCAGGACAGCTCAAAGGAATTAGATGATAGTTCTAAGTGTGACAACTTAGCTTTGCCATCAAATCCAAAGGGGGAGATTGTTGGCATTATGAGACAAGTGTTCTCCTTGATGGCAAATCAGACAGATGACAGATCATACTGCAGTAGGTCAGTAGTAAGGATTTGATGATGAAACTACAAGAATGAAGAGAAGATATATATACGCAGGTTCATCATCATCGAGCCGTGTATACACGCGGGTTAGGCTTTACAAAAGGGCGTATGCGTATACACACACTTTCATGCAAGGAAAATCACGTATATGTTGGAGAACTTACTTTTGGTCCATGGTAGTTAGTCCTTAGTTTTTCAACCTATGGTTTTGGACCATAGTGTCTCGTCAGATGTGTTGATCCCAAGTATTGGGTCCATGGTATTGGTTTGTTATTGTTTTGGACCATGGTATTGAGCAAGGCCTAATACTATAAAAGGAGAAGAAGATTATTAGGAAAGGGTATTGAAAAAGGTCTTGAATATCTGATGAATTATGAGATCCAGTGTGTAGGTTATGGGTTGATGATGCATTGCTTGATCTGAGCTAAGGAGGGATCTCACCGGTTGATGGAGAACAAGATCTAAGGATAGATCAGGATCAAATGGTTTGAAATGAACTATCTCTATATGATTGATTATGTTTATTCTAGATCTGTATACTGACGCATGTAATGATCTGAACTGGGTATAACTTAAGTTTGAAATGCTGCAAGTCATGATTGAATACTTATAGATATGTACGTGGATTGGCTTTGGTGTAAGTGCGTATGTACGCGGGTTTGGTTCATTGTAGTAACGGATACCATTTGAGCTATGATGTTTGAAGTCACAGGTGGTTTTGGTTCTGATGACAGTTTAAAGGTGTCAGTATTTTGCATACCATGTTTGGTTGACTGTGTCTAGCTTCAATATTGATGGATGAGAACTAATATTAGATCATGATCATAATGACTCATACTTTCTGATGGACTAGATGTGGGTGCTAACACACATACTATCCTTGTATATGTAATAATCTGGATATGTCTAAAGACAGGAAGTGCATCAAGTTCTAAGTAAGCAATTGATGACATATACGCTGGTTCACCTTGCTGAAGTTGTGTATACACGCTGGTTCAGCACTTCCAAGTAGCGTATGCACTCTGATGCATGATTTTGATGATATAGTTGGTTCTGAATATTGTTGCAGAGTTCAATGTTCTGCTCTGTGTTCTGGTGATTGTGTTGTTGACAGGGTTCAATGTTTTAGTGATTCAGAAATTGATGATGCTAGTATTGATTGTATTGCGCTTCAATGATATTTATGGGTCCAGTATGAAAATTCGATGAAACATGGCCTTCAGATTATAGTGTTGTGCTTCAGGAGTATCTAGTCTGAAAATGTATGAAAAGTGGTCCCTGGAGGGTGAAAGGAGATTGTTAGCTGGCACCTACGTACTAGTACATCAGCTAGTACAAGAGCAAAGGGGGTGGCAGCTCCCTTCTAGTAGCAGCTAGAGAACAAGTGAAGATTGGAGCATTCAGTAGGCAGGCACCTATGTACTAGTAAATGGATCGGCTAGTACAAGAGCTAAGGGGGTTGTAGCTCCCATCTAGGAGAGTCTGAAAATGAGAGAGGGTTGTAGCCCTTTCCAGGTTGTAGCCTGCGTACTGGTATAAGACTGCACCAGTACAAAAGATTGTAAAATGAAGTTTCTTATTAAAGGAAGATAAAGACGACTTGTAGCAGGTGGTTTTCACCCACGTTGGGTTTCCACCTTATATCATGGTGTTCATGTGTGCTTCTTGTGTGTGATGATCTGTTATGTTTTACTGCACCTGCTCACTATTTATATGGTTAATGAAGTTCGTTCTGATGCACTAACTAAAGATCAACATTTAATGGATTAACTGAATCATAAGTATTCTGGATATACGCTAGTTGCATTAGACACAGTTGCGTATACACATAGGTTCCATTAACTAAAGTAGCGTATATGTATCTAAGTATGGAAATGAAAAAGTTTGATTGATTTGATAATACTGATTCACCCCCCCACCTCTCAGTATTATTTCCAACATATTACACTCAAAATTGAAATGATCATGAAATTTTTGTGAATTGCACTCAGTAAGTCCATGGAATAAGATTTCAATATTATGATTTATTTATAAATATTACATTCTAGGAAAAAAAAAGTTAATATAAAAAAATTTACAGATAAAATATATTAAAAATTTTCCACTCACTTAATTTTTTATATAAAATAATTATATTTTAAATGATTAATTAAAATGTTTAAATAAAATAAAATAAATATTTTAAATAATCAGACAAGGCATTAGACACGAGAAAGGTTACAGGAAGAATATCCATAACTATAATAAGCATAGGTAGCAGAAGCTGATCCTCTAGTTTGATAGCCATATTCAGAGCCATAGCCTACTACTCCAGGCTGACGACTAGAGCTGATCCCAGCTTCTCTAGTGGCATGATAGAGGCTTATCTCTCCAAGTTACTTACACGCATTCCCGAATAATCACTGAGCACTCTCATACGCCCATTCGAACTAATGCTCTATATATGAGAATATGATATCACCTCCAACATTGGGTTTGCCAAATTGGTATATATTATAAATGTTATAATCATTAGTGGATAAATAAACTAAGAAAAAAACTAATGCTAAATAAAAAAGTGATATATTAGTGATATATCTCTTCACCTCAGTTAACTTGCTTTGAAAATATAAATATTTTTTTAAATAAAAATTAACCAAATAAATTATTTTTGTAAAATAAATTAACCAAATAGATGCCGGGAAAAAAATGTGATGTCAAATAAATAAGTGATATCTCATAATTTGAAAACAAATATTTTTGGAATAAAAGGCAACAAAAAATTAATGGTTATTAAAATAAAATTTAAACATCAATTCAACCAATTATAAATGTTACTTCAAAATACCTTATTTCGCTGAGATAAATTAGGTATTTCAAGCACTCTGGAAATAAACCACGGTTGACAACAAAAAAATGCTATTTATTTGAACAAAAAGATAGGAATAAGAGTAATATAAACATTATTACTTAGCAGGAATGTAAACATGCATAATGGGTTATGAAGATCAAATTAACGGTGAAGACAAACAGAATGTAGCACAATCAAACAACATAACGCTATGTATTTGAACACAAAACTTAGGAATACAAGTATTACATAAATTAATCCTTAGGAGGAATGTAAACATGTATAATGCAAGGGTTATGAATATCAAGTTAACAGTGAAGACAAAGAGAATGTACCACAATCAGGAAATTGTAGAGGACCGTGACAATTGGAAGCTCGGTGGATGATAAAATAGGATTACTCATAATAATTAACATAGTTATATAAATTAAATGGGTGATAAAGTGATTAAAATTTTTATGGGTCCATAGGTCCTAGATCTATGACACTGATACCAAGTGTAGGGAAGTGTGGGGACACTCCCTCTAATGCCATTCTTTTTTTACTAGTCGGAGTAGAAATTAGGTTACTAGGTATAGGGAGAAATTCCTATTTAAATTACACTGCTATAATAATAAGTAAATAAACATTCTAATCAACTAGTCATTTGTTATCCACAACCATTATGAAATTTCATCAATATTGAAAACACATAAATTTGAGGTACATACATCAATAGTCATATTCTGAAATTCAATTATCATGACATTCACATTACATTCTGGTCATTATAAATACATCATTAATTATATAACAAAAACTATTAATACACAATGTACCATTCACCAAGGAGTGGAGCTTTGGTTCTCGGATTGGCTATTGTTTCTTGCACTCCCTTGCCGTCATCGACATACATTTGTGAATGTTGATGTGTTTTGACCAAATGTTAATGACTCATCGGTTTACCTCCTAGCCTACTCCTTGGGTACCCTTCTTCCTTGTGGACCCTCGAGATGCAATGGGGCTATAAGATAGTGGAGAATTAATATCCAGTGGAGCCTGAGAGAACTCTTTTTTCAAGAGTCCCCCTCTCAAAGGAAAGCCTCCACTAAACCAAATTGACTATAGTCATAATTACTATCAACATATATATAAAATCTTAGAGAAGGTATAATAAAAGGAGAGATGGAATTCATAAAATGATACCATGCTTGACATATATAACATGTATTGGAAATGGTTCCCTTTGATAATCTAAGAAACTCATTCTTAGATTTGATTTCATTTTATTTTAGTAACACATGGAACAAAAGAGGCACGAAAAAATTGAAAATGCAGAAGAGGTGAGTTAACATGACAAGAGAGATGCATGCATACCTAAAGAAAGGATTTACATTAATTTGTTGAGGTTTTGACCAACAGTAAATGATGTAAAATTCTTCAGTCCTTGCATTGGCATCAATGTTTTCTTTCCTTTTTTGGTATGTTGTTGTGAATGTAGTAGGCAGGTCCAAAATGGGATTTCAAATAACTGCTAACATACTAGGGTAGACCACACACAGAAAAACATGAATTTTAAAAATCTATGAAATTGTTATATGATCCAAAAACAAATTATTATCATAGATTATAAAGTAGGAATAAAATAATTAATAATTTAAGATATTAAATTAATAATTATTACTCTAGAATGTTTAATTATTTAATGGAGACATTTAGAATTAGTATATTGTTGTAACAAGGTATGACTCTCCAAAAGTGTCGTATCTTAGGCTATATTTTAGGAGATTTGTTAGCTAGTTGTTTTGAATAGCATTTATTGTAAATTGACACTTGTTATTTAATAAGTGATCCATAATTAGAGGTAGTTATGACATGGAGCTTATAAATAGCTCATTACAAGAGTGTTTGGATGTTCGGGTGTAAACTCTTGCAAAATCAAATATGTAATTATTTTTTCTGATTAATAAAATTACGTGTTTGAGGACACTTCCACCATTATTGTCGTATTAGAGCTCTAGTAATGCTACAGTGGATGTCAAGAGGAGATTCCAGCGGTACAAGTTTTTGAAAACTCCATTGAATTTCTTAGCATATGACTGGTATGCAATTTGTCCCTTTTTTGTTCAAAAGAATAGAAATTTTATTATTGTTTTTAGATTGTTAAATCTAAAAACCAATTTCTATATTATTATAAAAGAATAAAAAAAGAGAATTAGTGAAAATAATGAAGCAGTGTTGCATGCAAGAAACTACCATCCCTCCCTCTGCTACTTTTTCTTCTTCAGATAACGCTCTGCACCAGTAATCGTACCCCTGGCAGGATCTGTAAGGACCCATTTAGCGCCAAAGAACTTGAGTCTGAACTGTTTTGGACCAGAAATGGAAGCAAAAGTTTCACGCCGTATGGAAAATTGATTATGAATTGATCTACGTTGAGGCAGTCACACAGTACGGAGAATGATTATGAATTGATCTATGTTGAAGTGGTCACGCAGTACAGAGAATTGATTATAAATTGATCAATGAAGTGTGGAGTACGGATTTCTGAGGGGCTTCCTAGATTTGTTGTTCTTCTCACACCAAATTTCTAGTGCATGAGTATTTATTTCGGATATTAAAATTTTGCTAGTGGTCTTAGCGGAGGTGAACAGATTTCACATGTAGATTTCTTTTTAAAATGGTCCATACGGAATTTTATTATGAACCTCACATCTCTGGTGCAACTGAGCGTGTCGTAGAATTCTCTGTCAAGGAGGATTCTAGTGGGCTCTTGCTTCAAAAATTTCCACCTTCTTCGTACGCTGATAAGGAGCGGCTATGTGGAAATCCACTTTTTCGTTGTTGATTAATGGGAGTTGAACCAATGCCATGTTCCCAACAATCCATAAAGAACTTACTGAAAAGAAACTAATTTTTAAAATTCCTGGAAGGAACGCTGTTTAGAATTCGAATTTCATGTTTGATCTCGTTGGATTTGGATTTCCAAGCTGTAAATTGGTTTTTAGTGAATTTTAAAATATAAGCTTTAAGTATCTATCATGTGTGAGAGCAGAGACTCATTTCACACGATCAATCTAGAACTTTGAAACATTTTCACGAATATGTTGCTTAGATCATTGTTAGTGTAGCAACCAATGCACGTAGGGAAGTGACTGACCGCAATTGTAATTTGAGAATATTTTGAATAGAGATTTCCATAATCTTCATTTTCTTGATGAGATGCGTTAAATAGAGTTAGAGCATACAAAGGTTATGGAAAGAGCAAGAAGCTAGCTTGCCAGTAAGAAGCTAGTAGAAGCCAACAGAAGCCAACCTAAGCCAACAAGAAGCTAGCCTGAGCTAGCTAGCAGCCAGCGTGGAGGATAGTCTGAAACAAAAAAAATTTAGCCTCTTAAACAATATTTTATTTGAAAGTTTATAGTTGAATTGAAGCTTGAAGAAGCGAAGAAATAAGAAATATTTTTTAATTTTGTAACGTTAATGGAGTGATAAGTATTTTTTCAGTTCTTTGTATTTTTGTGAATCTTGTGGAGTAATAAGATGATTTGTAAATTTTTGGAGTAATAAGGGGACTTCAATTGTAATTTTTTGAAGGGATTAGTGTAACTCAAAGTAGATTTACCTTGGGGGGGGTAACTTTTTCTTACCAAGTTTTGCAAGAGCATCATTGTAAAAGTCAAATTTTGAAAGTTACCTTGTAATTTTTGAGAAATTGAATAGAGCCAAGTGCAAAGCTCAGTCATTTTTCTCTTGCTTCAATGATTATACGAGGGTCAAGGCCATGCCCCGATAGATCGTGTTCTTTTTCATGGTGTGTTGTGTTGCTCATATTGACATTTTTGTTCTGATTCTTGGTGCGAAGCTTCAATGCTACAATGTCTAAGTTGATTAATTTTTTTTCTGGTTCTGACAAACTTGAAGGCACAAAATCTTATAAAACATGGCATCGTCTCATTGAAAGCACTCTCCTTTACAATGAATTATGACAGGGTATATGTGATGGAGATATTAAGCCAAATAAACCCACAGATGCAGTTGCGCTAGCAAAATGGGAAGTTAAGAATGCTAAAGCCTTAGCTGTTATTAAATCTTTTGTCAATGATGAAATGTATTTCCATATAGAAAGTGTTATAGATGCATGGTTGGTTGAAGGGAAAGTACCCCTAGGGTCCTTTGGGCTAAGACTCTACCAGACTGAAAATTGCTTATACAAAGAAACACACACACACAGCCATCTTTTTTACTTTTAAGCAAATTCTAATGTTTAGGGTACATACCTAAGGTCCTACGTTCGAGAAGACCGTTAGGGTGCAAACCCTTCTTGGAGTTCCCTTCTTCTTTCTTTGACCTGCAAGACAAACAAATCAAAGAACACAACAGTACATGTATAGAAGTTTATATATAAATCATCTTTATGCTATAAAGTTAGTTATAAAAAATCTTTAAGTAACCACTTTCATAAGAATTCAACACAAGAATCTCATAAGCATAAAGAAAGATTATTCGGGAACAAAGACGTGTTTCTTTATATATAAAGGCAAATAAAGTACATATATCGGAAAGATATCACCTGAACACCTTCAGCAGGCTCCAAGCAAGCTTCCTCCCGGATTCGTTCCAGCCTCCAGCCTCCAACAAGAGCTCCTTCCAAGTCTTACTCAATGATGATGTCAAGGATGAATGATCACCAATACACATGGAAACAAGGGTTTCCTATGCAAAATGGGGGAAGTGCAGAATGCACCAAGGACTTCAGACCTGGTCTAAGGGAAAAATCTCAGCATAATAATCTTGCTCTCCCTTCTCTCTCTCCCCTTGGCCTTCCCTTTGATGTCTTTTTATACCCTCTCCAAAGTAGTTTTTTAGTTAGGAGTTGGTTGGGAACAGTTGGGCCACGGGCACTAACAGGTGATCCAGCAGGTAAACCCGCGATCACCGCCCGAAAAAGAGGAAATTATATTTTTTTAAGTGTTTTAATAGATACACGCGGGTTGGGTATGACAGACCCGCGTATACACGCGTTTAATACAGGGCAAAGTCGCGTATAGGGAATAAAACACTGTTTTTAAAATTTTTGGACCAGGTCTGGAAGGAGGGGTTGCCCTAGGCCATAAGTGCAGCATCACAAACCATAAGAGTGAGATTTGGAGCTATAACAGATGCCCCCTAATGTATGAGGTCAGAAGGGGAACATGATGGCCGAAATACATTAAGTAAGTACAAGGAAAGGAACTCTGCCGAAAAACCGAGGAGGACTTCACCAGAATTCAGCCTGCCAAGCCACCGAAAGGAGATCAGAAAGAAACACTGTCTGAGGCGGGCATACCCATGCTCAGGAAAAGTAAAGCATGTCCGCATATCAAGTACAAGCGGATCCACTAAGTATACAAGTATAAATGACTGTAAAATACATAATGGATCATCTGATCATAACGAGTAAGTACATGTCTGAATATCACATATAAAACTGTCAATGATGCTGAAAGATGCAACGGATCACTGAAATCAAAGACTGATCCCACAAGGTACCAACTGAACATGATGGAATAGGATGGTACTATACTGCAAACTCAGGTGCCAGCATATAGAATGTCGCCATGACTGACTGCAACATATAAGGTGGAGTGGTATCAACTAGCAGCAACAGGAGCAACTGTCAAGTGAACCAATGAATGCTGATACAACCTGAGGTCTTCACCGACCGCCGTGGTACATTTCTACACCATGGGAATAAATGATCTGAAGTCGACCATGTGAGAAATCGTTTGATTACCGGTCATTGATGTATACCGTTAACAAACGCGAGACTACTCACCGATAATGATAATGAGCGTCAAGGTACCCAGTACAATCTAACAAGTGTGAATAGATGAGCTGAAGTCGAACACCTGTAAGAATCTATCAATCAGGAGACAATGATGGTTTCCCACTGTCGATAGCGAGGAATCTGCCACTAATGACTGCAAACCCCAAGGTACTGCCAAATGGACTCTAGATCTTTGCCCCAGAGCAATGAGTCGGAGTCAATAGGGAAAGATCCGCTAGAAGGAAGGCATTAAGGCATCCTCCATCAATCTAGCGCGAGTGTAACCCGTAGGCCAATAATGTGGAAGGAATCGGACGAAAAAGATGTAGTAACCCAACCGAAGTACGTTTCCGGCGTACACAAGATGTGGCTAGCGCACGGCAGAAACCCTCTGAACCAACCAATAATGAAAGCTGACACAGAGGCGAGGTATCCACCAATAGAGTCAAATGGAAACCAAGGTACTGCACGAATCCCAATGTGTGATAATGTATGCTGATGTCGAACACAAGGGAAACCACTTAGTCAAAGACCCATGATACTGATCGATGCTGAGCACAAGGTGACCTATCAATAATGAAAATAGGGCCAGGGTGCGGTCTCTAGGTCTGCCCTCAGAGCAATGTGTCGTCGTCGATAAGGACAAGACCCGCCAGCAAGAAGTCAATGGGGACCTTCTCAAACCGGCACGAGTGAAGGACCAATATAACTGATGTGATGATAGACATGACACTGACAACCAGGGATGGCCAACTGAAAAATGAGTCAAGAGACACCGTAGAAAGGCCGACTCAGGCTAACTTCCCTTGAACAAAAGCACGACTCAATGTGACTATGTGGCAGCATATAATGAATCTGTATAAGTTCGTCATGCAGGAGGCACGAACGAACCCTCCATATGATTGGAAGAGATAACCAATCGGGGGAGAACTGACTCGATAACAAGGTTATGGCTTACCTAAGTCAAACTAAATCCCACCCATGCGGAGGAGACTTTGTTTTGAGTGCTTTGTTCAAGGGCGACACGACTGACTCTAGCTGCCAACAATAAATGGAAATAATGTCCCTGTTCCCGCTCTTTTTGGAATATTTAATTTTTTTGTCTTTTTCTGATAAGCCAGAAAAAGAATAAAAGAATGCTATGGTACAGTGGAAAGAACGAGTGTCGGTGAAACAGATGATCTAGTTCCTGGGAAAGGAACGTTCCTATGCTCAATGCAGGGAGGTGAAAAACTGGTCAGTGACACTCAGAGGTATGTTCCTTCCACGGATCTGGGTATGTCAAGCTGCAGAGGTCAAGGGTATGCAAGGTTGATTTTGCAGACATCATGGTCAAAAGTTGGCTTAAACACAAGTCCAAGTGAAGCCGGCTATAGGCCGAAAGGTGCAAATAGTCAACATGCAATGCAGAAGTACAACTCAACACACATAGGAGCCTCTAGGGTATAAGGCCAGAACTAAACGAAGAAGCACAGAGGAATGAGTCTTCAACGCATAAGTCATGGCGGGACTACAGAGGACTCCCGAGCCTAGGGATGAAAAATCTGCATGAGTGCCAAGCGACAATAAGGTACTAACTAGGGCACTCATGATAAGGTAGGCTCTACCACACAAGTCATGATACTTCTAAGCAATGAGAAGGTTCCGCACCATAACTTGGTGGGGTCGATCCTAAGGCAAAATGGTAAAGGAAACTGATAAGTGCACAATGCAGGCGGAAAAACCTAACCTATATGCCAAGTTCGAGAACCAATACCTGTCAGAACGGACCAACCATAAACTTCCAAAGGAGACATCTTCCAAGTTCTATAAACATAAATAGGAACACTAGACAAGAAGTTAATACATCCCGCATATAAACTTCATATAAAATCTTTGTGTTATAAGATACAAAACTTGAAGATGCGTACCTCATATATACAATATGGTACAGGGAACCACGCAGCCTTGCGGCTTACGCATAATAGTTCTGCTGAACAAACCCCTTGCAGGGCTCAGGCCAAGGGCTCCTTTGGTAGTCATAACTCATGGCTTCAAAGAGTTCCTCCTGTGAAGGCAAAACAAGTTCTAAAAAATCATGAGAACTACAAGGATCAAAAGAGGGAATTAAAGGGTCCCATGTCCTTATAGGAAGAATCTCTCGGTCAACTGCCGGGACCAAGTCCCAAGAAGGAAAATAATAAGTCAAAGGATCCTTCTTAGAAGCGATTGAACATTGAGGACTCAATGCCACATAATTCACCCGTGGCGGGGTAGAGTCTACTTGAACACTTGGAACAAACCAAGGGGCAATCTGCAGTAAAGTCGAATTAGGGTGGTGATTGTCAGATGCAAGCTGATCAACAGTGACAATATTCCCATTATGAGGAAAGCACATTACTCGAAAGAGTGAAGACACCACAGCATTCATAGCATAGACATAATCACGCCCAAGTAGCATATTAAAGTCTAAAGGGCTATCAACCACCATCATATCGATTAAGACAGTCTTCCCACCTAAAGTGATAGGCAATTGAGGAAGAACACCCATAGATTCACCAGGCCTTCTATCATAGGCTAACAACTGACTCTGAGCTGTCAACAACTTTGGGGAACCCAAAGCTTTCCAAGTCAAAGAGGATATAATACTTGTAGAGGATCCTTCATCCACCATACATCGATAGACATTTGTGGAATTAACTCTGACCTTTATTTGAAAAGGTACAGCGGAAGGAAGACGAGGCTCAACAAGACTATCCCAATCAAAGGAAACACTCTTAGAACTTGGAGGGGGAACATTCGAAGAAACCGGAATGCCCCCTATACTAGAAGACTCTGTACTAGAGATCAAACAGACTCTTTTGTTAGGCACTTCACCCCCCAAAAGAGGAGTGTAATCGGCCAGCGATTGCACTGGCTTTACCACATTTTCAACCGATGGTTGATGGGATTGATGAGAAACCATATCAAGTGCAGGAGTAGAAGTACTTTCAGACTCGGACCATATCCTTTGAACCTCTGGAATACCAGGGCATAAATGAGTAAGATGGTCTCCCTTGCATATCTTACAAGGGAACTTAGGTTTAAAACTTCTACGTCCAGGTTTCTTATCAACCTCCATTCCGCCAACATGACTAGCAGTGGTTTGCGGAGAGTCCTGAACATGACTTGCAGAGGTCGGTGACTCTTTGCTAGTATGACTCGCAGTGACTAGACTCATGTCCCCAGCATGACTTGCAGCGGCTGAAGGCTCATCTCCAACATGACTCGCAGAGGTTGAAGATGAAGTGCTAAAATTATTCTTCTTCTTTGACTTCCTTTTTCTCCTCTTTTTAGATTTCTTGTTACAAGAAGGGGGAGAAGAAGGAATCGCAGATTTCTCTTTGAAAGAAGATGAACAATTAGCACCCATGTGATGCCCCTGAAATAAAGCATTCAACTGAGAAGCTTCAAGAGCATTCGGAATATTCGGAGTGGACCACAACCAAACGGGTAGTCCAACATTCAACCCAGGAATATTCAAAGTGGCCATCAAGGGAGTACCAACGTTTCCAAAGAAAGGAAAAGCACAAGGATCCCCTTTTGGAAGGGTACCTTGGTTGGTTTCCACAGGAATATTAGCCATATCTTAGTAATTCAAAGACCCTTTCCCTTGCGGGAATATAGAAATAACTCTTCAAAGAATATGGATAAGCAATCAAAACCTTTGCCCTTGAGGAGGCAACTCCACAACTTCTGAAAGAACAACCAAAAGCCTTTCAAGATCGGTAGAGCGGCAAGCCAGTCACTCAGAACACAAAGTCCAAATGTGACTAGACAAAAATACCTAAAGCCAACTATATACAAGGAGCAAAGAGCACTCACTATAAAGTCCCTAAAGAAACAGCCAGTCAAACAACTTCCAAGTATTTCCGCTCCGGGTGGTGAGGACCGGACACCAAAATACAAGAAAGTGGAGTCAAAGGGCCTTCCGAAGATAGTCTGGGATGATGAGGGCCCAGTCCTATCAGCGAAGGTATCAGAGGAAGTTACGCTGACCTCCTAACAACAGCCTGTGCCGGTGCAAGCCCCCAAGCTTCGCAAGGGTGCCCTCCAGAAGTACTGTCGAGAGTGATACAACGTCGACCTCAGGTGCCACGGGATTCCCCTCCGCAGCCACCTATGCAGATCCCTAGGAGAGGCAACTATGGGTACCAACTCGTCGCAGAAGCCAGGCGGAACAGTCGTGAGGTGAGTTCGGACAAGTAGGAGAGGGGGTATCTCTCTTCCCTGTCGTCACAGACCCTCGTGCTTAACTCCCAGATCCGGAGCTTTCCTGGTCTTCCTAACGCTATTGGATTTACTCTCTTTAATCAGACTCTTATGTTTGACGTTTTGTGTGGCCTTGGAGAGTTAACTCTCCACTCGCCTAATCCAAGGCCCTAAAATCCTAAACTTGTTGGTGTAATAACTAAAACAAAAAGTTCTAGTGGATTTTAATTAAGCGCTTGATTTTATTAGGCTGTTCTTTAAGTCAAAGGTAACGGAAGTGAAACTTGTGGTGTTTTTAGGACGCAAAAAGAAACTATCCTAACTACATGCACATGCACTTTTTCGTTTCGATGAAAAGTAATCTCTAGAGGGTTCAGAGGAACTTCAAATTAAAACAAATTTTTGCTTTCTTTTCAAACTCCACACTCACAAAAGCTAACAAAGCTATGTATGCATAAAAAGGGATGAAAATCTTAGCCTAATGCAAGAACTAAATGTGGACGCAAGATTCAAAGACTACTCTAAAAACAAAAAAGAAAAGTTGCTGCTTTACCAAATTTTGTCTTGCCACTAAAATGCTTAGATAGAAGATGATTTGTTACTAATCATTTCGTCCAAACAATAAAAACAAGTTTTAAGATAAAAAACAAAGCACTTTCACTTCGCAAAAAAGGAAATCAGATGAGAAGCAAGTTTAAGAAAGCAAAACTCAAAAACTTTCAAAAGATTTTCTTTCAATCAAACCAAAAAGTCTTTTTCAAAGGAAAACTCTCAAAAAAAACTGACACTAATGATTGATAAACAAGCCACCAAACACTTTTGTGAATTGACACCTTTCAAATGATGAAAACTCAACAAAAATAAAATGTGTTCGAAAACGCTTTTGACAATCAAAAGCAGCAATGAAAGTCCAAAATATCAAAAGACAAGTTTCAAGAAAAATGGCAACAAACAAATTTCCCGAAACGAAGGAGCAAATGGTCATAAAAATGATTTCGTTAAGCAAACACAAATGTCATGAAAACAAAATGGACACAAAGATTGAAGACAATCTTCCCACTCTGCCGAAACAGAGCAATCAAGATTCTTAAACAGAAATCTTGTGTGTCAAAAATCAATGACGCTTGCAATCAACGAAAAACAAGACTAGCACTCCTTATAACTAGAGAGAGTTCGAAACAAGATACCCCCTGTTAAACAGAGAACTGTCACTGGAAATTGACGGTTTTAAACTGACCCAAACCACCAGACAGACATTCAGCAAAAGAAAAATTATAAATCTTGAAAGTTATGTGATATACGCGCCTGCAATTATTTGCAGAATGCGTGTATACGCGACTGTAACTAAGGAAACCTACGTATACGCGGGTTTACTTAGTGCAACTTGCGTATATACGCTTATGTAATCCAGAAATAGTGCGTATATGAAGTGTTTCAAGAAAAATAAAAAACACAAACTGAAAAACTGGAAAAGCTTGGAGTTCAAGAAAATATCAGACAGTCAGAACCAACAAACAGAGGGACTGAGCCTTGATTGGCTTGAGGACTACCCAAACTAGGAACAACAAGAGTGTTTTCCCCAGTATGGTCACCAATTCTGGTTGAAGGGAAAGTACCCCTAGGGTCCTTTGGGCTAAGACTCTACCAGACTGAAAATTGCTTATACAAAGAAACACACACACACAACCATCTTTTTTACTTTTAAGCAAATTCTAATGTTTAGGGTACATACCTAAGGTCCTACGTTCGAGAAGACCGTTAGGGTGCAAACCCTTCTTGGAGTTCCCTTCTTCTTTCTTTGACCTGCAAGACAAACAAATCAAAGAACACAACAGTACATGTATAGAAGTTTATATATAAATCATCTTTATGCTATAAAGTTAGTTATAAAAAATCTTTAAGTAACCACTTTCATAAGAATTCAACACAAGAATCTCATAAGCATAAAGAAAGATTATTCGGGAACAAAGACGTGTTTCTTTATATATAAAGGCAAATAAAGTACATATATCGGAAAGATATCACTTGAACACCTTCAGCAGGCTCCAAGCAAGCTTCCTCCCGGATTCGTTCCAGCCTCCAGCCTCCAACAAGAGCTCCTTCCAAGTCTTACTCAATGATGATGTCAAGGATGAATGATCACCAATACACATGGAAACAAGGGTTTCCTATGCAAAATGGGGGAAGTGCAGAATGCACCAAGGACTTCAGACCTGGTCTAAGGGAAAAATCTCAGCATAATAATCTTGCTCTCCCTTCTCTCTCTCCCCTGGCCTTCCCTTTGATGTCTTTTTATACCCTCTCCAAAGTAGTTTTTTAGTTAGGAGTTGGTTGGGAACAGTTGGGCCACGGGCACTAACAGGTGATCCAGCAGGTAAACCCGCGATCACCGCCCGAAAAAGAGGAAATTATATTTTTTTAAGTGTTTTAATAGATACACGCGGGTTGGGTATGACAGACCCGCGTATACACGCGTTTAATACAGGGCAAAGTCGCGTATAGGGAATAAAACACTGTTTTTTAAATTTTTGGACCAGGTCTGGAAGGAGGGGTTGCCCTAGGCCATAAGTGCAGCATCACAAACCATAAGAGTGAGATTTGGAGCTATAACAATGGTCTGCTTTGAAAACTTTTAAAGACCTCTTTGATACTTAGCCTGAATCAAAGAAAGTTGCTCTACAATATAATTGTTACAACAAAAATGGACTGAAGGAGATGATGTACTTGAATATATCTCAAGACTTAAGAATATTAGGCAGGAAATCATTAATGCTGGTTTTCGAGCAATAGATGATAGTTTTATGGTAACAATTGTAATTGCTGGACTTCCTTCTTCCTATACGCATTTTTTGGAGACTTTACAATTAATTGGGAAATTAGAGAAACTAATGTTTGATGACCTCTGTGAAATGTTGACCCAACATGATAAAACATTTGGGAAGAAGAAGAAAGTTGGTGAGCATGTTTTCCTCACAGAGGCCAGCACTAGTAAATCATCAACAGACAATTGTCGAGGCAAAGGCAAAGGGAATTTCAATCAGAATCAAGTAGCACATAATTTACAAATTCGAGGTCGAATCCGAAGCAGAGGTTGTTAGAGCCTATATTTGTCTCAGGCTAAAAAGACAAGGTTCTAGGTCCACATCAAACCACGCTCAGCCTCGTAGCTAGCCCTACGAGGACAGGAGAGGGCTCTCTCCTGGTCGATCTCGGCTAAAGATAATCGATGGGGCTCAAGATGACTATAATACAATTTAATCTTAGGCTAGGTATTAAGTACAAGGGTCTTTTGTGAGTTTTTTGGGATTTTTTGTTGGAAACAGGGAAAGGCAAATTAGGCTCGGGGATGAGGCACAGTTTCTGCATAGTTCTGATTGAGGCAAGGAAGGCAATCATTTTGATGATTTAAAGTGAATGAGACGGATAGATCAGACTGATGAGGAGCTAAGGAGAGCAAGAAAGTCTCAAGAATTCTCCTTAAACATATGAAAATATGCAAATTTAAACAAATTGAAAGGCAGAGCATAACAGTTAATGGATTCCACCTTAATCACTCATTTGTTCAAATTCAGAAGAAAAGAGAGGATAATAATACACATGACACTAATGGACATACAATTACATAAAGAAACACACCATCAAAACATAAATCCACATGGATCCCAAACAGTGCTACAAAACCGTGGTCTTTCCTTAGCCAAAAATGCAGAGATAGAATGTAAAATGATATGCCAAAACAATCCCAAGTGTCGAACCCTAAAAATGACTTGGGAATTACATGATATAGACTAGCCCAACCTATTCCCTTGCCTCTAGGGGTCGATCTCATCATTCTAGGAGTTGTTTGAACTAATTCTAAACAAAGCACTAAAATCTACGCAATCAAAACAACTTGCCTCTATAAGGTAGGAAACTGATTCATTCATTAAATTTCTCACTTTTTGGTGAATGAATCCTCTAGAACAAGTAAATAAGTGCCAAAATTACATCTTGTTTATCCAATTACATCAAGATAAATCAAAAATTATGTCACAAAGCAAAACTAGTCAAATTGGCTGAATTTCTGAGCTAGAAGGTGAAAAATTGAGAAAAAATCCACTGTGCGCCGCGCCAATTTCTCTGTGCGTCATGCCACTTTGAGGCTGAGTTTGAGGCAGTTCCTGAAGTCCAAATTGAGCCCAAGTGTGCTTGTTGGAAATCCATACATGTCTGTCTTTTAAACCAATTGGAATTTTTGAATTTGGTGCCTATTTTCCCCTCCAAAACTTCAATCTCCGAAGCCTGCTTCCTGTGTGTCAAAATAGGGGCAGAAAGGTCATTTTTGAGTGTTTTTTGACCTCCTGGGAACTCAAAACTTGCCCAAACTTCTTGGACATGAACCAGAAGTCGTGATTTTTTATGAAAAATCCAAAAATATAATTTTGTTTTCCATTTGGGGATTCCTATAAAAATCGTGCGCCACGTGGCGCGGTGCACAGGGAGAAAAACCCTGTTTTTTGTACAAAAAATTTCCAAAATGTCAAAAATGCCCCAAATTTCTTGAAATTTGGGCTGGAGATTCTGCATTAAGTTTTATGCTGGGCTAAAGAAGCTTTGGCTAGTATCTGAAGATGATCAAGCTCCCTTTGCCTCTTTTGCTTCCTTATTGCCTTCCTCAATTTTGCATTCAAATTCCTGATTCGGGCCTTGCAGACCTTGTTTCATGCCATGTAGTGGAAAGCCATGTGTCTCAGCAATGCATGATCCTTATCAGCCTTGTCCAACATCCTCTCTAAGTGCATGTTAACTCTCTCGATATTAGCCTTTCGATCGTCATTAATCTCTTGCTCCAATGACGTGAGCTCAATTCTTCTCCTTTGTTTAGCTTGACGATGCTCACGAATGTTTAGTAGCTCCATGATTGCTTGCTAATCTTCAAGCTATTTGTTCCTCTACTCCAAGTATTTCATGGTCCACCTAGCTCTCTCCATGTCAAGGGATAAGGCTTGGATCTTTGTTTGCTGCTCCTGGATGATCTCCCTAACTTTGGCACTTTGTGGGCCCGTATAGGTATCATCATCATGAATGAGAATGAAGTCGGTCTCTCTTTCACCTCAAGGCTCACCTGAAGGCCCCTCATCCTGCATTGGCCTCTTGCCTTTGTCCTATACCTGTGATGCTGATGGAGGAAGCGAGGCCTCTTCCACCGCTGGTGGAGATAACACTCGCTTTGCCACTGCAAACAAATGTTTGGTGCGTCTCTGATATGTGATGAATACTGGCACACTAGCAGTCTCATGGCACTCGTACTGATGAGAATTTTGACCTTCATGATCAACCTCTGATAATCCCCGTGAAGCTCTAAAGAAGTCACGGGAGATGAAATCATCCTAGTTGATGCCCTGTACTCCAAGCTGATGAAGCACCATAATCTTAATAAGAGCAAAATGATAGACACTGTTAAGTTGTTGCTGAGGTGTTTTATGCTGCACAATGGTGGTCATCCTCTCTATGTTCCGGCAAATGAAATATGGAATGTTCATCATCTGTACCCTGGTTAAATGCATGAGAAACCTGATGTGGTAAGCATAGAGATGAGAGAACCGTCCCGCACAGCTGAAATATTTCATGATCAACTTCATCAGTGGAGCATATTCATCTTTCAGATATCGGAATGGGAACACTCTCTTGAGCTTCCTCAAGAAACCGGTTTTAATGTATGGCTCATAATGCTACCGGTCAATCTTTTGCTTCATATGCCATGGCTCTCCAATGTTCGGTATGCCAATTGCTAATGAGAGAGATTCTGGTGTAAGTGTGAAGGTGACACTAGCTAAGATAGCCTGATCTCCATGTAAGTGCAGCACAAAAAGATGAGCCAGCTCATGATGAAATTGAACACTAGCCACCTTTTGACAAAACTCATAGAATGACTGATGCTGAAAAAAAACATGGAAAGAGGGCAGGCCTGCAATTCTGTAAGGGTTGTCAGTTCTTCTCTAACATGTCTGCCACCTCTATGAGGCCTCTGGGGTGCCTGTTCTTCCAAGGGTGAGTCGCTTTGGGTTTCCACTTCATACTCAGATGAATGCTCAGATGCCATGACTACTATTTTTCAACTGCCTTATAGAAAAGATGCTGGTGTAGGAAGACTGTGATGAACTGCTCTTTTTAGTGATGTATTCAAATTCTGCCACCAAGGGGAAAAATGCAACAAGGGACTGTTAGGAAGGGGAGGGAAAAGATGAAGAGTTTAGGGAATATTAGGATACATTTTGTTTAGGGAAATGTACAAGGGTTTTGGAAAGTTTATGTAAGGTAGGGTTTGGGGTTTTTACATTTGTAAAGGTGTGGAAAGGAATTAGGAATAGGAGTTTAGTAATTTTTAGGGATAGGGAAGAACAAAATTCAGGAGAAATGCAATCAGGGAGAAGGGAATGATGGAAAGAAGGGAAAAATGGGATAGAGGGGGAACCTTGGTAACAAAACAATGAATTTGCAACCCTAACAACAATTGGCTTGAGGAATTTTAGAGGTGGGGTTTGAGAGTTTTTATTTCAACCAATAGCAGCTGTAAACCACCATCACATTGGCACAAAAATGAACGAAACATTACGATGGTGGTCCTACCTGGCAAATCCAAATGATTAAATGGCAATTTGGCGAAGTTTTGAATGAATTTCGGGCTTTTAGGTGTATGCGTTGCGCTGCATACCCAAGGCTCCGCGCTCTACCAGTCTACTGCGCCCATTCAAATTTTCACTGGACAATTTCTCCCAATGCGTCACGCCTCCCCAGTGCGCTGCGCCACCTGTTCTATGTGCCACGCCCACCAAGTTTCCTCCAGCTTCACCCAAAATGCGTACTTGCTCACCCAATTGCTTTGAGTTGTTACCTCTTTACTCTTGGCATTCAAAATATCCTTGACCTGCATGGAGAAATATTTATAAAGACAAGGAGACATGGTTTTCATTTTTGATTCTCCAAAACCCATTTTTATAATGTTTGATATTGGCACTTTTTCACACTTTAATGCAACTCTGTTTTCCACACTTCCTTTTTGATTTTTTTCACTAAAATGATGAATGTTTTGGCAATTTTTGCAGGGACAGCTGACATGGAATTTGGCAAAGGAGACCAAGGCTGTGCCTGAAGATTTGAAAAATTGAAAACTTTGAAAATTATTACAAAAGGACAAAATGTTTGACTTTTCTTCAAAACAGAGTTTTGAATAACAATCATAATCCATCAATGTGACAATGAAATTCAGGAAATAAAGAACATGTGTAGAACCTCCCTCTGCCCTACTGGCATTATTAGAAATTGTGAAGACACATTTTGTGAAACCCTAGACCTAGTGAGTGAAAATAACTCTTGCTAATCAAAAGACATGAAAACTTGATTTTGATGAACAGACCTGAGCCAGCAGTGCATAGCATGAGGGGGATGAATGACAAAGCCCTTCCGTCAGATTATGGCATGATCCTAACGGAATTCAACTGATCGAGCAAAATGGGACACCTAAAAATGGAATCACAAAAAGGTTTTTGATCTCTGATGGAGGGATGACCATACCAACTCTAACATTGGCTCCAATGGGGATGGTAGCTCCTTGGAGGTGCCAAGAACGACAGCTGGAAGAGATAGACAGTGCCTTCATCCATTGGGCTATGGAGTCATTATTTTGACAAACAATTATGAGACTCAAACTCAGTTTATGTGACTGGAACTTGACTCAAAACGACTTGATTATGAAACTGAAATGACTAAAAAAATGACTCGACAAACTGAACTCAAGACTGAAATCTTTCTCCAGAATTATAGCCTTCACTTCGGGCCCCAGACTGAAGAAAATATCACAGCACACACTTCTAGTCAAACTGAAATAAAATGGTATTTACAGTGACAATGTAAACAATAGAAATAACTCAGAAAAGGTACTGCTTGAGCAGTTCACCATTGACCGGCCCTCCGGGACAATCTTCCCCATTCATCTCCTTTAAAAGAAATGTATTCTGACCTCGATATGCTGCAATCTTAAAAGGACCTTTCCAAAGATCTTCAAACTTACCGTGCTTGCCCTTTTCTTCATTCATTGCATCCCACTTCAAAACCACATCATCCAACTGAAATGTGTCCGCCTTTTCTTTCTTGTCATAAATATTTTTAATTCTTTCCTGCAAATTGAATGTGTTTTGAAAAACATCTTCCCATGTCTGCTGCAAATGGATCATTTGATGTAGGCTTCTCTGCATTGGGTCATCTTCACTACCAGCCTCCGGAAGAAGTTTGACTACCGGGGCTGCAATAGAGGTAGGGAACATGGTATCAACTCCATAAACTAGCTCAAAGGGGGACATGCCAATGGATTTCTTTTGACTCACTCGATCTGCCCAAAGTGCATGGACCAACTTCTTATACCAACTCTTCTTGTTGATTTCCAGCATCTTCTTAATGATATCAACCAAATATTTGTTGGAAGACTTCGCCAATCCATTGCCATGTGGATGATAAGCGGTTGAGTGACCCAAAGTAATGTGATATTTACTACAAAACTCAACCATCCTTTTCGACTTAAAAGCTGTTGCGTTATTGGTGATTAGCTTATTCGGGCAACCAAAATGAGACAAAATATTATTCTCAAGGAATGAAATTATTATCGCATCCGTAGCTTGCCTGGTGGGAATTTCTTCGATCCACTTCATGAAATAATCTGTCGCCGTAAGGATCCATCTATGCTGAGCTGAAGAAGAAGGATGAATTTCACCAATAAAATCCAACCCCCACTGCTGAAAAGGAGCACTCACCTCAATGGGCTTAAGTGCCAAAGGATGTAATTTCTACTTTCCTTCAAAAATCGGATAGTTATGATAGCTCCTGACAATTTTGAACACATCTGCAAACAATGTCGGCTAATAGTATCCAACCCTCAGAATTTTATTTGCTATTGTTTTCCAAAAATGGGGACCGCCACAATATCCTTTATGGAAATCCTCTATGACCTAATTCACTTCTTCTTCCACCAAACAATTTAACAAAATGCCACCGGGATCTTTCCAATAAAGTGCAGAATTCAAAATACAAAACTTAGCAGCATTTAATTTAAGAGCTCTAGCTTTGTTTCTAGCCATACCCGATGGCGTGGACAAATTCTGAAGGACATATATGATATCTGAATACCATGCAAAAAGAACAAAGATTTCAGCTACCTGAATTGATGGACCTTGCTCATTTTCATCGGACATAGCAGCAATTAGATTTATGTCCAAGACATGCAGATTTGATTCAGCCATTAACTTCGCCAATCCCTGTCCTTTAACAAGCTTTGTGGGCCTTATCTCCACATCATACTCCAGTAAAGCTGCAATCCACTTGCCACGTCTTCCTTCAGGATCTATTTGGACCAAAACATCTTTGACATGAGTGTTAGGAACATAAGCTAAAATATGGGAATGCAGAATATACACGCGGAAATCTCTCAATTCTTTTACAAGTGCCAGGGCTTGCTTCTCAATAATGTTGTATTTCAAAGTAGCATCTCTTATAGTCCGGCTGAAGAATGCAATGGGTCTTTCATCCTCATCTTTTTTCTGCATTAATACAACTGCCATAGTATGCTGCGAAGCAAATGAAAATAATATAAAATCCTAAGTATAATCCAGGCTGATTAGAACTGGGGTTGAAGAAAGAGCCAATTTTACTAAATTGAAAGATTTTATAGCCTCTTCTATCCACGTCACCTGGCTGTCCTTCTTAAGCATGTTTGTAATCTCTCTTATATGTTCATCAAGATTAGGAACAAAGCGGTGCATAAAATTCATCTTACCATTAAACGATTGAATCTCCTTCTTATTCCGGGGCAGGTCAATTTGTTGAATTGCTTCCACATGTGCTAGATCAATACGAATGCCATCCTCTGAGATAATGTGCCCAAGAAGTTTGTCTTCATCCATGGCAAACAAGCTCTTCTTAGGATTCAGGGACACACCATATTTTTTGCACTTCTGAAAAACAACATTTAAATGATACAAGTGTTATTCATCTGATTCGGAAAACACGGTCAAATCATCAAGGTAAACAACCAAGAAGACATCCTTCTCATTTGCGAAAGCCAAGTCCATTGCCCGGTGAAAAGTGGCACCCGCGTTCTTCAAACCGAAAGGCATTTTGGCATAATGAAAGGTTCCCCACGGAGAGGTGAACACTGTTTTGTCTCGGTCATCTTCATGGACTAAAAATTGGTTATATCTGGAATAACCATCGAGTAGTTACATGTGAGATGCTCCGACTACTCACTGAAGTATGTGATCCGTTTTTGGCAGCGGATAATTATCCTTCAATGAAACTTTATTGAGATTCTGAAAATCAATGCACAAATGAATCTCACCTATCTTCTTTCGTACAGGCACCAAATTAGATATCCAATCTGAAAATTGTATGGGAACAATGATTCCTGATTTGTACAACCGATTGACCTCCTTTTCAATTTATGGCAACAATTTTGGATTAAGCCTTCTTAACTTCTGTCTGAAAGGTTTCTGATTAGGCTGAATAGGAATTATGTGCTGAATTATATTGGTGTCATATGTTTTCAAATCATAATACTCCCAAGCAAACACATCGGCAAAAGATGACAAGAAACTAATATATTTGGCTTTTACCTCTGGTGGCAATGTTTTGGACAGTTTTACCATCTTCGGATGTTCAGCTGTTCCAATGTTCACCTCTTCGATTCCCTTTTCTGTTGGCTGCAATGTTGGTTTCTGGGCTACGTCATCATGATCAAAGAGTTCTTCCAAACGTATCAAGCCTTTAGGAATCACATTATCCTTGAGCTACAGCACTTCCATTTGATTGATCTGCACATCATCTTTTCTGTAATCATGTTGTACATTAATTGAGGTATATTTGAACTTACCTTTGCTTTGCAGAAAATCATCAATCTCCTCATCATTTTGGAAAACTTGCCAATATCAATAATTTTCCGGGACAGTCGAACGATGTTTCACATGGATTTCAAATTTATTACTTGAATTCATAGGAATCTTCAAATTACTCGCTGCCTTAGCAAGTGCATCAACAATACTATTTTGAATACGAGGCACACATGTCAAAGTGTAATATGAAAACAACTTCAAAATGTCTAGAACAACATTCTGGTATGCCTGCATCCGAGGATGCTTTGCTTGATATTCGCCTTTAACTTGCTTAATCATCAATTTGGAGTTGCCATACACAGCAATCCTCTAAGCATTCAGCTTTATTAGGATCTTTAGGCCAACAATCAAAGCCTCATACTCAACTTCATTGTTTGAGAAATCAAAAGCAAGTTTGTAAGAACATACCCGCACATTACTCGACACTTTATTTGGAGTAGAAAAAGTACTGCATACCCAAATTCCAATTCCAACACCATCATTTCCCACTGCTCCATTGAAATCCATAGTCCACAGGCCATCTTCCTCTTCTTCTAAGTGTTGAAATTCTATTTGCTGTATTTTATCTGCTTGCTGTCCATTATCCTTTTTTGATCACTGAGTGGTATTGCCATGTTCTTGACTTTCTTTTTTCAAAACTTCTCTTAAATTCTCTGTTATTTCTAGAATACCATCTGCTGCAACTAATTGACTATCAATCTCATTGAAACTATATGAATACAAAACAAAAGACTCTAAATCTATATGTACATAATTAATCAGATGATTAATTGGTTTCTCCTTGCTTGTAATCATGTATTTCATTTTCTGCTCCGGATAAAGTTTTCTCATTTGGCCAAACACAAGAATCATTGCATAGGAGAAATCAAGCTACATAGTTCCTTTGATCTTTACTCCCCAAGATCTAGAAAGAAGCATTCCAAACCTAGGAGGTATATCCGCCACCACCACATCCATCAAAAATTTCTTTGCCGGAATCTGATCCAAACTGACCACCAAGTCTTTAATAAGCCCAATACATCTCACCCTGCTGGAATCAAATGAACAAAGATCATGCTATTTCCTGGTGATGTCCAAACCCAACTTCTCCATGATAGCCTTCGGCATAAGATTGTGGGAGGCGCCAGAATCGAACATAGCATTATGCAACACAAACTCATGCACTCTCAAACTGATATAAAAAGGAGACACATCACTATCCGGAGACTCAACATTCAATGCTGGTCCAAAAATCAGTTCAGGTTCATCATCTTCTACACTCACCATATCGGACATTGGATCAAAGTTAAAAATTTTGGAAACCTGACCTCTATAACTGTTTTTCCTCATCAGCTTTGTCAAGGGAATAGATACCTTCAATTTAGAAATTTCATTTTCTAAACTAAAAGTGGAAGTCTTCTCTACCCCTTTGGCTGGAACTTCTTTCTTCTCAGCTTTATCCTTTGGTACAATAGGCTGATTGACCCTTTCATTTGCCGATGGAGATTTGTTAGGCATAGGATCAACAACTTCTTTTCCTTTATTTGGTGCAACACGTGACTCATTCTTAGATGCTGGACTTTCCTTTCTCTTCTTGATTGGATTGATGGGGACATTTCTTTTTCGTAATGAATACTGACGCCGCTGGGCAGACAAGGCATGCATACACCCTCTCTGATACTCATCCGACTCCTCTTCTAGAGCTGTGTCATTTTCCAAGATAAAATTTGCATCCTGCTGTACAACTGAACTTTCTTCATACTCATCATCTTCAGTGATAAAAGTGGGCATATCATCAGGTGTAAAGAAGTAATTTTCTTCTCCTATTACATGGTCTTCATCATCAGATTTAGGACCAACAAAATTCTGCTGAAGAGGTGTCTTTACTTGCTACTTTTGTGATGTCAGTTCTTGTGCTGATTGCTCACGCTGTTTGATCCTAAATTGAGGTTGTTGTTGTCCATGGAAATTAGGATTCCTAATCTATGGTTCAAGCTTATCAAGTGTTAACCTTTCAATCATCTTTTCTACCTTGCATAGCACCTGATCTGAGGTAGAAGTTTCTTCCTTTATTGAGACTTTATTTTCAGCTTTCATTCTAGCTCTCTTGTCATTCAAATTTGCCTCAACACTAACATCAATTTTTTGCATTTCTTCTAAGGTAGTTGGACCTATCTCTCTTAATTGATAAGTCGTGTCCGGATCAAAACCATCCTGGAATTTAAGCAACGCTGACCTTCTAGTGGGCTTTAAATCATCAGGAATTGCATTATAAACCACATTGAATCTAGTACAATAGTCTTGCACGGATTCACCAGCATTCCGCTTGATCTTGGTGTATTCAGAAGTGATCTGAAGAGGATCTTTCTTGACATCCCAGTGATCCAAAAACTATTTTTGAAGCTCTTCTAACGTGGGAATACTTCTAGTTGTCAAAGCTCTAAACCATTTTCTTACCTCACCTGTGAAAGTCTGCATGAATAATCTCATGGCCACGTTTTCAGCATCAATCTCATGAAGCTCAAAGAAATCCGTCATCTTATCCACATGTTGCTGTGCTGTGGTACTTTGAGGAGTGCCATCAAACAAGGGAATTTTACTCTGATAATCGGTGGGCATGTCACCGAAAACTTGAGGCAGCGCGAGTGGTGCAAACCGAGCAGCCATTGCTCATGGTGGATTTGGTCTGGGGTATGTTGGGGGAGAGGGTGCAGCTGATGTGTGAGGTGTATGAGGAGGTGTATGCGGAGGTGAAGCAATTTTTGATGTAGAAGGAGTAGATGGAGGTGAATTTACAACAAACTTTTGATCAACAATATTAGGCTGTGGGGGAAGGGTGGGAATGAACGGTGGTTCGGTACGGATTTTCGAAGTGGATGCCATTACAGAAGATCCGAGGGATGCAGATGTGGCTTCTAGGAAATAAGTGATATTTGAAGTGTGAATTTCACTTTGGAGGTGCTTCAAGATAAAATTCTCAATTGATTTATTATTTCTTTCAACTTCAAGAGTTGCAGCAAAGTCAGGATTTGGAACTATAGAACCAAGAGCACTTTCGGATTTGGTTTCGAACAATGAAAATTCAAATTTTTCATCAAAATCAAGCTCTTCAAGATACTTAAAAATTGCAAGACATGAATGAGATTTAAACACAAGAGTAACAAAGCTCTCTTGGCGAACAATTCTTGAAATCAGATTGGGATTTTCGTAGAAAGGAGGAGGATTTGGATCTGGATTAGCTCTGGTATATCTCTTTGAAGCCAGCGTGTTATTTTCAAAAAAATCAAAGGGACATAAAAAACTTGTTCAGCCTTCAAAATTATAAACTTATCATCCAAAAGCCTAGAATTCTCAAATGTACTGGGGTGATTTACATGTCAAGTATCACGATTACAGGCTAGACCGGAGGTTCACTGAAGCAATGTTTATCTACTTGTGCTAATGCAATGCAAAAGCATTTCGAACGCTTCCTGGCATAACTTCAAGCTCCGTCTGTAGCTTATAAAACCAATGACATCAACAAGAAAACCATTTTCTTCCCCATTATGGTCACCACTATGTTAGAGCCTAGATTTGTCTCAGGCTGAAAAGACAAGGTTCTAGGTCGACATCAAACCACGCTCAGCCTCATAGCTAGCCCTACGAGGACAGGAGAGGGCTCTCTCTGGGTCGATCTCGGCAAAAGATAATTGATGGGGCTCGAGATGACTGTAATACAAGCTAATCTTAGGCTAGGTATAAAGTACAAGGGTTTGTTGTGAGTTTTTGGCGGTTTTTTATTGGAAACAGGGAAAGGCAAATTGGGCTCGGGGATGAGGCACAATTTCTGCAGACTTCTGATTGAGGCAAGGAAGGCAATCATTTCGATGCTTCAAAGTGAGTGAGATGGATAGAAAAGATTGATGAGGAGCTAAGGAGAGCAGGAAAGTCTCAAGAATTCTCCTTAAATAGAGGAAAACATGGAAATTTAAACAAATTCAAAGGTAGAGCATAACAATTAATGGATTCCACCTTAATCACTCATTTGTTCAGATTGAGAAGAAAAGAGAGGAAAATGATACACATAACACTAAAGAACTTACAACTACTTAGAGAAGAACACCATCAAAACATAAAGCCACATGGATCCCAAACGGTGCTGCAAAACCCTGGTATTTCCTTAGCCAAAAATGCAGAGATAGAATGTACAATGATATGCCAAAACAATCCCAAGTGTCCAACCCTGAAAATAACTTTGGAATTACATGGTATAGACTAGCCCAACCCATTCCCTTGCCCCTAGGGGTCGAGCTCATCATTCTAGGAGCTGTTTGAACTAATTCTAAACAAAGCACTAAAATCTAGGCAATCAAAACAACATGCCTCTATAAGGTAGGAAACTGATTCATTCATTAAATTTTCACTTTTTTGGTGAATGAATCCTCTAGAACAAGTAAATAAGTGCCAAAATTACATCATGTTTATCCAATTACATTGAGATAAATAAAAAATTACATCATGAAGTAAAACTAGTCAAACTGGCCGAATTTCTGAGCTGGAAGGTGAAAAATTGAGCAAAAATCCTCTGTGCGCTGCGCCAATTTCTCTGTGCATTGCTCCACTTTTGAGGCTGAGTTTGAGGCACTTTCGGAAGTCCAAATTGAGCCCAAGTGTTCTTGTTAGAAAGCCCTACCTGTTTACTTTCTAACCCAAGTGGAATTTCTGAATTTTGTACCAATTTACCCCTCCAAAACTTCAATCTCCCAAGACTGCTTCTCGTGTGTCAAAATAGGGGCAGAAAGGTCATTTTTGAGTGTTTTTTGACTTCTTGGGGACTGAAAAGTTGCCCAAACTTGTTGACCATGCACCAAAAGTCATGATTTTTGATGAAAAATCCAAAAATATAAACGTTTCTCCATTTGGGGCTTCCTATCAAAAGCGCGCGCCATGTGGCGTGGCCCACAGGGAGAAAAACCTTGTCTTTTGTACAAAAAATTTCCAAAATGTAAAAAATGCCCCAAATTTCTTGAAATTTGTGCTGGAGCTTCTTCATTAAGTTTTATGCTGGGCTAAAGAGGCTTTGGCCAGTATCTAAAGATGATCAAGCTCCCTTTGCCTCTTTTGCTTCCTTATTGCCTTCCTCAATTTTGCCTTCAAATTCCTGATTCGGGCCTTGCAGACCTTGTTTCGTGCCATGTAGTGGAAAGCCATGTGTCTCAATAATGCATGATCCTTATTGGCCTTGTCCAACAACCTCTCTAAGTGCATGTTAACTCTCTCGAGATTAGCGTCCCGATCCTCATTAATCTCTTGCTCCAATGATGTGAGCTCAATTCTTCTCCTTTGTGCAGCTTGGCGATGCTCACGAATGTTTTGTAGCTCGATGATTGCTTGCTAATATTCAAGCTATTTGTTCCTCTACTCCAATTATTTCATGGTCCACTTAGCTCTCTCCAAGTCAAGGGATAAGGCTTGGATCTCTGTTTGCTGCTCCTGGATGATCTCCCTAAGTTTGGCACTTTGTGGGCCTGTATATGTATCATCATCATGAATGAGAATGAAGTCGGTATCTCTTTCACCTGGAGGCCCCTCATCCTGAATTGGCCTCTTGCCTTTGTCTTGTACCTGTGACGCTGATGGAGGAACCGAGGCCCCTTCCACCGTGGGTGGAGATAACACTCGCTTTGCCGCTGCAAACAAATGTCTGGTGCCTCTCTGATATGTGATGTATACCGGCACACTTGCGGTCTCATGGAACTCATACTGATGAGAAGGTTGACCTCCATGCTTAACCTCTGATAATCCCCGTGAAGCTCTAAAGAATTCAAGGAGATGAAATCATCCCAGGTGATGCCCTGTCCTCCAAGCTGATAAACCACGAAAATCTTAATAAGAGAAAAATGATAGACACTGTTGAGTTACTGCCGAGGTCTTTTATGTTGCACAAGGGTGGTCATCCTCTCTATGTTCTGGCAAATGAAATATGGAATGTTCATCATCCATACCCTGGTGAAATGCATGAGAAACCTGATGTGATAAGCATAGAGATGAGAGAACTGTCCCTCATAGCTGAAATATTTCATGATCAACTTCATCAGTGGAGCATATTCATCTTTTAGATATCGGAATGGGAACACTCTCTTGAGCTGCCTCAAGAAACCAGTTTTAATGTATGGCTCATAATGCTGCCAGTCAATCTTCTGCTTCTTATGCCATGGTTCTCCAATGTTTGGTATGCCGGTTGCTAATGAGACAGATTCTGGTGTAACTGTGAAGGTGACACCGGCTAAGATAGCTTGATCTCCATGTAAGTGCAACACAAAAAGACGAGCGAGCTCATGATGAAATTGAACACTAGCCACCTTTTGACAAAACTCATAGCATGACTGATGCTGAAAACAAAACATGGCAAGAGGGCAGGCCTACAATTCTGTAAGGGTGGTCGGTTCTTCTCTAACATGTCTGCCACGTTTATGAGGCCTTTGGGGTGCCTGCTCTTCCAAGTGTGAGTCACTTTGGGTATCCACTTCATAGTTAGATGAATGCTCAGATGCCATGACTACTATTTTTCAATTGCCTTAGAGAAAAGATGCTAGTGTAGGAAGACTATGCTGAACTGCTCCTTTTAGCGATGTATTCAAATTCTGCCACCAAGGGGAAAAATGCAACAAGGTACTATTAGGAAGGGGAGGGAAAAGATGAAGAGTTTAGGGAATATTAGGATACATTTTGTTTAGGGAAATGTAGGAGGGTTTTGGAAAGTTTATCTAAGGTACAGTTTGGGGTTTTTACATTTGTAAAGCCATGGGAAGGAATTGGGAATAGGAGTTTAGTAATTTTTAGGGATAGGGAAGAATAAAATTCAGGAGAAATGGAATAAGGGAGAAGGGAATGATGGAAAGAAGGGAAAAATGGGATGTAGGGGGAACCTTGGTAACAAAACAATGAACTTGCAACCCTAACAACAATTGGCTTGAGGAATTTTAAAGGTGGGGTTTGAGAGTTTTTATTTCAACCAATAGAAGCTATAAACGACCATCACATTGGCACAAAAATGAATGAAACATTACAATGGTAGTCCTACCTGGAAAATCCAAACGATTAAATGGCAATTTGGCGAAGTTTTGAACGAGTTTCGAGCTTTTAGGTGTATGCGTCGTGCCGCATACCCAATGCACCGCACTCTGCCAGTGTGCCGTGCCCATTCAAATTTGCACTGGACAATTTCTCCCTATGTGCCACGCCTCCCAGTGTGCTGCACCACCTGTTCTATGCGCCGCGCCCGCCAAGTTTCCTCCAACTTCACCCAAAATGTGCACTTTCTCAACCAATTGCTTTGAACTATTACCTCTTTACTCTTGGCATTCAAAATGTCTTTGACCCTCATGGAGAAATCTTTATAAAGACATGGAGACATGGTTTTGATTTTTGATTCTCCAAAACACATTTTTATAATGTTTGACATTGGTACTTTTTCACACTTTAATGCAACTCTGTTTTTCACACTTCCTTTTTTATTTTTTTCACTGAAATAATGAAAGTTTTGGAAATGTTTGCAGGGACAGCTGACATGGAATTTTGCAAAGGAGACTAGGGCTGCACCTGAAGATTTGAAAAAATGAAAACTTTGAAAATTATTACAAAAGGACAAAATGTTTGACTTTTCTTCAAAACAGAGTTTTGAAGAACAGTCATAATCCATCAACATGATGATGAAATTCATGAAATAAAGAACATGTGTAGAACCTCCCTCTGGCCTGCTGGCATTATTAGCCATTGTGAAGACACATTTTGTGAAACCCTAGACCTAGTGATTGAAAATAACTCTTGCTGATCAAAAGACATGAAAACTTGATTTTGATGAACAAACTTGAGCCAACAGTGCATAACATGAGGGGGATGAATGAAAAAGATCTTCCGTCAGATTATGGCATGCTCCTAACGGAATGCAACTAATCGAGAAAAAAGGGACACCTAAAAATGGAATGACAAAAAGAGTTTTGATCTCTGACGGAGGGATGACCAGACCGACTTTAATAGAGGGAACAACTTTAATAGAGGCAACAATTCAGGAGGGAGTAATTTTCAAGGTAGAGGAAATCACCAAGGAAGACGCAATTTTTAAGGACAAGGAAATCAAGGTAGAGGACAATCTCAACATAGAAGTGAAAGGAGAGGCAGAGGACAATATTCAGGAAGAGGAAGATACTTAAGTCAAGTTGTGCGTCGAAGATGTAACAAAGCTGGCCATTATGTTGAAGATTGTCGAACATATCTTAATAAAATTCCCAAGTTTCAACGGCACTCAACGCAATTTGCAAGTGATCAAGATGATGATAACTCATAATATGTGTTTACTTCCTCGCCACCATCACAATTTTTATCTCATCTTTGAAGTGACTATGAAGATGCGTGGATCTTGGATTCAAGGGAAACTCAACACATGACTTGTCAACGTGATTTTTTCTAGAATTTTAAAGATTGCCAACATAATTCCATTTTTCTTGTAGATGATACAAAACATACTCCTTATGGCAAAGGAGCAGTTAAAGTTTTTCTCCCTGGAATTGGAGAAAAGATGATTTCTAATGTATGGAATGTACCAACGTTTAAGAAAAAATTGCTCTCTTTAGTCACAATTTGACAAGCAAGACATCAGGTGATTACGGAATATGGTTTAGTCAAGATTAATTCAGTTAAACAAAGCTTGAAAACTGTCATGATAGATTATGGAGATGGAAAACTATTACGGATGAAAGGGACAATTATTCCAAGGAATTCTTATTTTTCAAGGGCAGTTACTACAGGTATTTCACTTGTAAGACTATGGCATGTAAGATATAGACATTTAAATTTTGAGAGTCTTTCTCAATTGCAGAAACAAGGAATGGTTAAAGGACTTCCCACTTTCAAAAGGGAAAATGCAAAATTTGAAGCTTGCATTTATGGCAAACAAAGTCGAGAAAGTTTTGCAACAAGTTCATGGCATGCAAACAGACAACTACAACTAGTTCACAATGATGTTTGTGGACCACTACGAACTTCCTTTGGTGGTTGCAAATATTTCTTACTATTCATTGATGGTTTCAGTAGAATGACTTGGGTTTACTTCTTGAAGAACAAGTCAGAAGCATTTGATATGTTTAAAATTTTTTGCGAACTTGTTGAAAATGATGTCAAAGAAAAGATAGGTACTCTCAGGACCGGTAATGGGGGAGAATTCACTTCAAATGAATTCAAAATGGAGTAGTTGAAAGAATGAATCACAGCTTGTTAGGAATGGCGAGATCCATGTTAACTTTTAAGAGGTTAAGTCCAACATATTGGGCAGAAGCAATACATACAACTGTCTACATAAGAAAAATATCTCCAACTACTTCTTTAGATAGAATCACACCTTATGAAGCTTGGTTTGGTTTCAAACCTTGAGTTAAACATCTTAGAGTTTTTGTATCAGTATGTTATGCCTTATTTTCGAAAGAAAAACGAACTAAGCTTGAGTCAAGAAGTTTAAAATGCATAATGATTGGCTATTTTGATGAGAAGAAAGGGTATTGAATTTTAACCAATGGAAAATTCATTGTGAGAAAGGAGGTCATTTTTTATGAAACTGAGAGTAAGAGTGTTGAAGAAATTGAAAATCTTCTTCATGAGTTAGAATCTAAGGGAAGTAAAAGAAATGGAAAAATACAAAGTCAACCAAATTCACCAAATTGGTATGAACTTGATTTTCCTTCCTCTGAAGATGAATCATCCAGTCCATCTACATCAAAAACATCATCTAGGTCTTCTAGCAGTTCATCCGCATCTCCAAGCAGCAACAGTTCTTCTGACAGTGATTCTCCACACTCTTCACTTGAATGAAGAACATCACTTTATATTAATCCTCTTTATAATGACGGAGATTTTTTAGAAGTGCAAACAAGTGAGCACCAACTACCGAAATGGGCAGTTCAACTTTTGAAAGATGTAAAGCCTCATGAGTACAATAAATTAGGCACCAGAAGGGCACATAGAAGTGAAGGCAATTTTGCCTTGATAGTAAATTATTTTACTGAACCTTCCACATACAAAGAAGCAGTAAAACATAATGAATGGCAATAGGCTATGGTTGAAGAATATCAATCAGTAATTGATAACAACACTTGGGAAGTTGTTGATTGTCCATCAAATTTTAAACCCATAGGATGCAAATGGGTTTACAGAATTAAGTATAATCAAAAGGGAGAACTTGAAAAGTATAAAGCATGACTTGTCACAAAAGCTTTTGCGGAGTAGGAGGGCATTGATTATGAGTAAACTTTTTATCCTACAGCTAAATGGAACATCATCCGATTAACACTTGCATTGGACGCTCAGAAAGGACGGAAAGTTCATCAAATGGATGTGAAAAGTGCTTTTCTCAATGGGGATTTATATGAAGAATTGTATATGACACAACAACGAGGTTTTGAAATTGAAGGGCAAGAACATAAAGTCTGCAAATTGATTAAGGCTTTATATGGATTAAAACAAGCTCCCCGAGCTTCGTATGTAAAGATGGATGAATACCTTAAGAAAGTTGGTTTTCAACGAAGTGAATCTAATGATACTTTGTATGTGCGACAACAGGGAAAATTTTGTTAATTCTTGTTATGTATGTAGATGATTTGATCATTACTGACAATCATGATGATCATATTGCACGTGTGGAAAAGAAGTTACATGCAGTTTTTAAGATGACAGATTTGGGATTACTTCACTACTATCTTGGAGTTGAAGTCTTCCAATTTCTACATCATATTTTCATTTCTCATAGTAAGTATGTAGTAGAGGTTCTTCAGCAATTTGGCATGTAGGATTGCAAGCCTGTTCTCACCCCATGGAGCAAAACTTGAAACTTTCAAAATTTGAAGGGGGGGGTGGGGGGGGGGGGAAGGTGGACAATACAACATACAGACAGTTGATTGATAGCTTGATTTATTTGACAAATACTTGTCCTAATCTATCTTATGCAGTCAGTATTCTTTCACGTTTTATGCAGGAACCACGAGACAACCACAAGAATGCAGCCAAAACAGTTCTTCGATATATCCAAGGAACAAAAGATTTTGGTCATCTTTACACAAAGACTAAAAATTTTGTACTTGGTGGATATTCCGATGTCGACTTTGCTGGAAGTATTGATGATCGAGCATCAACATCAGGTTATTTAATGAACATGGGGTCAGCCGCAGTATCTTGGAGTTGTAGGAAACAAGCTATAGTGGCCACTTCTTCAGTAGAAGCAGAGTACATTTCAACATGGGAAGCAACATGTGAAATTGTTTGGTTGTGCAGAATTTTGCAGGACTTGGGCATTTCTCAGGTAGAAGCTACATCATTATTCATTGATAACCAGTCAGCCATCAAAATTGCCAAGAACCCATTTTTTCATTCAAAGACAAAGCATGTGGACACCGTGTATCATCATATCAGATCTCTCATTTCCAAAGTTGTCCTCAAGCCAGTTTATTGTCCTTTTGAAGATCAGATCTCTGACATTTTCATGAAATCGCTTAGCAGAATAAAATTTATGAAGTTCAGGGATGAACTTGGTATCTTTTGTAATGTATTTTTGGATCATAGGGGGGAATGTTAGATGATCCAAAAATAAAATATTATCATAGATTATAAAGTAGGAATAAAATAATTATTAATTTAAGATATTAAATTAATAATTATTATTCTAGAATGTTTAATTATTTAATGGAGATATTTAGAATTAGTATATTGTTGTAACAAAATATGACTCTCCAAAAGTGTCGTATCTTAGGCTCTATTTTAGGAGATTTGTTAGCTAGTTGTTTTGAATAGAATTTATTGTAAATGGACACTTGTTATTTAATAAGTGAGCCAAAATTAGAGGTAGTTAGGACATGGAGCTTATAAATAGCTCATCGCAAGAGTGTTTGGATGTTTGGGTGTAAACTCTTGCAAAATCAAATATGTAATTATTTTTTCTGATTAATAAAACTATGTGTATGAGGACACTTCTGCCATTAGAAATTTTAAAAGCTAAGATAGAGCAGAGCAGAGAAGATTTAAAATTTAAAATTGGTGAGCTAAATATTTAAGAGTGAGAATATGAAATTAAGAGTAGCTTAAAATGCAATACATACCATTACTGAGAAAAATATCCATTAAGCAACCGATTGACATCTAACAAGGTATCAATTCAAATGTAGGAGTGAGTTTGAAAGGTTTCCTCACCATTTTTGGTAAATGTTGTGTTATATAATCCCAACATCGTATCATTTTATCGACCACCAATCCTTCATTATTAATCCTTGTCTCTCATTTTGTGAGTAACTGCAAAATTTAATGTCTCTCGCCTTCTCCCTTCTCCCTTCTCTGTCCATGTACATTTCCTACCACCATGGATTCATCTCAGGGTTGATTTAGGAGTACAGATAACATATGCTGAATACATCTCTGCATGGAGTTTATTGCTAGAAATATTCTTAGTCTAAGAGTTCATCTATTTCTTTACTGTCTTTTCAGGCTATTGCAATTCTTTACTAGAGTTTACTGTATTTATTTTAGTGTACAATGTCTTACCTGGGTTTATTATATTTAGTTTAATGCACAAAAATTTACTAGTGTTTTTTAGTTTAATGTACAATGTCTTACTCATCTTTGCTAAAGTTTATTTTTAAGAGTTCTCCTTTGAGTTCTCCTTGATTGCCTTATTCATCACCTTGTTTCCTTCAACATATTGGAGGTTTTTCATCATATGGTGCCATCATGAAGATCATTGGAGGTAGGGCATGTCATCATGTTTATGTTCCACATAAGTCATTATGTAGTCTTTTATCATAGACATGTTAGCAAGAAGCATGATTGACACTTCATCAACTTAAACAAGAGTTGTAGTCATCTTCTTGCATCTTCAATAATGTTTTCCATCCAGTCACTGCTATATCAACGATTAACTATTGAAGTCAATGACATCCTAGATTAATAATATGACTTGGTTGACATGAATATAGATGGTGTGCTATCTGGACTCGATGTGATGATGTGTTGAGTCATGTGTATATGTGCATGTGTTATACATGTGTAAATGTGTATACATTGTACCATGTCATATGAATTCTTGTGCTATGTGTACATGGAATCATGTTATGTGTACATTACATTGTGCCACAAATGTATGTGTATATGTTGTGTAAAGGTTTATGATGGACAAGAATGGCAATGTCTGGGCCTATTTTTAGGATGGGTATATATGGGACTGTCTCGACCTATGAGGTGTGGAATAAACTTGTTTCCTATCAATAGAAGACTACCTGGTGTGGTAATGCCCATATTCACGGGGTAGTGAATGGTCTTGTACATATATCCCATGTGTCCACCATTGGTGGATCATTGAAGAGAAGGCACTGGGTGGTTGTTAGGATAGGTAATTTACCCTGTGTGCATACAGGAAAAGAGAAAGCATTCAAAATCAAGGTAAGTACCAATACTTTATTAATCTGTGAATTTTAAATCATGAACACGCTTTAGTACTTTTACTTATGATAATTTGGGTTTTGAGCTAACCTGATGTGATATTTTAAATTATGATGATTTGGTTTATGAACTAGCCTGGTTTTGCTGTGATAGGAATTATGGTAAAATTCCAAGATTCATTGAAAGAATAAACTGCTAATAATGTATGATTTAAAATTATTCAATTTTCTTATGATGAGTCTGATGAGATTTGAGTGTCTATGATGGAGGACTATGCATGATATTACTTAGTTTAGATTAACAAAGCTAATCACAAGGTAGAATAACAACAATGTACAAAAGCCAAAGATTTAAGGAAAAGGGCCATTGTGGGACAATAACACCAATGGTGCCAACTAATTTCCATAAGCATGTTATGACCGATATGCTAGTATTCAGGTAGGGATGTGCCTTTGTTTTGAGGCCCTTGATGTGAGGAAGCCTTTCCAAGGAATGGGTCACTTGAGGGACTAATAAGTATAGAAGGGGATACCTAAACTTGGAAGGTGAGTGACTGCACAGAAGGGGAGCGACCAGATTGCCTAAGGGACTGGGAAGCATAGAAGGGAAGGCCATGAATTAAATTTGTTTTGAATGGTCACAAGCATAACTGATTGGAATCAAACACACAGTGGGGATGTTCCTAGAAATAATGAGCCAATAAATGTTTGCTAAAGGAACAAGGAGCACAAGGATAATAATGATAGACATTGGAGGTAAGAAACACTCCAAAGAAAAGGAACATTCCAAATTGGATTTAATACATCAAGATCCAAAAGGCTACAAAAAGGGACATTAGTAGATGGATAAATTTATAAAGTAATGGTACCGGGAGAGTCAGTGAGCCACTATGTATATAAATTCAATTGTAAAAGCTGAAATGTGACATATATATAAAGTTTCATATTAGCTGTATTTTGTATTTTAAGCAATTATTTTTATATTATATATGATCATTAAACACCAAGGATGGTGTTCCCCCGAGGGGAAGGGGTTTGTGATAGACCCAATCACTTTTCACCTTTGAAGAGGTTCTAAATATTTTGAAAGGAAAATATAGGTACATGGGCTGAGCCAAAGTTGACAATTGATTCCAGGGTTGAGGAGGATATGCCCCTCAAGACAAATGGCAAGCAAGGAGGGCAAATGTTAAGTGGTATTGGGAAGATTGACTTTCAAGACTTGGACGACATATGCAAAAAAACTAGCTAGTGATGACAAGGCCAATCACCACATAAATATGGAAACAAAGGATAGAAGGTACATTTTTTATTGGTACAAATAATTTAGACAAGATTGGACACTAACTACCAATAGGTAGAGTTTGAACATCTAATGACAAAAGACAAAGAGCCAAATGGAAAGGAAGGAGAGTGGAAGAGCATGAAGATTCTGATCACACATACATAAAACCTTATCTATACATTCTAATTCAAATACTGGCCCCTATATCCTCCCTAAGGCAACACTCATAGGCAAAGAAGTGGTTCAAACATTGTTAAGAATATTCTTCCATTTAAGGCCGAGTGGGCAGTGTATAAAATGGAGATTGAAGAGATCTCTGCAAGCAGAGAGGGGCTCGATATTGTTGTGTAGCATTTTTGGGATCCCTAGTCCTATTTGTAGAATCGTTTTGGTCTCTGGAGCATTCCTCTCAAGCCCTGAAATCTGGCTCGGGGGTTACAACCACACAAGAGTTCTGATTGCAACTCATCTATGGTTGGGAGGCGAGTTACTACCCCTGACTTAGTTGCCTATATTCATTTGAGGTAAGTGATTCTCTCATGTTAATTATATAGGGAATTGTTGTTTCTATTAGTATGACAAACATATAGTGTGTTGCAACTACTTACATATGTTGAAATGTTATTACTAGTTTTATGATTTTATGTATGCCATGCTCATATAGCACACATTCATAATACGTTGTGTATGGTCCTATGTATGCAATACAATATGAACTATTGGGAACAATGCATATTACCTATATTCATGTTTCCCCTTGTGTAATCTCCACATAATTGAGGAAAGTGGATAATGATTCTTCTTATAGGGCCTTCAAAGGGAGATCAAGAAATGGGAACCATCGATAGTCTCAGAATTTATTGACTAGATTACATGGAAATGATATTTCACTATTAATTCATATTTACCATAAATTTCTAATATAACTGATGGTATTATAAAACCATAGATGCAACTAATAAGAAAAATATTTTGTGGAGAACACTTTTCAATTTTGATATTACTAAGAAAAATAAGGTTGAAAAAAACCATTCTATGTCGATTTTCCCATTCGAGTTTCCAACATAGATATTCATTTTATGGTTGATCCTATGATTGTGTTTTGCTATGTAATTGCTACATTTTTGGGTTCTTTGTTTGCATGCTTATTTCTCATTTAATTAATTAATTTCCACAACACCCATTACTATGATTCAATTTTTGTATGCTTGCTTCAGTTCACCGGTGGCATCTCTCATATTTATTAATTCTATTGATCACTGAATCAAAAAAATGACAACAATCCTAATTCCACATCCATTTTGGATTGCCTTGATGTTTAGTAATTACAATGTTTCATTTCTTACTCGTGACTCTTTCTATGTAGACCTAGACTACAAACTTTTACGTCTGGGCGTAGAGTCATCTATCTTTTCAACTCAGCATTGAATGGTTCATGGCTTAATCATGAATGTGAGAGGACTGTGTAGTGGTGTTGTCAACCCCTTTGACTAGTACAAACCCATGGGCTTTGACATCTACCAACAACACCAAATAAAAAGGCTTGTTGGAGGAATTGGGCTATAGTTACAATAGTTAGTTATATTGTATCTTCTTTGTAGAGAAAATGGTATGCCTTATACAACCATCTCTTAGTTCTATTTTAGCTAGATATTACCATCCCACAGTGAATTAATTCATCCGCAAGACTTTGATAGTGATTAGTTGCTATAGGAGTGATATTTAAAAGGTAGAGTATGCTATTTTGCTGGTATAATAAAGTGTTGTTGATTATTTTTTGAGCTTGGTTGTATTGAGCACAAAGCTATAGGGAAAGAGTGAAATTGAATTTTCTACTGGACATGATCTCAACAATACAAACAAACACACCAACTTTGAAACCAATCTAAATAGAGCACTAGAAACCTAAACTCAGTTTGTTGAAAATTGCATAAACATTATGATTTATTTTGTAGTAAGCATCCATGTTGATGAGATGAATAGGCCATAGGTCCACCATCTATAGATCAACAAGAGGTATAGTATGTATTTCCCCGTAAATACCACCAAACTTGTAGTCTTAAAACCCTAAGTTATTCCAATGGGCAAAACCTCTATAGAGTTGGTTAAACAACATGATATATTTTACCAGATTGCTATATTAATGTAGGTTTTTTAAATAAATGTGATAAAACCCATCTATGCTCATTGTTATTCTGGAATATAATAAGATAAAAATAAAAGGTCCATTAAATAACTTTTCTGAAAATTTTGATAGACTACAATGAGAAAAGTGAATGTGTCAAGTTAATCTCATAGAAAAAGTTTTATATAGTGCTCTGAACCACTAGTTACAAAGTCAGAATCATATTCATAATATCAAATATAAATGGAATGCTCAATGCAGCGTATATGGTACTGTTCCTTTTATGGATATTTGTTTTAGAGACATATTTTTCAACATTGATTATGTTTTGATTAGGATAAATGGTAAAAGTCCTAGGCTTTATGGATAATATCCATACTCAAACCCATAAAGACATGATGTTGCATTGAGGAAAGAAAGTATAACTTGCATCATAGTTCTCTTATATTTAAACATTTTTTTACCCCATTCTCATAACTGCACTTTTAGGGTCGATTACCATAGTAACCAACTCTAGTTAGACAAGGGGGTGTGTTACATTCTCCAAGACCATTTGTAAGCTCAATTAAAAATTATTAAATATTCTAAATATCTATTTATATTTATATAAATAATTGTAATCACAAGAGGCTTTGAGTAATATTAAAAGGCGGAGCTTTCTAAATTTAAAATTCATGATTTAGTTTATCTACTAGATCCTATATAATATGACACATACCCTAACAATCCTATAAATTATTTTATTCTCTTGAGAACAAAAATACCAATGTTATGTTTTTTTTTTATCGTTAAAAGACTATCTAGACTATTATATTATATTTACAAAATAGACATTACAGACAGTGAGACAGGCTTTCCAGGGCCAGCAGTTGCACCTTGGATAGTTTAACTTTGAGACAAAAAGCTCCCTCGCAGGGGCAGCACCTACAGAACTTCCAAAATTACCTTCCAGACTAACAGAGTCCCTCAAAAATCTAATTGCTGCTGGAGGCCCAAAAGATGTGAGAGTCAGCATGCTAAGGGGCCTCATTACTCTGAACAGACTCATGACTGCCCACGCAGGGGCTTTCGACATAAACTGACTGAACCCAACAGTAAAGAAAATTGACACTAGACTCGACATACATAAACCAGACGGACAGACGCATAAACCGCCAGCCAACAAACAAAGTGAAATCCGGAACCGACATACCCGCAGAAGCTTTAATCCTGGTTTCTGGCTGAGAGAGGAGGATCTGTGTTGAGCCGGGGTTCAGTGTCCTGGTCCTCGCAGAGGCTTTTGTCTTCCACCACGTAGCACCATCCCCGTCCCTCGGGGACTCCTTCCCACATCGCTTTCCACTTGTCCACATCAATGCCCTGAGGTGCTGGCCCCAATGGGGGTGAGGTGCCTTGCACAGTCTCCTTCCCCAGATTGCCTGCCTCGTTCGGTGGCAACACCTCAGGGCTTTCCTTATCAGGGCTGTCCTTACCAGAAATTCCTGGAGGCTTCTCCATCGCGTCCTTACCAGAGCCTTCTGGAGGTTTCTTCGACGTGCCCAGAGGATTTCCGACTCCAAATTCTTCAGGAATTTTTGTGAAAAGAACCTGGAAATGTGGGCATTGACTCCCGTATTGTCCATTGAGCTACCCAGAGTGAACACCACAGAGCCAAATGCTGGAAGCAATGGCCCTCCCTCGCTCGAGCTACCGACCTCCACGAATTGCCCGACTGGGAGTTGTGTGGCTCTTGCTCGGTTATGACAGTAGTAGCAACAACAATGGTGGTGTTCATCTGCTGCAGGGGTTCGAGAAGAGGATCCTCTCCCTGGTCCTCGTCTGCTAGGCTGTCGCTCCCATAATTTGGCCATGTCTTCTTCGCTGCCACCCTCGTATGCCCACTCCGATGAAACGATTTCTGAGCACCCTCCTCCTGCCCGCGGGTTAACCCTTCTCGCATCCAATTGAACCAGAAATCCCTCGAATTGCCCCCCCTGCTTACGGCCACAAGTTGAATTGCAGTGGTAGGCCACAGCTTGGATTGCAGCAGGAGGCCTAACATCCACCGACTCGCAGTTTCTCTGCTCTCGCACCCGTCTAACCTTAACCTGCCAATGCACCCACATCCTTCGTTGATATTGTATGCCATTCCTTCTCTGCAGTCGAGCATTAACTGCATTCTGCGCCACCATCGAGAACCTCTGCCTTGCATTGAATACCCATCGCTTCGCTGCTGGACCATTATACCTTGACGGCGGTCGAACCAGACGCATTAAGGTAACCACGGGGCGGCACATGCTGGGCATGTGGCACGTCCCCCCTTGACAAGTCATCACCCGCATCCGGGGATTCAGCATCCCTGTGGAGTATACTTTCACAATCCTGTTTCTGTTGGTTGCTTAGGATGATGTCCAGTTTGCCTTCTAGGAAGGGCTGGTCACAGTCTACCCCAATACTTGCCAGGAGATCAGCTATCTTATTACCCTCTCTTTTGGTGTGATGGAAGGAAAGGGCATTGTGATTGCGCATTTCGTAAGCAATGTTGCTTAGCCTAGCCTCTAATCTCCAGCTGTCAGCTACCTTCCTGGCTTGAGAGCCATTCTGAATGCGAGTTGCCATGTTTATGAGGATTTGAGAGTCGCCCTCCACAATCAGCGGTTGAAGATTGAGGCGTCTTGCTACTAGGATCCCTTGCCACATCCCTTCCAACTCCGCTGAATTGTTGGTATCCCATCCTATATTGCCGAAGTAGATCTGCAGGGGGGAGCCGTTGTGATTCCTTATGATGCCCCCAAATCCTGCTGGCCCAGGGTTGCCTTTCGAGGCTCCATCGAAATTAAGTTTGTATGAGTTGATGGGTGGGGCAGTCCAGCCATTAACCTCCTTGCCTTTGCGATTCACTGTCTGATGCATGGTGGGCTCTTGTAGCAGCTGCAACTTCCAGTTGTCTAGGATGTTTTTCTCGTTGTCTGTTGTGGGGAGATCCTCTTTAGTCCATGTTCTCAGAAGCATGGTTTCTTGGAGATTGTTGTGTATGCTGTTCCAGATGTTCTCAATGGTCCTACTTTGATTTTTGAATATGCGCCTGTTCCGTTCCTTCCAGATGTTCCATAGTAGAATGCCCGGGATAATATTCCACAAGTGGTTGAGAATCTCACAATTGTAAGGTCTTTTCGGCCATTGACGGATGGTGTCTATGATACCGTCAGCTTCTCTGCATCGCCTTTGGCATCTGAATTCTACCTTTTCCCATAATTGAGTGGCGATTGAGCAAGTTTCCAGAAGATGCTGCAATGTTTCCTCGTTTTGAAAGCAGTTATGGCATATGGAAGGTCCTTGAAAATTACGTTTCCTTAGCTTGTCCCATGTGAGAATCTTCTTGTGCCCAACCAACCAGAGGAAGTGTGATATTTTGGGCCAGGCTTTGAAGCTCCATATCCTTTCCCATAGAGGATCTGGTCTGATGGGGAAGTTGCCTAACAGATTGTAGGCTTCTGAGGTGGAGTATGTGCCTTTAGGTAGGTAGCCCCATCTGAGAATGTCCTCATTGTTTTCATATCTGATTCTTCTTTTCTTTAACTCGTTTTCCAGTGCTGCTGTCTCCTGGAGGCTAGTGATATTGGTTATTCGATTGCCTGATTGCCATTTCCTAAATCTGTTCACCACTTCCTGTGCCCAAAATTGATGCACCGTGGCTTGCTGCTGCTCCTGGCTGCTTGGAATGATCCTTGCAGGGAGAACACTTGAGAGTTTGGGCATCTGGTTCCAGGCATCATTCCAAAACCTAGCACTGTGACCATTCCGTATTTCCCAAAAGCTGTGTTTCTGAACGAGCTGATGATGCTGTTTGGCTGCGTTCCATATAAGTGACCCACTGGTAGTGGGCATGAACCTTATGAGCTCTGCTTGGGGCATGTTGTTGGTGTATTTGGCGGTCCATATTCTGGCCCATAACTTGTCTGGACTAGTCACCCACTGCCACCATATTTTGGCCGTCATGATGGTGTTGCTGTGCTCAGGGTCCCGAAGACCAATTCCGCCTTTGTTTTTGGGCTTACAGACAGTGTCCCATTTAACCAGTGCCCATTTGCGATTGGTAGCAGAACTTCCCCAGAGAAAGTCGCGCTGCAGATTTCTCAATCTCTTTAAGACCCATTTAGGTGCAGCCAGGATGGAGAAAAGATAGAGAGGCATGGATTGAAGGATGGCCTTGATAAGCACAACCCGGCTAGCCAGATTTAGGGATTGATTGGTCCATAGATTGAGCTTGGACTCAAGATTCTCCAGGAGGGCACGCCATGCAGGCTGCTTTATGGCCGAGTCTGTGAGGGGAGCCCCCAGGTACGTGGAGGGGAGGGAAGCGGATTGGAAACCCAGGATACGGGAGACAGCGAGTTTAACAGACGGAGGGGTATGGAAGAAGAATATTTGAGATTTGGAGCTGTTGACATGAGTGCCTGAGGCTTTTGAGAAGTCGTTGAGCAGGGTTTTCAAACTAGAGGCTTCCTGAGCTAAAGGATAGCCATAGAGCATGGTGTCATCAACAAATTGCTGATGAGAGGAAGCCGTGGTGCTGTGAATAGAGATCCCTTTAAGCTGGTTAGAGTGGAGGGCTTGCTTGATGTGCCTGCCCAAACCTTCCGCCATAATCACAAATAGGAATGGGGATAGTGGGTCCCCTTGTCTGATTCCCCTGGAGGGTTTGAAGGGACGGGAGGGTAAGCCATTGACGAGGATGGAGAAATGGGAGGATGAAATGAGGCTCATGATCCATCTTACCCAAGAATCACAAAATCCAAAAGCCTTCAGCATATGTTGAATGTAAGACCAGCTGAGCTTGTCGAAGGCCTTGGAGAGGTCGATTTTAAGTAACATACCAGCTTGGTTGGATTGCTTGAGCGAATGTATGATTTCATGAGTGAGGATAATACCGTCCATGATCTGTCTGCCCTCAACATATCCTGACTGCTCCGGAGAGAAGAGCATAGGTAGAAGAGGTTTGAGCCTGTTTGCTATTACTTTGGATATGACTTTGTAAAGGACATTACAGAGGGCAATGGGCCTGAATTTATTAGGGGTGATGGAGTTTTCCTCTTTGGGGATGAGAGCTATAAAGGTGGAGTTAAGGGAGGGGAGCAGCCAGCGAAGGGCCCTGGATTCTTCAACTATTTGCCAAACCTCCATTTTAATCAGGTCCCAGAAAGCATGAAAAAATGTAGTTGTAAAACCATCAGGGCCAGGGGCTTTACCTTCTTTGAGCTGCGCCATTGCTTCGTCTACCTCGTGAATGAGAATTGGGCGCATGAGCAGCTCGTTGTGCTCCTATGTGACCATCCTAGGAATGTTGCTGGTAATTTTCTCAATCGCACTCTTCCAATCCACCGTCTGCTCCTGGTGTACCTACTTGAAGTGGTTGATGAGGATTTCCTCTATCTTCTCATGTTCTTCTTCTTTGGTTCCCTCTGGGCTTTGGATGAAAGGAATTTTGTTGTGCATTCTTCTTTGCACTGTAGTGTTGTGAAAGAACTTAGTGTTGCGTTCCCCTTCTTTTAGCCACCTGATTCTTGATTTTTGCCTCCAGTAAATTTCTTCCTGCTTTCTTCGTTCTTCGAGCTGATTATAGATGTGCTTCTCTTTGGTCAAGGTTGCCTCCGTGTGCCCTGTGTTGATTACTGTCTGGTGTAGATCCTTGAGCTCCTGATTAAGCTCCTGTTGTGCTTCAAAAATGTTCCCAAAGGTCTCCCGATTCCATCGTTTGAGGTGGCCTTTTAGGAATCGCAGTTTCTGTTGTAGCTGGTACATCCTTGAGCCTTCTGGTGGGACAAAGGAGGTCCATATGGTTCTGACGAAGTCCTTGAATGCTGGATGCGTTAACCAAAAACCTTCAAAGCGGAATGGTTTTTTGGTTCTGTCCCCTGGTCGCTGCCAATGCAGAGCTATCGGCCAGTGATCCGAGCCAGAGTGTGCCAGAATCTCCGCAGTGAAGTCACCACCTAGATGGACCGCATTATCCGAGATCAAAAAGTGGTCGAGTTTGGAGGCAATCTGGTGCCTGCCTCCTCTGTGATTGCTCCAAGTGAAGGTTCCATTGCAGAAGGACATGTCGATGAGAGAGGCGTTGTGGATGAAGTCCTTGAAATGTTCTGCTTCAGGTTCCAACCTGGATCTTCCTCCGGTTTTGTCCTCGATTTTGGTTATCATATTGAAATCCCCTGCAACAATCCAAAGCGGATGCTGCCTGTTAGCGTTTAGCGCTTCAATGGTGTCAAGGAGCACTTTTTTGCTGCCACCGTCCTGCGGAAAGTAGACATTGGATAAATTCCCATGAACCTTGGTGCCCAGAATGTGAAAGGCAGCTTGAATGAGGTGATGGGAGGCGTGGAAGTCAGTAAGCGATATTGCCTGAGTGTTCCAGGCGATTGCTAGCCCTCCCGAAGCCCCCGTTGCATCCACGGCTACTGAGCGGCAACCTGGCCAAGCCTTTGAAAGTATTCGACCTAGCGTGTGACTATTGCATTTTGTTTCTTGGAAGAAACACATTTGCGGTTTTTCCAACTTGATCATGTTTTTTAACATCCTAGATTTTGCGGGGCTGTTAAGCCCTCTTAGATTCCAGGAGATAAGCTTCATGGATAACTGGTTTGGGTAGGGCTAAAGTACTTCGTAAGCTTCGCATATCTCCCTGAGTCCACCAGGAGTTTGCCTACCTCCATTGTTCTCTGAAGATCTGTCTTTCTCCCTCTTTTTTTGGAGTCCTTTGGACGCAGATTGCTGTCCCAAGCGCTATCAGGTTGAATGCCTAGTTGCTGTTGGTGGAAGGCTCTGGATATGACCTCTTCCAGCTTTTCTAAATCAGTCTCTGAGATGGAGTCATACGCCTCTTTCCTACAAGCTAGCTCCAATCCAATGATGTCCAAACCATGGAGATCTATGCTTTCAGGTTCTACCTCCATTATTTGAGCTTGACTTGTGTCTTCTTGAGTGATCTCTGAGATCTTTAGGGGAGTCGACGTCTCATCCTTCTCCTTTTCCTTGGGGGTCTCCTCTGGTTCTTTCTGGTGCCTGCTTAGGATGGTCGGGATTAGAATGGGGGTTTTTGAATTGGGAGGGGGACTGGAAGGGGGGGGGGGGGTGGAGGAGGATGGGCGGGTAGGGATGTTATTGTCATGTAAGACTTGATCTTCAGGGAAATCGCTGAGAGACTCAAAGCTGTTCTTGGAAGCAGGGTTGTGGGAATTGGGAGGCTGAGGTTTAGAGGCGTTCGGGGGCTTCTTATGCGTACGCTTTCTATAAGAGACCTGGGTGAAGCCATCATGAGATGGGGGATCAGAAGATTCAGGCGGGCTTGCTTTTGCAGAGAGAGGACAGTCCCGAAACAGATGCCCTATTGCATGGCATCTTCGACACCTGAACGGCACATGTTCATAGTCTAGGGGCTGAGTCCATTCCTCGTCGCGATGGGCTAGGGTTATTGAGTCAGGAAGAGCTTCATTAAGACGGATAAAAACACAGATCCTTGCGTAGGATATATACTTACGAGTTTTTGTATCCTCAGATGCTCTGATATATTGTCCCACTCCATTACCTATGCGCTTCAAACTTTCCTCTTCCCAGTATTCATCGGGGAGCGAGTATAACCTGATCCAGACCGGAGCCCATGTGAGATCCTCCTTGTCAGGGTTGAATCTGGGTTTCCAGTTTGTGATATAGAGGCCTGCTGAGTTAAAAAAGTACGGTCCCCCTCCTAGGATCCTGTATTTATCTTCTAGGCAGTAAAAGATGGCGGTGAAGAAGCCCTTCGGCCCTAGCTGGAGAGAGACATCTCCCTTAGGCTTCCACTTTGCCGCGATCCATCCATTTAGGGCCCGTTCGGTTGGCCAGAACCCTATAAATTTGCCAATGATTGCATGGTCTGTCATGAACTCAATCCTACTGTCAATCTTATCTCCAGGCAGTTCTATGCGCGGCCTAACCTTGGCTACCGGTCGGCAGGTGGAGGAAGTGACCTGCGGTTCAGTCGTCTGGGTCTCTTGTGCTTCTGGTTTATCATTGTCGTCTTCCTGTTGCTTTTTCCCCTTGCTCAGTATGTCCGGATCCACGGATCCAAATATGACTTCAGGTCCCGTACTATGCTGTGAGGGGGAGGGCTTTGACGCCCCCCCATGGGGTTGAACCATTGTTGTTCGTTGTTCCCCTGCAGCTCTGTCACGCTGTAGCGAATAATGATCAGAGCCTGAGCTCGATCCGCCGTGCAGAGTGCGCCGTCGAGGGTTTCTTCCTTCGAACCCTAGCTCAGTCGCTCATCCAAAATACCAATGTTATGTTATGTTATATTCTTCTTAGAATTTCAATCATGGTGAAATATCATGAAGGTGGCATGCCAACCAAGTAATAGCAACATTGCGTGCCACCATTCCATTTTAGATAGAAACGATGCATGAAAGTTGGGAGTGGCTTTGGGAACTATAAAATTATTTTCAAATACACTTATAATGAAACTATGGCTCAAGAGATTAATGTAAAACTTATTGTAAACTTTTAGAAGAAATAAATCTCAAAACTACAGGATTCTAGGGCAAAGTTTGTTCATACCATGGGTTGGAATTTGACCAATAGTTTCTAAGAACTTATTATTTTAGTGACAAATGTAAATTTTTATAATTTTTATTGCAAGAATACCATACCTAAGATTATATGAATACAATATTTCATTCATAATTTCCACTGTATGGATATATAAATACCCATCATTTTGAGATCATGATGTGTTAGACTGAAAAGTGGTTCAAGCATTATGTACTAGTGACCAGATTAGTAGGAATCCCATAGTTGGTGAAATCATGAGTTTGCAAGTTTGGAATTAAGCCTTTCCATAACATGGATAACTATGAGGAGTAGTTTGATTGTTCAAACAATGTGATGCACGATGATGAGATATTTGTTGAATTTTAAATTATGGTTCCAATAATAACATAGTTAAGATAGGACACAACCTAAAACCCTCTTTCAAATATGACCTCATCTTACAATAGGGCTTGTTAGAGGGACCACTCAAAAACTCCGTTAATATATGAAGATTCTATTTGAAGATTAATAATTACTAGATGTTAGGGTCACATAATTTGGTTATTAAAGGTTACCAGGCATTATACGAGTTGGAAGAAGTGTTATTGGATGAAAATCCTAAGATGTTGGTGGACGATCTTTAGCCTAGGCTTGAAGAGTAAACCTTCCACTCTTTCAACATAAGATATAGGTTTGATAAACATATTAAATTAACTAAGACCCATCATTATGGTTAGGAAAAACTTCCTCTTACTCTCACACCTTTAAAGACTATGTCTATGATGAAGGTGTTGACGGGGCTAGAAATCTGTCAACCAAGAGAGTATCCCAGATGAAAAGTCCCAATTATACTTTGCACCATTTGGTGTGGGAGCTATTCCATAAATAAGGCTTGACTACCATATGTTTGTAGAGGATTTTCTTGGCTACAATGGTAAGCATAAGAGAGTAATGGACTCGTACTTTCAGATGAACAAGTGGGAATGCCTTGTGAAATGTTCAACTACAAAATGTATCGAGGTTCTTTTACTGAAAGGGAGGAAAAAGTGAGCCTTTGAAGGAGGGATAACAATAATAATCTAGTAAAGACACCTGAGCATATACATATGAATGAATTGTTGATCAACCAACGAAATAGTTCACAAAGAAGCAATGATTGTTAAAACACATACAGCACACCTTCAACAAGATAAGTATCAAATCCACAGAAATAGTTCAGTTTCCTTAGTACAAATGAAAAAAACATACATTGCAAACATTCAAAGAATAGTCTTACAATATTTATGACGTATCCATGAAAGTGTGATGGCTTAATGAGCTTCGAAATTAAGAAAAAATTCTAAGATACATCAGTAAGTGAACACCACTAGCTCCAATAGTGGAGCATTAAAGCAACCACTTGCTCCTCCAAGAAAACTGCATTAGAGCAACCACTTGCTCCTCCAAAAAAACTATCTTCCTCTCTAATACCTGGTAGGAGGAGCCAAGGTGAAAAGTCCTTTGCATGAGCTATGAGGGTGTATATATAACAAATGGGGTGACTATTCACCTCCCTTGTGACTCTTGGACTACCCTCATTACTGTTTGACTTTTCTTTGACCTTTCAATTCCTTCATGACTTTTCACATTCTATACATGGCTCTTGGACTTCCACTTTACATTAAAATTACATAATCCACAAATGATGTGGCAAGTGATGACATGAAACTTTGATAAGATGTGAGAAGACATTGATGACAAAGATTGCATGATGACATGACAATGTCAATCCATTCTTGTTTCTGCTATCTTTGAGTCTTCTTGAGTGAAGGTGCATTCTCTTCTTCTTCCTCCTTCATATGGCTCGAAATTAGGGAGTCTTCAATGTGGTCTTGATTTATAGCTGTTGTCACAATATGGTGTCCCTTTTTTTTAGCTTGATTGATCAACTTTTCTTTGCATCTATAAAGGTGTCTTCTAGTAGGGTCTCCTTCATCATTATCTTGTCATGACATGAAATGATACCTGAAATTGAAATCCACTCACGACGAGATGTCATAAATTCAATAGACCCCTAGTCTAACATGCTTCATGACAACCATCAATTGAGCTAGAACCATGTGTCAGACTACAAGACTAGCTCAAGGATTTTTCAGCTCAGGAGGTCAGGGGCTAGGAATGAGCCTTGAGATTTCCTAGTGTCCAGTTTAGGTAGGCCAGGGAAAAGCAACTGGACAATAGAGGGGCTCAAGGGCCCAAGTTGAAGGCTCGAGGCTTGAGGTTTCCCACTGCATAGTTCTGGAGGGACAACGGCTAAGGGCTTGTACAATTTTCTCAGTTCAAGAGGTCAATTCTAAGGCTTATTCATGAGACTGTGAAGTGCACAAAGCAAGCCAATTAAAGGCAGAGAATTTGCATTTCTGGAGCTCAAGGATTGGGACTGAGCATTAAGAATACACAACATGCAATTTTGGAAGGCATGGACTCTACATTGCGTAGTGCTAAGAGGTAAAGGCTAAGCTTGAGGGCTAAGACTACACAATGCATAGTCTAGGAAGGCTAAGTGAGGCTAGGTTGCTTGGTCGGGAAGTTTTCCGGATTTGGCTAAGTGTGGGATCATTAAGGCCAAAGTGGAAAAGGAAAAAATCTAAGCATGATCACACACTTAGAGTAATGGAAAATACAACATTGATCACTTAGAGTACATGAACAACATAATCCACCCCAATGCGATGACTTCTGTAAGTGCGACACTAAAGGTACACTTTGCGACGACATTGACGACACTTGTGCGGCAATGCTTTAAACTTTGGGCATGAGTGCGATACATGTCTAGATGATAAGAAAGACTCATTAGCACCAATATTAGCCCTTGAAGCAAACTAAAAATACGTTTGTGTGATATGTGACACTTGCCACGCCAAAAGACGACATATGCGACAGTAAGAGGAAAGTGAAAACGACACTTGTAAAATGTGAATGACATTGAAAAATGCACATGCTTGAACAAACATAACATGAAAAAGACACTTATTATAGTCAAAAGAAGCAAAAGTGACAGTATTAAACATGAAAAAACTTATGAAATTGAAGGTGCATAAAAGTGACAGTTGCACAAACTCACTGAATAGAAGAACAATCGCAAGAAAAAGTGAGGGATGTTGATGATAGTGTGCATTAATTGTCGACATAGATGGAACATTTGCATAGGAACTGCCTTGATGGAATTGTGCTTTTCCTGTTCAAGCTTGCATAAAAGAGTGTGCTCATGAACTTGTTGTAGACTAAGCATGTGTGAGCAAGTGACTTTGATACTTATCAACCAACCATAAAGTGATTATGGAATGAATGATCACAAGATCCACAATAGGCTCCAAAATTCAAGTTAGACCAAATTTTGGAGGGTGTTTGTCATAATGAAAACATAAGGGCCTATAGGAAATGTTTTTCTATATTTTCTTCTGTATCCTGCATCGAATGGGTAGTATAAGCAGAGATCACCTAGTAATATATTTTGAAAACATTGTCTACACTAAAGGATGTTCTTTTGGATCAAGGAAACACTCAATCCATCCTTGTAAGCCTAGGGGATTCCAAGCAAAAGGCTAAGGTTCCTGAGAAGGGTTGAGAAATGATTTGGTTAAGGGAATTGGATTCCAAGTAGCAACCCTCATTAATATTTAGGCCTCAATATTTGACTTATCTCCCTATGTGTCCCCTCCATATGTGATGAAGTATGGATCAAAGGACTTAGCTCATGAAATATATCAACATATTCTTGTAATTGAACACATTTTTGAGGACTTATGAGGCCCAAATATTAAGAAGAAGACAAGAAAATGCATAAAACTAAAAGGTACTTATGCAAGGTTAGTCCTTGCAGTGATATTAAGCTCAATATGGTTATTAACATAATATAACATACAATAGTAGGATGCATCTTCAGATGACTTTTTAATGAATCCAACATTAAGTCCTTATGTGGTAAGGTTTGGGAACATTATTATGCTATGTTTCAAAATAGAATTTTTCTCGCAAGACGATTGTTGGCCTTCACCATTCCTTCAATGGGGGAATGTAGAAAATGTATTGTCTTATTTTTCGTTATGGAAATAGATGCTTCTCAGTTTAAAAAGTCAGCCTCTCTCCTTCATTGCACAATTTTAAACAATCGATGATATTCATTGATGGTGAAATCTACCTAGCTTACATATCAAATATTGGTTTGCCAGAGTATTTACAGAGATAGGAAACTCTCTAGGTCATTATTTGGAGGAAAACATGAATTTTATTAAGACTAGATTTACGACAGTCACATAGATTATGGTTGGAATTGATTTTAGAGATGGATTGGTATTGGGAATGGTGATTTAGAAGGGCTCAGCTATGGTTAATTTTGATAATGATTGTCATGCTGTCCACTTAATATGTTTAGATGCCATTAAGTAAGTCATGTAGCTAAATATTTCTCATTTCCTTCCAATAAAAAGTTAGGGTAAAAAATCACCTACTTCCAACATTTTAAAGGGCCCTTCATTGAAAAAGATAATTTCTCCTGTGGAGGTTTGTATTGAAAAATTTGACTTGAATACTGCAATGATAAAATATTTATAATGTCTCTGAAGGGACTACAACCTAAATATATTATTGAAGAATTTGAATATAACTACAATACTAATCACAGGGATTTCAGTAATGTTTTGAAGTCTCCTCAAGATAAAGGTATGTGTTTGGAAGAATTAGCTCCTTTAATTGTTTTGGTGATTAGATATAAAGGAATGACAGTGAATACCTAGGCATCTCCTTAGAAACCCTAGTTATATGGTCTTGACGATGATGATCAATGTAAGGAGAGTCACGATGCAATGAACATTCAACTTATGCCCCTAACTTCCTCCATAAGCTTGTCATAGGAGTCTCTCCTTTAGAGTTCCCTAGGGGGTGAATGGAGTCCCTATTTCATTTCCAAGGCATATTGACCTTTCTAACCAAAATGACTCACCTGAATATGAGCAAAAGTATAACTTGAAACAAATAAAACCTCCTCTTTATTAAAGGAAGGGAGGGTTAAGGATGTCTTAGCCAATAACCCAGTGAAAGGGGGGAAACAATCTTTTATATCTTAGGCTCAAGAGAAAGTAGCATTGGAAGTATGATCTACTAAAAAAAGTCTAACAAATAGGTTAATTAGAGCAATGGCCCTATCAAAATTTCATTTTTAAATTTATTAATAAACATATATAATTTCAATAATTGCAATAGACTTTCTCTTTATATATATATATATATATATATAGATAGATATATATCGATGCCAAGGAAAATTGATGCCAATATATGTAACTATATGTATGATGGGGTTTTGTATAGAGATGTGAAATTCATATAGATATAAATAATATTATTAAGAACTAACATAGGTACCTTTTAGCTCTGGATTTACAAAGTGTTGATAAACATGAAATATCTAGAGGTGCAAACCTTTCCTCAAGCTTTACACTCAAAAAAGTGATTTTCATATTGAGATATCTCATTCCTCTCTGAGCTTGGTAGATTTAGAGTTAAGATAGATCTATGTTGGGATAAGGTTATTGATGAGGGAACTTTGTAAACTTGTTATTTTAGTTTATCATGAATATACATCCATATGCATTTCATTAAGATGTTTTTTAATAAGATATTAATATTAATATTTAGTTTATATTATATATACTCTTAGTAGGCTTAATGGTTAAGAATATGTGTATCTTTCTCAAAAGCCACAAGTTTGAATCTAGAGATATTTCAAAACATATAATTAATAAATATATAACAACTTAATAGATTTAATTAATAAATATATAATAAAAAATAAAAATATCTTTAATATAGAAATGTAAGAAATATATAAAAATAAATAGTAGCTAAAATAATAATTCATATTCATAATTATCAAAATTTCATATTTAAATTTATTAATAAGTATACAAAAATTCAATAACTGCAATAAACTATATGTATTATAGGCCTTTAATAAAAATAAAAATAAGAAAATATTTGTATAGAGTTGTGAAATTTATATAGATATAAATAATATTATTAAGAACCAACACAGGTACATCTTAGTTCTGGATCTATAAAGTGCTGAGAGGAATGAAATATCTCAAGGTGCAAACATTTCCTCCTATTTTTCACTCAAAAATTTATTTGCATCTTGATAGATCTCATCCCTCTTGGAGATTAGTAGATTCATAGTGAAGATAGATATATGCTTGTATAAGTTATCGATGAGTGCACATTGTAAACTTGTTTTTTTAGTTTATCATGAATATACATATGTAAGCATCTCATTATTAATTTTTTTCTTATTGTTGGATTTTACTATTTTGAAAATTGGCATGGACTCATTATGATGTTTTTTAATAAATTATCAATATTAATAAAATATGTTTCTTTCTCAAAGGTCGTGAATTTAAATATGAAGTAAGTAGAGTATGTGCATCTCCTTAGATTTTTATAATGAGATTACTGCACGAGGCATCATACACCAATTTAGTATATGGCTTAAGTACCACATTAAAACATTATTTTTATTGTTATTATCAATTTCTTATTTTGAAATATTTCTTTTAACTTTGTAATGAAAAATTGAATTTTTTTATTCACTTAAAATCTCCCAAAATTTAAGCTATCATTGATGGAGAGACCTTCGTAAGTAAAATGCAAATAAAATAATAGCTCTATATAACTCTTTTTAATATTGAAGAGATTTTGTAGGCTCACTATTGCCACCCGTTCCTAGGTATTCCAAGATTGATGGAGAATAACACTTGTAGAATTTGATAAAAGTAAGGAATTATTTTTAGGACTTGAAATGCTTCTGTATTTGTTATCATTGTTCAAACAATTACTAGCCCACATTCTTTCCCTTACAACGACCACGTTCAAACTTTTAGTTATCCCTAACTTAAGTTTAATCATTGATAAATTTTATACTATTTTTTCAAAAAAATTACAATTAGAACGATGTTTTAATTTTACATTTAGTGAGTTCCAAAAATTTGTATATGTCTTTATAAATTACACCAGTTTAGATTCATCTTAATTTCAAATCTACCATGTGTCAAGAGAGATCAAATCTCTTGAGATAAAAACCTCTTTTAGAGTGAAAAAATATTTGATCCCTCTCAGTATTTGTAGATCTAGAGTTAAGATTGATCTAAGATGGTTTAATTATTATTTTTTATTAATGATATTATGATATTTGTGCATAAATTTATCTCCATTTTATATTTAAAAAGAATTTCATAATTTTTCTTTAAAATATATTCATTTACATATTAAAAAATATTTTAAATCATTTTTATTGATTTAAAATGTGAAACATATTCTCTTCTATAGTTGTGTAGTAATTGAATTTAAAGTTGTAATTTAACTTTTCTACATTTTAAGATTTCTTTTAGTATATTCTATAACTAATTTTGCTTACTGGTATCAAATCATCACAATTAAATTAATGTCTAAACACATAAAATTATATAAACATTTTTTTGCATAACGACTTCTCCTTGAATTATAATATCTTAAATTAAAAAAATATCAACATATTACCCATTGTTCAACGTTATCACGAATGTAAATATCATCTTAAGAGAATTGATATGCAATATGATAATTTTTGAACTCTAATAATTAGGGATTCATGTGAAGAATGCTTACCTTGAGAAGCTTCAAAGCATCTGAAGGGGTAGATAGTTTAATGAAAAAAATGATGGGAAGAGTTTAGGGGTCGATGACATGTTTCTTAATGAGAGATTCCAGTAGATAATCTTTTGATGATGATGATGATGATGGTAAATTTATCTTCTGAGGATGAATATGGTAAATTAAAGTTACAAATTAGTAGTTCAAAACCTACAAGTGTGACATCAATTCATAAAATATTGGAAACTTCAATTTTAGGCATAGGTTCAGTAGAATAGTTTAGGATATTTCATCACACACATGCATATCTATGTATTTTACTTACTGTTAAAATTGCAATATTGTGAATTGATGGAGATCACAATTAAATTAATTTCTAAACAAACAAATGACTTCTCCTGAATTTTAATATCTTAAAAATATTCGAAAAGAACAACTCAGAATTTAATTAAAAAATAATAATAATTTACCCATTGTCCAATGTTATCACTAACATAAGTATCATTTTGAGAGAATTGATACATAATATACTAATTTTTAAGCTTTAAGAATTAGGGTTTCTAGTGAAAAATGATTATTTGGATAAGCTCAACAACATATGAAAGTTGAGATTATTCACAATGAGAAACAATGGTTGGAAGAGTTTCTAGGTGGATGAGATGCTCATTATTGAGAGCTTCCTTCTGAGCATAAAGGTGGTAAATTATGAAAAATAATCTTCTAAGCCTAATGGTGGTAAATTAAAATTATAATTTGGTAATTCAAAACCCTCAATGCCATAGGCCTCTTGGCCTTTTATCCTTGGATCGGTAAATAACACTCAAATCCCCAACCAAATCTTTCTCTTTGGAAAAAGAGAAATTCATTGGAATTTTATGCCTTTGAATAGGTTAATACCATAGGAAAAGATATAGTTAATAATACTATGGGAGAAATCATGGGTTGTGAAAATCCCAAACCTAAAAAAGTAAATTAACTATTTTACCTCAGTCTTGTTTTAATTATTAACTTTAGTTTAATTTATTTTATTTTTATGTAATTTGATCTATTCAAAATGTTTGCATAATAAGGTAGGACAAGATTAGAACATGACATATAATATCTCTTCCATACTGAGCACCTCTGAACAAAAGAAAAGCAAAGAAAATAAAATAAAATTACCATCCATGGCATAAAAGCAATTGATTATGACGAATTCAAATATCTTGGATTTATCGTGGATATAGGTTATTAGTGTGTGTCATCCTTTGTGGTTAGAAACAAGTAAGATGAAAGAATAAGTTCCGTATATATCCTAAGTCAAATGAAAGTATAACTACGAGATATGTTATAAGAGTAAGATTCAAAAGCAATTATACCTAACAAATAGATTTCACCTGGGCATTAGGTAGAGACTCAAGCCTAGCCACAGCCTTAAGCTAACTATGATGACAATTCAACTTTTATTTTATGTGAATGGGAAAAAAATCCAAATAAATGCACCACTTAGGCCTAAATATCAACTTTGTAATAATTTCTATTATATATAAAAAAGATGTACATGCAGTAAGGCATAATTTAAAATAATAAACCATTTGCATTAAAAAAAACATCTTGTGGAATTGTGAACAAAACTAACCCAATTTCAGGAGTCCCAACCTCTAAACAGAAATATAACCAGTCAAAACAATTTTTTTGATGTATTCCTCATCAAGTGCAAGTAAAGAAGAAATTTGGAATGAAATAATATTAACAAAAAACCCTTCTAAGCTTAAAGACTTAGAAATAAGGTATGTATTCAAAGCGAAAGACGTCATGAGAGAATGCAGTTATGTATGCATCTGTCTCCTCTAGCTGCATTTTGATTGTTTGTTTGATTTGTTGCATGCGTTACTAAAAAAAAAAGTCAAATCAAATCTAGGAGTGAGTTTCAAAGGCTGCTTCACCAAACTTGGTATCATTTTATCAATGACATATTCTTCATTATTAATCCTCCTCTCTCGTTTTGTGTGTAACTACAAAATCAAACATCTCATTTTTCCTTCTCTTCTCCTCCCACTTACATGTCCTACCTCCCTAGGAATCGGCTTGGGGTGAAATAGAGAGTATAAATAAAATATTTCAAATGAATACCTATTGGATTTTATTGCTTGTAGTATTGTTACAACAAGCTTCATTCTCTTTCTTTACAGTTTTTTTTCGGGCACACAATGCTTTACTAGGGTTTAGTTTATCTAGTTTAGTGCATGATTCTTTATTAGGGTTTATTATATTTAGTTCAATGTACAATGTTTCATTGGGGTTCGCTAAAGTTTATTGTCAATAATACTCTTTTTAGTTCTCTATGGTGTTGCCAATAACTGCCCTCTTCTATAGTTTCCTACTGGCTTGAAGCTCTCTTGCTCATTCTCTATTCAAAGTGCTTACAATATGTAAATTTACAATCTATCTAAGGCACAATGTTTAACTTTTATTTATGTTGCTACAAACAATCATTTGTAAACAGTAATTTGTGCCGATAATGCTTGCAATAAGTCATACTCATCCCAATGTTTGGCCTCGATATAAATTTATATCTACAAAATATATGGTTTAGGATTATTGCATTGGTTTAACTTTTCATTTTTGGTTGGATATATCTCACAAATCCTTATTAATTTGGTTTTAGTAGCGATCAACCAAGCCTAGTTTCAATGAAGTAATGTTTTAGTTACCTAGTTTCACAATCCTATGTTGTGGTGACTTAACTTCACCACGAAAGTTGCGAGACACCGACGAGACTTCACCTTTCAAAGTTACTTTTACGTAGACTACACCTACTTCCAATACTTAGTTAATTTTTCTTTAAGTGTTCACTTCTTCAACTATGAAGCAAAAATAACATTCATTCAATCTATCTTACTTTCAATCATTCAATTTTGCGATAACATATATTTATATATAAACATGACAAAAACACAATAATTCGATATTGCAAACTTTGAACAATGAACACAAGTTTAAAACAGGAGGGGGAAACTCCCCAAAACAGTTCACCCAAATCTTTTATTAAACTTATATAATATAATACAAAGTGTATTTTACAATTACAAGTGGCGTGGTATTTCCTGTTTTAACCAACAAACTCGTCCACCCAATTCTACCCAAGTTGTGCAACCTTCCATGCAAGTTTTGCCCAAGTCGTGCAACCTACCTACACGTTCTATTCTGATTGTGTAGTCATTGCATGCATTGTGTGACCTATAAATAAACCCCAAAAGATATGCCCAAAACAAAGACCAATAATCTACTTAGTTATGCTACCTCGCTAGACGAGCCCCACCCTGTCTATACCTTCTTTGCTTCATCCTTCTGCCCTTGTGCGAAATTTTATTTTTCCTACAATATCGCAGACTCGCCTAAGTGTGACTGATGCCTCTATGATATACTTTGTCAAATTTATTCTGCCCTCCTTGGCCAAACTCATCACTTGTGTTTTTACACCTCCTTGCCAAGTTAATTTATGTGGTCGATGCCCCTTTTCTTTTTGAGCCGACCCATAAGGTGTATTGAATGCTCCTGGGCCAACCAATCTATGCGAAAACTGGTGTGCACCTAGACCGACATGCCTATGGGTAGGCATGTGCCCCTGTTTGGTGGGTGCGCCCCTGCCTGGGTGCTTCACCATCCCGTGTTTCCCACACTATGACCTCTCGGTCATTTTCTCGTCATACACACTACCCACACTTAGTCACTCGCTTTCTGTGTACTCCATATTAAATGCTACCACACTGTGACCTTGCTCGATTGCCTCCTCCTGTCATGTCACACATTCTCACTATGTCGTCGCATTGCCCGGGCACACTGCTTTTGTGTAGGCCTACCCGTGGGCACAGGTCCTCCAAGTTGTGAATGCTATTTACTCAAGTTGTACGTGCACCCTATGCTATAGAGTGCCTATGCCCGTCAAATCACCTTACAATGTTCAGTTGTTGCCAAGTCGTCACCAATTCACCCATGTCATATAGGTGGGCACCTTGCCTTCATGCAGACGTGCCCATCCCCAACTCAGTTCAAAATTTGATTTTTTGACTCTCTAAGTGAGCATGACCAGTCATGGGTACCCATTGGATTTGGTGACAACTCAAGGCCCTAACGTCCTCCCCCACTTTAAAAAGGTTGTCGCCCTCAACAACACCATCTTAGCAAACTCCATTTCCAAGACCAAATGTCACAAAGTGCCACTAGCTCCAACGTCAATTCTCCCTACTGCATGAAATTCCTACCCTCATCACACCTCCTCATGCCATTGTTGGTTGTTTGTCCAACACTTCATCACATATTCAACTTGATCAAGAACTCTTCCCATCTCCATGCATCAATCATTCAATCAACGGTCATTGTGTCATATCTAGGTCCATGAAGAAACTCCATCTCATATGCGATATGTTGCCCATCAATGCTGTTAAAGGCAAAAGTATTCACTTGCCTCATTGTGTTGTCTATGTGCTACCCATGGTCATAACCAACAATCTCCATGTCCATAAAAAATGGCCAAGTCTAATAAACTCAACCCAGGCCTATGTTCTCCCAACAAGACACCTCCATGACTACAAGCACCATCCAACTCTAAGGTGTCTCATCTCTATCGCATCCATCAAGTCACTCCTCATGAATGTGAAAATTTGGATGCCTAAATTTCTACTGCAACAACCTATTAAGTTTCTCCTACCTGTTAATTTATGAATCAAGTTACTTACTATTTCCCATAGTAAATATAAAAAATAATACACTATAGTGTACACCATTTAAATTATAAGTGGAAACAAGAAAATAAACAGGAAAGAGATACAACACATCTACACAATTATTTTTAGACAAATGTCCCCAGAAAAACCCAATGCAGGAAAGTTGTTGCAACAACGTTGAGGGTTTTGTTATTATGCAGTAGCAATTATGACTAAAATTCATTGGATGCCCAAATAGCTATCCTATACAGAGAAAAACTGGAAAAAATAAGTAGTGAGATGTTCTCACCCTATCATTGGAAGAATCTAACTCTGATCTCATTGGAACAAAGGCTTTGCGTCACTTCTGTGTCATCTTCTTTGCAGAACTACATCAACCCCATCCAGTCTCTACATCACCTCTGCTAGGCACGTCGCTCCTCCTCCTTCAAACCCTCTGCTTGGGAGAAAATTCGATTTACAGCCTCCTGGACTCAAACCATATATCCCAGCTTCTGAAACTTGATTTCCTCAGTAGGAACTCGATCTCCCTCTAAGATCTACACTACCACTATGTCAATACTACGTGGGCCAAGGTCAACCTCTCTATGGACATCGATTTGTGGACTCTCTCCCTTGTACTGTCCAGCCCAAGAAAAAATCCTCACTTAATACTATCCCTGTCTCTCACTAAAAAATATCACTATCGAAAATCTTTCCGGCAGTTTCTTTGCTTTAGAAAATCGAACTTCTGATCTCCCCTCTATGTGTTTTCCAAGTGCCCCTCAAGCCTCTTCTTAAATATTTATGTTGGACAACCAATGGCCCAGATTAACTTCTAATCAATGGATTAGATCATTTTTGGCTTGATCCTCATCTTCTTTTAGAAGTTACACCCATAGTTTATATTAATACCCATTAATTATATTAATTTCCTAAGTTTAGACTTAGTGTACCATTAAAAATAATTAATTATTTTAATAAAACTGTTTGCAGTTGGAATTTCCCAAAACGATTTTTGGGTATTGGAGAATGTATGTGTCTAAGCCTCCTTGAAAATTTTGAGACTTTGAACACATCTAATTCTACCAGAAATCAACACTCCCTCTTAGCTAGGAATGCGCTCTAGTAACGCAACCTGCTAAAGCATCACTCTGTTATATAACATCTCCTTCTGTGTCACTGATGTCTGACGTCTTTGTCTACTAACTACTGAGAAAATGCTACATCTGTACTGGTGATGTTACAAAACCTCACTGTTTGAAAAAATTCTATTATATACAAAAATATGTACATGCAGTACAACATAATGTAAAATTAACAAACCATTAGGATATTAAAAAAGGCATCCTAATCAAATCAATTTTGGATCGAATCATTAACAAAACTAACTACAATTTCAAGAGTAGTAACCTCTAAATATAACTACAGTAAGTGAGAACAATTCCGTTGATGATTTCCTAATCGGGTACTAGTAATGAAGTAGTTTGGAATGTAACAATATTATCAGAAAATCTTTGTAATGTTAAACATATAGAGAATGTCTATGTGACAACTCTCAAATGAGCTTAAATTCAAAGGAAAACACATGGGTGGAAAAACATCATCCACGACGAAAACATGATGAAGCTCAGATTTCTTTTTGTCAACCAAGTTAAATCATCTCAACTCGAGCTTCAAACTCTCTAGGCTCAACACACACCAAAAATTGAAACGTTAGAAAAGCAAGAAAATCAATTTTCAAGGATATCTATTGGAGAGAAAAGAATGAAAAGCTAGAAAAAGAAAGAAAAGAAATTTATATGGTTAGAAAATTAATTTATAAAGATAGTTGATGGAGAGAAAAGTAAGAAAAGTTATAAAAAGAAAGAAAAGAAATTTAAAATGATATTTGATGAATAGAAAAGAAATAAAAGTGATTTGTGGGAGCAACTCTTTATATTGTATCTCCACATGGTTGTTAAGCCATTTTTTTTTGTACTATTGGAAGTGCTCCACACATCTGAGACTGAGTCAGATTTTATCTTGAATCCTGAGTCCACATGTGATGGAGGAGGAGGGTTGGTCCTATGTCTGAGTTTGGCCTAGAGGAGGAGGGTGGCCTTCAAGGGAATGGAATTGGACCTCTACTATGATCTAGACCACCTCTACTAGATAAAATTGAATTGCTGCCAAAACCAATCATGCTTCTGTCTCGTATGTATGGTTCTGTCTCATGCTTCCAAGTATGTATGCTTTTGTTTCGTGTTTCCATGATTTTTATTTTATGTTTCATACCCATATGTTTCATGACTTTCTAAAATAAAATAAAATCAAATTGAGGAGTGAATTTGAAAGACTGCCTCTCCATTTCTGTTGCATGTTATGCTATATAAGTTGAACCCAGTATCAGTTTATCGACGACATCTCCTTCATCATATTCCTCTCATTTTGTGTGTAATTCCAAAAGCAAATGTCTCTCACCTTCTCCCTTCTCCTTCCATGGATTTTGCTTGGGGTTGATTTAGAGAGTCTTGCATTCAATTCTCCATGGTGCTGCCAATAACCGCCCTCCTCTATAGTTTCCTACTGGCATGAAACTCTCTATAGTTCCTACAATATGTATATTTACAATCTCTCTAAGGCGTAATGTTTATCCTTCTATGATTCTACTTTATTGTTTTTGATACAAACAATCGTTTATGTGTAAACCCTCGTTTATGTAGATAAGGCCTGTAATAAGTTATGCTAATCTCAATGTTTGGTATACATTTATATCTGCAAAACATATGGTTTGGGATTATTGTAGTAGTTTAACCTTTCATGGTTGGTTGGATATATCTCACACTTTCTTATTAATATGGTTTCAGTAGCGGTTAGACATTGGCTAGACCCGATTTCAATTAAGTAATATTTTAAAATACAAGGTGATGCATCTACTTGACATAACTTTTGTTACATTCAACATTTTCTTAATTTATTTTTTTAACGTTAAATTGTGCTTAAATTATTTATTTTAAGTTGAATCTCAGAGTATCCACAGTAATATTCATATTTGTCAACGTTTCAAATCCCAACAGGGATCCATCATCAGGACAATTACTAAATGCATAGAGTCTCAAGTTTGTTTCTGAATCTTGATTTTCAAATAAATGTCTTTTATTGTGAATATATATATATATATATATATATATATATATATATATATATATATATATATATATATATATATATATATATATAGATAGATAGATAGATATATATTCAATGTTAGTAATTATTTTGTTACATTATCAAAAGATTAAAGTTTTTTTTGGTTTCATTTTGGAATATGTTTTTTTTTTAATTATAATTTACTGTCATTCTAATTTAACATGTATTTGATATTGTAAGTCTTTTATTATTAATTTAAATAAATTGATTTTAAATGACAATGAATCAAATGTTTGTATATATATATATATATATATATATATATATATATTATATATATATATATATATAGATATATATATTATATATATATATATATATATATATATATATATATATATATATATATATATATATAGATATATAATGATAAATTGTAGTTTTTAATATATGTTTATATTTATATTGTTTCTCTTGTATGTGTGTTTGCTTTAATAAAAAAAAATTAACATGTAAGGGGAGTGGGTAAGGAGGGAGAAGGAGAGGAGAGAGGGAGTGAGGGTGTAGAGAGACATATAAAGCAGGGATGGATAGAAAGGGATAGATAAGGAGATAGAGGGACCAGGTAGGGATGAAGAGAGAGGGAGAGGGAAGAATGGTGGGTGGGAGAGAGGGAGGAGGAGGGAGAGAAATAAATATAGGGGAGAGAGAAAAAGAGGAAGAGATGGAGAGGGGGTAGTGGGAGAGAGAGATAGAGGAGGGAGGGAGGCGAGGAAGGAGGGAGAGAGATAGTAGTGGGAGGAAGGACGAAGTGTGGGAGGAAGAGAGATACAGGGAGTAATGAAAAGATGGAGGGTGCGGGAGAGGGAGGGAGAGAAAGAGGGAGAGGGAGTGAGAGAGAGAGAAAGACAGAGAGAGAGAGAGAGGAATGGAGAGAGAGAGAGGAGGAGAGGGTGGGAAACAAAGGGAGGAGATAAAGAGAGAATAGTGGGAGGAAGGAGGAAGGGTAGGGGGGAGAGATAGAGAGAGTGTGGAAAAGAGGGAGGGAGGGGGAGAGATAGTGAGAGAAAGATGGAGATGGGGGGGAGAGAGAGAGAGGAAGATATGGTGGGAAAGGGAAGGAGGGAGGGATGGAGGAAGGAGGAGATAGGGAGAGAGTGCAGGAGGGAGGGAGGTAGTTCATGAAAGGAGAAGAGGAAGGGATGTAGTTCATGAAAGAAGGAGAGGGAGGGAGAGATGGTAGAGGAGGAAGGGAACAAGAGAGAGAGGGAGGGAAAAGGAATGAGAGAGTGGGGGTTGAGGGAATGTGTGTGTGTGAGGGAGAGAGTTCAGTGTGGGGAGAGGGAGAGAAAAATTTAATTTGAGAGAGAGATAGAGAGTGAGAGAGAGGGAGAGTAAGGGAGAGAAATGTGGGGTGGGAGAGAGAGAAAGAGATGGGGATAGTAGAGTAGGGGAGAGAGTGAGAGGAGAAGAGAGAGGGAGGGTTAGAGTGAGATGGGGAGAGATAAAGTCAGTATAATGTTGGGGGCAGAGAGATAGAGAGTAGGAGGGAAAGAGAGATAGGGATAGAGAGCTAAAGGTGGGGGAGTGTGAGTGTGTGTGTGTGTGAAAGAGAGAGAGAGAGAGGGAGGGAGGGAACGTGAGAGAGAGAGAGGGTAAGGGGGGCTGAGAGTGAGAGAGAGGGAGAGAGAGGGCAAGGGTGGGAGGGAGGGAGAGGGGAGAGAGAGCAAGGAGGAGAGGGAGAGAGAGAAAGAGAGAGGGAACAAGATAGGGAGGGCGAGAGAGGAAAGGAGGGAAACAACGATGGAGAGAGAGAGGCCATGAGAGAGAGAGAGGTGGGGGTAGAAATATAGGGGGGAAATAGTGAGGGTTTAAAGGAGAGAACAAGGGAGTGAGTGAGAGAATGGGGGGGGGGGGGGGGAGGAAGCATGACGATGGAGAGAAAGAAAGGGAGCATGAGAGAGATAGAGGGAGGGGAGAGAGAGATGAGGGAAGAGCATGAGAGATTGTGAGACAAATAAGAACATGGAGAAGGAGAAGGGAGGGAGAGGGAGAGAGAGAGAGAGTGATGGGAAGGGACGTTTGAGAGAGAGGGAGAGAGAGATATGGGGAAATAGGGACGGTCTGAGGGAGAGAGAGAGGGAGAGAGAGAGAGAGAGAGAGAGAGAGCATAAGAAGGGGAGACTGAGAGAAAGGGTGGGGAGAGAAAGATATCAAGACTATGTGCAAGAGAGGAGGGAGAGAAGGATGGAAGGATTGAGGGAGAAGGGTAGAGTGAAGGAGGGAGAGGTGGGGGGATAAAGAGACAAGTAGAGGAAGCAGATGGGGAGATAAATTGAAGGGGAAGGAGCGTGAGATAGAGATGAGTTGGGAGAGAGTGGGGGGAGAAGGTGTGAGAGAGATCATGCAAGGGAGAGGGAAGAAGGGAGAGAGAGAGAGAGGGAGGGAGATGGATGGTAAATGCATATTTGCATCAATTCATCATAAGAATCAAAACATTTACTTCATATGCATCTCATGTTGCTAGAAGTAAAAAATAATAAAAACTAAACGAATTATCATTATTTTAAATATTATTATTATTTATAAATTTAATTAATATATAAGTTAAAATACATACATTTAGAGAAATATGGAATAAGATTCTTAATCATGGAGATTTACCTGCACTTTACATTGGAGAATCTTAATCTATAAATAGGTTTTGTTACAATCCCATTGGACAATACCATGGCTTATCAATACCACATGTCCAAAAAGTCACAACTCACTTCATGTGCCATTTTTTTTAATTAATCAATTTAATTAAAATGGTTAAAAGAGCATAACTACTTTTGAGATAAATCTCAACCATTGATTTGTCTATACTACTATCAATATTCTAGAGTATTCCATGGAAGGTAAGTCCCTACTATTGAGCTTACTAACAAAAACAAATAATACATGATATTTAAATGATCGGTAAAAATAAAAATCAAAAGCCATGTGAAGGACACTTTTAAAAGGAAACCCGTAATCAAGAATTTACTTAACCATCAAATTTATACCCTAGTAATTGATGCATTCAAAAACTTATTTTAAATAACAAAAACTTACCAAAATTTATTTCCTCAAATTCAAAGCAAAATCTCCAAAACATAAAATAATTAAACAATGTTGAAAAAGATACCAAATAAAATAAAATACATTAATAAAAATATATTGATAAAATATAATATAGATAAAAATATATTAATAACATATATGAATCAAATTATATTACACTTACACTCAAGAGTGAAAAGATCATATTTTTGTTTGCAAAACTTTACAACTCATTTATTTTTTTCATATAAGATATTATATTTTAAATAATAAATTTAAAAGTTAAAATAAAATAAAATAAATATTTTAAATAATAAATTTGTATATATTATAAATGTTATAATTTTTAGTGGATAAATAAACTGAGAAAAAAATTAATGCTGAGTAAAAAAGTGATATATCTCTTCACTTTAACTTGCTTTGAAAATATAATTATTTTTTTTTAAATAAAAATTAACCAAATAGATGTTGCAAACAAAATGTTATGTCAAATACATAATTGATATCATAATTTAAAAATAAATATTTTTGGAATAAAACATGACAAATAATTAATGGTTATTGAAATAAAATTTAAACATCAATTCAACCCATTATAAATGTTACTCCAAAATACATTATTTCACAGAGATAAATTAGGTACTGCAAGCATTGAGGAAATAAACTAGGGTTGACAACAACATAATACTATGTATTTGAACAAAATAAAAAATTGAAATAAGAGTACTATAAACATTATTCTTTAGCAGGAATATAAACGTACATAATGCAAGGATTATTAACATGTACATAATGCAAGGGCTATGAACATCAAATTAATGGTGAAGACAAAGAGAATGTAGCATAAGATCTGTAGAGGATAAAATAGGATTACTCATAATAATTAGTATAGTTATATAAATTAAATGGCTCATAAAAGTTTTTACCAATGATTAAAATAATAATGTGCTATTTAATTTATGTAATACTGAACTTTTTTAATGGGAAAATAGAGCAAAAGTCCCAAATACAACTCATAATTTTTTTTTGTATATTTTTATAAATATTCTCAAATTATAAAATTTAAATCGAACATACGTTTTTTTATTAAAGATAAAATTATTAAAAACCATTTTAAAATAGAGGATATCTATCAACTTAATTGAACTTCATGATTGCCAGTAAAACACTTTAAGTTGATAAACTTAGTGATTGGGAGTAAAATACGTTATGCACCACAAAACCCTAGGTACAATAAACTAGAGTAAGCCCATGAATACATAGATAATAGCTATATAGGTAAAGATTAGCAGATGCATAAATAATTCTCACTTATCCACTTTGAATCGATCTCGAGTGGAATCCAAAGCCAAGGCAAAGATAGGATTTGTAAGAAGGAAAAGGGTGAAGGCCAAAAATGTAGTGCAGATTGATGCTAGGTGTAAAGTTGCACAATCACCAATGATTTTAAAATTTGTGTATGGTATCTTTATGCCGATCATTTGTTTTTCCCTGGTTGAAATTTATTTGGATTAATAAATTTTGAGAATATTTCATAATGTAAATAAAAGAGGTTTGGATTAATAAATTTTGAGAATATTTCATGATGTAAATAAAAGAGGTTAATTGTTTGACCTTTCTTATAGGGATTTCACTTGTGATAGTTTCTTATGATTGATTGTGATTTACAACAATAATGTATATTATTTAAATTAGATATCAAATATTAGTTCAATATATGTATTATAACAATAGTTTAATGAGAGCATCATGCCAGTTATGAAAATTAATTTTTATGGGTCCATAGGTCCTAGATCTATGACTCTGATACCAAGCGTGGGGACACTCCCTCTGATGCCATTTTTTTTTACTAATCAGTGTAGCAATCATGTTAATAGGTATAGGGAACAATTTCTATTTTAGTTACAATAGTATAACAATAACTAAATAAACATTCTTATCAACTAGTAATTTGTTAGCCACAACCATTATAAAATTTCATCAATATTGAAAACACATAAATGTGAGGTACATACATCAGTAGTCATATTATGAAATTCAATCATCATGATATTCACATTACATTCAAGTCATTATAAATACATTATGAATCATATAACAAAAATTATGAATACATAATGTACCATTCACCATGGAGTGGAGTTTTGGTTCTCAGATTTCCTGCTGCTTGCGCTGCCTTGACGTCATCCACTTACATGTGTGAATGTTGATGTGTTTTGACCAAAGGTTAATGACTCATCATTTTACCTCCTAGCCTACTCCTTTGGTACTCTTCTTCCCTTGTACCCCCGAGATGCAATGGAGATATAAGATAGTGGAGAAGTAATAGCCAGTGGAGGAGAGCACTCTTTGCTCAAGAGTCCCCCTCTCAAAAGAAAGCCTCCGCTATACCAAATTGACTATAGTCGTGATCACTATCAACATATATATAAAATTATAGATAAGGTTTAATAATAGAAGAGTGACTGATAAGATGATACCGTGCTTGGCATATGCAACGTGTATTAGAAATGGAGAAAGTCCCTTTAATAATCTAAGAAACTCATTCTTAGATTTGATTTCATTTTATTTTAGTAACACGTGGAACAAAAGAGGAACAAAAAAATTGGAAATGAAAGAAGAGGCCAGTTTACATCACAAGAGAGATGCATTCATGCCTAAAGCAAGGATTTACATTAATTTGTTGGCCTTCACCTTTATTTAAACGGGGGAGTATAGAAAAGGAATTGTCTACTTTTTCATTATGGAAATAGATGCTTCTCAGTTTAAAAAGTTTTCCTCTCTCCTTCAATGCACAATTTGAAACAATTGTTGACATTCATCGATGGCGAAATTCACCTAGTTTTCATATCAAATATTGTTTTTCCAGAGTCTTTACAGAGATATGAAACTCTTTAGGTCATTATTTAGAGGCAAACATGAATCTTATTAAGACAATCACTCAGATTATGGTTGGAATTGATTTTGGAGATGGTTAGTATTGGGAATGGTGATTTAGAAGGGCTCACTTATGGTTATTTTTTAGTTTGATTGTCATGGTGTCCCCTTAATATGTTTTGATGCCATTAGCTAAGTCATATAGCTAAATGTTTCTCATTTTCATGCAATAGAAATTTAGGGTAAAAAATCATCTACTACCAACACTTTAAAGGGTCCTTCACTGACAAAGAGCATTTATCCTATGAAGGCTGGTATTGAAAAATTTGACTTGAATACGACAGTGGTAAAAGCTTTAGAAAGTCTCTGGAGGGATTAGAACCTAAATATATTATTGAAAAATTTGAAGATAACTAGAATGTTAATCGCAGGGAGTTGACTAATATTTTGAAGTATCCTCAAGATAAAGGTACGTGCTTGGAATAATTACCTCCTTTACTTGTTTTGGTGATTGGATATAAAGGAACGACGGTGAATACCTAGGCATCTCCTTATAAACTCTTGTTAGATGGTCTTGATGATGATGCTCCATGTAAGGAGACTCATGATGCAATGAACCTTCAAATTATGCCCCTAAGTTTCCTCCATAAGCTTGTCACAAGAGTCTCTCCTTTAGAGTTCCCTAGGGGGTGAAGTGAGTCCCTATTTCATTTCCAAGACATATTGACCCTGCTAACCAAAATGACTCACATGAATATGAGCAAAAGTATAACTTGAAACAAATAAAACCTCCTCTTTATTAGAGGAAAGGAGGGTTAAGGATGTCTTAGCCAATAACCAAGTGAAAGGGGCGCAACAATTTGTTATATCTCAGGCTCAAGAGAAAATAGAATTGGAAGGATGATCTACTGAGAAAAGTCCAATAATGAGGTTAATTAGAGCAATGACCCTATCAAAATTTCATATTTAAATTTATTAATAAACATATACTATTTCAATAATTGCAACAAACTTTTTCTTTATGCTATATACACACACACACACACACACACACACACACACACACACACACACACACACACACACATATATATATACATATATATATATATATTATATATATATATATATATATATATATACATATACAGATGAATATTAGCAGATGCATAAATAATTCTCACTTCCCCACGTTGAATCAATCTTGAGTGGAAGCCAAAGCCAAGGCACATATTAGATTTGTAGGAAGGAAAAGGGTGAAGGCCAAAAATGTAGTGCAAATTGATGCTGGGTGCAAAGTTGCACAATCACTAATGATATTGAAATTTATGTATGGTTTCTTTATGCCGATCATTTCTTTTTGTTTAGTTGAAATTTATTTTGATTAATAAATTTTGAGAATATTTCATAATGTAAATAAAACAGGTTTGGATTAATAAATTTTGAGAATATTTCATGATGTAATAAAAGAGGTTAATTGTCTGAGCTTTCTTATAGGGATTTCACTTGTGATAGTTTCTTATGATTGATTGTGATTTACAACAATAATGTATATTATTTAAACTAGATATCAAATATCAGTTCAATATATGTATTATAACAATAGTTTAATGAGAGCATCACAACACAGATGAAAGTTATTTTTTATGGGTTCATAGGTCCTAAATGTATGAATTTGATAGCAAGTGTGGGGACACTCCCTCCAATGCCATTTTTTTTACTAATCAGAGTAGAAATCAAGTTATTAGGTATAGGGAAAAATTCCTATTTAAGTTACAATACTATAATAATAAGTAAATAAACATTCTAATCAACTACTCATTTGTTAACCACAACCATTATAAAGTTTCATGAATATCAAAAACACATAAATTTGAGGTACATACATCAATAGTCATATTCTGAAATTCAATCATCATGACATTCACATTATATTATGGTCATTATAAATACATCATTAATCATATAATAAAAATTATTAATACACAATGTAGCGTTCACCGAGGAGTGGAGTTTCGGTTCTTGGATTGGCTATTGCTTGGGCTCCCTTGCCATCATCCACATACATGTGTGAATGTTTATGTGTTCTTACCAAATGTTAGTGACTCATCAGTTTACATCCTAGTGTACTCCTTGATTACTCTTCTTCCTTGTGGACCTCCATGATGTAATGGGGCTATAGGATAGTGGGGAAGTTATAGCTAGTGGAGGAGAGAAAATTTGCTCAAGAGTCCCCCTCTCAAAAGAAAGCCTCCACTATACCAAACTGACTATAGTCATAATCACTGTAAATAAATATATATATATATATATATATATATATATATATATAATGACAAATAAGGTTTAATAATAGAAGATATGGGATTGATAAAATGATACCATGCTTGGCATATACAACATGTATTGGAAATGGAGAAAGTCCCTTTCATAATCTAAGAAACTCATTCTTAGATTTGATTTCATTTTATTTTAGTAACACGTGGAACTAAAGAGGGATAAAAAAATTGGAAATGAAATAAGACGTCACTTAACATCACAAGAGAGATGCATGCATACCTAAAGCAAGGATTTGCATTAGTTTGTTGAGGTTTTGACCAGCAAAAAATGATGTCAAATTCTTCATTCCTTGCATTGGCATCGATGTTTTTTCCATTTCTGGTATGTTGTTTTGAATGTGGTAGGTAGGTCCAAAATGGGATTTCAAATAACTGCTAACATACTAGGGTAGACCACACCAAAAAAGATATGAATTTTAAAAAGCTATGAAATTTTAAAAGCTAAGATAGAGCATAGCATAGAATATTTAAAATTTGAAATTTTTGAGCTAAATATTTAATAGAGAGAATATGAAATTAAAAGTATCTTAAAATGCAATAAATACCATTACTGAGAAAAACATCCATTAAGAAACCCACTGACATCTAACAAACTATCAAATCAAATGTAGGAGTGAATTTGAAAGGTTTCCTCACCATTTTTGGTGCATGTTGTGTTATATAAGCAGAACCTGGTATCATTTTATCGACCACAACCCCTTCATTAGTAACCCTCCTCTCACATTTTGTGTGTAACTGAAAAACTTAATGTGTCTCGCCTTCTCCCTTATCCTTCCACGTACAAGTCCTACCTCCATGGATTCATCTCGAGGTTGATTTAGGAGTACAAATAACTTATGTTGAATGCATCTTTGCATGGAGTTTATTGCTAGAAATATTCTTATTATAGGCATTCATCTCATTCTTTACAGTCTTTTCAGGCATAGAATGCTTTACTAGGATTTGTTGGATTTATTTTAGTGTACAATGCCTTACCTATGTTTATTATATTTAGTTTAGTGTAAAACACTTTACTAGGGTTTTTTAGTTTAGCGTACAATGCCTTACTCATGTTTGCTAAAGTTTATTGTTAAGAGTCCTCCTTTCAGTTCTCCATAGTGCTACTAAAAGCCACCCTTCCCACAATTTCCTATTGGCATGGAGCTATCTATATTCATTCTCTATTCATAGTTCTTGCAATATGTATATTTACAATCTGTCTAGGGCGTAGTGTTTATCCTTTTATGATTCCTATTTTATTGCTATAGCTATAAACCATCGTTTATGTTGATAATTCTTGCAATAAGTTATCTCATTTAATTGTTTGGTATCCATTTATATCTTAAAAATATATTGTTTAGGATTATTGTAGTAGTTTAACCTTTCATGATTGGTTTGATAGATCTCATACTTTTTTATTAATTTGGTTTTAGTAGCGTCTAGTCATCGGCTAGCCCCAATTTCAATTAAGTAATAGTTTAAAATATGAGGAGAAGCATCTATTTGACATAACTTTTGTTGCATTTATCATTCATTTTTTATTTATTAAATTGTGATTATGTTGTTTTGGTTAGATTATTTATTTTTGCATAGAGTCTCAACTTTGTTTTTGAATCTTTATCTTCAAATAATTATTGTTTATTATGATTTTTTCAGTGTTACCAGTTATTTTAGTCTATTATAAAAAAAAATAAAATTCTTCTAATTTATTTTTGCAATATGTTTTTAGTTTATAAAACTATAATTTAACCATTATTCTAATTTAATATGTGTTTTTCTTTATAAATTACACTAGCCTAAATTCATTTTAATTTTGGATCTATGAAGCATTTAAATTCATCTTAAGTTTGGAACTACAAAGCACCTAGAGGTCACGATTGGCTTGATAGATCTCACACTTTATTAATATTTTGGTTCTATTAGAGATCACAATGTTTTAAAATAAGTAATGTTTTAAAATAAGAGGTGGTGTATCTATTTGACATAACTTTTTGTTACATTCATCATATTCTTAATTTATTTTTTAACCTACTTGAATTGTTTTGGTTAGATTATTTATTTTGCGTAGATTCTCAACTTTGTTTTTGAATCTTGATTTTCGAATAAATGTCTTATATGTATATATAAAATTTTTCATTGTTAGTAATTATTTTATTCTATTATAAAAAAATTAAAGGTTTTTTTAGTTTGTTTTTGGAATATGTTTTTTCTTTTAATTATAATTTACTGTTATTCAAATTTAATATGTATATGATATTGTAACTGTTTTATTACTAATTTAAATAAATTGATATTAATTGACAACAAATTAAATTATATATATGTATCTGTATATATATATATACATATATATATATATATATATATATATATATATATATATATATATATATATATATATATTTTGAATAATGATGAATTGTAGTTTTTAATATATGTCTATATTTATATCGTTTCTCTTGTATCTATGTTTGCTTTGTTGATACTTTTTATTTTAACATGTAATTAACATGTAAGGGGAGGGGGTAAGGAGAGAGAAGGAGAGTGGGGGGAGAGTGGGAAGGAGAGGAGAGAGGGAGTGAGGGTGTAGAGAGACATATAAAAGAGGGATGGATAGAAAGAGATAGATAGGGAGATAGAGGGAGGGAGTAGGGATGGAGAGAGAGGGAGAGGGAAGAATGGTGGGTGGGAGAGAGGGAGGAGGAGGGAGAGACATAGATATAGGGGGAGAGAGAAAAGAGGAAGGGAGGAGAGGGGGGGTGGCTAGAAAGAGAGGAGGAGGAGGGAGGGGGGAGAGAGGGTGGGAGGGTGGAGAGATAGAGAGAGTGTGGAAAAGAGGGAGGGAAGGGGAGAGAGAGTGATAGAAGGAGGGAGAGGGAGGGAGAGCGAGAGAGGAAGAGAGGGCAAGAGATAGAGAGCGAGTAGTGGGAGGAAGGAGGAAGGGTATGAGGGAGAGAGATAGAGAGAGTGTGGTAAATGGGGAGGGAGCGGGAGAGAGAGTGAGAGAAGGAGGGAGAGGGAGGGAGAGCGGAAGAGAGGGTGGGAAAGGGAAGGAGGGAGGGAGAGATGCAGGAGGAGGAAGGGAGGGGGAGAGGGAGAGAGAGGGAGGAAAAACCAGGGAGAGAGAGAGAGAAAGTTAAGTGTGGTATAAAGAGAGATAGAGTTAAGTGGAGAGAGAGAGAGAGAGTTAAGTGGAGAGAGAGAGAGAGAGAGGGAGAGAGGGAAAGCGTAAGTTAGAGAAAGGTGTGGGGGAGAGAGAGAAAGATATAGGGAGAGGGGAGGGGCATAGAGAGAGAGAGGGGAAGAGAGAGGGAGGGTGAGAGTGACGAGGGGAGAGAGAAAGTGAGTATAAGGTTGGGGGAGAGAGATAGAGAGGAGGAGGGAAAGAAAGATAAGGGTAGGGAGAGGGAGCTAAAATTGGTGGAGAGAGAGTGTATGTGAGAGAGAGAGAGGGAGGGAGCATGAGAGAGAGAGGGTAAAGGGGGTTGAGAGCGAGAGAGTGAGGGAGGGAGTGCACATGACAGAGAGAGAGGGTAAGGGGTGCTAAGAGTGAGAGAGAGAGGGAGGGAGAGGGTTGAGAGTTAGAGTGGATATAGAGCAAAAAGGAGAGGGAGAGAGAGAAAGAGAGGGAGGGAGGGAGATAGGGAGGGTGAGAGAGGGAGGAAGGGCGAGAGGGAGGATGAGAGAGGGAGGGAGGGGATAGGAGGGAGGGAGGGAGGGAGATAGGGAGGGAGGGAGGGAGGGAGATAGGGAGGGAGGGAGAGAAAACGATAGAGCTAGGGAGGGGGAGAGAGAGAGGTAGAGGTGGGGGATAAAGAGAGAAGGAGAGGGATCAGATGGGGAGATAAATAGAAAGGGCGGGATTGTGAGATAGGGATTAGTTGGGAGAGAGTAGGAGAGAAGGTGAGGAGAGAGAGATCATGCAAAAGAGAGAGAGAGAAAGAGATGGATATTAAAAGAATATTTGCAACAATCCATAATAAGAATCAAAACAATTACTTCATATGCATCTTACATTGCTAGAAGTAGAAACTAATAAAAAGTAAACAAATTATCTTTATTTTAAATATTATTATTATATATAAAATAATAAATATATAAGTTAAACATTTGTATATTTGAAAAAACATGGAATAAGATTCTTAATCATCGATATTTACCTCCACTTTACATTGGAGAATCTTAATCTATAAATAGGATTTGTTACAATCACATTGGACAATACCATGCCTTATCAATACCATATGTCCCAAAAATCACAACTCACTTCATATCGCTTTTTTCTTAATTAATCAATTTAATTAAAATGGGTAAAAGAGCATAAATACTTTTGAGATAAATCTCAACCATTGATTTGTGTATACTACTATCAATATCCTAGAATATTCCATGGAAGTTAAATCCCTAATATTGATATTACTAACGAAAACAAATAATACATGGTATTTAAATGATGGGTAAAAATAAAAATCAAGAGGCATGTGAATGACACTTTTAAAAGGAAACCCATGATCAAGAATTTACTTAATAGGTGGGAGCACCCATCAAATTTGCACCCTATTAGTTGGTGCATTCAAAATAGATTTTAAAGGACAAAAACTTAAGAAAAATTATTTCCTCAAATTCATTCCAAAAACTCCAAACAGAAAATAATTAAACGATGTTGAATAAGATACAAAAGTAAGTAAAATACATTAATAAAATATATTATATATATATATTTATATATATATATATATATATATATATATATATATATATATATATATATATTAATGAAATATAATATATGGATAAAAATATATTAATAAAATTTATGAATCAAAGTATATTACATTGAAAATTGAAATGATCATGATTTTTTTTTAACTTTCACTTAGTAAGTATGGAGTAAGGTTTTAATATTATGATTTATTTATAAATATTACATCCTGAAAAAAGAAGAAAAGTTAATATAACAAAATTTACTGATAAAATATATTAAAAATTTACCATTCATTTATCTTTTTCATATAAAATATTTATATTTTAAATGATGAATTAAAAGTTGAGATAAAATAAAATAAATATTTAAATAATAAATTTGTATATATTATAAATGTTATAATTGTTAATGGATAAATAAACTAAGAAGAAAACTAACGCTCAATAAAAAAAGTGATATATCTCTTCACTTCAATTAACTTGCTTTGAAAATATAAATATATTTTTTTAAATAAAAATTAACCAAATAGATGCTGCAAACAAAATGTGATGTCAAATAAATAAGTGATATCTCATAATTTGAAAACAAATATTTTTGGAATAAAAGGTGACAAATAATTAATTGTTATTAAAATAAAATTTAAACATCAATTCAACCAATTATAAATGTTATTGCAAAATACATTATTAGGTATTTCAAGCATTGTGGAAATAAACCAGGGTTGACAACAACAAAATGCTATTTATTTGAACAAAAAAAATAGGAATAAGAGTAATATAAACATTATTCCTTAGCAGGAATGTAAACGTGCATAATGGGTTATGAACATCAAATTAACGGTAAAGACAAAGAGAATGTAGCACAATCAAACAACATAATGCTATGTATTTGAACAAAAAAATTAGGAATACGAGTACTATAAACATTATTCCTTAGCAGGAATGTAAATGCCCATAACACAAGGGTTATGAACATCAAATTAAGGGTGAAGAAAAAGAGAATGTAGCACAATTAGGAAATTGTAGAGGAGTGTGACAGTTGGGAGCTTGGTGGATGATAAAATTGGATTGCTCATAATAATTAGCATAGTTATATAAATTATGTGGGTGATAAAATTTGTTACCAGTGATTAAAATAATAATCCGCTATTCAATTTATGTAATATTGAACCTTTGTAATTCGAAAATAGAGTAAAAGTTCCAAATACAACTCACAAAAACTGTGTATATTCTTAAAAATATTCTCGAATTATGAAATTGAAATCAAGTATACATTTTATTATTATAGAAGATAGAAATTTTAGAAACCATTTCAAAATAGAGGATACCTATGGACGTAATTAAACTTAGTGATTGAGTAAAACACTTTAGGTTGATAAATGTAGTGATTGTGAGTAAAACACTTTATGCACCACAAAACCATAGACACAATAAACTAGAGTGAGCCCATGAATACATAGAAGATTAGAAGATGCATAAATAATTCTCACTTCTCAACTTCGAATCGACCTTGAGTGGAAGCCAAAGCCAACACGAAGATAGGATTTGTAAGAAGGAAAAGGGTGAAGGCCAAAAATGTTTGTGTCGATATTATTTTGAATTGCAAATTGATGCTCGGTGCAAAGTTGCACAACCACCAATGATTTTGAAATTTGTGCATCATATCTTTATGCCAGTGATTTGTTTCTCCTTTGTTAAAAATTATTTGGATTAATAAATTTTGAGAATATTTCATAATGTAAATAAAAGAGGTTTGGATTAATAAATTAATTGTTTGACCTTTTTTTATAGGGATTTCACTTGTGATAGTTTCTGATGATTGATTGTGATTTACAACAATAATGTATATTATTTAAATTAGATATTAAATATTAGTTCAATATATGTATTATAACAATAGTTTAATGAGAGCATCACGTCACTGATGAAAATCACAACAAAAAGTGAGGGATTGTTGATGAAAGTGTGCACTAACTTTCGACACAGGTGGAACATTGCATAGGCACTACCTTGATGGACTTGTGCTTTTCCTGTTCAAGCTTGCATAAAAGAGTGCACTAACGAACTTGTTGTAGAATAAGAATGTGTGAGCAAGTGACTTTGACACTTATCAACCAACCATAAAGTGATTATGGAATGAATGATCACAAGATCCACAGTAGGCTCCAAAATTCAAGTTAGACCAAATTTTGGAGGGTGTTTGTCATAACGAAAACATAAGGCTATGTAGGAAATGTTTGTCTATATTTTCATCCATATCCTCCATCGAATGGGTAGTATAAGGAGAGATCACCTAGTAATGCTTTTGTGAAAACATTTCCTACATTAAAGGAGGTTATTTTTATCAAAGAAAAACTCAGTCCATCCTTGTAAGCCTAGGGGATTTCCAAGAAAAAGGCTAAGATTCATAAGAAGGGTTGAGAAATGATTCAGTTAACTGAATTGGATTCCAAGTAGAATCCCTCATTAATATTTAAGCCTTAGCGTTTGACTTATCTCCCTATGTGTCCCCTCCATATGTCATGAAGTATGGATCGAGGACTTAGTTGATGAAATATATCAACATATTCTTGTAATTGAACACATTTTTGAGAACTTATGAGGCCCAAATATTAATAAGAAGACAAGAAAATGCATAAAACTAAAAGTTACTTATACAAGGTTAGTCCTTGCAATGATATTAAGCTCAATATGGTTATTAACATAATATAACATACAATAGCAAGATGCAACTTCAAATGAATTTTTAATGAAGCCAACATTAAGTCCTTAAGTGGTAAGGTTTGGGAACATTATTAGGCTATGTTCCAAAAGACCTTTTTTCTTGCAAGATGATGGTTGGCCTTCACCTTTCTTTCAATGGGGGAATGTAGAAAAGGCATTGTCTTCTTTTTCATTATGGAAATAGATGCTTCTCAGTTTAAAATGTTGGCCTCTCTCCTTCAATGCACAATTTGAAACAATTGATGACATTCATCGATGGTGAAATCTACCTAGCTTACATATCAAATATTGGTTTTCCAGAGTCTTTACAGAGATAGGAAACTCTTTAGGTCATTATTTGGAGGCAAACATGAATTTTATTAACACTAACATTACAACAATCACTCAGATTATGGTTGGAATTTATTTTGGAGATTGATTATCATGGTATCCCCTTATATGTTTATATGCCACTAACTAAGTCATATAGGCAAAGGTTGCTCATTTCCCTTCAATAAAAAGCTAGGGTAAAAAATCACCTACTTCCAACATTTATCCTATGGAGGTTGGTATTGAAAAAATTTACTTGAATACTGAAATGATAAAAGCTTTAGAAAGCCTCTAGAGGGACTATAACCTAAATATATTATTGAAGAATTTGAAGATAACTAGAATGCCAATGACAGGGAGTTGACTAATATTTTGAAGTCAACTCAAGATAAACGTATCTGTTTGCAAGAATTAACTCCTTTACTTGTTTTGGTGATTGGATATAAAGGAATGACAATGAATACGTAAGCATCTCCTTAGAAACACTTGTTATATGATCTTGATGATAATGCTCCATGTAAGGACACTCACGATGCAATGAAACTTCAACTTATGCCCCTAAGTTTCCTCCATAAGCTTGTCACAGGAGTCTCTCCTTCAGAGTTCCTTAAGCGGTGAATGGAGTCCCTATTTCATTTCCAAGGCATATTGACCCTACTAACCAAAATTACTCACGTGAATATGAGCAAAAATATAACTTGAAACACATAAAAGTCCTCTTCATTAAAGGAAGGGAGGGTTAAGGATGTCTTAGCCAATAACCTAGTGAAAGGTGGGAAACAATCTTTTATATCTCAAGCTCAAGAGAAAGTAGCATTGGAAGGATTATCTACTAAAGAACGTCCAATAATGACGTTAATTAGAGAAATGAACCTATCAAAATTTCATATTTAAATTTATTAATAAACATATAATATTTCAATAATTGAAATAAACTTTTTCTTTATGCTATAGCTATATATATATATATATATATATATATATATATATATATATATATAGATGAAGATTAGAAGATGCATAAATAATTCTCACTTCTCTACTTTGAATCGATCTCGAGTGGAAGCCAAAGCTAAGGCACATATATGATTTGTAAGAAGGAAAAGGGTGAAGGCTAAAAATGTAGTGCAAATTGATGTTGGGTGCAAAGTTGCACAATCACAAATGATATTGAAATTTGTGTATGGTATCTTTATGCTGATCATTTTTTTTCCTTAGTTGAAATTTATTTGGATTAATAAATTTTGAGAATATTTCATAATGTAGATAAAAGATGTTTGGATTAATAAATTTTTAGAATATTTAATGATGTAAATAAAACGATTTAATTGTTTGACCTTTCTTATAAGGATTTCACTTGTGATAGTTTCTTATGATTGATTGTGATTCACAACAATAATGTATATTATTTAAATTAAATATCAAATATTAGTTCGGTATATGTATTATAACAATAGTTTAATGAGAGCATCACGTCACTGATGAAAATTATTTTTTATCGGTCCATAAGTCCTAGATCTATGACACTGATACCAGGTGTGGGGACACTCCCTCTAATGCCATTTTTTTACTAATAAAAAGTTAGGTTACTGGGTATAGGGAGAAATTAATATTTAAGTTACAATACCATAATAACAAGTAAATAAAAATTCTAATCATCTAGTCATTTGTTAGCCATGACCATTATAAAATTTCTTCAATATTGAAAACACATAAATTTGAGGTACATACATCAATAGTCATATTCTAAAATTCAATCATCGTGACATCCACATTACATTTGGTCATTATAGATACGTCATTAATCATATAACAAAAATTATTAATACACAATGTAGCATTCACTAAGGAGTGGAGTTTCTATTCTCGGATTGGCTGTTGTTTGCGCTCCCTTGCTGTCATCCACGTACATGTGTGAGTGTTGATGTGTTATGACCAAATGTTAATGACTCATCAGTTTACCTCCTAGCCTAATCCTTCGGCACTCTTCCTCCTCGTGGATGCCCGAGATGCAATGGGACTATAAGATAGTGGAGAAGTTATAGCCAGTGGATGAGAGCAATCTTTGCACAAGAGTCCCCCTATCAAAAGAAGTCCTCCACTATACCAAACTAACTATAATTATTATCACTGTCAGCATATATATAAAATGACAGAGAAGGTTTAATAATAGAAGAGATGGGGTTGATAAAATGATACCATGCTTGGCATATACAACATGTATTGGAAATGGAGAAAGTCCCTTTGATAATCTGAGAAACTCATTCTTAGATTTGATTTTATTTTATTTTAGTAACACGTGGAACAAAAGAGGGACAAAAAAATTGGAAATGTAGCAAGAGGTAAGTTAACATCACAAGAGAGATGCATGAATACCTAAAGCAAGGATTTACATTAATTTGTTGAGGTTTTGACCAACAATAAATGATGTCAAATTCTTCATTCCTTGCATTGGCATCGATGTTTTTTTCCATTTCTGGTATGTTTTTGTGAATGTGGTAGGCAGGTCCAAAATGGGATTTCAAATAACTACTAACATACTAGGGTAGACCACACCAAAAAAATATGAATTTTAAAAAGCTATGAAATTTTAAAAGCTAAGATAGAGTAGAGTAGAGAAGATTTAAAATTTAAAAATGTTGAGCTAAATCTTTAACAGAGAGAATATGAAATTAAAAGTAGCTTAAAATGCAATACATACCATTACTGAGAAAAACATCCATTAAGTAGCCCATTGACATCTAACAAAGTATCAAATAAAATTTAGGAGTGTGTTTGAAATTTTTCCTCACCATTTTCGGTGCATGTTGTGTTATATAACCCGAACCTGGTATCATTTTATCTACCACAACTCCTTGATTATTAATCCTCCTCTCTCATTTTGTGTGTATTGAAAAATTAAATGTGTCTGGCCTTCTCCCTTCTCCTTCCACCTACATGTCTTACCTCCATGGATTCAACTCAGGGTTGATTTAGGAGTAAAAATAACATGTGTTGAATGCATCTCAACATGGAGTTTATTGCTAGCAATATTCTTAGTGTAGTCATTCATCTCTTTACTTACAGTTTTTTCAGGCATAAAATGCTTTACTAGGGTTTACTGCATTTATTTTAGTGTACAATGCCTTACCTAGGTTTATTATATTCAGTTTAATGTACAACAAATTACTAGGGTTTTTTGGTTTAGTGTACAATGTCTTTCTCATGTTTGCTAAAGTTCACTGTTAAGAGTCTCCATGGTCTTGCTAATTAGTGCCCTTCCTATATTTTCCTACTGGCATGGAGCTCTCTATGTTCATTCGCTATTCACAGTTCTTGCAATATGTATATTTACAATATTTGTAGGGTGTAATGTTTAGCTTTTTATGATTCCTAATTTAACTCCGCTGCTACAAACCATTGTTTATGTGGATAATTCTTGCAATAAGTTATCCTCATTTCAATGTTTGGTATACATTTATATCTTCAAAATATATTGTTTAGGATTATTGTAGTAGTTTAACCTTTCATGATTGGTTTGATAAATCTCACACTTTTTTTATTAATTTGCTCTCAGTTGTGACTAGTCATGGACTAGTCCCAATTCAATTAAGTAATCTTTTAAAATATGAGGAGATGCATCTATTTGACATAACTTTTGTTGCACTTATCATTCTTTTATTTATTTTTTATTAAATTATGCTTATGTTGTTTTGGTTAGATTATTTATTTTTGCATAGACTCTCATCTTTGTTTTTGAAACTTTATTTTTAAATAATTATTGTTTATTTATGATTTGTTTTCACTGCTACCACTTATTTTATTCTATTATATATATATATAAAAAAAAAAAATTAAAAAAAAATCTTCTAAAATATTTTTGGAATATGTTTTTCTCTTTTAAAACTATAATTTAACCGTTATTCTAATTAAATATGTATTTTCTTTATAAATTACACTAGCCTAGATTCATTTTAATTTTGAATCTACAGTGTTTAAATTCATCTTAACTTTGGATCTACCAAGCACTGAGAGCAATGAAATCTCTTGAGGTACAAAGCTCTTTTAGAGTGAAAAGAGATTTGATCCCTCTCATCCCTTCGTAGATCCAAAGTTAAGATGTGTCTAAGCTGGATTAATTATTAGTTTTTATTAAAGATATTATGATAAAGGAACCTCAAATTTTTTCTTTACAATATGTATATTTTATATTAAAATATGGTTTAAATAATTTTTATTGAATTAAAATCTGAAATATATTCTCATATATAGTTGTGTAGTATTGAATTGAAAGTGGTAATTTAACATTTTAAAGCATTTTTTGAGTATATTCTTCAACTAATTTTACTTGTATCAAAATTATCACAATTAAATTAATGTCTAAACACATAGCATTAAATAAATTTTTTCTCAGTAATGACTTCTCCTTGAATTATAATATCTTAAACAATATTCCAAGAGAGAACAACTAAAAAATGTCACCATTGTCTGACATTATCACGAATGTATGTATCATTGTAAGAGAATTGATAATAAGCATATTAATTTTCAAACTCTAAAAATTAGGGTTTCACGTGAAGAATACTTTTCTCAAGAAGCTCCACAACATCTGAAGGGGTAGATGATAATAGGTGGAGTATTTAGAAAATGAAGTTTAGAAAGTACAACATCATTCGAATAAATTGTTTTATTTTTTAAATGTTAAAATATAGAAAATTGATGACAAATAATTGTAATTAATAAAATATTGTAAAATTAAAATGATTTTATAAGAAGGAAACAATTATTAAAAAAACTGTTTATTACAATTGTGGCACAATTTTATAAAATATTTGAACCTTGATTTTAGGCACAAGCTAAATAAAGTTGTTTGGAAGATTTCTTTTTTTTCTAAGGCAAGAGCGGATCCTTGTTATTCAACTAAAAAGAGAAATAGTGTACAATCAAAAACCTCGGTGGTGGGGCTCTCGAAAAGGACAGCCCACCCCAATCCACAGTCACAAGATGACAAAATGAACCCAGGGACACGACCCACCAAAACAAACCAACCATCCAAAACTGACCGTTGGATCCTAAGCTAAAGATCTAGCGGATGAAAAACATATTGGGTGGCCAACAAGCTCACCTTTTAACCACCACATCGGACCCGATACACCCTGTAAACCATAATTTATAATCATATTGGGTCCATTTTTGGCATAACCAGCGATCACTTTTACCGCCCGAAATCCACCATTTACGCGTGATTCCCATGAGGTCATGCAAACAGCTCGAAACATAACCGTTGTATCGGTCCCACCAACATGCACGTTCAATCATGGTCATTGAATGCCCTTGCTTGATCCAATGGTTTGGGATCATATCGCACAGACTAAAAGCACCGTTAGTTAGCATGCGATGAGGGTGGTATCTCCTCCCCACCCAAAGCCAGGTGTTGTGTGGTGAGTGGAATCGCTCCCAATTGTGAAAAACCAAGCCTAAGAGCTTGCAATAAATCGGAAACCACCCAGAGGGTAGTAAAACGATCACCGGAAAACAAATGGGGGTTTTGCGCCTGTTGAGAAAGTCTGGATTTTGGCGCAAGGGCCCAAGGAAGATGAAGATCCCTTCTTCCAGCCATCCCTCTGAGACTACTAGTTTGTTGTTACCTGGGTTAAGTAGATCAACATAGACCGGCATTCTAAAAGTACCTCACATATGTCATAACAATTCATAATGAATCCAGATCGACGAGACCCCTTCTGTGTGGCTCTACTTCGAAAATTGTCTCTTTATTTTTCCTGATTCTGCTGTCGACCACTGATGGCCTTACATGAGCATCCCTCCTTCAGCCTATGATCTGTAATGTACTCCCACCAGCAGCACAAGTCAGTATGCTTGTTTCATACTACCTCATTTGCAAGCGAGTCCGCAACTTTGTTGGCTTCCCTGTGAACATGCACCAACCTAAGAGTCCTCAGCCTTCGTAGGTTCATTTGGATTCTTTGGTAGACTTGTAGAAGCCACCAGTGTTCTGAGATTTTCTCAGGAGTAGAGCCAACATTTATCCTCTTCACTAAGTTGATGACTAATTCCGAGTCAGGTTCAATGATGACATTGTGAATGTTGTGCTGGAGCATATTTCCAGGCGTGATTCCATTGCCATGAGCTCTGCCATATTGCTGGTTGCTTCTCCTAGATAACTGTGGAAGATGATTTGCATGTTTCCTTCATCTCTCAAGACCCCTCCATAGCCATCTTCTCCCGAATTCCCTTTTTAAGCCTCATCTATCTTGAACTTTAAAAAGCCATAAGAAGGGGGTTGCCAAGAAGACTTGTTTGTTAAGGTCTTCTTATTAATCTGCATAGAACCCTAAGGGGGATGAACCTTGAGCTCTAACTTCTCCAAAATTCTAGCCTCCCATTGACCGATGGGTTTGCTAGTAGCTGCACCTCCCAGGATATGAACAGACACTTTAAGTTGTTTAAGGATTAGCTTAAGGATGTTGCTCACCAGACCCATTTTCTCCTTGATAAATCCTGGTGTTGCTCTCCTTATAAACATTCCATATTATGAATCCTAGGGTCAGCATCCAGGCGGAGTTAATGATATCATTGTCTGAAAAAGTTTTCCGCCAATTCTTCAACATAGTAGTGATATCATTAACATTTATGTATGTCTACTCAAAGACTTCTCCAATCCAATTCCATAGTATTGTGGTGAAAGTGCATATAATCAGTAGATGATTTGTAGTTTCTTCTTGTTGTCTGCATAAATGACATCTTGAGGGGCCAACAAAGCCTCTTTTTCATAGGTTAACCCATGTCAGAATCTTGCCCTGTTGAACCAGCAATTTGAACAGTTTTACTTTCATCCAATGAGGATTTTCCCATATTTCTTTGCATGTCTTATCAGTGTTTGGAAGGTTTAGCCCTGCATCTATTCTTTTGGCTTCCTTAAGGTTGAAGAGACTTGTCTTGTTCTTTCCCCATCTTAGCCGATCTTTCAAGTTTGAGTTCAAGATTTATCTCTTGTCTAAGTGACCTTGAAGGGCTATAGCTTGAGTATGCAACATGCCCATTCCACTGTAATCTAGAAGTTTCCAAGTTCTCCATTTCTTATCATTCCTTACTTCGTCCCAATAGTCACTTACCCACCTTAGTCCTTTGTTGATGGTATTGGTGTGAATGTCTACTAACTCTTCTCTTCGGAGTTCGTCCTCGTATTTCCAATTGTCCTCCTAGAACCAAGACAAGTTCCCATTTCTGATCTCCCAAAAACTATGGTTTTAGACTAGGGCCGTATTCTCCCATGCCCTATTCCAAACTGCATAACCTTTTACTTTTCCTGTCATTCTGATTATATTTTCCTCCTACCATTCATTAGCGTATTTGTGCTTCCATAGTTTTGCCCAAGGGGCTTGTATTTCTTTAAGCCATATCCACTAGATTTTGGCGACAATAACTCTATATAGAATTCTTGGGTCATGAAGACCCAAGCCACCATGGGACTTAGGTTTTCATACTCTGTCCCATGCCACAAGGGCCCATTTCTTCCTTTCTTCACCTTTCCCCCACAGAAAGTCTCTTTGAATGTTTCTTACATTGGTCATTACACCAACTGGTGCTGGAATGGCAGATACCATATAGATGGGGATGCTTTGGAGGACAGCCTTAGTGAGAACAAGTCTCCCTACTAGATTTAGTGCTCGATTTGTCCATTTGTTGAACTTATCTTTTAGCTTATTAAGAACAGGCTCCCAGATATCCTTGTGAAGCGGTTTTTCAGTGAGAGGAACTCCCAGTTACTTCACAGGCAATGACTGCCTTTGAAAGCCTAGAATTCTAGAAAGATTTATTTGAATTTAAATATTCGTATTGAAAAATAAGATCTTTGATTTAGTTAGACTTACCCAGTGCCTACTGCCCTAGCAAACTCACTCAGAATCTGTTTGAATGATTTGGCTTCCTTAACAGTGGGTGTGCCTTGAAGCATAGTGTCATCCACAAATTGTTGATGTGTCACCATGTCCCCACCATGAGTGAGTCTCAGACCCTGAATTATCCCTTCCTCCTTAGCAGCTCTGATAGCTCTTCCTAACCCTTCCATCATTAGAATGAAGAGGAAAGGAGAAAGAGGATCTCCTTACCTGAGATCTCTAGAAGGCTTGAGGGTTTTGGAAGGAGCGCAATTGAGAGGAATTGAATAGCTGGCCATGGTAACTAGTGCCATAAACCATGTCATCCAATTGTGATGAAAGCCATAGGCTTTTAAAATTGCTCTTATGTATGACAAGCTAAGTTTGTTGTACGCCTTTGCTATGTCCAACTGCATTATCATTCCTGCCTGTTTGTTGGTATTGAGTGAATGAACCATTTCATGTGCTTGAATTATATTATCTAGAATTTGTCTTCCTTCCACATAGCCTGTTTGTCTCTGACACTAGGGTTGGGAGAAGAGGTTTGAGACAGTTGGCAATGACTTTGGATATAATTTTGTAGATCACATTGCATAATGCTATAGGTCAAAATCTGTCTGGAGAGGTGGCGCTCTCTTGTTTCGGGATTAAGGCTATGAAAGATTCATTGAGTGCCCTTAGGACTTTCTGAAATCTTCGAGAGTCTTCCACTACCTCCAGGATGTCCTATTTCACTATCCTCCAACAAGCTTTGAAAAAGTCCACATTAAAGCCATCTGAGCCTGGTGCTTTCCCATTTTGCATCTCTTTCACGGCTTCCTCAATTTCTTCCTTTGTTACTGGTCTATTGAGATTGAAATTATCTTCTCTGGTAACCATTTTAGGGATGTACTGAGTGATTTTTTTTGTAAACCGGTATCTATCTTCCAAGGTTTCCTCAGCAATTTTGTAAAAGTGCTGGAGTATAACCTTATCCATATCTTCATGAGTGTTTCTCTCTATACCATGTTTATTTGTAAGTTTCATAATTCTATTGTTGTTTCAGTGAGTTATGGTGGATCTGTGAAAGAATTTGGTGTTTCTCTCCCCTTCTTTAATCCATTGTACTCTGGATTTCTGTCTCTAGAGTATGTCCTCTTGAAGGCATCTATTGTTCCACTCCTGCTGGAGTGACTCTGCCATCTCTTTTCTTTCATCTATGTAGCCTTCTATGATAAGAATCTGGTTTATTTCCTTTAGTTTCTTTTCTACCTCTCCTTTAGCTTTGAAGATGTTACCAAATTCCTTTTTGTTCCACTCTTTGAGTCTACCTTTATTGTGTTTGAGCCTGCAGTGAAGCAAGACCATCTTTGTACCTTGAAGGTGAAGCTCTTCCTTCAACCATTGTTCAATATTTGTGAGGAAATTTGAATGTGTTAGCCAAGCATTCTCAAACATGAAGGGGGTGTTCCTTGGTCTACAAAAACGGGAAGCTTCCAATTGTATAGGCTAGTTATCTAAACCTCCAAAAGGTTGTATGAGTGCAGTAGTGTTGCTTCCCTTGAGAAGAAGTTCCTCTGAAACCATAAATCTGTCCAATTTTGAGGCCACTTGGGTAGGGCCCCCTCCTTTGTTATTCCAAGTGAAGATTCCATTGCTTGTTTCCATATCAACCAATTTCATATTGGTGATGAAGTTCTGGAAGGTAATTGAGTCTCTCCCAAGTATTCTAGTGCCTCCTTTCTTCTCCATGAGTGATTTTCTTATGTTGAAATCACCTCCAAGAATCCATGGTAGAGCTGGGTATCTCTTTTTCATATCCTACAGTGTTGTGAGGAGTCGAAGTTTGTCCTCCTTTAGTTGTGGACCATAGGCATTGGTGATCATGTAACATTTCTTGTCACCCACCGGTTGGAAAATCAGAGAAAGGTGATGTCTGCATGCGTCCGCTTCAATCACACCAAATCTCTGTGGACCCAAGAGAGTGAGAATACCACCAGCAAATTTATTTGCCTTAACTTCAAGGTATTCATATCTATTTACCCATTTACTATGTTTTTTTCGAATCCTCTCCACTGAGTATTTTGTTTCCTGTATGAATACTATGTTAGATTTTTCCTCTCTAATCCTTTTATTGAGATTCCTCTGTTTTCTTCTACTCCCTAGTCCTCTAATATTCCAGGTTGTGATTTTCATTAAGGTGTGGTTATAAAGGAGTAACTAGAAAGGTCTTCCATCCTTCTTGAATCAATCATGAGCTTGCCACACTCCAGTAGTAATTCTTTCTATCTTTTTCTTCCCCTCCTCTTACCTGGATTCTTTGTTAGTTTTCCTGTTATTAATCCTATCGAGGAAGTCCCTTTGTTTTCCTGATTGTTATGTCCTCTTTCGACTCCTGCAACTGTTTGATGTGCCTTGTTAAGGAATATTTGTTGGACTTTGTCGATGTCCACTTGAGAGATGGAGTTTATTCCCAGGTTGCCTCCCTATTCTAGAAACTTTTCCAACTCTAGGTTCTCCCTTTCCAGGATCCCTTGTAAATCTTGATCCTTTATACCAATTCCAATTTGAGTCATTTCCTGGCTTTTTCTACTTCCATGGTACTCAAAGGGTTCATCGTATGTTCATTCTATCCTTGAGTGTACTCCATGTTGGTCTATTTTTCTTTCCCCCTTGCTGTCTTATTCTATGTACTCCCTTTATCCCCTCCCTCACCTTCTTCTTCTCCTAAGATCACAAAACTGTTGTGACTTTTTGTTTTATCATTCAAACTAGGGTTCTTTTGTGTCTTCCTTCCTCCTACTTTGGTGAAACTTGTCTGGTCTTTTCCTTTGTTGGTATTTAGGTTTTCCTCCCTTTGATTGAGACGACAGTCTCTGGATAAATTCCCATGCTTATGACATTTGTGACATCTGAATGGGATATGTTCATAGTCAATTGTTGGAACCCATTCCTCATCACAGACTTCTAGAATGACCTCATCTGTAAAGGCTCCTGATAGGTCCATCTCCACACATATACGGGCATAGGATGTATATTTTCCCCTTAGATTTGCCTCTGAAATTTTTAAGAAATGACCTAATTTAATGCCTATAGCTTTTAAAGACTCTAGCATCTAGTAATATAAAGGTAAGGAGTATAGTCAAATCCATACCAGTACCAAACTGAAGGTTTCTCATTCTGGAACAAAGTTCATCATCCATGGCCTTATATAGAGTCTAGTAGCTGCAAAGAAGTATGGCCCTACTTCAAAGATTTTGTCCTTGTCTTGCATGTTCGTAAACACCACAGTGAAAAAACCTTTGGATCCAAGATGAATATTTAACTTCCCTTTGCTTTCTCTGATGGCCAGATTCCCATAAATTTACATATGATGGCATAGTTAGCCATGTGACCCCTGTGCGCTTGTAGAGCTGCATCATTCAGAATAACCTAGGGTTTAGTTATGGTCTTGGGTTTATAGGGCCCCATATTAGCTCTATTCTCTGACCCTTGACCTCTGTCTTCCTCTTTCTCCTCTCGATAGTCTTCTTCGTGGGGCCCTTGATTGACATTGGTTTTGCTGTCTTCCGCCTTCTGAGTTTCTGTGTCGTTTGTCTTGACCTCCAAGGGCTATGGAGGTTTGTTCTTTTTCCCTCCTCTTCTCTGTTTGCTATCATATTACTATAGGAGGGAGTGGACCTCCCTCCTCCCTGTGACTCCATGATTGTTTGGTACTCTCTGCTGCTTGTTTCGTTACATCCTAGAACGAAAGCTGCCATCTCCTCCCCATTCCTTTGATAACCTTAGCTTGCTTTCATCTGCTATTTGGAAGATTTCATTATACCCATGCATATTTATATATTTTATTTGGTGTTAAAGTTGTAGGATTAGGAATGGATGGATATCATAATTAAATTAATTCCTCAACACAAAAAATTAAACAAAGTGATGATTTCTCCATGAATTATAATATCTTAAACAATATTATAAGATAACAACTCAAAGTTTAATTTAAAAAATTGAACATATTAGGTACTGTGGAACGTTATCACAAATGTAATTATCATTATGAGGGAATGGAGAAGTAGGATATTAATTTCTAAAATTTGAGAATCAAATTCTTGTGAAAAATGCTTATTTGCAAAATCTCCAGAACATATGAAGATGCTTCTTTGGAGAAGCTCCACAACACGTGAAGGTGGAGATTGTTCATAATGAGAAATGATGAAAATAGTTGATGGGTTGATGATATGTTCATTACTAAGAGCTTCCTACAAATAATCTTCTAAGGCTTACGATGGAAAATTGAGGTAGCATGATGGCAGTAAATTAAAATTACAAATCGGTAATTCAACGCTGAATTCCAAAAGCCTCTTGGTTTTTTGTCCCTAGATTGGTAAATAACGCTCAAATCCCCAATGAAATCTTTGTGGTAAGAAAATAATAAATTTCATTGTAATTTTATGCCTTTAAATAGGCTAATACTATGGGAAAAACAATGGTTAAAAATATTAGGTAAAAGCCAGCCGAAAGTTGTGAAAGCCTAAAAGAGTAAATTGACTATTTTATTTCAATTTTGATTTAATTATTAACTTTAGTTGTAATTTTTTTTTTTAAATGTAATTTGACAGAATCAAAAAGTTTTATGCGCTAGTAAGGACAAGCCAAACATGATATTACAACATATCCATTGCAGAGAAGAAAATTGATTATGATGAACTTAAATATCGATTTGTCATGTGTAGGTTATTACTCTATGTCTTTTTTTATAGTTAAAAACTATTAATTTGAGTAAAATAAAAGTATAACTTCCATAATATTGTGAATAAAATGAAAATATACATCCAAGACATATTGTAAGTATAAGACTCAAAGCAATACCTAATAAATAGATTATAATGAAACAACCCTAACCTAACCTTGACTACCATGACACTTTCAAGTTTGATTTTCTGTGAATAAGGAAATAAACACCATTTAGACTTAAACCTCATGTTTTGAAAAAACTGTATTAAAAAAAAATATACATGCAATACGATATAATTTAAAATTAACAAATCATTTGCATTTTAAAAAATATATCCTAATCAAATCAGTTTTGGACCGAATCATTCACAAAACCAATTTCAAGAGTAGTAATTTCTAGATATAACTATAGCGCGAACAATTTCGCTGATGATTTCCTAATCAGATACTAGTAATGAAATAGTTGGAATGTAACGGTATTAGTAGAAAACCTTCTTAATGTTAAACATGCAACGAATATCCATGAAGCATCTCACAAATGAGCTGAAACTCAAAGCAAAACACGTCATGGGGAAAACATCATCCATGGCGGAAACATGATGAAGCTTAAATGTCCTTTACTCACCCAAGTTAAACTCCATCTTCAAACCGTCGAAGCAAGAAAATCAATTTTTAAGGATAGCTGCTGGAGAGAAAAGCAAAAACAGTTTGAAAAAGAAAGAAAAGCAATTTTTAATAATAGTCAATGGAGAGGAATTGGACCTCTGCTCTGCTCTCGAAGCACCTCTGCTGGGGAAATGGAATTGGACCTCTGCTCTGCTCTCTAACCACCTCTGCTGGATGAAATTGAGTTTTTGCCAAAACCAATCATGCATCTATCCCGTGCTTCCAAGTATGTATGCTTCATTCTCGTGCTTCCAAGTTTTTTTTTCATACCCATCTCTTTAAGGTGTTTCTAAAATAAAATAAACTCAAATCGAGGAGTGAGTTTGAAAGACTGCCTCTCCATTTCTGGTGCATGCTATGTTATATAAGCCGAACCTGGTATCATTTTATCGACCACATCTCCTTCATTATTAATCCTCCTCTCATTTTGTGTGTAACTGCAAAATCAAATGTCTCTCGCCTTCTCCCTCTTCTTCCATCGATTTGGCTCGGGGTTGATTTAGAGAGTCCTATCAATTCGCCATGCTGCTGCCAATAACCACCCTCCTCTACAGTTTTTTACTGGCATGAAGCTCTCAGCAGTTCTTGCAATATGTATATTTACAATGTCTCGAATGAGTAATGTTTAGCCTTTAATGATTCCTACTTTATTGTTGTTGCAAGCCCTCTTTTACGTGGATAATGCTGGCTATAAGTTATGCTAATCTTAATGCAAAATATATGGTTTGGGATTATTGTAGTTGTTTAACCTTAACGAATCGTGGGATAGATCTCACACTTTATTATTAATTTGGTTTCATAGCTGTTAGAGATCGCGATATTTTAAAATAAAATAAGTAATGTTTTAAAATAAGAGGCGATGTATCTATTTGTCATAACTTTTGTTACATTCATCATTTGCTTAATTTATTTTTTAATGTGCTTGAATTGTTTTGGCTAGATTATATACTTTTGCATAGATTTTCAATTTTGTTTTTGAAATTTGATTTATATATATATATATATATAGTTTTTCAATGTTAGTAATTATTTTATTTTATTATAAAAAATTAAAGGTATTTTAGTTTGTTTTTGGAATGTGGTTTTTTTTTAAATTATAATTTGCGGTCATTCTAATTTAATATCTATTTGATGTTGTAAGTGTTTTATTATTAGTTCAAATAAATTGATTTTAATTCACAGTGAATTAAATGTTTATATATATATATATATATATATATATATATATAGATAGATATATACTTGAATAATGAGGAATTGTAGTTTTTAATAATTGTTTATATTTATATTCTTTCTCTGGTATGTGTGTTTGTTTTATTGGTTCAGTTTTTTCTAACATGTAATTAGAAAGACATATAAAGGATGGATTGATAGAAAGACATAGATAGGGATATAGAGGGAGGGAGTAGGGATGGAGAGAGAGGGAGACAGAAGAATGGTCGGTGGGAGAGAGGTAGGAGGAGGGAGAGACACAGAGATAGGGGGAGAGAGAAAATAAGGGATGGAGATGGGGTGCCTGAAGAGAGAGGCAAAGGAGGGAGAGGGGCGGAGGAGGGACGGAGAGAGATAATCGAGGGAGGGAGGAGGAAGGATGGGAGGGAGAGAGATAGAGAGATTCTGGAAAAGAAGGAGAGGGGGGGAGACAGAGTGATAGAAAGAGGGAGAGAGAAGGAGAGAGAGAGAGAGGAAGAGAGGGTACGAGATAGGGAGAGAGTAGTGGGAGGAAGGGTAGGAGGGAGAGAGATAGAGAGTGTGTGGAAAAGAGGGAGGGAGGGGGAGAGAGAGTGAGGGAAAGAGGGAGAGGGAGGGAGAGCAGAATAGTGGGTGGGAAAGGAAAGGAGGGAGGGAGGGAGAGATGGAGGAGGAGGAAGGGAGAGGGAGAAAGAGGGAGAGAGAGGGATGGAAAAGGAATGAGTGAGAGAGAGAGAGTTAAGTGGGGAGAGAGAGATAGAGTTAAGTGGAGAGAGGGACAAAGCGAGAGAGAGAGAGAGAGAGGGGAGAAAGAGAGAGAGAGAGAGAGAGAGAGAGAGAGAGAGAGGGAAATCATAAGGGAGAGAAAGATGGGGCAGAAGGGGAGAGAGTGAGAGGGGAAGAGAGAGGGAGGATGAGATTGAGAAGGGGAGAGAGAAAGTGAGTATAAGGTTGGGGAGAGAGACAGAGAGTAAGAGGGAAAAAGAGATAAGGATAAGGAGAGGGAGCTAAAGGTGGGGGAGAGAGTCTGTGTGTGAGAGAGAGGGAGGACGCGTGAGAGAGAGGGTAAGGGTAGCTGAGAGCGAGACAGAGAGGGAGGGAGGGTGCATGAGAGAGAGGGTAAGGGGAGATGAGAGCGAGAGAGAGAGAGGGAGGGAAGGTGCGTGAGAGAGAGAGATAGTAAGGGGGGATGAAAGTGAGAGAGAGAGGGAGGGATAGGACTGAGAGTTGGAGGGGAGAGAGAGAAAAGTGGATAGGGAGAGAAAGAAAGAGAGAGATAAAGAGCGAGAGGGAGGCAGAGAGAGGGAGGAAGATAGGGAGGGCGAGAGTGGGATGGACGGAAACAATGATGGAGAGAGGGGGAGAGGGAGAGAGAGAGAAAGAGGAGGGGGTAGAAAGAGGGGGGAAATATGGAGGATTTGAGGGAGAGCCCAAGGGAGGGAGGAGAGAATGGGGGCGGGTGAGAGAATGGGGGGGGGAGAGAGGGAGAATGATGGCGGATAGAAAGAAAGGAAGCATGAGAGAGATAGGGAGGGGAGTGAGAGATGAGGGAAGAGCATGATAGTGTGTGAGACAAAGATTGACATGTAGAAAGGGGAGAGAGGGACAGGGAGAGAGAGAGAGGAAGTGATGCAAAAATAGGGAGGGCATGAGAGAGAGAGAGAGAGATATGGGGAAAATAGGGACAGTTTGAGAGATAGGGCATGGGAGATAGAGAGAGAGAATAAGAAGGGGAGACTGAGAGAAGGTGTGGGTAGAGAAAGATATCGAGACCATGTAGAAGAGAGGGATGGAAGGATTGACAAAAAATGATAGAGGGATGGAGGGATGAGAGAGAGGTAGAGGTGGGGGGATAAAGAGAGAAGGAGATGGAGTAGATGTGGAGATAAATTGAAGGGGAAGGATCATGAGATAGAGATGATTTCGGAGAGAGTGGGGATAGAAGGTGAGAGAGAGATGGATGGTAAAAGCATATTTGCGACAATCCATAATAAGATCCAAAACAATTACTTCATATGCATCTCATGTTGCAAGAAGTAAAAAAGTAATAAAAACTAAAGAAATTATCTTCATTTAAAATATTATTATTATTTATAAAAATAATTAATATATAAGTTAAACATACATACATTTAAAAAAAATGAAATAAGATTCGTAATCATGGAGATTTACCTCCACTTTAGATTGGAGAATCGTAATCTATAAATAGGCTTTGTTACAATCCCATTGGACAATACCATGCCTTATCAATACCACATGTCCCATATGGCATTTGTTTTAATTAATCAATTTAATTAAAATTGTTAAAAGAGCATAAGTACTCTTGAGATAAATATCAACCATTGATTTGTGTATACTGCAATCAATATTCTATAATATTCCATGGAAGTTAATTCCCTATTATTTACCTTACTAACAAAAACAAATAATACATGATATTTAAATGAGGGGTAAAAATAAAAATCAAAAGCCATGTGAATGACACTTTTAAAAGGAAAACCATGATCAAGAATTTACTTGATAGGTGGAAGTGCCCATCAAATTTACACCCTAGTCATTTATGCATTCAAAAACATATTTTAAATAACAAAAACTTACCAAAAATTATTTCCTCAAATTCAAACCAAAATCTCCAATACATAAAACAATTAAACAATGCAGAAAGAGATACAAATATAAATAAAAAAAACACTAACGAAAATATATTAATAAAATATAATATATAAATGAAAATATATTAATAAAATATAATATATAGATAAAAATATATTAATAAAATATAAGAATCAAATTATATTACACTCAAAATTGAAATGATGTTGAAATTTTTGTAAATTGCACTCACTAAGTCCATGGAATAAGATTTTTGTATTATGATTTATTTATAAATTTTACATTCTGAAAAAAGAGAAGAAGTTAATATAACAACATTTACAGATAAAATATATTAAAAATTTACCACTCAATTATTATTTTCGTATAAAATATTTATATTTTAAATGATAAATTAGAAAGTTGAAATAAAATAAAATAGAATATTTTAAATAATAAATTTGTATATATTATAAATCTTATAATCATTAAGGGATAAATAAACTAAGAAAAAAACTAATGTTGAATAAAAAAGTGATATATCTCTTCACTTCAGTTAACTTGCAAAATATAAATAAATTATTTTTGTGAAATAAATTAACCAAATAGATGCCGGGAAAAAGATTTGATGTCAAATAAATCATTGATATCTTATAATTTGAAAACAAATATTTTTGGAATAAAAGGTGACAAATAATTAATGGTTATTAAAATAAAATTTAAACATCAATTCAACCAATTATAAATGTTATTGCAAAATACATTATTTCGTAGAGATAAATTAGGTATTTCAAGCATTGTGGAAATAAACCAGGGTTGACAACAACAAAATGCTATTTACTTAAACAAAAAAAACTAGAAAAAATAGTAATATAAACATTATTCCTTAGTAGGAATGTAAACGTGCATAATGGGTTATGAACATCAAATTAATGATGAAGACAAAGATAATGTAGCACAATCAAACAACATAATGTTATGTATTTGAACAAAAAATTAGGAATAAGAGTATTATAAACATTATTCCTTAGCAAGAATGTAAGCTTCCTTGTGAGGAATGTCAGCGTAACGTGCATAATGCAGGGGTTATGAACATCAAATTAACGGTGAAGACAAAGAGAATGTAGCATAATCAAGAAATTGTAGAGGAGCATGACAATTGGAAGCTTGGTGGATGATAAAATAGGAATACTGATAATAATTAACATAGTTATATAAATTAAATGGGTGATAAAAATTGTTACCATTGATTAAAATTTTTATGGGTCCATAGGTCCTAGATCGATGACTCTAATACCAAGTGTGGGGACACTCCCTCTGATGCCATTTCCTTTTACTAATCGGAGTAGAAATCAGGTTACCAAGTATAGGGAGAAATTCCTATTTTAGTTGCAATAATATAATAACAAGTAAATAAACATTCTAATCAACTAGTCATTTGATAGCCATGACCATTATGAAATTTCATCAATATTGAAAACACATAAATTTGAGGTACATAAATCAAGAGTCATATTCTGAAATTCAATCATCATGGAATTCACATTACAATCTAGTAATTATAAATACATCATTAATCATATAACAAAAATTATTAATACAAAATGTACCATTCATCCAGGAGTGGAGTTTCGGTTCTCGGATTGGTAGATTGGTTGTTGCTTGCACTCCCTTGCCATCATCCATGTACATGTGTGAATGTCTATGTGTTTTGACCAAATGTTAATGACTCATTGGTTTACCTCCTAGCCCGCTCATTGGGTACCCTTCTTCCTCATGGACCCCCGATATGTAATGGGGCTATAAGAGAGTGGAGAAGTTATAGCCAGTAGAGGAGAGAACACTTTTCTCAAGAGTGCCCCTCTCAGAAGAAAGCCTCCACTAAGCCAAATTGGCTATATTCATAATTACTGTGAACATATATAAAAAGTGACAGAGAAGGCTTAATAATAGAAGAGATGGGATTGATAAAAGTGACAGAGAAGGCTTAATAATAGAAGAGATGGGATTGATAAAATAATACCATGCTTGACATATACAACATGTATTGGAAATGGAGAAGGTCCCTTTGATAATTTAAGAAACTCATTCTTAGATTTCATTTCATTTTATTTTAGTAACATGTGGAACAAAAGAGGAATTTTTCTACAAGATGTATTGGAAATGGAGAAGGTCCCTTTGATAATTTAAGAAACTCATTCTTAGATTTCATTTCATTTTATTTTAGTAACATGGGGAACAAAAAAATTGGAAATGCAGTGAGAGGTGAGTTAACATGACAAGAGAGGTGCATGCATATCTAAAGAAATGATTTACATTAATTTGTTGAGGTTTTGACCAACAATAATTGATGTCAAATTCTTCATTCCTTGCATTCGCGTTGATGTTTTTTTCCATTTATGTTATGTTGTTGTGAATGTGGTAGGGAGGTCCAAAATGGGATTTCAAATAACTTCTAACATACTAGGGTAGAGCACACAAAAAATATGAATTTTAAAAAAATATGAAATTTTAAAAGCTAAGATAGATCAGAGCATAGAACATTTAAAATTTAAAAATTGTGAGCTAAATCTTTAATAGTGAGAATATGAAATTAATAGTAGGTGAAAATGCAATAGATACCATTACCCATGGACATCTAAAAAATTATCAAATCAAATGTAGGAGTGAGTTTGAAATGTTTCCTCACCATTATCGGTGCATACTGTGTTATGTCGAACTTGGTATCATTTTATCGACCATCACTACTTCATTATTAATCTTCCTCTCATTTTCTGTGTAACTACAAAATTAAATGTCTCTCGCCTTCTCCCTTATCCTTCCATGTACAGGTCCTACCTCCATGGATTAAGCTTGGGGTTGATTTAGGAGTACAAATAACATATGTTGACTGCATTTCGGAGTACAAATAACATATGTTGAATGCATCTCCACATGGAGTTTATTGCTAGAAATATTCTTAGTGTAGGCATTCATCTCTTTCTTTACCGTGTTTTCGAGCAAAAAATGCTTTACTAGGGTTTACTGTATTTACTTTAGTGTACAATGCCTTACCTAGGTTTATTATATTTAGTTTAGTGCACAACACTTTACTAGTATTTTTCATTTTAGTGTACAATGTCTTATTCGTGCTTGCTAAAGTTTATTGTAAGAGTCCTCCTTTCAGTTCTCCATGGTGCTGCTAATCACCGCCCTTCCTACAATTTCCCACTGTCATGGAGCTCCCTATGTTCATTCTCTATTCATGGTTCTTTCAATATGTATATTTACAATCTGTCTAGGGTTTAATGTTTAATGTTTAGCCTTTTATGATTCCTAATTTATTGCTTCTGCGACAAATGACGGTTTATGTGGATAATTCTTGCAATAATTTATGTTCATTTCAATGTTTGGTATACATTTATATCTTCAAAATATATTGTTTAAGATTATTGTAGTAGTTTAACCTTTCAAGATTGGTTTGATAGATCTCGCACTTTTTTATTAATTTGGTTTCAGGTGTTAGTCATCGGCTAGGCCCAATTTCAATTAAGTAATATTTTAAAATATTGGGAGATGCATTTACTTGACATAACTTTTGTTGCATTTATCATTAGTTTTTTTTTTTAAATTAAATTGTGCTTATGTTGTTTTGGTTAGATTATTTATTTTTGCATAGAGTCTCAACTTTTCTTTTGAATCTTTATTTTCACATAGTTATTGTTTATTATGATTTTTTTTCAGTGTCGCAAGTTATCTTACTCTATTATAAAAAATTTAAATTCTTTTAATTTATTTTTGGAATATGTTTTTCTTTTTTAAAACTATAATTTAACGATTATTTTAATTTAATATGTATTTTTCTTTATAAATTACACTAGACTAGATTCATTTTAATTTTGGATCTACCAAGCACCCAAAAGGATCAAATCTCTTGCGGTACAAACATCTTTTAGAGTGAAAAGAGATTTTATCCCTCTCATCCCTTGGTAGTATCCAAAGTTAAGATTTGTCGAAGCTAGTTTAACTATTAGTTTCTATTAAAAAAATTATGATTAAGGAATTTCACAGTTTTTTCTTTAAATTATGCATATTTATATATTAAAAGATGATCTAAATCATTTTTATTGATTCAAAATGTGAAACATATTCTCATCTATAGTTGTGCAGTATTGAATTTAAAGAGGTGATTTAACATTTTATAGCAGAGTATATTCTTAAACTAATTTTACTTGTATCAAAATCATGGCAATTAAATTAATATCTAAACACATAAAATTAAATAAAGTTTTGATGAGTAATGACTTCTTCTTGTATTATAATATCTTGAACAATATTCCAAGAGAGAACAACTAAAAAATGTCACCATATTAGCCATTGTCCAATGTTATCACGAATGTAAGTATAATTGTAAGAGAATTGATACTAAGCATATTAATTTTCAAACTCTAAAATTAGGGTTTCACATGAACCATACTTTCCTCAAGAAGCTCCACAACATCTGAATGGGTAAGATGGTAACGATGGTAATAGGTGGAGTATTTACAAAATGAAGTTTAAAAGGTACAACCTCAATTAAGATAAATTGTTTTATTTTTTAAATGTTAAAATATAGAAAACTTATGACAAATAATTGTAACTAATAAAACATTGTAAAATTAAATTTATTTTATAATAAGGAAAAAATTATAAAAAAAAATGTTTATTACAATTGTGGCATGATTTATAAAATATTTGAACCTTGATTTTAGGCAGAGGCTAAATAGAGTTGTTTGGAATATTTCATTATACCCAAGAATATCTATAAATTTTATTTCTGGTTAAAGTTATAGTATTGTGAATGGATGGAGATCATAATTAAATTAATTCCTAAACACACAAAATTAAATTGAGTGATGATTTCTCCATGAATTGTAATATCTTAAACAATATTATAAGAGAACAACTCAAAGTTTAATTTTAAAAAGTGAACATATTACCCATTGTGGAACGTTATCTCAAATGTAAGTATCATTATGAGAGAATGCATAAGTAGGATATTAATTTCTAAAATTTGAGAATCAAGTTCATGTGAAAAAAAATTATTTCAAAAAGCTCTACAACATATGAAGATGGTTATTTGGAGAAGCTCCACAACATATGAAGTTGGAGATAAAGGGAAATGGTGGAAATAGTTTATGGGTTGATGAGGCGTTCATTACTAAGAGCTTCCTGCAAATAATCTTTTGAGGTTTATGGTGCCAAATTGAGGTAGCATGATCACAGTAAATTAAAATTACAAACTGGTAATTCAACCCTCAATTCCATAGGCCTCTTGGTTTTTTGTCCGTGGATTGGTAAATAACACTCAAATCCCCAGCTAGAACTTTTTGGTAAGAAAATAATAAATTTTATTGGAATTTTATGCCTTTAAGTAGGCTACTATTTTGGGAAAAACTATGGTTACAAATATTAGGGAAAAGCCAACCAAAAATTGTGAAAACCTAAAAGAGTAAATTGACTATTTTATTTCAATTTTGTTTTAATTATTAACTTTAATTGTTATTATTTTTTTTTAAATGTAATTAGACATAACCAAAAAGTTTTATGCACTAGTAAAGACAAGCCAAACATGATATTACAACATATCTATTGCCGGGAAGCAAATTGATTATGATAAACTTAAATATCAATTTATTAGGTGTATTTTATTACTCTCTATCTTTTTTTTATAGTTAAAAACCATTAATTAGAATAAAATAAAAATATAACTCCCACAATATTGTAAATAATATGAAAATATACCCACATAAACAATACCTAATAAATAGATTGTAATGCCACAACCCTAACCTAACCTAGGATTACAATTTCAAAGTTTAATTTTCGTGAATAAGTAAATAAACGCCATTTAAACTTAAACCTCATGTTGTGAAACACAATTGTATTATATACAAAAATATGTACGCACAGTATTATATAATTTAAAATTAACAAACCATTTGCATTTTACAAAGGCATCTAATCAAATCAATTTGGGACCGAATCATGCACAAAACTAACCCAAATCTCAAGAGTAGTAACTTCTAAATATAACTATAGTGAGAACAATTTCTATGATGATTTCCTAATTAGGTACTATTAATGAAACAGTTTGGAATGTAAAGGTATTAGCAGAAAACCTTCGTAATGTTAAACATGCAACGAATGTCTGAAATTTAAACACGTCGCGGGAAAAACATCATCCACGGCGGGAATATGATGAAGTTGAAATGTACTTTTCTCACCCAAGTTAAACCGCCTCATGTCTAGCTTCGAACCCTCCAAGCTCCACACACACCAAAAATTGAATGTTAGAAAAGCAAGAAAATCAATTTTTAAGGATAGCTGCTGGACAGAAAAGCAAAAACAGTTAGAAAAAAGAAAGAAAAAACAATTTATAACGGTTAGAAAATCAAGAAAATCAATTTTTAGTGATGACTGATAGAGAGAAAAGCAAGAAAATCAATTGTTAATGATACGCAAGAAAATAAAGAAAAGCAATTTATAAAAAGTTAAAAAAAGCAAGAGAAGTTAGAGAAAGAAAGAAAAGCAATAAAAGCGATTTGTTGGAATCCCTCCACGCATCCGAGATTGAGTCCGCGTTGGTCCCGAGTCCATATGTGAGTCCATATGTGATAGAGCACGGTTGGTTTTATGTCCGAGTTTGGCCTTTAGGGGAAATGGAATTGGACCTCGGCTTTGGTGGATGAAATTGGGTTTTTTTAATTTTTGTTTTCATATCGAGATTATGTAAGAGAGAGATATGAGATGAATGGTAAAAGAATATTTTCAACAATCCATAATAAGAATCAAAACAATTACTTCATATGCATCTCATGTTGTTATAAGTAAAAAATAATAAAAACTAAACAAATTATCATTATTTTAAATATTATTATCATTTATAAAAATAATTAATATATAAGTTAAACATACATACATTTAAAAAAACATGGAATACGATTTTTAATCATGAAGATTTACCTCCACTTTACATCCGAGAATCTTAATCTATAAATAGGCTTTGTTACAATCCCATGGGACAATAGCATGCCTTATCAATACCACATGTCCCAAAAATCACAACTCACTTCATATGACATTTTTTCTAAATTAATCAATTTAACTAAAATGGTTAGAAGAGCATAACTAGTTTTGAGATAAATGTCAACCATTGATTTGTGTATACTCTTATCAACACTCTAGAACATTCCATGGAAGTTAAGTCCCTAGTATTGATCTTATTATAAAAAACAAATAATACATGATGTTTAAATGATGGGTAAAAATAAAAATCAAAAGCCATGTGCAGTACACTTTTAAAAGGAAACCCATGATCAAGAATTTACTTGACAAGTGGGAGTGCCCATCAAATTTACACCCTAGTAATTGATGCATTGAAAAACATATTTTAAATAACAAAAACTTACAAAAAATTATTTCCTCAAATTCAAACCAAAAACTCCAAACAAAAAATAATTAAACAATGCTGAAAAAGATACAAAAATAATTTATTTTTGGAATATGTTTTTCTTTTTTAAAACTATAATTTAACTATTATTCTAATTTAATATGTATTTTTGTTTATAAATTACACTAGCCTATATTCATTTTAATTTTGGATCTGCCAAGTGTTTCAGTTCGTCTTAAATTTGGATCTACCAAGCAACCAGAGGGATCAAATCTCTTGATGTTCAAACCTCTTTCAGAATGAAAAGAGATTTGATCCATCTCATCGCTTCATAGATCCAAAGATAAGATGTGTCTAAGCTCATTTAATTATTAGTTTCTATTAAGGAATTTCATAAATATTTCTTTTAATAATGTATATTTATATATTAAAAGATGGTTTAAATCATTTTTATTGATTTAAAATGTGAAACATATTCTCATATATAGTTGTGTAGTATTGAATTTAAAGTGGTAATTTAACATTTTAAAGCAATTTTTGAGTATATTCTTCAACTAATTTTACTTGTATCAAAATCATTGCAATTAAATTAATGTATAAACACATAAAATTAAATATTTTTTTATGAGTAATGACTTCTCATTGAATTATAATATATTAAACAATATTCCAAGAGAGAACGACTAAAAAATGTCACGATATTAGCCATTGTCCAACACTATCACGAATGTAAGTATCATTGTAAGAGAATTGATACTAAGCATATTAATTTTCAAACTCTAAAAATTAGGGTTTTACATGAAGAATACTTTTCTCAAGAAGCTCCACAACATCTGAAAGGGTAGATGGTGAAGGGCTAGATGGTAACGATGGTAATAGGTGGAGTATTTACAAAATGAAGTTTAAAAGATACAACATCAATTAAGATAAATTGTTTTATTTTTAAATGTTAAAATATAGAAAATATATGACAAATAATTGTAATTAATACAATATTGTAAAATGAAAATTATTTTATAACAAGGAAAAAGCTATTTCAAAAAATGTTTATTACAATTGTGCCACCATTTTATAAAATATCTGAACCTTGATTTTAGTTAGACGCTAAATAGAGTTGTTTGGGAGATTTCATTATACCCATGCATATCTATATATTTTCTTTCCTGTTAAAGTTGTTGGATTGCGAATGGATGGAAATCATAATTAAATTAATTCCTAAACACACAAAATTAAATTGAGTGATGATTTCTCCATGAATTATAATATCTTAAACAATATTATAAGAGAACAACTCAAAGTTTAATTTAAAAAAGTGAACATATTACCCATTGTGGAACGTTATCACAAATGTAAGTATCATTATGAGAGAATGGATAAGTAGGATATTAATTTCTAAAATTTGAGAATCAAGTTCTTGTGAAAAATTCTTATTTGGAAAAGCTCTACAACATATGAAGATGCTTATTTGGAGAAGCTCCACAACATATGAAGGTGGAGATCGTTCATAATGGGAAATGGTGGAAATAGTTTATGGGTTGATGAGACGTTCATTACTAAGAGCTTCCTGCAAATAATCTTGTGAGGCTTATGGTGGCAAATTGAGGTAGCATGATGGCAGTAAATTAAAATTACAAATTGGTAATTCAACCCTCAATTCCATAGGCCTCTTGGTTTTTTGTCCCTAGATTGGTAAATAACACTCAAAACCCTAGGCAAATATTTTAGGTAAGAAAAAAATAATTTTCATTGGAATTTTATGCCTTTAAATAGGCTAATACTATGGGAAAAAAACATGGTTACAAATATTAGGGAAAAACCAACCAAAAATTGTGAAAATTTAAAAGAGTAAATTGACTATTTTATTTCAATTTTGTTTTAATTGCTAATTTTAATTGTTATTATTTAAAAGACAAGAAAAACATGATATTACAACATATCTATTGCCAGGAAGCAAATTGATTATGATGAACTTAAATATCAATTTATTATATGTACGTTAGTATTCTATGCCTTTTTATATAGTTAAAAGCCATTAATTAGAGTAAAATAAAAGTATAACTCCCATAATATTGTAAATAAAATGAAAGTATACGTGCGAGACATATTGTAAGTGTAAGATTCAAAAGAAATACCTAATAAATAGGTTGTAATGATACAACCCTAACCTAACTTAGACTACCATGACAATTTAAGTTTTATTTTCCGTGAATAAGTAAATAAACGTCATTTAAACTTAAACCTCATTTTGTAAAACAATTGTATTATATACAGAAATATGTACATGTAGTATAACATAATTTAAAATAAACAAATTGTTTCCATTTAAAAAAAAACATCTCCTCAAATCAATTTGGGAGGGAATCATGCACAAAACTAACTCCAATTTCAAGAGTAGTAACTTCTAAATATAACTATAGTGAGAAAAATTTCGTTGATGATTTCCTAATCGGGTACTAGTAATGAAATAGTTTGGAATGTAACGATAGAAAACCTTGTTAATGTTAAACATGCAACGAATGTCTATGAGGCAACTCTAAAATGAGCTCAAATTCAAACACGTCGCGGGAAAAAAATCATCCACGGTGGGAAGATGATGAAGCTCAAATGTCCTTTTCTCACCCTTAAACCGCGTCAACTCCAGCTTCGAGCCCTCCAAGCTCCACACACGCCATAAATTGAAATATTAGAATAGCAAGAAAATCATTTTTTAAGGATAGTTGATGGAGAGAAAAGCAAAACGGTTGGAAAAAGAAAGAAAAACCATTTATAATGGTTAGAAAATCAAGAAAAGCAATTTTTAATGATAGCTGATGGAGAGAAAAGCAAGAAAGGAAATTTGCAATGACACCTTACACCAGGAAATGACACCTTACACCAGGAAAAGTAAGAAAAGCAAGAAAAGTTAGAAAAAGAAAGAAAAGCAATTTACAAAAATATTTGAGGAATAGAAAAGCAATAAAAGCGATTTGTGGTAGCAACTTTTTATATTGTATCTCCACTTTGACTTGGTTGTCAAACCATTATTTTTTGTTGTTTTGGAACCGCTCCACACATCCGAGATTGAGTCAGCCTTGGTCATGAGTCCACATCCGAGATTGAGTCAGCCTTGGTCATGAGTCCATATCTGATAGAGGAGGAGGGTTGGTCCAATGTTTATATTTATACTTTTTCTCTTGTATCTCTGTTTGATTTATTGATACAAATTTTTTTAACATGTAAGGGGAAGGGTAAGGAGAGAGAAGGAGAGATGGGGGAGAGTGGGAAGAAGAGAAGAGAGGGAGTGAGTGTGTAGAGAGAGATATAAAGGAGAGATGGATAGAAAGAGATAGATAGGGTGAGAGAGGGAGGGAGTACGGATTGAGAGAGAGAGGGGGGAGGAGGAAGCGACATAGAGATAGGGGGAGAGAGAAGATTAGGAAGGGAGGGAGAGGCGGTGGCCAGAGAGAGAGGCAGAGGAGGGAGGGAGAGAGATAGTAGAGGAAGGGAGGAGGAAGGGTGCGAGGAAGAGAGATAGAGAGAGTTTAGAAAAGAGGAAGGGAGGGGGAGATAGAGTGATAGAAAGAGGGAGAGGGAGGGGGAGAGAGAGAGAGGAAGAGAGAGTAGGAGATAGAGAGAGAATAGTGGGAGGAAGGAGGAAGGAGGAAGGGTAGGAGGGAGAGAGATAGAGAGAGTGTGGAAAAGAGGGAGTGAGGGGGAGAGCGGAAGAGAGGGTGGGAAAGGGAAGGAGGGGGCGAGGAAGATAGGAGGAGAGGGAGGGAGAGATGGAGGAGGAGGATGGGAGGGGGAGAGGGAGAAAGAGGGAGAGAGAGGGAGGGAAAAGGAACGAGAGAGAGAGAGAGAGAGAGAGAGAGAGAGAGAGAGAATGTTAAGTTGGGAGAGAGAGACATAGAGTTAAGTGGAGAGAGAGAGAGAGCGAGAGAGAGAGAGTAAGAGGGAAAGTGTAAGGGAGAGAAAGTTGGTGGGGGTGAAGAGAGAGAAAGAGAGAGGGAGAGGGGAAGAGGGATGGAGGGTGAGAGTGAGAAGGGGAGAGAGAAAGTGAGTATAAGGCTGGGGGGAGAGAGATAGAGAGTAGGACGGAAAGAGAGATAAGGATAGGGAGAGGGAGCTAAAGGTGGGGTAGAGAGAGTGTGTGCGAGAGAGAGAGAGGGAGGTCATGTGAGAGAGAGAGAGTGTGTGCGAGAGAGAGAGAAGGAGGGCACGTCTGAGAGAGCGTGAGAGGGAGTGTAAGGGTGGCTGAGAGCGAGAGAGAGAGGGAGGGAGGGCGCGTCAGAGAGAGGGAGGTCAAGGGGGGCTGAGAGTGAGAGAAAGAGGGAGGGATATGGATGAGAGTTCGAGGGGAGAGAGAGCGAAGAGGAGAGGGAGAGAGAGAAAGAGAGAGAGGTAGGGAGATAGGGGGAGAGAGAGGGAGGGAGATAGGGAAGGAGAGAGAGGGAGGGAGGGAATCAATGATGGAGAGAGAGAGAGAGAGAGAGAGAGAGAGAGGCGGGCGTAGAGAGGGGGGAAATAGGGAGGGTTTGAGGGAGAGTGCAAGGGAGGGAGGGAGAGAATGGGGGGGAGAGGGAGATGAGGGAAGAGAATGATAGTGTGTGAGACAGCAATGGACATGGAGAAGTGGAAGAGAGGGAGAGGTAGAGAGAGAGACAAAGTGACTGGAAAATAGCGAGTGCTTTAGAGAGAGGGAGAGAGAGATATGGGGAAAATACGAAGGGTTTGAGAGATCGGGCATGGGAGTTAGAGAGAGAGAATAATAATGGGAGACGGAGAGAAATGGTGTGGAGAGAAAGATACCAACAACATGTAGAAGAGAGGGGGGAGAGAGGGATGGAAGGATTGAGGAAAGAGTATAGAGTGACGGAGGGAGGAGAGAGAGGTAGAGGTGGGGGAATAAAGAGAGAAGGAGAGGGAGTGGATGGGGAGATAAATTTAAGGGAAAGGATCATGAGATAGAGATGAGTTGGGGGAGAGTGGAGAGAGAAGGTGAGAGAGAGATGATGCAAGAGAGAGGGAGGAAGGAATAGAGAGAGAGATGATGGCAAAAGCATATTTGCAACAATCCATAATAATAATCATAAAAATTACTTCATATGCATCTGAGGTTACTAGAAGCAAAGAATCATAAAAACTAAACAAACATTTAAAAAAACATGGAATAAGATTCTTAATCATGGAGATTTACCTCCACTTTACATTGGAGAATCTTAATCCATAAATAGGCTTTGTTACAATCCCATTGGACAATACCATGCTTTATCAATACCACATGTCCCAAAAATCACAACTCACTTCATATGACATTTTTTTAATTAATCTAACTTAATTAAAATGGTTAAAAGAGCATACCTAGTTTTGAGATAAATCTCAAACATTGATTTGTGTATACTACAATCAATATTCTAGAATATTCCATGGAAGTTAAGTCTCTACTATTGATCTTACTAAAAAAAACATATAATACATGATGTTTAAATGATGGGTAAAAATAAAAATCAAAAAGCCATGTGAAGAACACTTTTAAAAGGAAACCCATGATCAAGAATTTAGAGAGTGCCCGTCAAATTTACACCCTAGTATTCGATGCATTCAAAAACATATTCTAAAGAACAAAAACTTACCAAAAATTATTTCCTCAAATTAAAACCAAAAACTCCAAATAGAAAATAATTAAACAATGTTGAAAAAGATACAAAAATAAAATAAAATACATTAATAAAAATATATTAATAAAATATAATATATAGATGAAAATATAATATATAGATAAAAATATATTAATAAAATATATGAATCAAAGTATAGTATGCTGAAAATTGTTGTAAATTGCACTCAGTAAGTCCATGGAATAAGATTTTAATATTATGATTTATTTATAAATATTAGATTCTAGAAAAAGAAGAAGTTAATATAACAAAATTTACAGATAAAATATATTAAAAATTTACCACTCATGTTTTTTTTTTCATATAAAATAATTATATTTTAAATGAGAAATTAAAATTTTGTAATAAAATAAAATAAATATTTTAAATAATAAATATGTAGATATTATAAATGTTATAATTGTTAATGGATAAATAAAGTAAGAAGAAAACTAATGCTGAATAAAAAAGTGATATATTTCTTAACTTTAGTTAACTTGCTTTGCGAATATAAATATATTTTTTTAAATAAAAATTAACCAAATAAATTATTTTTTTAAGATAAAAATTAACAAAAGAGATGCTGAAAGCAAAATATGATGTCAAATAAATAAGTGATATCTCATAATTTGAAAACAAATATTTTTGAAATAAAAGGTGACAAATAATTTATGGTTATTAAAATAAAATTTAAACATCAATTCAACAAATTATAACAACAAGAAAATGTTATTTATTTGAACAATAAAACTAGGAATAAGAGTAATATAAACGTTATTCCTTAGTAGGAATGTAAACGTGCATAATGGGTTATGAACATCAAATTAACAATAAAGATAAAGATAATGTAGCACAATCAAACAACACAATGCTATGTATTTGAACAAAAGAATTAGGAATAAGAGTACTATAAACATTATTGCTTAGCACGAATGTAAATGCACATAACACAAGGGTTATGAACATCAAATTAAGGGTGAAGACGAAGAGAATGTAGCAAAATCGAGAATTTGTAGAGTGTGACAGTTGGGAGCGCGGTGGATGATAAAATAGGATTACTCATAATAATTAGCATAGCTATATAAATTAAATGGGTGATAAAAATTGTTACCAATGATTAAAATAATAATGTGCTATTTAATTTGTGTAATACTGAACCTCTGTAATGGGAAAATAGAGTAAAAGTCTCAAATACAACTCACAAAAAATTGTGTATACTTTTAAAAATATTCTCAAATTATGAAATTTAAATCAAATACACATTTTATTATTATAAAAGATATAAATTTTAGAAATCACTTCAAAATAGAGGATACATATGGACATAACTAAACTTAGTCATTGAGTAAAACACTTTAGACTCATAAACTTAGTGATTGCAAGTAAAACAGTTTATGCACCACAAAACCCTAGATACAATAAACTAGAGTAAGCCCATGAATACATAGAAAAGAGCTATATAGATGAAGATTAGCAGATGCATAAATAATTCTCACTTCTCCACTTTGAATCGATCTCGAGTGGAAGCCAAAGCCAAGGCAAAGATAGGATTTGTAAGAAGGAAAATGGTGAAGACCAAAAATGTAGTGTCGATATTATTTTTAATTGCAAATTGATGCTTGATACAAAGTTGCACGATCACTAATGATATTAAAATTTATGTATGGTATCTTTATGCTGATAATTTGTTTTTCCTTGGTTGAAAATTATTTCGATTAATAAATTTTGAGAATATCTCATAATGTAAATAAAAGAGGTTTGGATTAATAAATTAATTGTTTGACCCTTTTTTTTATAGGGATTTCACTTGTGATAATTTCTCATGATTGATCGTGATTTACAACAATAATGTATATAATTTAAATTGGATATAAAATATTAGTTCAATATATGTATTGTAACAATATTTAAACAGAGCATCACGTCATTGATGAAAATTACAACAAAAAGTGAGGGATTGTTGATGAAAGTGTGCACTAACTTTCAAGAGAGGTGGAACATTGAATAGCCATTGCCTTGATCGAATTGTGTTTTTCCTATACAATCTTGCACAAAAGAGTGCGCTCGCGAACTTGTTGTAGAGTAAGCATGTGTGAGCAAGTGGCTTTGACATTCAGCAACTGACCATATAGTGATTATGGAACAAATGATCACAATATACATAGTAGGCTCCAAAATTCAAGTTAGACTAAATTTTCGAGGGTGTTTGTCATAAGGAAAACATAAGGCTATGTAGCAAATGTTCATTTATATTTTCATCCATATCCTCCATCGAATGGATATAATAGGAAGACATAACCTAGTAATGTTATTGTGAAAACATTGTCTACATTAAAGGAGGTTGTTTTGGATCAAAGAAAAACTCAATCCATCCTTGTAAGCCTAGGGGATTCCAAGAAAAAGGCTAAGATTCATGAGAAGGGTTGAGAAATGATTCAGTTAAGGGAATTGGATTCCAAGTAGAAGCCCTCATTAATATTTAGACCTCAACATTTGACTTATCTCCCTATGTGTCCCCTCCATATGTGATGAAGTATGGATCGAAGGACTTAGCCGATGAAATATATCAACATATTATTCTAATTGAAAACATTGTTGAGGACTTATGAGGCCCAAATATTAAGAAGAAGACAAGAAAATGTATAAAACTAAAAGGTAATTATACAAGGTTAGTCCTTGTAGTGATATTAAGCTCAATATGGTTATTAGCATAATACATACAATAGCAGGATGCATCTTCAAATCAATTTTTAATGAAGCGAACATTACGTCCTTAAGTAGTAAGGTTTGGGAACATTATTAGGCTATGTTCCTATTTAGTCAATTTAGTGTCCTAAATTGCTTGCATAAGTTATCAACCGAGGTTTGTAAGCTAATGAAGTGTAGTGCACTATATGTGCTTAGTTAACCTTTCTTACTTCGTTGTTTTGTATTTTATGTTGTTTTGGGGGTTTCTGTTCTTTGATTCCTAATGATGTACAATCTGAACTACGAGAAACTTAAGTGAATCTAATGGATTTTTTTAAAGAAAAAAATGTTCCTAAGTTCATCCAACTTCCTAAAGATGAACCAAGAACTAAGGCTAGTCAAAATCTAATTTAAAGAAAGGAAAAACAAAGCATCTATCCTATGTCATCATTAATCCTAAGTCATGAATCTATTTCTTAAAATTAAGGGTGAAGTTGTAATGTATGTTGAAATAAATACAGAGAATGAAATCAACTGAAGTACTTCTAGTTACTCTAGCCTTTAATTTTGAAAGATAACCATCTTGAGATGGGATACAAGGAACTTTCTTCTACTTTATGATCTAGAGAACTAAATGAAACATGCAGAAGGTAACTAATTGATTTCAACCATTGTGTGAAGTGAATGTTTAACTATTTAGTTTAGGATGAGTACCAACTTGAAATGGTGTTCAAAAACATTCATTAAAACAATGGATTGACAAATTTCTCTTAGGATATAAATAACAAAATAGTGAGTAAGCTAGACAACAGTGCCTTCTTATTACTTCAACCTTACTTTGTTTAGAAACAAAATCATTTCCTTTCATGAAATGTGTTGGAAGAAAAAGACTGCACAATTGAGTTTTAACATTATACTATTGATCAAGACTAGAATAAATCAACTTAAGTTAGAAAAACTGCTAAAAGAAAAGTAATGAAATTAAAACTAAATAGAAAATGAATGGAAAGAAAACCTCCTTCAGTGCAGGGGCCCTCTACAACTGACTTGGTTGAGCTACTAACTAATTAAAAATGGTCTTTTAAACAACCATTGGTCAACACATGACTTATATTATAGAAGAGAATGAAGACCAAAATATAGAGCTAAAAGTTTAAACTCAGTACATAAGATTCTTTGGACCCCTCTCGGTTTTATACAACCAGTGTTACAACTATTACAACAGAACTGTGTAAATGATTGATTAGCTACAAGTGCCTTAAATTTGACTGAGAAGTTTGCAGCAAAACTGTTAACGTAGATGGCTAATCCGAGTAAATGCTTGCAATAGAACTGTTAGATTTATTGATTAACCATGAAAGAGCAGATGAAGAGTCCTACTGCTTATGGGAATCGTATGTTTGACCCCACCTTTGACTATGATCTTGAGCTTGCTTTCTTATCGATCTGGGCTGAGTGAATATGATAGAATCCATGTGGAGACGATTCTAGAGATACCCATGTGGCCAGATTCTTCATTTGACACCTGGAACCTGCCAGACCATGGAAGTAGCTATGGAATAGATAATTAGCTGCAGAATAGGCTTCGTTCTGTAGCTAATTTGTAAAAATTTATTCAAATAGAAAAAAAATAAAAATATAACATGTCAATCATTTAATGCCTTGCTTAAGACAAAACCTATCATTCATCATTGATTTGGATCTATAATCTTATGGAAAAGCAAGGGAAAAAGGTGAGAAAAGTTGTCAAGGAGAGGGTAATTATGAGGTTCAACAATTCCAAAAGAGGTTTTTTCTTGCAAGATACTAGTTGGCCTTCACCTTTCTTTCAATGGGGGAATGTAGAAAACGCAGTGTCTTCTTTTTCATTATGGAAATATATGATTCTCAGTTTAAAAGGCTTGCTTCTCTCCTTCAATGCACAACTTGAAACAATTTATGACATTCATCGATGGTGAAATCTACCTAGCTTACATATAAAATATTGGTTTTCCAGAGACTTTACAAAGATAGGAAACTCTTTAGGTCATTATTTGGAGGTAAATATGAATTTTATTAAGACTAACATTATGACAGTCACTCAGATTACGGTTAGATATTTTTTTTGAGATGGATTAATATTAGGAATGGTGATTTAGAAGCGCTCACCTATGGTTATTTTCAAGCTTGATTGTCATGGTGTCCCCTTAATATGTTTATATGCCATTAACTAAGTCATATAGGTAAATATTGCTCATTTCCTTTCAATAAAAAGTTAGGGTAAAAAATCACCCGCTCCCAAAATTTTAAATGGTGCTTCATTGGCAAAGAGAATTTCTCATATGGAGGTTGGTATTGAAAATTTTTACTTGAATATTGTAATGATAAAAGCTTTAGAATGTCTCTGAAGGGACTAGAACCTAAAGATATTATTGAGGAATTTGAAGATAACTAGAATGCCAATCACAGGGAGTTGACTAATATTTTGAAGTCAACTCAACATAGAGGTATGTGTTTGGAAGAATTAGCTCCTTTACATGTTTTGGTGACTTGAAATAAAGGAATGATGGTGAATATGTAGGCATCGCCTTAGAAACTCTTGTTATATGGTCTTGATGATGGCACTCCACATAAGGAGACTCACGATGCAATGAACCTTCAACTTATGCCCCTAAGTTTCCTCCATAAGTTTTTCATAGGAGTCTCTCCTTCAGAGTTCCCTAGGGGGTGAATGGAGTCCCTATTTCATTTCCAAGGCATATTGACCCTGCTAACCAAAATGACTCACGTGAATAGGAGCAAAAATATAACTTGAAACACATAAAATATCCTCTTTATTAGAGGAAGGTAGGGTTAAGGATGTCTTATCAAATAAACTAGTGAAAGGTGGGAAGCAACATTTTATATCTCAGGCTCAAGAGAAAGTAGCATTGCAAGTATGATCTACTGAAAAAGGTCTAATAATGACGTTAATTAGAGCAATGAACCTATCAAAATTTCATATTTAAATTTGTTAATAAACATATAATATTTCAATAATTGAAATAAACTTTTTCTTTATGCTATATATATATAGATGAAGATTAGAAGATGCATAAATTATTCTTACTCCTCCACTTTTAATAGATCTCGAGTGGAAGCCAAAGCTAAGGCACATATAGGATTTGTAAGAAGTAAAAGGGTGAAGACCAAAAATGTAGTGTCAATTGATGTTGGGTGCCAAGTTTCACAATAACCAATGATATCGAAATTTGTTTATGGTATCTTTATGCCGATCATTTGCTTTTCCTTAGTTGAAATTTATTTGGATTAATAAATTTTGAGAATATTTAATGATGTAAATAATATAATTTAATTTTTTGACCTTTCTTATAGGGATTTCACTTGTGATAGTTTCAAATGATTGATTTTGATTTACAACAATAATGTATATTATTTAAATTAGATATAATATATTAGTTCGATATATGTACTATAACAATAATTTAATGAGAGCATCACGTCACTGATGAAAATTAATTTATATGGGTCCATAGGTCTTAGATCTATGACTCTGATACCAACTGTGGGGACACTCCCTCTGATGCCATTTTTTTTTTACTAATCAGAATAGATATCAGGTTACTAGGTATAGGGAGAAATTACTATTTAAATTACAATACTATAATAATAAGTAAATAAAAATTCTAATCATCTAGTCATTTGTTAGCCACATCAATTATAAAATTTCATCAATATTGAAAACACATAAATTTGAGGTACATACATCAATAGTCATATTCTAAAATTCAATCATCATGACATTCACATTACATTCCGATCATTACAAATACATCATTAATCATATAACACAAATTATTAATACACAATGTAACGCTCACTAAGGAGTGGAGTTTTGGTTCTCGGATTGGCTGCTATTTACGCTCCCTTGCTGTCATGCATGTACATGTGTGAATGTTGATCTGTTATGACCAAATGTTAATGATGCATCAGTTTACCTCCTAGCCTAATCCTTGGGTACTCTTCTTCCTCGTGGACCCCTAAGATGCTATGGGGCTATAAGCTAGTGGAGAAGTTATAGCCAGTGGAGGAGAGCAATCTTTGCTCAAGAGTCACCCTCTCACAAGAAATCCTCCACTATACCAAACTCACTATAATCATAATCAGTGTCAACATATATATAAATTGACAGAGAAGGTTTAATAATAGAAGAGCTGGGATTGATAAAATGATACCATGCTTGGCATATAAAACATGTATTGCAAATGGAGAAAGTCCCTTTGATAATCTAAGAAACCCATTCTTAGATTTGATTTCATTTTATTTTAATAACACATGGAAAAAAAGAGGGACAAAAAAATGGTAAATGCAGCAAGAGGTGAGTTGACATGACAAGAGAGATGCATGCATACATAAGGCAAGGATTTACATTAATTTGTTGAGGTTTTGACCAACAATAAATGATGTAAAATTATTCATTCCTTGAATTGGCATCGATGTTTTTTTCCATTTCTGGTATGTTGTTGTGAATGTGCTAGGCAGGTCAAAAATGGTATTTCAAATAATTGCTAACATACTAGGGTATGCCACACCAAAAGAATATGAATTTTAAAAAGATATGAAATTTTAAAACCTAATATAGAGCAGAGGAGAGAAGATTTAAAATTTGGAAATTCTGAGCTAAATATTTAACAGAGAGAATATGAAATTAAAAGTATCTTAAAATGCAATACATACCATTACTGAGAAAAACATCCATTAAGTAGCCCATTGACATCTAACAAAGTATCAAATCAAATGTAGGAGTGAGATTGAAAGGTTTCCTCACCATTTTCGGTGCATGTTGTGTTATATAAGTTGAACCTAGTATCATTTTATCGACCACAACTCCTTCATTATTAATCCTCCTCTCTCATTTTGTGTGTAACTGCAAAATTAAGTGTGTCTTGCCTTCTCCCTTATCCTTCCACATATGCGTCCTACATTCATGGATTCATCTTGGGGTTGATTTAGGAGTACAAATAACTTATGTTGAATGCATCTCCGCATGGAGTTTATTGCTAGCAATATTCTTAGTGTAGGCATTCATCTCTTTCTTTACAGTCTTTTCACACATAAAATGTTTTACTTTGGTTTACTATATTTATTTTAGTGTACAATGCCTTACCTAGGTTTATTATATTTGGTTTAGTGTACAACACTTTACTAGGGTTTTTTAGTTTAGTGTACAATGTTTACCACTCATTTATTTTTTCATATAAAATATTTATATTTTAAATGATAAATTTAAAAGTTGAAATAAAATAAAATAAATATTTTAAATAATAAATTGTATATATTACAAATGTTTTAATTGTTAAAGGATAAATAAACTAAGAAAAAAACTAATGCTGAATAAAAAAGTGATACATCTCTTCACTTTGGTTAACTTGCTTTGAAAATATAAATATATTTTTTTAAATAAAAATTAACGAAAAAAATTTATTTTTGTAAAATAAAATTAACCAAATAGATGCTGCAAACAAAATGTGATGTCAAATAAATAAGTGATATATCATAATTTTAAAACAAATATTTTTGGATTAAAAGATGACAAATAATTAATGGTTATTAAAAAGGAATTTAAACATCAATTCAACAAATTATAAATTTTACTGCAAAATACATTATTTTGCAGAGATAAATTAATTATTTCAAGCATTGTGGAAATAAACTAGGGTTGAAAACAACAAAATGCTATTTATTTGAATAAAAAAACTAGGAATAAGAGTAATATAAATATTTTTCCTTAACATGAATGTAAATGTGTAGAATGGGTTATGAACATCAAATTAACCATGAAGACAAAGACAATGTAGCACAATCAAACAAGATAATGTTATGTATTTGAACAAAAAAATTAGGAATAAGAGTACTATAAACATTATTCCATAGAAGGAATGTAAACACCCATAATACAAGGGTTATGAACATGAAATTAAGGGTGAAGACAAAGAGAATGTAGCAAAATCAAGAATTTGATGTTGGCTGCAAAGTTGCACAATCAGCAATGATATTGAAATTTGTGTATGGTATCTTTATGTCGATCATTTGTTTTCCCTTGGTTGAAATTTATTTGGATTAATAAATTTTGAGAATATTTCATAATGTAAATAAAAGAGGTTTGGATTAATAAATTAATTGTTTGAACCTTTTTTATAGGGATTTCACTTGTGATAGTTTCTGATGATTGATTGTGATTTACAACAATAATATATATTATTGAAATAAGATATCAAATATTAGTTCTATATATGTATTATAAAAATACTTTAATGAGAGAATCACGTCACTCATGAAAATCACAACAAAATGTGAGGGGCTATTGATGAAAGTGTGCTCTAAGTTTCAACATGGGCGGAACATTGCATAGGCAGTGCCTTGATGGACTTGTGCTTTCCCTGTTTAAGCTTGCATAAACGAGTGTGGTCACGAACTTGTTGTAGAATAAGCATGTGTGAGCAAGTGATTTTGACACTTATCAACCGACCATAAAGTGATTATATAAGGAATGATCACAAGATCTATAGTAGGCTCCAAACTTCAAGTTAGACCAAATTTTGGAGGGTGTTTGTTGTAACGAAAACATAAGGCTATGTAGGAAATGTTTTTCTATATTTTCATCCATATCCTCCATCGAACGGGTAGTATAAGGAGATATCACCTACTAATGTTATTGTGAAAACATTGTATACATTAAAGGAGGTTGTCTTGGATCAAAGAAAAACTCAATCCATCCTTGTAAGCCTAGGGGATACTAAGAAAAAGGCTAAGATTCCTGAGAAGGGTTGAGAAATGATTCAGTTAGGGGAATTGGATTCCAGGTAGAAGCTCTCATTAATATTTAGGCCACAGTATTTGACTTATCTCCCTACGTGTCCCCTCCATATGTGATGAAGTATGGATCGAAGGACTTAGCTGATGAAATATATCAACATATTCTTGTAACTGAACATATCGTTGAGGAATTGTGAGGCCGAAATATTAAGAAGAAGACAAGAAAATGCATAAAACTAAAAGGTACTTATACAAGGTTAGTCCTTCTAGTGATATTAAGCTCAATATCGTTATTAACATAATATAACATACAATAGTAGGATGCATCTTCAAATGAATTTTTAATGAAGCCAACATTAAGTCCTTAAGTGGTAAGGTTTCAAAACATTATTAGGCTATGTTCCAAAAGAGATTTTTTCTTGTAAGATGATGGTTGGCCTTCACCTTTCTTTCAATGGGGGAATGTAGAAAAGGAATTGTCTTCTTTTTCATTATGGAAATAGATGTTTCTCAGTTTAAAAATTTGGCCTCTCTCGTTCAATGGATAGTTTGAAACAATTGATGACATTCATCGATGGTGAAATCTACCTAGCTTAGATATCAAATATTGGTTTTCCAAAGCCTTTACATAGATAAGAAACTCTTTAGGTCATTATTTGGAGGCAAGCATGAATTTTTTTAAGACTAACATTGATGCAGGAGTGTCTGAGTGAAGAGGGGACAACTGGGAGATGTTTTTTTTTTTTTTCATTTTATCTTGACAGATAGGGAGGAAAACACTTCAAGTTTCTATTTAATTTAGTTACAATTTGTGTCATTTCGAGGTTGAATTAGCCATTATTAGTTTTTTAAATTAGACACAATAGGAATTAGTTAGGGATTTGTTTGAAGAAACTATTTAGTAACTGAAACATAACTAAGGAACAGTTACTCAAACTGTAAAGGAGCTATTGACAATGTATTGAAAAGGAAAAATAAAAGATTATGGAAGGGTTGCCATCGAGAGGGGAGAAAAATATAGAAAACGAATTTACAGTTTGTTTCTCTTTCAGTATTTGTGTAAAGCAAATGAGTCCAATATCTCTGTCATAAAGAAAAGAAAGGCTTTTTTTTTCCCCTCTGTCTATGTGTTTCAAATATTGTTATAAGTAAAAAAGTGGAGCATTTTCATTAAAAAAAGGCAAACGATACTCAAGTCTTATGACTGAAGGCATTCAGGGCCAAGAACCAGACAAAGGCACAAGCCAACAAGATATCACATCCTTCTCAACAAAATGAAGACCTTTGTACAAATGTCATATAGTAAACAAGCATGCCTGTGCATTTAATTTCATTTTTAAGTTTAAACAGTTCAATATACATTTTTCAAAACGAAACCCAAAGGGTTTTGAAACCCATGGAAGTTGGAAACCAATGTTATGCAGGCTCAAAACAAACTGACAACATTATGCATGCTTAGAAAAAACTGACAGCAAGGGTTTGAAACCCATGAAGTCATATAAACACAATAGAGGAAACGAGATCCAATGGCTTGTGCCAATTAAAGAAAACACAAGCAAAGTTAACTAGGCAAACACGAAGGGATCCTACACTATTTTTCTGAAGTTGCAAAGACTCCGAAGGGCGAGGCTGTGGAGCAGCAATCTCTAGAACTGACCTAAACACCATCACAAAAAGAAGATGGAAGTCAACAATACAAAAATGGCAAATAAAATAAGGTGACAGAGAGCAGTTTAGGAAAGGGAAGAATAATGGTTTACCTCGAAGGAGTATTTTCCAAGATAGAAGAAAAGAACCAAGTCTTTAGCCGGAGGGACTCTCCTAGTGAGAGTGCCATTGACGAGTTTGACCTTCTCACAAAGGGGCCAGAGGGTTAGAATCACTAAAATAAATTGTATAAATGAATCCAGAACAAAAGCTCACTTGAAATAGTGTTTGTTGAAGCTTCCCATAGCAGTAGCAAGAGAAATACCTGTGGATACATAAGCCAAGTCAAGTCCGGGACCAATAACAAAAGCAACTGCAAGTAGAACCAAAAAAATCTTAAACGAGAGAATAGAGTGTAAGAGGGAACTCATAGAGAGTAAGCCAGCTTGAAGCCTCTATGGAATAGCAGAAAAATCACCCCAAGAAAAAAATGAAGGCACATCATACATACAGAGCCAAACCAGACCCACAACACACGAAAAAATGGAGGCCGACCTGTAGTTTTACCTTGGCAGGTGGAAATGAATTGCATTTGTGGAAATGAGGCCAGTACATAGTATCAGGCCTAATACATTAAAGGTTCATTAAACCCTCACACCAAAACCTTGATTTCCTTTATTCAGAAGATACATAATAATGCGGTTTGGTGACACGTCATCACTCTCGGGATTGCCACCAATTTTTGGTATCAGAGCAGGTTAGTTGTTTTTTCTCAGTAAAGATGGAGGCAGGTAGAAGAGGCCAATGTAGATTCATCCAAAGAGTAGTAGATGAAGGGCTACGATAAGAGATTAGGACCTTAACTACACGTTTGGCAGCAATGGAAGCAGGAAGGCGCAAAGATCCGAAAGGTGGGGATGACAATGAGGAAGAAAACATAACCACGACAGATGGATCAGATGAAGAGGGACCAAAGATTAAACAGTTGGGATCATTTTTTATAGCTAGTATCAAGCCAAGACTAGATCTTTCTAATTATGATGGCAGTTTGTCCACAGAGGCATTGTTAGACTGGATAAGTGAGCTAGATAAATATTTTGAGTATGAAGAAATTAGCGAAGACAAGAGGATCAGGTTTGTTGTCACCAAATTGAAGGGACATGTAGCTCTATGGTGGGATAGTGTACAGACAGAAAGGAGGAGATTAAACAAACCATTAATTAAAAAATGGGACAGGATGGTTGCTATGATGAAGAGCAAATTTCTGCCTAAAGATTACCAAATTTCCCTTTATAGGCAAGTGAAAAACTTGAGACAAAGAATGATGAGTGTAAAGGAGTATACCAAAGAATTTTATAAAGTAAACCTGAGAGCTAGCTATGTTGAGGATACTCCTGAGAAAACAATGAGGTTTGTAAATGGTGTACATATGGAGATCCTAGATGAAATTAGTATTCTTTCCCCTAAGACCATAGAGGAAGCCTATCATAGTGCTTTGAAGGCAGAAGAAGAGATCACCAGGAAACAGAATGCCAGAAGAGGATGTGGTTCATGTAGAGGTAGGGGATAGACCTTTGGCAGAGGTAGGACTACCAATAACAATGAAGAGGGCAGCAATTCAAAAACTTCAGGATATATTGAAAGGGGAGGTAATACTAGAGGAGGAAGGTCATACCAATGAGGAAGAGGTAATGGTAGAGGCAGAGGAAATGCCTATTAGTGTTACAAGTGGCACAAGTGGGGACACAGGTCCTTTGAATGTCCTACAAATGAACCAAATGGAAAGAGAGGAGCATATGTTGTTTACTCTGATGAAGCAGAGGCACCGCCACAGGAGGTGGAAAATAATCCTAAAACAGGGTAAGCCTTGGTGTTGAACAAGGTGTTATTGAAACTAGCTAGGGAAGTAGCTGATCAGAAACAGAGGAAAGCATTATTCCGGACTATGTACAAGTCGCATGGCAAATGCTGCAAACTAATCATAGACCATGGAAGTACAGATAATTTGGTAGCTATGGAAATGGTGGGAAAACTGGGTTTGGAGAAGTTGAAGCACCTGACTGCATATAGGATGTCTCGGTTACAGAAAGGACAAGAACTGCTAGTCGATGAGCAGTGCGAAGTAGAGTTTCACATTGGCAAGTACAAGGACAAGGTGACTTGTGATATCATGCCAATGGACGTGTGCCATATTCTGTTGGGCAGACCACGACAGTATGATGGGAAGGTCATCCATGACGGAGCAACAAATTGTTACAAGTTTGTTAAAGATGGGATAAATCATACCCTAGTGCCCATGAAGGAGGAGGAAGATACAGAAACTAGTGGGACAAAAGCACTATTTTTATGCGGAAAAGAGTTTTTGCGGAATATGGAGGATGATGAGGTGAAGTATGTAGTTGTGCGAAGGCCAAAACTAGTATCAATCCATACTAAAGTCACTGACTTACCTAAAGAAATACAGGACATGCTGAAAGAGTTTAGTGATATTGTGGTAGACAATCTACCAGATGAATTACCCCCGAAGCAAAGCATTAGTCACCATATTGATTTTATTCTAGGAGCCAGTTTACCAAACAAGGCTACCTACCAGATGAGTCCAAAGGATAATGAAGAAATCTGGAAGCAATTGCAGGAGTTGTTGGATAAGGGACTAATTTAGGAGAGTTTAAGCCCTTTTGCAGTACCAACTATTTTATCCCCCAAGAAAGGAGGTCAGTGGCGAATGTGCACAGATTCCCGGGCCATTAACAAGAATACCATTAGGTACATGTTTCCTTTACTTTGGATGGATGATATGATGGATTGTTTGAGTGGAGCAGTGTAATTTTCAAATATAGACCTGAAAAGTAGTTACCACCAAACCAGAATTCGAGAAGGTGATGAGTGAGAGACATCTTTCAAGACTAATGAAGGCTTGTACGAATCGCTCATTATGCCATTTGGATTGAGCAGCGCCCCTAGCACATTCATGTGGTTGATGAATGAGATGCTGAAGGAATTCATTTGGAAATTTTTGATTGTATATCTCGATGATATACTTATATTCAGCAAAACAAAGGAGGAACATTTTCGACACGTGAGGTATGTATTGGAAAAATTACATTAGAATAAATTGCTGATAAATTTGAAGAAATGTTATTTTTTCTAGGAAGAATTAATTTATTTGGGATTTGTGATTCCCGAGAATGAACTAAAAATGGATCTGGAAAAGGTTGCAGCCATAGTTAGCTGGCCATCCCCTAGAAGTTCGTTTGAGGTACAGAGTTTCCATGGATTGGCGAGTTTTTATCAGAAATTTATTAAAAATTCTAGTGGGATTTGTGCACCCATGTTGGACACCATTAAGAAGACAAATCAACCTTCCCATTGGACAGAAATGGCAGAGAAGAGTTTTCAGCTGCTCAAAAGGAAAATTACTGAAAAACCGATTTTGAGGTCACCAGACATTAGCAAACTTTTTCAAGTTCGTTGTGATGCCAGTGGAATAGCCATTGGTGCAGAGCTCAGTTAAGAGGACAAGCCAGTAGCTTATTTCAGTGAGAAAATAAATGAAAGTAGGCAGAAGTACACATATTATGAAAAGGAATTTTACACAGTGGTTCAAGCACTGAAGCATAGGAGACATTACTTGTTGGCCAATGAATTTGTCTTGATTTCAGACAATTCTATCTTGCAGTATATTATGTAGTAGCATAAGCTGAACCATAAACATGTGAAGTGGGTGGAGTACTTGTAGAGTTCTATGTTTGTGTTGAAGCACATCAGCAGTCATGCCAATGAAGTGGCAGATGCGTTAAGGAGGAGGAATTTGATCCTACAGGAAAGTACAATACAAGTATTCGGATTTGAACATCTTAAGGACTTGTACGAGGCAGATGTAAATTTTGAGGAAGCTTATGAAGCTTGGAAAAATCCACTGTTGAGAGATAACAGTTCATGGCTAGATTATAATATGTAGGCAGGGTTTTTGTTCAAAGGAGGGCAGTTGTGTATTCCAGAATGTTCTATGAGAGAGAACTTAATCCAGGAAAATCATAATGGAGGTTTAGTCAGACATTTTGGCATAGACAAGACCTTGGATTAGTTGAGTCACTTTTGCTATTGGTTGAAGATGTGCAGACATGTTCAAAGGTTTGTGTCAGATGCAAAGTGTGTCAGCTTGCGAAGGGACATAGCTAGAACACGGGGTTGTATACACCCTTACCTATTCCAAACAGACCATGGGACTCTATCAGTTTGGACTTTGTCTTAGTTATGACGAAGACACAATAGGGATTTGATTCCATTATGGTTGTGTTTGATCATTTCACCAGAATGGCACATTTCATTCCATGTAGGAAAGCCAGTGATGCCACACATGTAGCACATTTGTTCTTTACCAAGATAGTCAGATTACATTGCTTACCAAAGTCTATTGTTTTGGATCGAGACATTAAGTTTACAAGACATTTTTGGTGAACCCTATGGAAAAAATTAGACACCAAACTAAACTTCAGCTCAGCTTATCACCCGCAGACCGATTGTCAAACTGAAGTGGTGAACCAAAGTTTGGGAAACCTGTTTAGGAGTTTGGTTGGAGAAAATTCTCGACAGTGGGATCATGTGCTTGCACAAGCGAAATTGTCTTATAACGATTTACCCAACCGAAGCATGTGTAGTAGTCCTTTCCAAATCCTATACGTAATGCACCCACGTGGAGTACATGAGTTATGGGCTTTGGGACAGTTGAAGCATAGGAGTGCTGATGGGGAATATCTCACAAAGGTAATCAACAATCTTCATGAATAGGTGAAATTGAAATTACAGGACAGCAGTTAAAGATACAACCAAAAGGCAGATTTGAAAAGACGAGAGGTACAATTCAACATAGGAGACCTGGTATTAGCACACCTACTCAAGGAAAGGTTTAAGGCGAATACAACATGTTGAAATGGACAAAAATGGGCCTTACAAGATTCTTCGGAATTTTTCTGTGAATGCTTTTGAGTTGTAGTTACCCCTAGGTATTGGAATTTTACCCATTTTCAATGTGGAAGATCTGTACCCCTACATTGTGTTAGATGGAGAAGACAGTTCGAAAAGACGAACACGGGACACCTAGAAAGAGAATTATTCATGGATTAAGAAAATTCCCCCAGCAAAGCCTCTAGAGATCGAATAGATCCTAGATACTCAAGTGGCCAGACGGAGTCGAGGGAAGGAATATTTGCAGTACCTAGTCAAGTGGAAGGGTCATTGTATTGAAGATAGTTCTTGGTTAGATGCTGGCCAAATTCAAAGCATTGGGTACTCTATTGAGGAGCTCATGGACAAGAGCAATGAGTTTAATTTACCCCAAGAGCCTGATGTAGGAGCATCCGAGTGAAGAGCCGACAGCTGGGAGATGTTTCTTTATTTTATTTTTCTTTTCATTTTATCTTGACAGATAGGGAGGAAAACACTTCAAGTTTCTATTTCATTTAGTTATATTTTGTGTCATTTTTAATTAAGTTTCAATCAGCCATTATTAGTATTTTAAATTAGACAAAATAGGAATTAGGTAAGGATTTGTTTGAAGAAACTGTTTAGTAACTGAAACATAATTGAGGAACAGTTCCTCAAACTATAAAGGAACTTCTGACAGTGTATTGAAAAGGAAAAATCAAATATTGTGGAAGGGATGCCATCGAGAGAGGAGAAAATAACAGAAAACGAATTTACAGTTTGTTTCTCTTTAACTATCTATGTAAAGAAAATGAGTCCAATATCTCTGTCATAAAGAAAAGAAAGGCATTTTTCGTTTCTCTCCTGTGTCTACGTGTTTCAAATATTGTTGTAAGTAAAACAGTGGAGTATTTTCATTAAAAAAAAGTGAACGATACTCAATTCTCGTGACTGAAAGCATTCAGGACCAAGAACCATACAAAGGCACAAACCAGTAAGATATCACATCTTTCCCAACAAAATAAAGACCTAGGTACAAATTTCATATAGTAAACAAGCATACCTATGCATTTCATTTCATTTTAAAGTTTAAACATTTTAATATACATTTTTCAAAACAAAACCCAGAGTGTTTCGAAACCCACAGAAGCGAGAAACCAATGTTTATGTAGGCTCAGAACAAACTGACAGCAAGGGTTTGAAACCCACGAAGCCATATAAACATAATAGAGGAAATGGCATCCAATGGCTTGCGCCAATTAGAGAAAATGCAAGCAAAGTTAACTAGGCAAACATAGAGGGATCCTAAACTATTTTTCCCAAGCCGAAAAGACTCCCAAGGGCAAGGCTGTGGAGCAGCAATCTCCAGAGCTAACCTACACACCACCACAAAAATGAGATGGAAGTCAACAAAACCAAAATGGCAAATGAAACAAGGTGACAGGGAGCAGTTTAAGAAAGAGAAGAACAAGGGTTTACCTCAAAGGAGCCTTTTCCAAGACAGAGGATGAGAACCAAGTCTTTAGCTGGAGGGACTCTCCTAGTGAGAGTGCCACTGATGAGTTTCACCTGCTCACGAAGTGGCCAGAGGGTTAGAATCACTAAAATAATTTGCCGAAATGAAACCAGAACAAAATCTCACTTGAAATAGTGTTTGTTGATGTCACCCAAAGTAGTAGCAAGAGAAATACCCGTGGATACATAAGCCATGTCAAGTCCGGGACCAATAACAAAAACCACTGCAAGCAAAACCAAATAAAGCTTAAATGAGAGAACATAGAGTATGAGGGAACTCATAGAGAGTAAGCCAACCTGAAGCGGCCATGGAGCAACAGACAAATCACCCCAAGAAACAAACGAAGGCACACCATATATATAGAGCTGAACAAGACCCACAACACACAAAAAAATGGAGGCCGATGCATAGTTTTACCTCGGCAGGTGGAAATGAATTGCATTTATGGAACCAATGCCAGTACATAGGGTCAGGCCTATACATTAAAGGTTTATTAAACCCTCACACCAAAACCCTAATTCCCCTTATTTGAAAGATACATAAAAACGTGGTTTGGTGTCATGTCGTCCCTCTCGTGATTGCCTCCAAACATTATGATAGTCACTTAGATTATGGTTGGAGTTTATTTTGGAGATGGATTAGTATTTGGAATGGTAGTTTAGAAGGTTCCTCCTATGGTTATTTTCGACCTTGATTGTCTTGGAGTGCCCTTAATATGTTTATATGCCATTAACTAAGTCATATAGCTAAAGATTGCTCATTTCCTTTCAATAAAAAGTTAGGGTAAAAAATCACCAACTTCCAAAATTTTAAAGGGTCCTTCACTGACAAAGAGCACTTCTCCTATGGAGGTTGGTATTGAAATCTTTTACTTGTATACCACAATGATAAAAGCTTTAGAAAGTCTCTAGAGGGACTAGAACCTAAACATATTATTGAAGAATTGGAAGATAACTAGAATGCCAATCACAGGAAATTTACTAATATTTTGAAGTCAACTCAAGATAAAGGTATGTGTTTGGAAGAATTAGCTCCTTTACTTGTTTTTGTGATTGGATATAAAGGAATGATGGTGAATATGTAGGCATCTCCCTAGAAAATCTTGTTATATGGTCTTGATGATGATGCTCCATCTAAGGAGACTCATGATGCAATGAACCTTCAACTTATGCCCCTAAGTTTCCTCCATAAGTTTGTCATAGAAGTCGCTCCTTCAGAGCACCCTAGGGGGTGAATGGATTCCCTATTTCATTTCCAAGGCATATTGACCTTGCTAGCCAAGATAAGTCACCTGAATATGAGAAAAGGTATAACTTGGAACACATAAAATCTCCTCTTTATTAGAGGAAGGGAGGGTTAAGGATGTCTTAGCTAGTAACCTAGTGAAAGATGGGAAACAATCTTTTATATCTCAGGCTCAATATAAAGTATCATTGGAAGTATTATCTACCGAAAAAAGTCCAATAATGAGGTTAATTAGAGCAGTGACCCTATCAAAATTTCATATTTAAATTTATTAATAAACATATAATATTTCAATAATTGAACTAGTCATTTGTTAGCCACTGCCATTATAAAATTTCATCAATATTGAAAACAAATAAATTTCAGTTACATACATCAATAGTCATTTTCTGAAATTCAATCATCGTGACATTCACATTACATTCCTGTCATTATAAATACATCATTAATCATATCACACAAATTATTAATACACAATGTACCGTTCGCGAAGTAGTGGAGTTCTGGTTCTCGGATTGGTTGATGTTTGTGCTCCCTTGTTGTCATCCACGTGCATGTATGAATGTTGATGTGTTATGACCAAATGTTAATGACTCATTGGTTTACCTCCTAGCCTAATCCTTGGGTACTCTTCCTCCTCATGGACACCCGAGATGTAATGGCGGTATAAGATAGTGGAGAAGTTATAGTGAGTGGAGGAGAGAAATCTTTGCTCAAGAGTCCCCCTCTCAAAAGAAATCCTCCACTATACCAAACCGATTATAATCATAATCACTATCAACATATATATAAATTGTCAGAGAATGTTTAATAATAGAATAGATGGGATTGATAAAATGATACCATGCTTGTCATATACAACATGTATTGGAAATGGGGAAAGTCCCTCTGATAATACAAGAAACTCATTCTTAGATTTGATTACATTTTATTTTAGAAACACGTGGAACAAAAGAGGGACATGACAAGAGAGATGCATGCACACCTAAAGCAAGGATTTGCATTAATTTTTTGAGGTTTTGACCAAAAATAAATGATGTCAAATTCTTCATTCCTTCCATTAGCATCGATGTTTTTTTCTATTTCTGGTATGTTGTTTTTAATGTGGTAAGCAGGTCCAAAATGGGATTCCAAGTAACTGCTAACATACTAGGGTAGACCACACCAAAAAAATTATGAATTTCGAAAAGATATGAAATTTTAAAAGGAAAGATAGAGCAGACGAGAGAAGATTTATAATTTAAAAATGTTGAGCTAAATATTTATCAACGAGAATATGAAATTAAGAGTAGCTTCAAATGTTTCTAACAAAGTATCAAATCAAAGTTAGCATTGAATTTGAAAGGTTTCTTCACCATTTTTGGTGCATGTTGTGTTATATAAGCCGAACCTAGTATCATTTTATTGACCACGGCTCCTTGATTATTAATCCTCCTCTCTCATTTTATGTGTACTGCAAAATTAAATCTGTCTTGCCTTCTCCCTTCTCCTTCCACGTACATGTCCTACCTTGATGATGAGCTCAAGGTTGATTTAGGAGTAAAAATAACATATGTTGAATGCATCTCCACATTGAGTTTATTGCTAGCAATATTCTTAGTGTAGCCATTCATCTCTTTCATTACATTCTTTTCAAGCATAAAATGCTTTACTAGGGTTTACTATATTTATTTTAGTGTACAATGCATTACCTAGGTTTATTATATTTAGTTTAATGTACAACACTTTACTAGGGTTTTTTAGTTTAGTGTATAATGTCTTTCTCATGTTTGGTGAAGTTTATTGTTAAAAGTCTTCGTGGTGCTCCTAATCGCCGCCCTTCCTACAATTTGCTACTTGCATGGAGCTCTCTATGTTCATTCTCTATTCATTGTTCTTGCAATATGTATATTTACAATCTGTGCAGGTCTTAATGTTTAGCCTTTTATGATTCCTAATTTAATGTTGTTGCTACAAACCATCCTTTATGTGGATAATTCTTGAAATATGTTATTGTTAATTTCAATGTTTGCTATACATTTAACCTTTCATGATTCGTTCGATATATCTCACACTTTTTTATTAATTTGGTTTCAATAGTAGCGGCTACTCATCGGTTAGGCCCAACTTCAGTTAAGTAATCTCTTAAAATATGAGGAGATGCATCTATTTGACATAACTTTTGTTGCATTTATCATTCTTTTATTTATTTTTTATTAAATTGTGGTTATGTTGTTTTGGTTATATTTTTTTATTTTTGCATAGAGTCTCAACTTTGTTTTTGAATCTTTATTTTCAAATAATTATTGTTTATTATGATTTTGTTTCAATGTTACCGGTTATTTTTGGAATATGTTTTTCTTTTTTAAAACTATAATTTAACCGTTATTCTAATTTGATATGCATTTTTCTTTATAAATTACACTCGCCTAGATTCATTTTAATTTTGAATGTACCAAGTCTTGAAATTCATCTTAACTTTGGATCTACCAAGAACGGAGAGGGATCAAATCTCTTCAGGTACAAACCTCTTTTAGAGTGAAAAGAGATTTGATCCCTCTCGTCCCTTGGTAGATCGAAAGTTTAGATGTGTCTAAGCTAGATTAATCATTATTTTTTATTAAAGACATTATGATAAAGGAATTTCATAAATTTCTCTTTAAAATATGTATCTTTTATATTAAAAGATGGTTTAAATAATTTTTATTGATTTAAAATGTGAAACATATTCTCATATGTAGTTGTGTAGTATTGAATTTAAAGTGGTAATTTAACATTTTCAAGCATTTTTTGAGTATATTCTTGAACTAATTTTACTTGTATCAAAATTATCAAAATTAAATTAATGTCTAAACACATAAAATTAAATAAAATATTTCTATATATCATTGTAAGAGAATTGATACTAAGCATATTAATTTTCAAACTCTAAAAATTAGGGTTTCACGTGAAGAATACTTTTGTCATGAAGCTTCACAACATCTCAAGGGGTAGATGATAATAGGTGGAATATTTACAAAATGAAGTTTAAAAAATACAACATTGTTAAAATATATTTTTTTATTTTTTAAATGTTAAAATATAGAAAATTTATGACAAATAATTGTAATTAATAAAATATCGTAAAATTAGAATTATTTTATAGGAAGGAAACAATTATTAAAAAAATTGTTTATTACAATTGTGGCACAATTTTATAAAATATTTGAACCTTGATTTTAGGCAGAGGCTAAATAGAGCTGTTTTGAAGATTTCATTATACCCATGCATATCTATATATGGAAGTGCATGAGGGAAGAGCATGATACTGTGTGAGACAAAGATGGACATGGAGAAGGGGGAGAGAGGGAGAGGGGGAGAGAGAGAGAGGGAGAGATGGGAAAATAGGGAGGGTGTGAGGGAGAGATATGGGGAAAATAGCGACGGTTTGAGAGATAGGGAATGGGAGATAGAGAGAGAGAAGAAGAAGGGGACATTGAGAGAAAGGGTGTGGAGAGAAAGATATCGAGACCATGTATAAGAGAGGGGGGAGGGAGGAATGGAAGGATTGAGTGAAAAGGATAGAGTGATGGAGGGAGGAGTGAGAGGTAGAGGTGGGAGGATAAGGAGAGAAGGAGAGGGAGCACATGTGGAGATCAATTGAAGGGGAAGGATCATGAGATAGAGATGAGTTGGGAAAGAGTGGGGAGAGAAGGTGAGAGAGAGATCATGCAAAAGAGAGAGAGAGATGGATGGTAAAAGCATATTTGTGACAATCCATAATAAGAATCAGAACAATTACTTGATATGCATCTCATGTTGCTAGAAGTAAAACACAATAAAAACTAAATAGATTATCATTATTTTAAATATTATTATTATTTATAAAAATAATTAATAGTAAGTTAAACATACATACAACTAAAAAAACATGGAATAAGATTCTTAATCATGGAGATTTACCTCCACATTACATTGGATAATTCTAATCTATAAATAGGCTTTGTTACGATCCCATTGGACAATATCATGCCTTATCAATACCACATGTCCCCAAAATCACAACTCACTTCATATGACAATTCTTTAATTAATCAATTTAATTAAAATGGTTAAAAGAGCATAACTAAAATCCCTACTATTGACCTTACTAAGAAAAACAAATAATACATGATATTTAAATGATGGGTAAAAATAAAAATCAAAAGCCATGTGAAGGACACTTTTAAAAGGAAAACCATGATCAAGAATTTACTTGACAAGTGGGAGTGCCCATCAAATTTACACCCTAGTAATTGATGCATTCAAAAACATATTTTAAATAACAAAAAATTACCAAGAATTATTTCATCATATTCAAACTAAAAACTCTAAAACGTAAAATAATTAAAAAATGCTGAAAAAGATACAAAAACAAAATTAAATTAAATACATTAATAAAAATATATTAATAAATATAATATATAGATAAAAATATATTAATAAAATATAATATATAGATAAAAATATATTAATAAAATATATGAATCAAAGTATATTACACTGAAAATTGAAATGATCATTTTTTGTAAATTGCACTAGTAATTCCATGGAATAAGATTTTAATATTATGATTTATTTATAAATATTACATTCTAGAAAAAAAAAGTTAATATAACAAAATTTACAGATAAAATATATTAAAAATTTACCACTCATTTATTTTTTTCATATAAAATATTTATATTTTAAATGATAAATTAAAAAGTTGAAATAAAATAAAATAAATATTTTAAATAATAAATTTGTATATATTATAAATGTTATAATCGTTAATGGATAAATAAACTAAGAAAAAACTAATGCTGAAGACAAAAGTGATATATCTCTTCACGTCAGTTAATTTGCTTTGAAAATATAAATATATATTTTTTAAATAAAAATTAACCAAATAAATTATTTTTGTAAAATAAAAAATAACCAAATAGATGCTGCAAATGAAATGTGATGTCAAATAAATAAGTGATATCTCATAATTGAAAACAAATATTTTTGGAATAAAAGGTGAGAAATAATTAATGGTTATTAAAATAAAATTAAAACATTAATTCAACCGATTATAAATGTTATTGCAAAATACCTTATTTCACAGAGATAAATTAGGTATTTCAAGCATTGTGGAAATAAACCAAGGTTTACATCAACAAAATGCTATTTATTTGAACAAAAAAATAGGGATAAGAGTAATATAAACTTTATTCCTTACAAGGAATGTAAACATGCATAATGGGTTATGAACATCAAATTAACGATGAAGACAAAGAGAATGTAGCACAACCAAAAAACATAATTTTATGTATTTGAATAAAAAAATTAGTAATAGGAGTACTATAAACATTATTCCTGAGCAAGAATTTAAACGTGAATAATGCGAGGGTAATGAACATCAAATTAACACTTAAGACAAAGAGAATGTAGCACAATCAAGAAATTGTAGAGCAACGTGACTATTGGAAGCTTGGTGGATGATAAAATAGGATTACTCATAATAATTAGAATAGTTATATAAACTGAATGGGTGATAAAAATTGTTACCAGTGATTAAATTTTTTGTGGGTCCATAGGTCCTAGATCTATGACTCTGATACCAAGTTTGGGGACACTCTCTCTGATGCCATTTTTTTTTTACTAATTGGAGTAGAAATCATGTTACTAGGTATAGGGAGAAATTCCTATTTAAGTTACAATACTATAATAATAAGTAAATAAACATTCTAATCAACTAGTCATTTGTTAGCCACGACCATTATGCAATTTCATCAATATTGAAAACACATCAATAGTCATATTATGAAATTCAATCATCATGACATTCACGTTACATTCTGGTCATTATAAATAAATCATTAATTATATAACAAAAATTATTAATACACAATGTATCATTCACCAAGGAGTCGAGCTTTGGTTTTCGAATTGGCTATTGTTCCCTTGTGGTCATCCACCTACATGTGTGAATGTTGATGTGTTTTGACCAAATGTTAATGACTCATCAGTTTACCTCCTAGACGACTCCTTCGGTACCCTTCTTTTTCGTGGACCCCTGAGATGCCATGGGGATATAAAATAGTGGAGAATTAATATCCAGTGGACGAGAACACTCTTTTCTCAAGAGTCCCCCTTTAAATAGAAAGCCTCCACTAAACATAATTGACTATAGTCATAATTATTGTCAACATATATATAAAATGTGAGAGAAGGTATAATAATAGAAGAGATGGGATTGATAAAATGATACCATTCTTGACATATACAACATGTATAACAAATGGAGAAATTCCCTTTGATAACCTAAGAAACTCATTCTTAGATTTGATTTCATTTTATTTTAGTAACACGTGGAACAAAAGAGGAACAAGAAAATTGGAAATGCAGAAGTGGTGACTTAACATGACAACAAAGATGCATGCATACCTAAAGAAAGGGTGTACATTAATTTGTTGAGGTTTTGACCAGAAATAAATGATGTCAAATTCTTCATTCCTTGCATTGGCATCGATGTTCCTTTCCATTTCTGGTATGTTGTTGTGAATGTGGTAGGGAGGTCCAAAATGAGATTTCAAATAACTGCTGAAATACTAGGGTAGACCACACAAAAAAAAATGAATTTTGAAAAGCTAACATAGAGTAGAGCAGGGAAGTTTTAAAATTTAAAAATGGTGAGCTAAATCTTTAAGAGTGAGAATATGAAATTAATAGTAGCTTAAAATTCAATACATACCATTACTGAGAAAAATATCCATTAAGCAGCCCATTGACATCTAATAAAATATCATATCAAATGTAGCAATGAGTTTGAAAGGTTTCCTCACCATTTTTGGTGCATGTTGTGCTATATAAGTCGAACCTGGTATCATTTTATCGACCAGCAGTCCTTCATTATTAATCCTCCTCTCTCATTTTCTATGTAACTGCAAAATTAAATGTCTCTCGCCTTCTCCCTTCTCTCTCCACGTACATGTCCTACCTCCATGGATTTAGTTCGAGGTTCATTTAGGAGTACAAATAACATATGTTGAATGCATCTCTGCATGGAGTTTATTGCTAGAAATATTCTTAGTCTAGGCATTCATGTCTTTCTTTACCATCTTTTCAGGAATAAAATGCTTTACTAGGGTTTACTGTATTTATTTTAGTGTACAATGCCTTACCTAGGTTTATTATATTTAGTTTAATGCACATCACTTTACTAGTGTTTTTTAGTTTACTGTACAATGTCTTACTCATGTTTGCTAAAGTTTATTGTTAAGAGTCCCAATTTCCTACTAGCACGAAGTGCCATATGTTCATTCTCTATTGATAGTTCTTCAACAAGTATATTTACAATCTATCTAGGGCATAATGTTTAGCCTTTTATGATTCCTAATTTATTGTTGCTACTACAAACCATCATTTATGTGGATAATTATTCCAATAAGTTATGCTCATTTCAATGTTTGGTATACATTTATATATTGAAAATATATTGTTTAAGATTATTCTAGTAGTTTAACCTTTCATGATTGGTTTGAAAGATCTCACACTTTTCTATTAATTTGGTTTCAGTAACTGCTAGTCATCGGCTAGGCCCAATTTCAATTAAGTAACATTTTAAAATATGAGGAGATGCATCTACTTGACATAACTTTTGTTGCATTTATCATTTGTTTTTTTTATTATTATTATTAAATTGTGCTTATGTTGTTTTGGTTAGATTATCTATTTTTGCAAAGAGTCTCAACTTTTCTTTTGAATCTTTGTTTTCAAATAGTTATTGTTTATTATGATTTTTTTTTCATGTTACTGGTTATTTTACTCTATTATAAAAAAAATTAAATCCAATTTCAACTATGTAATATTTTAAAATATGAGGAGATGCATCTAATGCACATAACTTTTGTTGCATTTATCATTAGTTTTTTTTTTTTTTTGATTAAATTGTGCTTATGTTGTTTTGCTTGGATTATTTATTTTTGCGAAGATTCTCAACTTTGCTTTTGAATATTTATTTTTGAATAATTATTTTTTATTATCATTTTTTTTCATGTTAGTTATTTTACTCTATTATATATATATATATATATATATATATATATATATATATATATATATATATATATATATATATATATATATATATATATATATAAATTAAAAATTAAAAAAAAAATATCTTTTAATTTATTTTTGCAATATGTTTTTCTTTTTTAAAATTATAATTTAACCTTTATTCTAATTTAATATGTATTTTCCTTTATAAATTACACTAGCCTAGATTGATTTTAATTTTGGATCTACCAAGTGTTTAAATTCATCTTAACTTTGGATCTACAAGCACCCACAGGGATCAAATATCTTGAGGTACAAACCTTTTAGAGTGAAAGGAGATTTCAAGGACTTAACTTTGGATCTACAAGAACCCAAAGGGATCAAATCTCTTGAGGTACAAACCTCTTTTAGAGTGAAAACAGATTTGATCCCTCTCGTCCCTTGGTATATCGAAACTTAAGATGTGTCTAAGTTGGTTTAATTATTAGTTTCTATTAAAAATATTATCATTAAGGAATTTAGTAAAGTTTTCTTTAAATTATGTATATTTATATAATAAAATATGATTTAAATAATTTTTATTGATTTAAAATGTGAAACATCTTCTCATATATAGTTGTGTAGTACTGAATTTAAAGTGGTAATTTAACATTTTAAAGCATTTTTTGAGTATATTCTTCAACCAATTTTACTTGTAGAGAGAGGGAGTGAGAGAGAGAGAGAGGATAAGGGGGGATGAGCGAGAGAGAGTGAGGGAGGGAGGAAACATGAGAGAGAGGGAGGATAAGGGGGGGCTGAGAGTGAGAGAGAGGGAGGAGGAGGGAGACACAAAGAGATAGGAGAAGAGGAGAAAAGAGGGAGGGAGGGAGAGGGGGTGGTTGGAGAGAGATGCAGAGGAGGGAGGGAATGAGATAGTAGAGGGAAGAGAGAGAGAGGGTTGGAGGGAGAGAGATATAGAGAGTGCGGAAATGAGGGAGGGAGGGGCGTAAAGAGTGATAGAAAGAGGGAGAGGGAGTAGGAGAGAGAGAGAGAGAGAGAGAGAGAGAGAGAGAGGAAGAGAGGGTAGGAGATAGAGAGAGTAGTGGGAGGTAGTAGGAAGGGTAGGGGGGAGAGAGATAGAGAGAGTGTGGAAAATAGGGAGGGAGGGGGAGAGAGAGTGTGAGAAAGAGTGCGGAAGAGAGGGTGGGAAAGGGAGAGAGGGAGAAAGGAGGAGAGGGAGGGAGAGATGGAGAAGGAGGAAGGGAGGGGGAGATGGAGGAGGAGGCAGGGAGGGAGGGAAAAGATAGAAATTTTAGAAACCATTTCAAAATAGAGGATACATATGGACGTAATTAAACTTAGTGATTGAGTAAAACACTTATGAACCACAAAACCCTAGATACAATAAACTAGAGTAATCCCATGAATATGTAGAAAAGAGCTATATAGATGAAGATTAGCAGGTGCATAAATAATTCTCACTTTTACACTTTGAATCGATCTCGAGTGGAAGCCAAAGCCAATGCAAAGATAGGATTTGTAAGAAGGAAAAGGATGAAGGCCAAAAATGTGGTGTTGATATTGTTCTCAATTGCAAATGGATGTTGGGTGCAAAGTTGCACAATCGTGACCAATGATATTGAAATTTGTGTATGGAATCTTTATGCCAATCATTTGTTTTTTCCTGGTTGAAAATTATTTGGGTTAGTAAATTTTGAAAATATTTCATAATGTAAATAAAAGAGGTTTGGATTAATAAATTAATTATTTGAGCCTCTTTTTTATAGGGATTTCACTTGTGATAGTTTTTTATGATTCATTATGATTTACAAAAATAATGAATATTATTTAAATTAGATATCAAATATTAGTTCAATATATGTATTATAACAATAGTTTAATGAGAGCATCACGTCACTGATGAAAATCGCAACAAAAAGTGAGGGACTGTTGATGAAAGTGTGCACTAACTTTCGACACATGTGGAACATTGCATAGGCACTGCCTTGATGGACTTGTGCTTTTCCTGTTCAACCTTGCATAATAGAGTGTGCTCACGAACTTGTTGTAGAATAAGCATGCGTGAGCAAGTGACTTTGACACTTATCAATTGACCATAAAGTGATTATGGAATGAATGATCACAAGATCCACAATAGGCTCCAAAATTCAAGTTAGACCAAATTTTGGAGGGTGTTTGTCGTAACGAAAACATAAGGCTATGTAGGAAATGTTTGTCTATATTTTCATCCATATCCTCCATCAAATGGGTAGTATAAGGAGAGATCACCTAGTAATGTTATTGTGAAAACATTGCCTACATTAAAGCAGGTTGTTTTGGATCAAATCAAAACTCAATCCATCCTAGTAAGCCTAGGGGATTCCAAGAAAAAGGCTAAGATTCCTGAGAAGGCTTGAGAAATCATTCAGTTAAGGGAATTGGATTCCAAGTAAAAGCCCTCATTAATATTTAGGCATCAGCATTTGACTTATCTCCCTATGTGTCCCCTCCATATGTGATGAAGTATGGATCGAAGGACTTAGCTGATGAAATATATCAACATATTCTTGTAATTGAACACATTGTTGAGGACTTATGAGGCCCAAATATTAAGAAGAAGACAAGAAAATGCATAAAAATAAAAGGTACTTATACAAGGGTAGTATTTGTACTGATATTAAGCTCAATATGGTTATTAACATAATATAACATACAATAGCAGGATGCATCTTCAAATGAATTTTTAATGAAGCCAACATTAAGTCCTTAAGTGGTAAGGTTTGGGAACATTATTAGGCTATGTTCCAAAAGAGCTTTTTTCTTGCAAGACAATGGTTAGCCTTCACCTTTCTTTCAATGGGGGAATGTAGAAAAGACATTGTCTTCTTTTTCATTACGGAAATATATGCTTCTCAGTTTAGAAATTTGGGCTCTCTCCTTCAATGCACAATTTGAAAAAATTGATGACATTAATCGATGGTGAAATTTACCTAGATTACATATCAAATATTGGTTTGTGAGAGTCTTTATAGATATAGAAAACTCTTTAGGTCAATATTTTGAGGTAAACATGAATTTTATTAATACTAACATTACGATAGTTACTTAGATTATGGTTGGAATTTATTTTGGAGATGGATTAGTATTGGGAATGGTTAAGAAGGGCCCACCTATGGTTATTTTCGAGCATGATTGTCATGGTGTTCCCTTAATATGTTTATATGCCATTAACTAAGTCATATTGGTAAAGATTGCTAATTTCCTTTCAATAAAATGTTAGGGTAAAATATCACCTACTTCCAACATTTTAAAGGGTCCTTCACTGACAAAGAGCATTTATCCTATGGAGGTATGTATTGAATTTTTTTACCTATATACAATAATGATAAAAGCTTTAGAATGTCTCTGGAGGGACTGGAACCTAAATATATTATTGAAGAATTTGAAGATAACTATAATGCCAATCATAGGGAGTTGACTAATATTTTGAAGTCAACTCAAGATAAAGGTATGTGTTTGGAAGAATTAGCTCCTTTACTTATTTTGGTGGTTGGATATAAAAGAATGATGGTGAATACATAGGCATCTCCTTAGAAACTCCTGTTAGATGATCTTGATGATGATGCTCCGTATAAGGAGACTCACGATGCAATGAACATTCAACGTATGCCCCTAAGTTTCCTCCATAAGTTTGTCACAGGAGTCTCTCCTTCAAAGTTCCCTAGGGGGTGAATGGAGTCCCTATTTCATTCTCAAGGCATATTGACCCTGCTAACCAAAATGAATCACGTGAATATGAGAAAATATAGAAGTTGAAACACATAAAACCTCCTATTTATTAGAGGAAAGGAGGGTTAAGGATGTCTTAGCCAATAAGTTAGTGAATGATGGAAAACAATCTTTTATATCTCAACCTCACGAGAAAGTACCATTGGAAGTATTAACTATTCATAAAAGTCCAATAATGAGGTTAATTAGTGCAATGACCCTATCAAAATTTCGTAATTAAATTTATTAATAAACGTATAATATTTCAATAATTGAAATAAACTTTTTATATATATCTATATATATAGATGAAGATTAGAAGATGCATAAATAATTCTCACTTCTCCACTTTGAATGTGGAAGCCAAAGCTAAGGCACATATAGGATTTGTAAAAAGGAAAACAGTGAAGGCTATAAATGTAGTGCAAATTGATGCTAGGTGCAAAGTTGCACAATCACCAATGGTATTGAAATTCGTGTATGCAATGTAGTGCAAATTGATGCTAGGTGCAAAGTTCCACAATCACCAATGGTATTGAAATTTGTGTATGCTATATTTATGTCGATAATTTGTTTTTCCTTAGTTGAAATTCTTTTTGATTAATGAATTTTGAGAATATTTCATAATGTAAATAAAAGAGGTTTTGATTAATAAATTTTGAGAATATTTAATGATGTAAATAAAATAATTTAATTGTTTGACCTTTCCTATAGGGATTTCACTTGTGATAGTTTCTTATGATTGATTGTGATTTACAACAATAATGTATATTATTTAAATTAGATATCAAATATTAGCTCAAATATGTATTATAAAAAATATTTTAATGAGAGAATCATGTCACTGATTAAAATTATTTTTTATGGGTCCATAGGCCCTAGATCTATGACTCTGATACCAAGTGTGGGGACACTCCCTCTAATGCCATTTTTTTTTTACTAATCAGAGTAGAAATCAGGTTACTAGGTATAGGGAGAAATTCATATTTAAGTTACAATACTATAATAATAAGTAAATAAACATTCTAATCTTCTAGTCATTTGTTAGCCATGACCATTATAAAATTTCATCAATATTGAAAACACATAAATTTCAGGTACATACATCAATAGTCATATTCTAAAATTCAGTCATCATGACATTCACATTACATTCTAGTCATTATAAATACTTCATTAGTCATATAACACAAATTATTCATACATAATGTACCGTTTGCTAAGGACTGGAGTTTCGGTTCTTAGACTGGTTGTTGTTTGCGCTCCCTTTCCATCATCCACGTACATGTGCGAATGTTGATGTGTTATGACCAAATGTTAATGACTCATCAGTTTACCTCCTAGCCTAAGACTTCGATACTCCTCTTCCTCATGGATCCCCGAGATGTTATGGCGCTATAAGATAGTGGAGAAGTTATAGGCAGTGGACAAGAGCAATCTTTGCTTGAGAGTCCTCCCCTCAAAATAAATCCTCCACTATACCAAACTGACTATAATCATAACCACTGTCAACATATATATAAATTGGCAGAGAACATTAAATAATAGAAGATATGGGATTGATAAAAAGATGCCATGCTTGGCATATACAACACGTATTGGAAATTGAGAAAGTCCCTTTGATAATCTATGAAGCTCATTCTTAGATTTGATTTCATTTTATTTTAGTAACACGTGGAACAAAAGAGGGACAAAAAAATTGGAAATGTAGTAAGACATGAGTTGACATTTCAAGAGAGATGCATGCATACCTAAAGCAAGGATCTACTTTATTTTGGTGACGTTTTGACCAATAATAAATGATGTCAAATTCCTCATTCCTTGCATTGGCATTGATGTTTTTTTCCATTTATGGTATATTGTTGTGAATGTGGTAAGAAGGTCCAAAATGGGATTTCAAATAACTGCTAACATACTAGGGTAGACCACACCCAAAAAAATATGCATTTTAAAAATCTGTGAAATTTTAAAAGCTAAGATGGAGCAAAGGAGAGAATATTTAAAATTTGAAAATTCTGAGCCAAATATTTATCAAATAGAATATGAAATTAAAAGTATCTTAAAATGCAATACATACCATTACTAAGAAAAACATCCATTAAGAAGCCCATTGACATCTAACAAAATATCAAATAAAATGTAGGAGTGAGTTTGAAAGGTTTCCTCACCATTTTTGGTTGTGTTATATAACCCGAACCTGGTATCATATTATAAACCACAACTCCTTCATTATTAATCCTCCTCTCTCATTTTGTGTGTAACTGCCAAATTAAATGTCTCTCCCCTTCTCCCTTATCCTTCCACGTACATGTCCTACCTCCATGGATTGATCTTGTGGTCGATTTAGGAGTAAAAATAGCTTATGTTGAATGCATCTCCGTATGGAGTTTATTGCTAGCAATATTCTTAGTCTAGGCATTCATCTCTTTCTTTACAGTCCTTTCAGGCATAAAATGTTTTACTAGGGTTTACTGTATTTGTTTTAGTGTACAATGCCTTATCTAGGTTTATTATTTTTAGTTTAGTGCACAACACTTTACTAGTGTTTTTTTAGTTTAGTTTACAATGTCTTGTTGATGTTTGTGTTGCTAATCACCGCCCTTCCTACAATTTCCTACTGGCATGGAGCTCCCTGTGTTCATTCTCTATTCATAGTTCTTTCAATATGTATATTTACAGTCTGTCTAGGGTGTAATGTTTAGCCATTTATGATTCCTGGTTTATTGCCACTGCTACAAACCATCATTTATGTGGATAATTCTTGCAATAAGTTATGCTCATTTCAATGTTTGGTATACATTTATATCTTCAAAATATATTGCTTAAGCTTATTGTATTAGTTTAACCTTTCATGATTGGTTTGATAGATCTCACACTTTTTTATTAATTTGGTTTGAGATGCATATATTTGACATAACTTTCGCTACATTTATCGTTCGTTTTATTTCTTTTTTTATTTATTAAATTGTGCTTATGTTGTTTTGGTTAGATTATTTATTTTTGCATAGAGTCTCAACTTTGCTTTTGAATCTTTATTTTTAAATAGTTATTGTTTATTATGAATTTTTTTGAGTCTTATCGATTATTTTAAGCTATTATAAAAAAATAAATTCTTTTAATTTATTTTTGGAATACGTTTTTCTTTTTCAAAACTATAATTTAACGTTATCCTAATTTAATATGTAGTTTTCTTTATAGATTACACTAGCCTAGATTCATTTTAATTTTGGATCTACAAGCGTTTAAGTTCATCTTAACTTTGGATCTACAAGCACCAAGAGGGATCAAATATCTTGAGGTACAAACCTCTTTTAGAGTAAAAAGAGATTTGATCTCTCTCATCCCTTGGTAGATCCAAAGTTAAGATGTGTATAAGCTGGTTTAATTATTAGTTTCTATCAAAAATAATATGATTAAGGAATTTCATAATTTTTTCTTTAAAATATGTATATTTATATATTAAAAGATGGTTTAAATCATTTTTATTGATTTAAAATGTGAAACATATTCTCATATATAGTTGTGTAGTATTGAATTTAAAGTGGTAATTTAACATTTTAAAGCATTTTTTTAGTATATTTTTCAAGTAATTTTACTTGTATAAAAATCATAGCAATTAAATTAATGTCTAAACACCTAAAATTAAATAACATTTTGATGATTAATGACTTCTCTTTGAATTATAATATCTTAAACAATATTCGAAGAGAGAACAACTAAAAAATGTCACCATATTACCCATTGTCCAACGTTATCATGAATGTAAGTATCATTGTAAGAGAATTGATACTAAGCGTATTAATTTTCAAACTCTAAAAATTAGGGTTTCACATGAAGAATACTTTTCTCAAGAAGCTCCACAACATTTGAAGGGTAGATGGTAATGATGGTAATATGTGGAGTATTTACAAAATGAAGTTTAAAAGATACAACATCAATTAAGATAAATTGTGTTATTTTTTAAATGTTAAAATGTAGAAAATTTCTGACAAATAATTGTAATTAATAAAATATTGTAAAATTAAAATTATTTTATAATAAGGAAAAGATTATTTAAAAAAATGTTTATTACAATTGTGGCACCATTTTATAAAATATTTGAACCTTGATTTTAGGGAGAGGCTAAATAGAGTTGTTTAGAAGATTTCATTATACCCATATATATATCTATATCTATATATATATATATATATATATATATATAATTTCCTGTTAAAGTTGTAAGATTGTGAATGGATGGAGATCATAATTAAATTAATTCCTAAACACACAAAATTAAATTGAGTGATGATTTCTCCATGAATTATAATATCTTAAACAATATTATAAGAGAACAACTCAAAGTTTAATTTTAAAAAGTGAACATATTACCCATTGTGGAAGGTTATCACAAATGTAAGTATCATTATGAGAGAATGGATAGGTATGATATTAGTTTCTAAAATTTGAGAATCAAGTTCTTGTGAAAAATCCTTATTTGGAAAAGCTCTACAACGTATGAAGATGCTTATTTGGAGAAGCTCCACAACATATGAAGGTCGAGATAATGGGAAATGTTGGAAATAGTTTATGGGTTTATGAGGTATTCATTACTAAGAGCTTCCTGCAAATAATCTTATGAGGCTTATGGTGGAAATTGGAGGTAGCATGATGGAAATAAATTAAAATTACAAATTGGTAATTCAACCCTCAATTCCATAGGCCTCTAGGTTTTTTATCCCTACATTGCTAAATAACACTCAAATCCGAGCCAAATGTTTTTGGTAAGAAAAATTTAACTTTCACTGGAATTTGTTGCCTTTAAATAGGCTAATACTATGGGAAAAACCATGGTTACAAATATTAGGGAAAAGCCAACCAAAAATTGTGAAAACCTAAAAGAGTAAATTGACTATTTTATTTCAATTTTGTTTTAATTGTTAATTTTAGTCATTTTTATTTAAAAAAAAATGTAATTTGACATAATCAAAATGTTTTATGCACTAGTAAGGACAAGCCAAACATGATATTACAATATATCTATTGCTCGGAAGCAAATTTATTATGATGAACTTAAATATCCATTTATCATGTGTACTTATTACTCTATGTCTTTTTTTATATAGTTAAAAACCATTAATTAGAATAAAATGAAAGTATAAATTCCATAATATTGTAAATAAAATGAAAATATACCTGCTAGACATATTGTAAGTGTAAGATTCAAAAGCAATACCTAATAAATAGATTGTAAACAAGTAAATAACGGCAATTAAACTTAAACCTCATGTTGTGAAACAATTATATCATATACAAAAATATGTACATGTAGTACAATATAATTTAAAATTAACAAACCATTGGCATTTTAAAAAAGCATCTAATCAAATCAATTTTGGACCGAATCATCCACAAAACTAGCTCCAATTTCAATAGTAGTAACTTCTAAATATAACTATAGTGAGAACAATTTCGTTAATGATTTCCTAATCGGGTACTAGTAATGGAAAAGTTTGGAATGTAACGGTATTAGCAAAAAACCTTCGTAATGTTAAACATGCAACGAATGTTTATGAGGCAACTTTCAGATGAGCTGAAATTCAAACACGTCGCGGGAAAAACATCATCCACGGTGGGAGCATGATGAAGCTCAAATGTCCTTTTCTCACCGTCCAACATCGAACTCTCCAAGCTCCACACACACCAAAAATTGAAACGTCAGAAAAGCAAGAAAATCAATTTTTAAGGATAGCTGCTGGAGAGAAAAGAAAAGACAGTTAGAAAAATAAAGAAAAATAATTTATAACGGTTAGAAAATCAAGAAAAACAATTTTTAATGATAGCTGATTTAGAGAAAAGCAAGAAAAGCCATTTTTAATGATGGCTTACAGAGACAAAAGCAAGAAAAGTTAGAAAAAGAAAGAAAAGCAATTTATAAAAATAGTTGATGGATAGAAAAGCAATAAAAGCAATTTGTGGGAACAACTCTTTATATTGTATGTCCACTTTGACATGGTTGTCAAACCATTCCGTCGTGTTGGAAGCGCTCCACACATCCGAGATTGAGTCAGCGTTGGTGTGATAGAGGAGAGGGGTTGGTCCTATGTCTGAGTCTGGCCTAGAGGAGGAGGGTGAAGGAGGAGGGTGGCCTTAAGGGGAAATGGAATTGGACCTCTGCTCTGCTCTGGTCTCCAACCACCTCTGCTGGGAAAATGGAATTGGACCTTTGCTCTGCTCTCGAACCACCTCTGCCGGATGAAATTGAGTTGTTGCTGAAACCAATCATGCTTCTGTCTCGTACTTCCAAGTATGTATGCTTCTGTCTCATGCTTCCAAGTTTTTTTTTTTTTTTTTTTCATATCGATCTGTTTGAGGTGTTTCTGAAATTAAATAAACTCAAATCGAGGAGTGAGTTTGAAAGACTCTCTCCATTTCTGGTGCATGATAGGTATATTATTTAAATTAGATATCAAATATTAGTTTAATTTTATGTATTATAACAATAGTTTAATGAGAGTATCATGTCATTGATGAAAATTATTTTTTATGGGTCCATAGGTCTTAGATATATCACTCTGTTACCAATTGTGAGGACACTCCCTCTGATGCACTTTCTTTTTTACTAATTAGAAATCAGGTTACTAGGTATAGTGAGAAATTATTGTTTAAGGTACAATACTATAATAATAAGTAAATAAACATTCTAATCAGCTAGTCATTTGTTGCCATTTTTTTCACTAATCAGAAATAAGGTTACTAGGTATAGGGAGAAATTATTATTTAAGTTACAATACTATAATAATAAATAAATAGACATTCTAATCAGTTAGTCATTTGTTAGCCATGACCATTATAAAATTTCATCAATATTGAAAACACATAAATTTGAGGTATATACATCAATAGCCATATTCTGAAATTCGATCATCATGACATTGACATTACATTCCGGTCATTATGAATACATCATTAATCATGTAACAAAAATTATTAATACACAATGCATCGTTCACTAAAGAGTGGAGTTTCAAATCTCGGATTGGCTCATGTACCATTCACTAAGGAGTGGAGTTTCAGATCTCGGATTGGTTGTTGTTTGCGCTCTCTTGCCCTCATCCACATACATGTGTGTATGTTGATGTGTTATGACCAAATGTTATTGACTCATTGGTTTACCTCCTAGCCTAATCATTGGGCACTCTTCTTCCTCATGGACCCCCGAGATGCAATGGGGCTATAAGATAGTGGAGAATTTATAGGCAATGAAGGAGAGCAATCTATGCTCAACAATCCCCCTCTCAAAAGAAATCCTCCACTATACCAAACTGACTATAATCATAATCATTGTAAACATGTATATAAATTGACAAAGAAGGTTTAATAATAGAAGAGATGGAATTGATAACATGATACCATTCTTGGCATATACAACATGTATTGGAAATGGAAAAAGTCCCTTTGATAATCTAAGAAACTCATTCTTAGATTTGATTTTATTTTATTTTAGTAACACGTGGAACAAAAGAGGGAAAAAAAATTGGAAATGCAGCAAGAGGTGTGTTAACATGACAAGAGATATGCATGGATACCTAAAGCAAGGACTTACGTTGAATTTATTTAGTTTTCGACCAACAATAAATGATATCAAATTCTTCATTCCTTGCATTGGCGTCAATGTTTTTTCCCATTTCTCTTTTGTGGTTGTGAATGTGGTAGGCAAGTTCAAAATGGGATTTCAAATAACTGATAACATATTAGCATAGACCACACCAAAAAGATATGAATTTTAAAAAGCTATGAAATTTTAAAAGCAAAGATAGAGTAGAGGAGATAAGATTTAAAATTTAAAAATTCTGAGCTAAATCTTTAACAGAGAGAATATGAAATTAAAAGTAGCTTAAAATGCAATACATACCATTAATGAGAAAAACTTCCATTAAGGAGCCCATTGGCATCTAACAAAGTATCAAATAAAACTTAGGAGTGAGTTTGAAAGGTTTCCTCACCATTTTCGGTGCATGTTGTGTTATATAAGCCAAATCTGGTATCATTTTACCAACCACAACTCCTTGATTATTAATCTTCCTCTCTCTTTTGTGTGTATTGCAAAATTAAATGTCTCTCGCCTTCTCGCTTATCCTTCCAAGTACATGTCCTATCTACATGGATTTAGCTCGGGGGTTGATTTAGGAGTAAAAATAACAGGTGTTGAATGCATCTCCACATGGAGTTTATTGCTAGCAATATTCTTAGTGTACGCATTCATTTCTTTATTTACAGTCTTTTCAGGCATAAAATGCTTTACTAGGGTTTACTGTATTTATTTTAGTGTACAATGCCTTAGCTAAGTTTATTATATTTTGTTTAATATGAAACATTTTACTAAGGTATTTTAGTTTATTGTACAATGTCTTTCTCATGCTTGCTAAAGTTTATTGTTAAGAGTCTCCATGGTGCTGCTAATCGGTGCCCTTTCTACAAATTCCTACTGGCATGGAGCTCTCTATGTTCATTCTCTATTCACAGTTCTTGTAATATCTATATTTACAATTTGTGTAGGGCATAATGTTTAGCTTTTTATGATTACTAATTTAATGGCAATGCTACAAACCATCATTTATTTGGATAATTCTTGCAATAAGTTATGCTCATTTCAATGTTTGGTATACATTTATATCTTCAAAATATATTGTTTAGGATTATTGTAGTAGTTTAACCTTCCATGATTGTTTTGATAGATCTCACACTTTTTTATTAATTTGGTTTCAGTAGTAGCTAGTCATCAACTAGACCCAATTTTAATTAAGTAATCTTTTAAAATATGAGGAGATGCATCTATTTGACATAACTTTTGTTACATTTATCATTCTTTTATTTATTTTTTATTAAATTCTGCTTATGTTGTTTTGGTTAGATTATTTACTTTTGCATAGACTCTCAACTTTTTTTTGAATCTTTATTTTCAAAAAATTATTGTTTATTATGATTTTTTTTCAGCGTTACCAATTATTTTATGCTATTATATCTATATATATATATATATATATATATATATATATAATACTTCTAATATATTTTTGGAATATGTATATTCTTTTTTAAAACTATAATTTAACAATTATTCTAATTTAGTTTGTATTTGTCTTTATAAATTACAGTAGCCTAGATTTATTTTAATTTTGAATCCACCAAGCGTTTAAATTCATCTTAACTTTGGACCTACCAAGCACTCAGAGGGATCAAATCTCTTGAGGTACAAACCTCTTTTAGAGTGAAAAAAGATTTGATCCTTCTCATCCCTCGGTACATCCAAAGTTAAGATGTGTCTAAGCTGGATTAATTATTAGTTTTTATTAAAGATATTATGATAAAGGAACCTTAGAAATTTTTCTTTAAAATATGTATATTTTATATTAAATGATGGTTTAAATAATATTTATTGATTTAAAATCTCAAACATATTCTCATATATAGTGGTGTAGTATTGAATTTAAAGTGGTAATTTAACATTTTAAAGCATTTTTTGAGTATATTCTTCAACTAATTTTACTTGTATCAAAATTATCACAATTAAATTAATGTCTAAACACACAACTAAAAAAAAATATATAGTAATGACTTTTCCTTGACTTATAATATCTTAAACAATATTCCAAGAGAGAACAACTAAAAAATGTCACCATTTTCCTACATTATCACGAATGTAAATATCATTGTAAGGGAATTGATACTAAGCATATTAATTTTTAAACTCTAAAAATTAGGGTTTCACGTGAAGATTACTCCTCTCAAGAAGCTCCACAACATCTGAAAGGGTAAATGATAATAGGTGGAGTATTTACAAAATGAAGTTTAAAAAGTACAACATCGTTAAAGTAAATTGTTTTATTTTTTAAATGTTAAAATTAATAAAATATTGTAAAATTAAAATTATTTTATAATAAGGAAACAATTATCAAAAAATTTGTTTATTACAATTGTGGCACAATTTTATAAAATATTTTGATGCAGGAGCATCTGGTCGATAGGGCGAAGACCGAGAAGGGGCAGACAAAGTTTCTGAAGAAGATTGGGAAAGATGAACAGTTCGACAAATGGACAGCAAGTCTGTCAGAGTTCTTATGTTTTATTTTGTTTCTTCCAAGTTCAACTACAGCATTTGATTCTGTTAGCTTAAATTTCTATTTATTTTGTTTTAACTATAGTAACAGGTCTTAATTAGAGTTGTTAAGAGACTGTAGTAACAGGTCTTAAGTTAGAGTTGTTAAGAATTAGATTAATATCAATAATCAATGTAAGCAGCAAACCCTTATGTAACAGAGGAAACAGGTAAACAAACAAATAGTCAAGTCCCGTAAGTTGATAGTAACTGCCGAGCAACTGTAATGTAGTAACTACCAAGCAGTTATCTAACTGCTGAAACTATTGTATAAAAAGACAGATGAAATAACCCAGAGGGGTTCCGAAGCGAAGCATTGAAAAGAGAATAAGAAAAATACATTTTATTTCCTTCATCAAATGTTCAGTGCACAATTAAATACAAGATTGCAAGATTTATGTCCTCTATGATAGAATACGCATGCATACATATTTCTGTTCATTCAATTCATTGCAGACAAATACAGTAACAGAGTTTCACGACCTCAAAAGAATACACATATATATATATATTTTCTGTACATTCAACTCATTGCAGGCAAATATAGTAATCGAGTTTCACGACCCCAAAAGGAATACACATATCTATTTGTTGTACATTCAACTCATTGCAGGTAGACACAGTAACGGAGTATCACGACTCCAAAAGTCTCATGACCAGCCGAGACCGAGAGCGAGCATAAAGCGAGGAGAGACAAACAATAACGCAAGATACAGTCCACAGTCGAAATTGGTAAGCAACAGCACCGAACTTAAATATATATTACATACCACTGTGTAATTACATTGCAGGTTTATAAAACTCCCATAACATGAAAGGACTGTGCAACGAGGATTCGTTGGTCCCGGCCACCAAATAAAAGAACTTACAGAAACCCTCCTAGCTACGGCTACGGGTTGGAATAACATAAAGACCAGACTCTACCACTATCTCGCATACAGACCACAGATGCAAGTAAATACAGCAAAGACGAAGAACCACGGAAGAAACTAAGGTAAGAACAGAGCTACCCGGAAGACAAGCAGTCGAAGTCCCTACAAAGCCACGGGACTGGTCACCTGCAACCACCACAGAAGAGCAACGTTAGGGTTCATAACCAAATCAAAACCCTCGCAACAGAAACAACGTCGTGAAGCTGTAAAGGAGTTGACAGAAAGCGAAACCCTTGTATGGCTGAGGAGCATAGCCATACCTGAAGTGAACCGAACCCATAAGCCGCAGAAACAAAGTGAAACCCTGACCACAGAGAGGCTGCGAGAGTTAGCACCAGCTCGAGCAGAGGATAATGAAATATAGAAAAGAACAATCTCTTACCTGAAGACACAGTGCCGAACATCGGACAAGAACCAGAGGCGGAGCCGAATACCTGAGCAAAACACAGAGAGCAAAGTGACGGAGTGAAAATGACCGAATAGGCGCGAACCGGCAGTGAAAAGGGAAAAGTGAAATTAGGGTTTGGTAATTTCGAGAAGAACAGGTGTCGCGGGAAGAGACCAAGTCAGTACCGTGGGTTGATTAATAATCACCTACCAAATAAATTGCAATCACACCATATCCAAAATCAAAATATCAGTGCAGGTCCACAGAGGATTGGGCTAGTGTGGGACCACGTGGGCTGGGCCCCCATCATATTTGAACCTTGAATTTAGGCAGAGGCTAAATAGAGCTATTTGGAGGATTTCATTATATCCATACATATCTATATATTTTATTTCATGTTAAATTTGTAGGATTGGGAATGGATGGAGATCATAATTAAATTAATTCCTAAACACATAAAATTAAACTGAGTAATGATTTATCAATGAATTATAATATCTTAAACAATATTATAAGAGAATAACTCAAAGTTTAATTTTATAAAGTGAACATATTACCCATTATGGAATGTTATGACCAATGTAAGTATCATTATGAAAGAATGGATAAGTAAGATATTAATTTCTAAAATTTGAGAATCAAGTTATTGTCAAAAATGCTTATTTGCAAAAGCTCTACAACATATGAACATTCTTATTCAGAGAAGCTCCACAACATATGAAGGTGGAGATTGTTCATGATGAGAAATGACAGAAATATTTTATGGGTTGATGAGACGTTCATTACTAAGAGCGTCTTACAAATAATCTTCTAAGGCTTATAGTGGAAAATTAAGGTAGCATGATGGCAGTAAATTAAAATTACAAATTGGTAATTCAACCCTCAATTCCAAAGGGCTCTTGGTTTTTTTGTCCCTAGATTGGTAAATAACACTCAAATCTCCAACGAAAATTGGAATTTTATGCATTTAAATATGCTAGTAGTATAGGAAAAACCATGGTTAAAAATATTATGGAAAAGCCAGCAGAAAGTTGTGAAAACCTAAAAGAGTAAATCGACTATTTTATTTCAATTTTGTTTTAATTATTAACTTTAGTTGTAATTTTTTTTAAACGTAATTTGACAAAATCAAAAGGTTTTATGCACTAGTAAGGACAAACCAAACATGACATTACAACATATCCATTGTCGGGAACCAAATTGATTATGATGAACTTAAATATGGATTTGTCATGTGTAGGTTATTACTCTATGTCTTTAAACAAAGTCTTTTGATAGAAATCACATGAGAGAATTTTTTGGTTGACGCGTTTCGAACCAACAAGTGTGGTTAATCATCAAAACCCTTTGTATCTTTTTTTATAGTTAAAAACCATTAATTAGAGTAAAATAAAAGTATAACTCCCATAAAATTATAAATAAAATGAAAATATACCTACGAGACATTATGTAAGTATAATATTAAAAAACAATACTTAACAAATTGATTATAATGACACAACCCTAACCTAACCTTGATTACGACGACACTTTCAAGTTTGATTTTATGTGAATAAGGAAATAAACGCATTTTGACTTGAACCTCACGTTTTCAAAAAACTGTATTATATACAAAAATATGTACATGCAGTAAGACATAATTTAAAATGAAAACCATTTGCATTTTAAAAAAAACATCCTAATCAAATCAATTTATGACTGAATCATGTACAAAACTAATGAGAACAACTAATTTCAAGCGTAGTAACTTTTAAATATTACTATAATGAGAACAATTTCGCTGATGATTTCCTAATCAAGGACTAGTAATTAAACAGTTTGGAATGTAACGGTATTTGCAGAAAACATTCCTAATGTTAAACATGCAACGAATATCTATGGGGCAACTCTCAAATGCATTGAAATTCAGAGCGAAACACGTCGCGGGAAAAACATCATCCACGGCGGAAACATGATGAAGCTCAAATGTCCATTATTCACCCAAGTTAAACTTCATCTTTGAACCATCCAGGCTCCACACACCAAAAATTGACACGTTAGAAAAGGAAGGAAATCAATTTTTAAGGATAGCTGCTGGAGAGAAAAACAAAACAGTTTGAAAAAGAAAGGAAAACAATTTATAACGGTTAGAAAATCAAGAAAAGAAATTTTTAATGATAGCTAATGGAGACAGGGTTGGAATTTGGATTTCTCTTTACCCGTCATATAACTTTCTTTTGACGTTTTGGGTTCTTATGCTTCCCGTCGAGAAACGTTATGTTTAAAATTTTGCCCTTCAAAAATGATGTTCTCATAATAAATTAACCCTTCACAAATAAAGTTTCGATTAAAAAATTACCATTCAATAACATAATTATGTTAACAAATTTCATATATTTATCCTAAGGAAAAAAACCAAAATTTGAAAAAACTCAATTGTGGAGGTTTCAACGAAAAGCGTTGAACATTTGAAATTTGCTCATTTCAAATATATAATCAGTCCTAGTAAAATAATTAATGGTTATCCATTGCATATCTTTAAATTATCATTTAAAACCAACAATTTACATTATGCCACATGAATATTTAGATGGCTAATAAGACTAAGTTCCATACAAATCTAGAAATAATTTATGACATTATCTAATATAATGTTTGATACAAAATATAAATATATGACTCCTTAGAAAGGCATAAGAATGTACCACCATATTCCACCCATCCAATAAGAGAAATACATTTGGAAACAAATTATTAATTCATACATATACATATACATAAATTATGGTTTACTCAAAAATCCAATTACACCAAACTAATGTCACAACTTACAAGTTTCTAAATTCCATTACTCCAATGATAATGAAAGCAATGAAATACTTCATGTTGCATGAAATTTATGCATTAAAGCAAAATAATGAGGAGAATCACATATATGTGCAAAAAAATCTCTTGTCTATTTAAATGCATCTTGAGATAGGATTGTCAAAATCCGGCCAGAAGCCTAAGAAAATCCAAAAAAACAAAGGCCTATAATAGCCAGCTACATGTCCACAAAATTACATTCACTCTTCGAAAGTGATTGTCTATCATAGAATTACTCTAAAACAAACTTGTTCACATCCAACTGCAGAGCATATTTTGAGAGGAAATTAGGAACTAAGATATGCATGCTGGTTTCTCATTATTGGTAAATCTTTTCCATTGTGAACTAGAATGGTCATTCATTTCAACATGGATAGCTTGCTTTCTCTATGTCTGTAGATTATAGACAATTGGATCTATGCTTGAACATCAATATGGATGTTTGGACGTCATATCTAGTAGGGTCTGTGCATTGATATGGTGGTATGGGTGTGGCGTAGACGAGAAAAAAAGGAAAGAAGTTGACATAGATTTCAATTCATTCATAGGTGATCATTCATGAATGTGTCCTTTAGTATTGTCTTAGGTTAGCCCGAGTTTCTGCAAGAGTTTGGTGCAAGCTTCCCCTCCTGATAGTTTGGCTATAGAGATGGTACAATATTGGATGTCTGTAGTTTATTTGGATTAAGGATACAAATGATCTCTATACAATGTGGTATTGGGTTCAATCCCAGCGGCATGCTTGATATACCGGTTAAAATAATTGAGACTGAGTGTATGGGAAGCTAGATGATTTTATGAAAATAATTATTTTATTTGCTGCATCTGAAGATAAAGTTGGTTTTGTATGGCTAACGTAATAAAATCCTCTCGATCATTGCTTTTGAAGCCAAGCACAGTATGTTTTCCAAAAGGAAAAAAAAAGGTCATTTTTGTCATCATTTCTAGTGTTTTTAGTGATGTACTTTATTTATATAAAATCCATGTAAGATACATCCATTCAATGAAAGCATAATAATAAAAAAAAAAAAAGAAGAGGATTTAATTCCTCTTAACAATAGAGATGTACAATTGCAGGTAGGATTTTCAATTGATCAGTTAAGGTCCTAGGATTACAGTGCTTCATATTTAAATTGCCATCCTGAACAAGATGAAACTTCTCTTTACAATAGATGTACAGCTCCAAGTAGGCATTTCACTTGATTAGTCCTAGAACACTACAAGGATTCATATTTAAATTTTTCATCTTTCAGATTCCATTTGCGAGTTTTGTTTGCTTATAGAAATTCATTATTTGAATGCCTTGACAGTCGACTCTAATTACACTATCAATCAAGTATATGAATAAATAAAATGGGGCAAGTGTTCTATTTTATTCAAGTGGATCAATCAAAAGTTGAAATGACAGAGAAATTTGGATGCTTTAATGACGTTCTTGAGCCAGGATGCCACTATTTGCCATAGATTTTTGGGTACAGAGTAGCAAGTCATCTTTCCTTATGAGTACAAAATATGGATGTGCGATGTGAGACAAAGACAAAGGTATGCAGTTTTTTCTACTCTATGGTAGAACTACTATTTAAGACAAAACCCAACTCTGTGTTTTTTTATGTTAATAAACATACTATTAATGACCTTATTTTCCTTTTGGAAAGTAGACGTGAAAGCTTATGTCTTTGATGGTATATTTCAGAACTTGTCTCTATTGAATTTAAAGATTTAGCCTACTTACGGAGTTGAGAAAACCATATATGCCTTATCATCATGCTAAGAAACCATGGCAGTTTGCATCTACTAATTTATGTTTTGTGAACATTCAGAATTGCATTCTGTTTTAGATCAGTTAAATGTTTCCATTTCCAAGTCACTAAAGAAAATGTAATGGAGTGACCATTTTTAAGAAGGTTTTAGCAATCAATATCGAATTAGTTTGTTATGGTTCATCTTTTAGCATAAGTAGATTCTAGACGAAGAATAGAAAAAATGGTTTCTAAGCTTTGATTATAAGATGAAAATGTGTTAATTTAGCCCCAATTCAATAGTTTGATATGATGCCTTTCTTTATGGTAGTATACAGTTAGGGTTCTCTATTAGTGGCGACTCGACAGAGGGATTTGACATTGTTGTTATTTTCATTCTAAAATCCCTAACGAGTCATGAGGAGACACGACAGTGAAGATCCTTAATATGTAAATTAATAAGGTGTATTAAGTAAATTTTTGGAGAGACGTGTAGATAGTGAAATAGTCTGACAATCATTTCATAAAAAAAAATCCCCAAGAAACCATATTCTGGATAATGACAAACCCTTGTTTTAAAGAGTGTGAGTAGTTACGGATATCCAAATCTCTTATGAAATAAAAAATTAAATCACTTATGAAATTAAAAATTAAAAGCTAGTAGCAATCAGACACACAGTGTTTGAAGAAAAAAAATCAATCACTAACCTGAAGCACCAATTTGCAGTTTCCTGGCAGTTTCCTTGGAGCCAATCTTGAGCTGAGCATAAGTCTGAATGGGCATATGCCTTGTCAGGGAAGTAGACGGCCCAAAGCTCTTCTGGGCATGTGCAAATTAAGGATAAAGCCAGCTACGGCCCACCAGCAATATTAACAAGGCTTTCACATTGGCGTTGATTTGCAAACTTTCTATAAAAGCAATTAACAAGGCTTTCACATTGGCATTGATTTGCAAACTTTCTGTAAAAGCAAAGCGGTGCCGCGGTGTACATAGCAGAAAGAAAGGTGTATTGTGGTTGGCAGTTGCAGACTTACCAAAAAGAGACAACTTTCACTTACATTTTTAATCCACTTGCAAACCGATTTTGGTTGCAGAGGAACATGCCAGTTGCATCATTCATTAAGGAGGTAGCTTGCCATTGCGCTGGTCAATCAGGAGGCAACTTGCCAAAAAACACTTTCAGATGGAAAATAAAGGGGGCATAATAACGTTTTGGAAAATGTTTTAGACGTAAAAAATACATCTTCCACCATTCTAGGCACGCCATGAAAAACGGCCATCCCCAAGTTTCAACCTTCAAATATGGGAAAAATGCCCTAGGACGGGCAAAATTCCCATCAAATTCCATCCTTGGATGGAGAGAAAAGCAAGAAAAGCAGTTTTTAATGATACCAGAGAGAGAAAAGCAAGAAAAGTTAGAAAAAGAAAGAAAAGCTATTGAGAGAAAAGAAACGGATAAAAAAAGCAATAAAAGCGACTGGGGGGTTATCAAACCATTTTTTTCCGTCGTGTTGGAAGCGTTCCACACATCCGAGATTAAGTCCGCATTGGTCCCGAGATTGACCTTAAGGGGAAATGGAATTGGAACTCTGCTCCGCTCTCGAACCACCTCTGCTGGGATATGGAATTGGTCCTCTGCTCCGCTCTCGAGCCACCTCTTCTGGATGGAATTGAGTTCCTGCCAAAACCAATCATGCTTCTGTCTCATGCTTCCAAGTTTTTTAATTTTTTTTTTCATACCGATCTGTCTCATGTGTTTCTAAAATAAAATAAACTCAAATCGAAGAGTGAGTTTGAAAGACTGCCTCTCCATTTCTGGTGTATGCTATGTTATATAAGCCGAACTTGGTATCATTTTATCGACCACATCTCCTTTATTATTAATCCTCCTCTCATTTTATGTGTAACTTTGTGTGTAACTGCAAAATCAAATATCTCTCACCTTCTCCCTGTCTTTCCATCGATTCAGAGAGTCCTCCTTTAAATTCTCCATGGTGCTGCCAATAACCGCCCTCCTCTACAGTTTCTTACTGGCATGAAGCTCTCTACAGTTCTCTACAATCTCTCTCTAAGGTGTAATGTTTATCCTTTTATGATTCTTTATTGCTGATGATGTATATTTACAATCGTTTATGTGTAAACACTCGTTTACGTGGATAATGCTTTGCAATAAGGTATGCTAATCTCAATGCAAAATATATGGTTTGGGATTATTGTAGTTGTTTAACCTTTAACGAGTGGCTCGATAGATCTCACACTCACTTTCTTATTAATTTGGTTTCAGTTGCTGTTAGAGATCGCGATGTTTTAAAATAAGTAATGTTTTAAAATAAGAGGCAATTTATCTATTTGACATAACTTTCGTTACATTCATCATTTGCTTAATTTATTTTTTAACGTGCTTATATTGTTTTGGTTACATTATTTATTTTTCATAGATTTTCGACTTTGTTTTTAAATATTGATTTTCAAATAACTATCTTATATATATATATATATATATATATATATATATATATATATATATATATATATATATATATATATATATATATATATATATATAATTTTTCAATGTTACTAATTATTTTATTCTATTATTAAAAAAATTAAAGTTTTTTTAGTTTATTTTGGAACATCATTTTTTTATAATTATTATTAATTTAAATAAATTGATTTAAATTGACAACGAATTGAATGTTTATATATATATTTGAATAATCATCAATTGTAGTTTTTAATATATGTCTATACTTATATTGTTTCTCCTGTATCAATGTTTTTCTTATCGAGACAATTTCTTTTTAACATGTAATTAACATGAAGGGGAGGGAGTAAGGACAGAGAAGGAGAGAGAGGGCCAGGGTGTAGAGAGACATATAAAGAAGGGATGAATAGAAAGAGAAAGATAGGGAGATAGAGGGAGGGAGTAGGGATGGAGAGAGAGGGAGAGGGAAGAATGGTGGGAAGGAGAGAGGGAGGAGGAGGGAGAGACAAAGAGACATCAGAAGAGAGAAAAAGAGGAAGGGAGGGAGGGGGCGTGGATGGAGAGAGAGGCGGAGGAGGAAGAGAGAGAGATAGTAGAAGGAGGGGATGGAGAGTGTCAGAGGGAGAGAGATAGAGAGTCTGGAAAAGAGGGAGGGAGGGAGAGAGTGAGAGAGAGAGTGATAGAAAGAGGGAGAGGGAGAGGGGGAGAGGATAGGAGATAGAGAGAGTAGCGGGAGGAAGGAGGAAGGGTAGGAGGGAGAGAGATAGAGAGATTGTCGAAAAGAGGGAGGGAAGGGGCGAGAGAGTGAGAGAAAGAGGGAGAGCGAGGGAGAACGGAAGAGAGGGTGGGAAAGGGAAGGAGGGAGGCAGGGAAAAAGGAGGAGAGTGAGGGAGAGATGGAGGAGGATGAAGGGAGGGGGAGATGGAGAAATAGGGAGAGAGAGGGAGGAAAAAGGGGAGAGAGAGAGAGAGAGAGAGAGAGAGAGAGAGAGAGAGAGAAAAAGTTAAGTGGGGAGAGAGAGAGAGAGAGTTAGTGGAGAGAGAGAGAGGGAAAATGTATGGGAGAGAAAGGTGGGGAGGGAAGAGATAGAAAGAGAGAGGGAGAGGGGAAGTGGGGAAGAGAGTGAGAGGGGAAGAAAGAGGGAGGGTGAGAGTGAGAAGGGAGAGAGAAAGTGAGTATAATGTTTGGGGGAGAGAGATAGAGAGTAGGAGGGAAAGAGAGATAAGGATAGGGAGAGGGAGCTAAAAGGTGGGGGAGAGAGAATGTGTGTATGAGAGACAAAGAGAGAGGGAGGGCATGAGAGATAGAAAGAGAGGGAGTTGATAAGGGGGGCTAAGAGTGAGAGAGTGAGGGAGGGAGGGCACGTGAGAGAACGAGAGGATAAGGGGGGCTAAGAGTGGGAGAGAGAGGGAGGGGGAGGGATGAGAGTTAGAGGGGAGAGAGAGAAAATAGGAGAGTGAGAGAGAAAGAGAGGGAGGGAGGGAGATAGGGAGCAGAAGAGAGGTAGGGAGGGAGGGAGATGGGGAGGGCAAGAGAGGGAAGGAGGGAGATAGGGAGAGCAATAGAAGGAGGGAGGGAAACAATGAAAGAGAGAGAGAGAGAGAGAGAGAGAGAGAGAGAGAGAGAGAGATGCAGGGGTAGAAACAGAGGGGGTAAATAGGGAGGGTTTGAGGGAGAGCACAAGGAAGGGAGGGATATAATGGGGGGAGAGAGAGGGAGCATGATGGTGGAGAGAAAAAAAGGGAGCATGAGAGAGAGAGAGGGAGGGGAGAGAGAGATGAGGGAAGAGCATGATAGAGTGTGAGATAGAGATGGACATCGAGAACTGGGGGAGAGAGAGAGGGAGTATGGGAAAAGAGGGAGGGCTTGAGAGAGGGAAAGAGAGATATGGGGAAAATAGGGACGGTTTGAGAGATAGGGCATGGGAGATAGAGAGAGAGAATAAGAAGGGGAGACTGAGAGAAAGTATGGGGAGAGAAAGATATCGAGACCATGTAGAAGAGAGGGGGGGAGAGGGATGGAAGGATTGAGAGAAAAGAATAGAGTGAGGGAGGGAGGAGAGAGAGGTAGAGGGGGGGGGGAGGATAAAGAGAGAAGGAGAGGGAGCAGATGGGGAGAAAAATTGAAGGGTAAGTATCGTGAGATAGAGATGAGTTGGGAGAGAGTGGGGAGAGAAGGTGAGAGAGAGATCATGCAAGAGAGTGAGAAGGAAAAGAGAGAGAGAGAGAGAGAGAGAGAGAGAGAGAGAGAGAGAGAGAGAGAGAGAGAGATGGATGGTAAAAGCATATTTGCAACAATCCATAATAAGAATCAAAACAATTACTTCATATGCATCTCATGTTGCTAGAAGTAAAAAATAATAAAAACTAAACAAATTATCATTATTTTAAATATTATTATTATTTATAAAAATAATTAATATATATGTTAAACATACATACATTTTAAAAAACATGGAATAAGATTCTTAATCATGGAGATTTACCTCCACTTTACATTGGAGAATCTTAATCTATAAATAGGCTTTGTTACAATCCCATTGGACAATACCATGCCTTATCAATACCACATGTCCCAAAAATCACAACTCACTTCATATGACATTTTTTTAATTAATCAATTTAATTAAAATGGTTAAAAGAGCATAACTACTTTTGAGATAAATCTCAACCATTGATTTGTGTATACTACTATCAATATTCTAAAATATTCCATGGAAGTTAAGTCCCTACTATTGATCTTACTAACAAAAACAAATAATACATGATATTTAAATGATGGCTAAAAATAAAAATCAAAAGCCATGTGCAGGAAAGTTTTAAAAAGAAACCATGATCAAGAATTTACGTGGGAGTGCCCATCAAATTTATGCCCTAGTAATTGATGCATTCAAAAACGTATTTTAAATAACAAAAAATAACAAAAAAAAAAATTCTCAAATTCAAACCAAAAACTCCAAAAAAATGATAATTAAACATAGCTCTAAAAGATACAAAACTAAAATAAAAGACATTAGTAAAATATAATATAGATATGAAAATATATTAATAAAATATGGTATCTAGTTAAAAATATATTAATAAAATATATGAATAAATGTATATTGCACTGAAAATTGAAATGATCATGAAAGTTTTGTGAATTGCAATCAGTAACTCGATGGAATAAGATTTTAATATTATGATTTATTTATAAATATTACATTTTGGGAAAAGAAAGAAAAAGCAACAACAACGTTAATATAACAAAATTTACAAATAAAATATATTAAAAATTTACCACTCATTTATTTTTTTCATATAAAATATTTATATTTTAAATGATAAATTAAAAAGTTAAAATAAAATAAAATAAATATTTTAAATAATAAATTTGTATATATTATAAATGTTATAATTGTTAATGGATAAATAAACTAAGAAAAAACTAATGCTGAATAAAAATGTGATATATCTCTTCACTTCAGTTAACTTGCTTTGAAAATATAAATATATATTTTTAAATAAAAATTAACCAAATAAATTATTTTTGTAAAATAAAAATTAATCAAATAGATGCTGCAAACAAAATGTGATGTCAAGTAAATAAGTGATACCTCATAATTTGAAAACAAATATTTTTGGAATAAAAGGTGACAAATAATTAAAGGTTATTAAAATAAAATTTAAACATCATTTCAACAAATTATAAATGTTACTACAAAATACATTATTTCGCATAGATAAATTAGGCATTTCAAGCATTGTGGAAATAAACTAGGGTTCACAACAACAAAATGCTATTTATTTGAACCAAAAAGCTAGGAAGAAGAGTAGTATAAACATTATTCCTTAGCATGAATGCGAAGGTGCATAATGGGTTATGAACATCAAATTAAGAGTGAAGACAAAGAGAATGTAGCACAATGAAACAACATAATGCTATGTATTTCAACAAAAAAATTAGAAATAAGAGTACTATAAGGGTTATGAACATGAAATTAAGGTGAAGACAAAGAGAATGTAGCACAATCAAGAATTTGTAGAGGAGTGTGACAGTTTGGAGCTTGGTGGATGATAAAATAGGATTACTCATAATAATTAGCATAGTTATATAAATTAAATGGGTGATAAAAATTGTTACCAGTGATGAAAATAATAATGTGCTATTTAATTTATGTAATACTGAATCTTTGTAAAGGGAATATAGATTAAAAGTCCCAAATACAACTCACAAAAATTGTGTGTATTTTTAAAAATATTATCAAATTATGAAATTTAAATCAAATATACATTTTATTATTATAAAAGATAGATATTTTAGAAACCATTTCAAAATAGAGGATACCTATGGACGTAATTAAACTTACTGATTGAGTAAAACACTTTAGGTTGATAAACTTAGTGATTGCCAGTAAAACACTTTATGCACGGTAAAACCCTAGATACAGTAAACTAGAGTAAGCCCATGAATACATAGAAAAGAGCTATATAGATGAAGATTTGTACATGCATAAATAATTCTCACTTCTCCACTTTGAATCGATCTAGAGTGGAAGCCAAAGCCAATGCAAAGATAGGATTTTTAAGAAGGAAAAGGGCGAAGGCCACAAATGTAGTGCCCATATTGTTTTCAATTGCAAATTGATGTTGGTTACAAAGTTGCACAATCACCAATGATATTGAAAGTTGTGTATGTTATCTTTATGTTGATCATTTTTTTTCCCTTGTTGAAATTATTTAGATTAATATATTTTGAGAATATTTCATAATGTAAATAAAATAGGTTTGCATTAATAAATTAATTGTTTGACCCTTTTTTATAGGGATTTCACTTGTGATAGTTTCTGATGATTGATTGTGATTTACAACAATAATGTACATTATTTAAATTAGATATCAAACATTAGTTCAATATATGTATTATAACAATAGTTTAATGATATCATCACGTCACTAATGAAAATCACAACAAAAAGTGAGGGACTGTTGATGAAATTGTTCACTAACTTTCAGCACAGGTAGAACATTCCATAGGCACAACTTTCATGGACTTGTGCTTTCCCTATTCAAGCATGCATAAAAAAGTGCACCCATGAACTTGTTGTAGAATAAGCATGTGTGAGTAAGTGAATTGGACACTTATCAATGGGCCATAAAGTGATTATATAAGAAAAGATCACAAGATCCACAGTAGGCTCCAAAATTCAAGTTAGACCAAATTTTGGAGGGTGTTTGTTGTAACAAAAACATAACGCTATGTAATAAATTTCTGTCTATATTTTCATCTATATCCTCCATCTAAGGGTAGCATAAGGAGAGATCATCTAGTAATGCTATTGTGAGAACATTGTCCACATTAAAGGAGGTTGTTTTGGATCACAGCAAAACTCAATCCATCCTTGTAAGCTTGGGGGATTCGAAGAAAAAGGCTAAGATTCCTGAGAAGGGATGAGAAATGATTCAGTTAAGGGATTTGGATTCCAAGTAGAAGCCCTCATTAATATATAGGCCTCAGAATTTGACTTATCTGCCTATGTGTCCCCTCCATATGTGATGAAGTATAGATCAAAGGACTTAACTGATGAGGCATTATGAGGCCTAAATATTAAGAAGAAGACAATAAAATGCATAAAACTAAAAGGTACTGATACGAGGTTAGTCCTTGCAGTGATATTAAGCTCAATATGGTTATTAACATAATATAACATAAAATAGTAGGATGCATCTTCAAATGAATTTTTAATGATGCCAACATTAATTCTTTGAGTGGTAAGGTTTGGGAACGTTATTAGGCTATGTTCCAAAAGGGATTTTTTCTTGCAAGATGATGGCTGGCCTTCACCTTTATTTCGACGGGGGAATGTAGAAAAGGCATTATCTTCTTTTTCATTATGGAAATAGATGCTTCTCAGTTTGAAAACTTGGATTCTCTCCTTCAATGCACAATTTGAAACAATTGATGACATTCATCGATGGTGAAATATACCTATCTTACATATCAAATATTGGTTTGTCAGTGTCTTTCTAGATATAGGAAACTCTTTAGGTCAGTATCTGGAGGCAAACATGAATTTTATTAAGACTAACATTACGATATTCACTGAGATTATGGTTGGAATTTATTTTGGAGATGGATTAGTATTAGGAATGGTGATTTAGAAGGGCCCACCTACGGTTATTTTCGAGCTTGATTATCATGGTGTCCCCTTAATATGTTTATATTCCATTAACTAAGTCATATAGCTAAAGATGCCCATTTCCTTTCAATAAAAATTTAGGGTAAAAAATCATCTACTTCCAACATTTTAAAGGGTCCTTCACTGACAAAGAGCATTTCTCCTATGGAGGTTGGTATCAATTTTTTTTACTTAAATATCACAACGGTAAAAGCTTTAGAAATTCTCTGGAGGGATTAGAACCTAAAGATGTTATTGAAGAATTTGAAGATAACTAGAAAGTCAATCATAGGGAGTTGACTAATATTTTGATGTCAACTCAAGATAAAGGTATGTGTTTGGAAGAATTAGCTCGTTTACTTACTTGTGTGATTAGATATAAAGGAATGATGGTGAATACATAGGCATCTCCTTAGAAGCTCTTGTTAGATGGTCTTGATGATGATGCTCCATGTAAGGAGACTCACGATGCAATGAACCTTCAACTTATGCCCCTAAGTTTCCTCCATAAGTTTGTCATAGGAGTCTCTCCTTCAGAGTACTCTAGAGGGTGAATGGAGTCCCTATTTCATTTCCAAGGCATATTGACCTTGCTAACGAAAATGACTCACCTGAATATGAGCAAAAGTATAACTTGAAACACATAAAACCTCCTCTTTATTAGAGGAAGGGAGGGTTAAGGATGTCTTAGCCAATAACATAGTGAAAGGGGGGAAACAATCTTTTATATCTCAGGCTCAAGAGAAAGTATCACTGGAAGTATGATATACTGAAAGAAGTCCAATAATGAGGTTAATTAGAGCAATGACCCTCTCAAAATTTCATATTTAAATATATTAATAAACATATAATATTTAAATAATTGAAATAAACTAATTCTTTATGCTATATATATATATATATATATATTAGTTTTATATGATGCGTAAATAATTCTCACTTCTCCACTGTGAATCGATCTCGAGTTGAAGCCAAAGCTAAGGCACATATAGGATTTGTAAGAAGGAAAAGGGTGAAGGCCAAAATGTAGTGCAAATTGATGCTAGGTGAAAAGTTGCACAATCACCAATGATATTGAAATTTGTGTATGGTATCCTTATGATGATCATTTTTTTTCCATAGTTGAAATTTATTTGGATTAATAAATTTTGAGAATATTTAATGATGTAAATAAAATAATTTAATTGTTTGACCTTTCTTATAGGGATTTCACTTGTGATAGATTCTTATGATTGACTGTGATTTACAACAATAATGTATATTATTTAAATTATATATCAAATATCAGTTCAACGTATGTATTATAACAATAGTTTAATGAGAGCATCACATCACTGATGAAAATTAATTTTTATGGGTCCATAGGTCCTAGATCTATGACTCTGATACCAAGTGTGGGGACACTCCCTCTGATGCCATTTTTTTTACTAATCAGAGTAGAAATCAGGTTACTAGGTATAAGGAGAAATTACTATTTATGTTACAATACTATAATAAATTAAATAAACATTCTAATGAGCTAGTCATTTGTTAGCCACGACCATTATTAAAATTTCATCAATATTGAAAACACATAAATTTGAGGTACATGCATCAATAGTCATATTCTGAAATTCAGTCATCATGACATTCAAATTACATTTTGGTCATTATAAATACATCATTAATCATATAACACAAATTATTAGTACACAATGTACTCTTCACTAAGTAGTGGAGTTTCCATTCTTAGATTGGCTGATGTTTGTCCTCCCTTGCCACCATACATGTACATGTATGATCGTTGATGTATTATGACCAAATGTTAATGACTCATTGGTTTACCTCCTAGCCTAAACCTTGGGTACTCTTCTTCCTCGTAGACCCCTGAGATGCAATGGGACTATAAGATAGTGCAGAAGTTATAGCCGGTGAAGGAAAGAAATATTTCCTCAAGAGTCCCCCTCTCAAAATAAATCCTCCATTATACCAAACTGACTATAATCATAATCATTATCAACATATATATAAATTGACAGAGAAGTATAATAATATAAGAGATGGGATTGATAAAATGATTCCATGCTTGGCATATACAACATGTATTGGAAATGGAGAAAGTCCCTTTGATAATCTAAGAAACTCATTCTTAGATTTGATTTTATTCTATTTTAGTAACACGTGGAAAGAAAGAGGGACAAAAAAATTTGAAATGCAACAAGAGGTGAGTTAACATGACAAGAGAGATGCATGCATACCTAAATAAAGGATTCACATTAATTTTTTGATGTTTTGACCAACAATAAATGGGATTTCAAATAGCAGCTAACATACTAGGGCAGACCACAGCAAAAAAAATATGAATTTTAAAAAGCTATGAAATTTTAAAAGTAAATATAGATCAGAGGAGAGAAGATTTATAATTTAAAAATGGTGAGCTAAATATTTAACAGAGAGAATATGAAATTAAAAGTAGCATAAAATGCAATACATACCATTATTGAGAAAAAAATCCTTTAAGGAGCCCATCGACATCTAACAAAGTATCAAATCCAATTTGGGAGTGAGTTTGAAAGGATTCCTCACCATTTTCGGTGCATGTTGTGTTATATAAGATGAACTTGGTGTCATTTTATCAACCACAACTCCTTGAATATTAATCCTCCTCTCTCATTTTGTCTGTACTACAAAATAAAATGTCTCTCGCCTTCTCCCTTCTCCTTCCATGTACATGTCCTACCTCCATAGATTCAGCTCAGGGTTGATTTAGGAGTAAAAATAACATATGTTGAATTCATCTCCACATGGAGTTTATTGCTAGCAATATTCTTAGTGTAGGCATTCATCTCTTTCATTACACCCTTTTCAGGCTTAAAATACTTTACTAGGATTTACTGTACTTATTTTAGTGTACAATGCCTTACCTATGTTTATTATATTTAGTTTATTGTACAACACTTTACTAGGGTTTTTTATTTTAGTGTATAATGTCTTTCTCATGTTTGCTAAAGTTTATTGTTAAAATTCTCCATGGTGTTGCTAATCGCCGCCCTTCCTACAATTTCCTACTCTCATGGAGCTCTGTATGCTAATCACCGCCCTACCTACAATTTCCTACTCGCATGGAGCTCTCTATGTTAATTCTCTATTCACAGTTCTTGCAGTATGTATATTTACAATCTATGTAGGGCTTAATATTTAGCCTTTTATGATTCCTAATTTAATGTTTCCGCTACAAACCATCGTTTATGTGGATAATTCTTGCAATAAGTTATGTTCATTTCAATGTTTGGTATACATTTAACCTTTCATGATTGGTTTGATAGATCTCACACTTTTTTATTAATTTGGTTTCAGTAGTGACTAGTCATTGACTAGGCCCGATTTCAATTAAGTAATCTTTTAAAATATGAGGAGATGCATTTATTTGACATAACTTTTGTTGCATTTATAATTATTTTATTTATTTTTTATTAACTTGTGCTTATGTTGTTTTGGTTATATTATTTATTTTTTCATAAAGTCTCAACTTTGTTTTTGAATGGTTATTTTCAAATAATTATTGTTTATTATGATTTTTTTCAGTGTTACCCATTATTTTTGGAATATGTTTCTCTTTTTTAAACTATAATTTAACCATTATTCTAATTTAATATGTATTTTTATTTATAAATTACAGTATCCTAGATTCATTTTAATTTTGGATCTACCAAGCATTTAAATTCATCTTAACTTTGGATCTACCAAGCACCAAGAGGGATCAAATCTCTTGAGGTACAAACCTCTTTTAGAGTGAAAAGAGATTTATCCCTCTCGTCCCTTGGTAGATCCAAAGTTAAGATGTGTCTAAGCTAGTTTAATTATTAGTTTTTATTAAAGATATTATGATAAAGGAATTTTATAAATTTTTCTTTAAAATATGTATATTTTATATTAAAAGATGGTTTAAATAATTTTTATTGATTTAAAATGTGAAACATATTCTTATGTATAGTTGTGTAGTATTGAATTTGAAGTGGTAATTTAACATTTTAAAGCATTTTTTGAGTATATTCTTCAACTAATTTTACTTGTATCTAAATTATCACAATTAAATTAAATAAAAAATTTCTAAGTATCATTGTAAGAGAATTGATACTAAGCATATTCTTTTTTCAAACTCTAAAAATTAGGGTTTCACGTGAAGAATACTTTTGTCAAGAAGCTCCACAACATCTGAAGGGATAAATGATAATAGGTGGAGTATTTAGAAAATGAAGTTTAAAAAATACAACATTGTTAAAATAAATTGTTTATTTTTTAAATGTTAAAATATTGAAAATTTATGACCAATAATTGTGATTAATAAAATATTGTAAAATTAAAATTATTTTATAAGAAGGAAACAATTATTAAAAAAAATGTTTATTACAATTGTGGCACAATTTTATAAAATATTTGAACCTTGATTTTAGGCAGAGGCTAAATAGAGCTATTTGGAAGATTTCATTATACCCATGCATGTCTATATATTTTATTTCCTGTTAAAATTGTAGGATTCAGAATGGCTGAAGATCATAATTAAATTAATCCCTAAACACATAAAATTAAACTCAGTGATGATTTCTCCATGAATTATAATATCTTAAACAATATTATAAGAGAACAACACAAAGTTTAATTTAAAAAAGTTAACATATTATCCATTGTGGAACATTATCACAAATGTAAGTATCATTACAAGAGAATGGATAAGTAGGATATTAATCTCTAAAATTTGAAAATCAAGTTATTTTGTATAATGTTTATTTGGAAAAACTGTACAACCTATGAAGTTGCTTATTTGGAGAAGCTCCACAACACCATGAAGAGGCTTATTTGGAGAAGCTCCACAACATATGAAGGTGGAGATAAAGGGAAATGGTGGAAATAGTTTGTGGGTTGATGAGATGTTCGTTACTAAGAGCTTCCTGCAAATAATCTTCTGAGGCTTATGGTGGAAAATTGAGGTAGCATGATGGAAGTAAATTAAAATTACAAATCGATAATTCAGTTGTCAATTCCAAAGGCCTCTTGGTTTTTTGTGCCTAGATTGGTAAATAACACCAGCCTCTTTGTTTTTTGTGCCTTGATTGTTAAATAATCCTCAAATCCCCAGAAAAATATTTTTGGTAAGAAAAAAATAAATTTGATTGGAATTTTATGACTTTAAATAGGCTAATACGATGGGAAAATCCATTGTTAAGAATATTAGGGAAAAGCCAGCGAAAATTTGTGAAAACCTGAAAGAGTAAATTGACTGTTTTATTTCAATTTTGTTTTAATTACTATCTTTAGTTGTAATTTTTCATGATAATGGTTGGATAATGCTTCGAATAGATTATCCTCATATCAATGCAAAATATATGGTTTGGGATTATATATTTTGTGATTATTGTAGTTGTTTAACTTTTAAGGATTCGCGAGATAGATCTCACACTATCTTTAGAGATCCCGATGTTTGAAAATAAGTAATGTTTTAAAATAACATGCGATGTATCTTTGACATAACTGTTACATTCATTATTTGCTTAATTTATTTTTTAATGTGCCTAAATTGTTTTGGTTAGATTATTTATTTTTTATAGATTCTCAATTTTGTTTATAAATTTTGATTTCCATATATATATATATATATATATAGTTTTTCAATGTTAGTAATTATTTTACTCTATTATAAAAAATTAAAGGTTTTTTAGTTTGTTTTTGGAATGTGTTTTTTTTTTTTAATTTTAAAATTATAATATACTATTATTTTAGTTTAATATGTACCTATGTTGTAAGTGTTTTATTATTAATTTAAATAAATTGATTTTAATTGACAATAGATTAAATGTTTATATATATATATATATATATATATATATATATATATATATATATATATATATATATATATAAATATAAATAATGAGGAATTGTAGTTTTTAGTAAATGTTTATATTTATATTGTTTCCCTTGTATGTTTGTTTGATTTATTGATTGATTTTTTTAACATGTAAGGGGAGTGGGTAAGGAGAGAGAAGGAGAGAGGGGGGAGAGTGGGAAGGAGAGGAGTGAGGGAGTGAGGGTGTAGAGAGACATATACAGGAGGGATGGATAAAAAGAGATATATAGGGAGATAAATGGAGGGAGTGGGGATCGAGAGAAAGGGAGAGAGAAGAATGGTGGATGGGAGAGAGGGAGGAGGAGGGAGAGGCATAGAGATAGGGGGAGAGAGAAATAGAGGAAGGGAGGGAGGAGGAAGGATGAGAGGGAGATAGATAGAGAGAGTTTGGAAAAGAGGGAGGGAGGGGAAGAGAGAGTGATAGAAGGAGGGAGAGGGAAGGAGAGAGAGAGAGGGAGAGAGGAAGAGATGGTAGGAGATAGAGACAGAGTAGAGGGAGGAAGGAGGAAGGGTAGGAGGGAGAGAGATAGAGAGAAAGTAGTGGGAGGAAGGAGGAAGGGTAGGAGGGAGAGATAGAGAGAGTGTGGAAAAGAGGGAGGGAGGGGGAGTTGAAGGGAGAGAAAGAGGGAGAGGGAGGGAGAGCGGAAGAGAGGGTGGGAAAGGGCGGTAGGAAGGGAGAGAGAGGGAGGGAGGGAAGGAGGGAGAGAGAGAGAGCAAGAGAGAGAGAGAGAGAGAGAGAGAGAGAGGGAGAGAGAGAAAGTGTAAGGGGGAGAAAGGTCAGGAGGAGGGGAGAGAGTGAGAGGGGAAGAGAGAGAGGGTGGGAGTGAGAAGGAGAGAGAGAAAGTGAGTATAAGGTTGGGAGGAGAGTGATAGAGAGTAGGAGGAAAATAGACATAAAGATGGGGAGAGGGAGCTAAAGCTGGGGGAGAGCGAGTGTGTTTGAAAGAGAGAGAGGGTAAGCGGGGATGAGAGTGAGAGAGAGAGGGAAGGAGAGGGGTGAGAGTTAGAGGGGAGAGAGAGAAAAGAGGAGAGGGGGAGAGAGAAACAGAGATAGGGAGGGAGAAAGGTAGGGAGAGGGAAGGATATAGGGAAACAACAATGGAGAGAGAGAGAGAGAGAGAGAGAGAGAGAGAGAGGATGGGGTAGAAAGAGAGTAGGGAAATAGGGAAGGTTTGAGGGAGAGAATGGGGGAGGTGTCACAACCCTTTACACATAAATATACACAGTAAAAAAAAAAAAATTATGGTCTGAATATTAAAAACTCATACCACACATATGAGCTGATACTCCATATATTACCACCATGTATATTCTCATGCACTTCATCTAATTGTCATTTGGTCAACCCTTATGCTATGCATGGATCACCATAATAAACTGTTATCAACACTCGTTTATTGACAATGGTTTTCTATTTGCGTTATGGTGTTAAGCTATGTCATAACTTTGATGTAATATGTATGTTGACTTCTGAGCCTAACCCCTAAACCCTCCCCCAGCATACGGAGTATTTAATAGGCTCGGGGTTTGGAGGTCCGGCTGCAGTTCTGGCAGGCCCAACTCACCTACCGCATCGATTGTTTCGGCTCACAGCTGGCCAGGTGGCATGGCCGGTACATACAGCCATGTGACACCTCGGCCTTGGGATCCTCGGCCTTCCCGCCTCTTCTTCCCGCTTCATCTGAACGGTCAAGATCTCTTTTGGCGATCGAAGGGTGGAGATGATCCCAAGGGTTTCAAGTCATTACTTAACCTCCTTGGATCAAAGTCGGGGTTCATTTGTTTGCATTGCTCTGTCGGTTCAGTTCTCTGCCGAGACTCTGGTTCGATCTTCCCAGGCTTATGGTTACCACCTGCAACCTCTCCAAAGGTCGTGAAGGGCCCAGCTCTGGATTTTCTCAGGTAGCTTACGCTCTGTGTTTATTGGATAACATTTTTATTATTTCACTGTAAGGTTGTGGCTTGATTAATGTGTGCCTTTCTGCTGTTGGCGAACACAGGTGGAGCTGTTTAACCCGTTAATGGTGTCGAGGTGATGGTCTCGACAGCCCAGCCTGCTCGGCGGACACAGGTCGGTTCTCAATAATGTTTGCTTGTTTTCCTTTATGAGAGCTCAGAACCTATCGTTTCTGAGTTGTGGCTACCATGTTTGTTTTCAGACCGCCGAGGGTTTGCCGGTTCTGTGCTTGGGTTCACTGAGGTATTCTCCAAGAGAACCCTCATGGTTGCCTTATGAATTATTGACTAGTTGTCTCAGAGATTTGACTGAAAGTTACTGTTCCAGGCGGAACCCATGTATCTTTTTTTTTCTTGTTTCTTCATGAACTAAGGTGGTTTTTATGCTGCCTCGCGGCATACCCGGACTTGGGTCTTTTAATCTTTTGTGTAACCTCCAGCATCGGCCTGGCCGTATGCTCACATTGAAGTTGGCGGAACCAGGTTCCTTTGTTTTAATACTGCCTCTATTTTTGCTGTATATATATATATTTGTTTCCTTTTCAGAGGTATACTGCTGTATTGATTTGATTAAAGACATAAGCAGGAACTTATTATTCCGTTAAAGCCTTCAGACGGCATTAGCTTTTCGTTTTGGATTATATCTTTGGCTTCTTAAGGATATTCGTCTAATGCATGTCCGTTTGCTTATTGGAATTGAATATCGTTACCATTATTCTCGCTCTGTATACATATACGCTGTATGTCTCAGCGCTGCTAGAACTCGTGATTTTCAGTTAATATATATATGTTTTGGTTTTCATATAACTGGTTCAGATATATGCATGCGGTTCTAGACCTTTTAGCTTTTGCTATTAATGCTCTCAATATATATGATGATACTTCCGTTCTGTTTTCTTTATGTTATGAATATCGAAATACACAGAAGTATGAGGGTTTGATCCGCCTTCATCGTTCCTCATTGAACTAGCTTCGCTGTTATTTGTTGAAATGCTGCGGTTAAAATAGCACTGTTTACATTCAGGGACAGAGTCCCATACGGCTGTAGGATGTTTTCTCTGTTTAACTATGTAGTTATTTCGTATTTCAACTACCCATGTATATATGTCATGGCATACTCTTTTCTGTTCTGTCTCAACAGTTATAGTCCGGCTACAGCCGTGACCTCTTTCCAAGCTCTGGGGTTTCCAGGCTCGTATTTAATAGTACATGATATGTAACGATAATTTATGTTTCAGATGTTTCGGTATATGTTTTCTGATATGGCTTTCCTGAGCATATAATACCTCTGTTATTTCTGTCTATTTCGTGCCATACTCTGCACCCTTAACAGACATTTAATAATTTAACCTAGGCATTTAATAAACTAACTCTGGCATTTCAGAATCTAACTCAGGCGTTCCGTAATCTAACCCTCTGTATTCTTTTTAGTAACCGCCAGATAGTTTTTAGACCAGGTCTATCAGCGGATAGCCTATTCCTTTAATTAACACCACACTTATTCGGTTCCAAGTACATTGTAACAGTTCTAAGAAACTATAACATTTCTTGTTTAACTACTGTGGTCATTTATAAGTCTTCCTTTTAAAGCAAAAAGGACTCCGAGGTTAGAATCCGTACCTGATTCGCCAGAGTCACAATTAGATACTCAAGCAAGTCACCTGTGCTTCGAGTCTGCTCGTCCACCCAGCCATGAGATCCATCTTCCTGACGGAATTCTCTCCCCCGAGCTATCTTGCAGGCCTCAAGCCCTCAACAAGATCTGAGCACCTAGTGCCTGGTTATCTGGTCCCTACCAGACTTAACCAATTTCCTCAGTATATTTTCTTTCCTTTTCCTTTTCTCTGGAAAAGAATCACTTCTGTCTGTCCCAACAGCACAGAACTTCCTCCCTACACCCAGGACTTTTCCTGTTTGGGAGGGCAGTTCCAATCAGTTATTACAACTGATTTCCTTTCTTTGAAATCCACCTCCCAGAGGCTGCCAGCATTTCAAGAAAATATTTCATTTATTCAATAATGTAGTTTATCACAGTTTTGTTTCTTTTAAACATAAACAACAACTACTACTATATTGTCTTTTTACCATAGTAAAATCCACATTTACATTCTACTGGGGCATTACATCTCCCCCTCCTGTGATTGGACATCGTCCCGATGTCCGTTTCCCTTAAACAAATTCGGGTAAGCTTTTTTAAGGAGTTCCTCATCCTCCCAAGTGGCCTCTTCAGGCCCATAATGCTGCCACTGCACCTTAGCTTGGATAATAACCCGTTTCCGCAGCTGCACTTCTCTCCGGTCGAGAATGGTCAGTGGTTCGACCAGAACCTCGCCTTCCGGCTCGACCTGCGAAAGCAACAGATTCAGTTATTCCTTGTTTAAGAATAAAGCTTATTCATAATGACCAAATTTAATTCTTACCCGAACATCCTGCCATTGAATCACATGTTTAGGATCGTAGACGTATTGTTTTAATACGGAAACATGAAAAACATTGTGGATCTTAATATGGCTTGGTAAGGCAAGCTGATAAGCTACTGGCCCCACTCTTGCCAGGATTTGGAAAGGTCCAAAATAGCGTGGTGCCAGCTTGGCACACCCACTCCACTGCAAGGTACTTCTTCTGGTTTGGATTCTTACGAAAACATGGTCTCCGACCTGGAATTCTTTGAACCTTCTCTTTCGGTCGGCAAAACTTTTTTGTCTGTCCTGAGCAGCCTTTAAGTTGTTACGCACCTTCTTCACCATGTCTTCCATTTCTTTGAGCATATCCGGGCCCAATCTTAACCTATCTTCAGGTCCACCCCAGCTTGAGGGTGTGCGGCACTTCCGCCCATACAGAACCTCAAAGGGACTCAACTGTGTTGAAGTATGATACCCGTTATTATACGCGAATTCAACCAGGTGGAGGTATTCCTCCCACTGGGTTGGCTGCATCATAACACATGCTCTCAGCATGTCCTCCACCACTTGGTTTACCTGCTCCGTTTGCCCATCAGTCTGGGGATGATGGGCTGTACTAAAGTTCAGTTGTGTCCCCAGTTCCGCAAACAATGTCCTCCAAAAAGCTGATGTGAACTTAACATCACGATCCGAGATTATTACCTTCGGAAGTCCATGCAACTTGAACACATTTTGCATGAAGATATGAGCAATTTGCACAGCTTTATACGTGGATTGAACCGGTATGAAGTGTGCTGCCTTACTTAACTTATCCACTACTACCATAATGGAATCATTATTTTTCTTTGTTCGAGGCAACCCGGTTATAAAGTCCATGGAAATGATCTCCCATTTCCATTCCGGAATGGGTAAGGGTTGTAGCAACCCTGCTGGATGCATATGCTCTGCTTTAATCTGTTGGCATTCTAGACACCGCGCTAGATATTCAGCTACCTCTTTCTTCATTTTTGGCCAATAGTATTCCTTCCGAAGTGCGACAATCATTTTCTGGTACCCTGGATGCCCGGTGTAATGGCTGGTATGGAATTCATCTAGAATCAATTTTCTAAGACTATCTTCATTGGGCACATACAGCCTTTTATGGAAATACAGCATTCCGGCATCGTCTAACTCGTATCCTTGTTGTACTTCCTTATCAGAAAGCTGTTGTACTTGCTGTTTAATTCGCTGATATACAGCATCTTGATCAGCTGCTACTTTTATCTTCTCAAGTAAGGTACTCTGCCATTTACTGACCGAAAGTCTGCACACACATTGCACCTTTCGGCTCAATGCATCAGCTACTCGATTCTCCTTTCCCTTCAAATGCTTAATTTCAAAATCAAACCCACTTAAGAAATCTGCCCAACGAGCTTGTCTCGTATTTAAGGTGGGTTGACTGAAATAGTTCGTCAAGCTGTGATGGTCTGTCAACAACAGAAATTTTCTTCCTAACAGGTAATGTCTCCACATTTTCAGCGCATGAATAACAGCTGCCAATTCCAAATCGTAAGCGGAGTATTTCTGTTCATGTTCCTTCAATTTCCTTGATTCATATGCAATCACTCTTCCTTCTTGCATCAACACTCCCCCCACACCTTCTTTACTTGCATCAGTACAGACCACGTAATCCTTATTAGGATCAGCTATACTCAAGATAGGTGCAGTGGTGAGTAAGTGTTTGAGCTGTTCAAAGCTCCGCTGACATTCTGAGGTCCACTTAAATACCTTCCCCTTCTTTTGTAAGGAGGTGATAGGGTATGCTACCCTTGAAAAGCCTTCCACAAACCTTCTATAATACCCTGCTAGCCCCATAAAGGATCTGATATCTGCCACGTCCTTTGGTATAGGCCACTCCATTATAGTTCTGATTTTTTCAGGGTCCACTGCAATTCCTTCCTTTGTGATCACATGGCCTAAGTATTGTATTTCCTCCTTGAAGAAATCACACTTACTAAACTTTGCATATAACTGATGTTCTCGCAAAGTTTGCAACACCACTCTAAGATGTTCTTCATGCTCCTTCCTCGATCGGGAGTAAATCAGAATGTCGTCTATGAAGATTAACACAAACTTATCTAAGAACTTGTGAAACACACTGTTCATCAAACACATGAAGGTAGCAGGTGCATTGGTCAGACCAAAAGGTAGCACCACGAATTCGTAGTGTCCATACCGCGTTCTGAAAGTTGTTTTAGCGATATCCTCCTCCTTAATTCTGATCTGATGATAACCAGATCGCAGATCGATCTTAGAGAATACCGTTGCTCCCTTCACCTGATCAAAAAGTTCATCGATCCGAGGTAAGGGATATTTATTTTTTATCGTGAGCTTATTCAGCTGACGATAATCAATACACATCCGGAAAGTTCCCCAGGGTGATACGCTGGGACGGATGTAATTCTTGTCTAACAGCTCCTACAGTTGCATTTTTAATTCTGTTAGTTATGGTACGCTCATTCGGTAAGGCGCCCGTGACACGGGTGCTGCTCCCGGAATCAATTCAATGGTGAAGTCCACATCTCTTTTAGGTGGTAGTCCTGGTACTTCTTCAGGAAAAACATCTGCAAACTCTTGTACCACCGGAATGTTGCCCAGCATGGCAGTTTTATCCTTCTGATTTGCGTAACCCACCTGAATAGCATAAATTTGACACTTCTTCTTGATGCATTTAGCTAACTGAGATGCTGTAATGGGTCGAATCTGTACGGGATGTTTGATTCCTTGTAACTCCTGCTGCTCTCCATGGTCATCCTTATAATAGATAGTTTTCGTCTTGCAATTCACTAATGACCAGTGTTTTTCCAGCCAATCCATCCCAATCAGGACGTCATATGAACCCAACGGTAGTATGTTTAAATCTGCCACTATTGGCTGCCCTGCTATGGTTAAAGAGCAATTGTTTATTTTGGCCAAGACTCGTCTCTTGGCTCCTGTAGCTAATTGGACCAGCCACGGATTTCTGAACTTCTCAGATTGTAACTTACACTGTTCTACTATCTTTGGGCTAACATAACTTAAAGTAGCTCCTGGATCAATAAGAACAGCTAAAGAAAGGTTTGAAATTTTACCTTCAAATTCAACCATAGATGGCTGGTACTCCGCTTGGCGGTCCTCCAAGGCTGCATTAATTCTGGGTACACTACGTGCCACGTCCCCAACGGTCGATGCTTCATGAATTTGGGATATCTGGTCTGTCCCCTTTCGCTGCGGGCAGTTTTTGACATAGTGAGGTCCTCCACAGCCCCAGCATTGAACTGGAGGTCTGGTCATCCCTTCACTTTCTGGCCTAACAGGCTGTTCACTTACTCTAGATTCACTTACTGGCCTAGCTCGGGGCGCACTTCTTGCTACAGATCTATTGTTTAATCCTTTACTAGCTCCCTTACTTCCATTGCTGCGACCTCCCTTGCTGTTTCCAGCCATCCGACTACTCTTTTTCTCATTCCATCTTTTATTTGAAGTATCCCCCTTCTGTTTATTCTGCTGGTAGCAGATCCTTGCTTTACGAATGGCTTCATCCATGGTCCTAGGATTGTCAAACTCAATCCGCTCTCTTATATATGAAGGTAAACTGCTCACAAACCTTTGAACCTTGGCTTTCTCCTCCTTGATATAAGGTACATAACGTAGCAGAGAGGTAAAGCGATTAATGAACTCGTCCATAGTCTGCTGCCCCAGTCTTAAATCATGGAACTCTCTCGCTTTCTCATCATAGAAACGCTCAGTTAGGTACCTTTCTTTGAAGTATTTCTGAAATTTCTCCCATGTAATGGTTCGTTCGCTGACCCCCTTAACAATCTTGATTTCCTCCCACCACAAGGTTGCCTTACCTTGTAGCTGGAAAATAGCCAGTCTCGCCTTCAAGTTGTGATCATACTCATACAACTGAAAATATTTATTCATATTTATTAACCATGCTTCTGCTGCCTCTTCCTGTTCGCCATCGAAATGTGGGGGTTTAATCTTCCGGAATTCTCCCTGCAGCTCCATTTTCTGACGTTTTGAGGTTTGCTGTTGTGGTACATTGTCAGAATGATCCTCTTTGCCTTCTGAATTTTCAGGTACATTCTGAAAGTCTTGCTCCTCTGTCACCCTCTGCTGTTCCGCGCTGGGGTTAGATAAAGGTGGATTTTGCCTGTCCGACAAACTCTTCAGAATTCTTTCTTGTTCTACTGTTAAACGTGCGTTGTCTTCTCGCAAACGTGCCATCTCATTTTTCAACTCCTGAACAGTTTCTAGTATTGCAAGGTTGGTACTTCGTGTTTCCTCACCCAACTGTACCCACAGTTCTGGATTTTCCCGAGGGTTACTGCCGTCTCCTTGCATTTCGTTACTTTTCCCTTTTTCTTTGGCTTGACTGCTAGCTGTTATAGTTCTGTGTGTCACCCCTTCATAACAGAGCAACAGTTAAGTAATTTTATCAGTTTTTCATATAAATATACATGGTGTATGCTTCTGCACAGTGAAACATGTCATGTTGAGGCCACAGTGTTGTAACTGGGCTCTGATACCAATTTGTCACAACCCTTTACACATAAATATACACAGTAAAAAAAAAATAATTATGGTCTGAATATTAAAAACTCATACCACACATATGAGCTGATACTCCATATGTTACCACCATGTATATTCTCATGCACTTCATCTAATTGTCATTTGGTCAACCCTTATGCTATGCATGGATCACCATAATAAACTGTTATCAACACTCGTTTATTGACAATGGTTTTCTATTTGCGTTATGGTGTTAAGCTATGTCATAACTTTGATGTAATATGTATGTTGACTTCTGAGCCTAACCCCTAAACCCTCCCCCAGCATACGGAGTATTTAATAGGCTCGGGGTTTGGAGGTCCGGCTGCAGTTCTGGCAGGCCCAACTCACCTACCGCATCGATTGTTTCGGCTCACAGCTGGCCAGGTGGCATGGCCGGTACATACAGCCATGTGACACCTCGGCCTTGGGATCCTCGGCCTTCCCGCCTCTTCTTCCCGCTTCATCTGAACGGTCAAGATCTCTTTTGGCGATCGAAGGGTGGAGATGATCCCAAGGGTTTCAAGTCATTACTTAACCTCCTTGGATCAAAGTCGGGGTTCATTTGTTTGCATTGCTCTGTCGGTTCAGTTCTCTGCCGAGACTCTGGTTCGATCTTCCCAGGCTTACGGTTACCACCTGCAACCTCTCCAAAGGCCGTGAAGGGCCCAGCTCCGGATTTTCTCAGGTAGCTTACGCTCTGTGTTTATTGGATAACATTTTTATTATTTCACTGTAAGGTTGTGGCTTGATTAATGTGTGCCTTTCTGCTGTTGTCGAACACAGGTGGAGTTGTTTAACCCGTTAATGGTGTCGAAGTGATGGTCTCGACATCCCAGCCTGCTCGGCGGACACAGGTCGGTTCTCAATAATGTTTGCTTGTTTTCCTTTATGAGAGCTCAGAACCTATCGTTTCTGAGTTGTGGCTACCATGTTTGTTTTCAGACCGCCGAGGGTTTTCCGGTTCTGTGCTTGGGTTCACTGAGGTATTCTCCAAGAGAACCCTCATGGTTGCCTTATGAGTTATTGACTAGTTGTCTCAGAGATTTGACTGAAAGTTACTGTTCCAGGCGGAACCCATGTATCTTTTTTTTTCTTGTTTCTTCATGAACTATGGTTTTTATGCTGCCTCGCAGCATACCCGGACTTGGGTCTTTTAATATTTTGTGTAACCTCTAGCATCGGCCTGGCCGTATGCTCACATTGAAGTTGGCGGAACCAGGTTCCTTTGTTTTAATACTGCCTCTATTTTTGTTGTATTTATATATATTTGTTTCCTTTTCAGAGGTATACTGCTGTATTGATTTGATTAAAGACATAAGCAGGAACTTATTATTCCATTAAAGCCTTTAGACGGCATTAGCTTTTTGTTTTGGATTATATCTTTGGCTGCTTAAGGATATTCGTCTAATGCATGTCCGTTTGCTTATTGGAATTGAATATCGTTACCATTATTCTCGCTCTGTATACATATACGCTGTATGTCTCAGCGCTGCTAGAACTCGTGATTTTCAGTTAATATATATACGTTTTGGTTTCCATATAACTGGTTCAGATATATGCATGCGGTTCTAGACCTTTTAGCTTTTGCTATTAATGCTCTCAATATATATGATGATACTTCCGTTCTGCTTTCTTCATGTTATGAATATCGAAATACACAGAAGTATGAGGGTTTGATCAGCCTTCATCGTTCCTCATTGAACTAGCTTCGCTGTTATTTGTTGAAATGTTGCGGTTAAAATAGCACTGTTTACATTCAGGGATAGAGTCCCATACGGCTGTAGGATGTTTTCTCTGTTTAACTATGTAGTTATTTCGTATTTCAACTACCCATGTATATATGTCATGGCATACTCTTTTCTGTTCTGTCTCAACAGTTATAGTTCGGCTACAGCCGTGACCTCTTTCCAAGCTCTGGGGTTTCCAGGCTCGTATTTAATAGTACATGATATGTAACGATAATTTATGTTTCAGATGTTTCGGTATATGTTTTCTGATATGGCTTTCCTGAGCATATAATACCTCTGTTATTTCTGTCTATTTCGTGCCATACTCTGCACCCTTAACAAACATTTAATAATTTAACCTAGGCATTTAATAAACTAACTCTGGCATTTCAGAATCTAACTCAGGCGTTCCATAATCTAACCCTCTGTATTCTTTTTAGTAACCACCAGATAGTTTTTAGACCAGGTCTATCAGTGGATAGCCTATTCCTTTAATTAACACCACACTTATTCGGTTCCAAGTACATTGTAACAGTTCTAAGAAACTATAACATTTCTTGTTTAACTATTGTGGTCATTTATAAGTCTTCCTTTTAAAGCCAAAAGGACTCCGAGGTTAGAATCCGTACCTGATTCGCCAGAGTCACAATTAGATACTCAAGCAAGTCACCTGTGCTTCGAGTCTGCTCGTCCACCCAGCCATGAGATCCATCTTCCTGACGAAATCCTCTCCCCCGAGCTATCTTGCAGGCCTCAAGCCCTCAACAAGATCTGAGCACCTAGTGCCTGGTTATCTGGTCCCTACCAGACTTAACCAATTTCCTTAGTATGTTTTCTTTCCTTTTCCTTTTCTCTGGAAAAGAATCACTTCTGTCAGTCCCAACAGCATAGAACTTCCTCCCTACACCGAGGACTTTTCTTATTTGGGAGGGCAGTTCCAATCAGTTATTACAACTGATTTCCATTCTTTGAAATCCACCTCCCAGAGGCTGCCAACATTTCAAGAAAATATTTCATTTATTCAATAATGTACTTTATCACAGTTTTGTTTCTTTTAAACATAAACAACAACTACTACTATATTGTCTTTTTACCATAGTAAAATCCACATTTACATTCTACTGGGGCATTACAGGAGGTGAGAGAGGGAGCATGATGGTGGAGAGAAAGAAAGGGAGAATGAGAGAGAGAGAGGGAGGGGAGAGAGAGATGAGGGAAGAGCATCATAGTGTGTGAGACAAAGATGACATGGGGAATGGGGAGAGAGGGAGAGGGAGAGAGAGAGAGAGAGGGAGTGATGGGAAAATAGGGAGGCGTGACAGAGAGGGAGAGATAGATATGGGGAAAATAGGGACGGTTTGAGAGATAGGGCATTAGAGATATTGAGAGAGAATATGAAGGTGGGACTGAGAGAAAGGGTGTGGAGAGAAAGATATGGATACCACGTAGAAGAGAGGGGGAAGACAGGGATGGATGGATTGAGAGAAGAGGATAGAGTGATGGAGTGAGGAGAGTTAGGTAGAGTTGGGGGAATAAAGAGAGAAGGATAGGGAGCACATGTGGAGATCAACTGACGGTGAAGGATTGTGAGATAGAGATGAGTTGGGAGAGAGTGGGGAGAGAAGGTGAGAGAGAGATCATTCAAAAGAGAGAGAGAGAGAGATGGATAGTAAAAGCATATTTGCAACAATCCATAATAAGAATCAAAACAATTACTTCATATTCATCTCATGTTGCTAGAAGTAAAAGACAATAAAAACTAAACAAAATATCATTATTTTTAATATTACTATTATTTAAAATAATAATATATAAGTTAAACATACATACATTTAAAAAAACACGGATTAACACTCTTAATCATGAAGATTTACCTCCACTCTACATTGGAGAATCCTAATCTATAAATAGGCTTTGTTACAATCCCATTGGACAATACCATGCCTTATCAATACCACATGTCCCAAAAATCACAACTCATTTCACATGATTTTTTTTTAATTAATCAATTTAATTAAGATGGTTTAAAGAGTATAACTACTTTTGAGATAAATCTCAACCATTGATTTGTGTATATTACTATCAATATTCTAGAATATTCCATGGAAGTTAAGTGCCTACTATTGAGCTTACTAAGAAAAACAAATAATACATGATATTTAAATGATGGGTAAAAATCAAAATCAAAAGCCCTATGAAGGAGAATTTTAAAAGGAAAGCCATGATGAAGAATTTACGTGACAGGTGGGAGTGCCATCAAATTTACACCCTAGTAATTGATGCATTCAAAAACATATTTTAAATAACAAAAACTTACCAAAAATTATTTCCTCAAATTCAAACCAAAAACTCCAAAACATAAAATAATTAAACAATGCTAAAAAAGATACAAAAATAAAATAAATACATTAATAGAAATATAACGATAAAATATAATATATAGATAAGAATATAATAATAAAATATAATATATAGATAAAAATATATTAATAAAATATATGAATCAAAGTATATTACACTGAAAATTGAAATGATCATGAAATTTTCATGAATTTCAGTCAGTAAGTCCATGGAATAAGATTTTAATATTATGATTTATTTATAAATATTACATTATGGAAAAAAAGAAAAAGTTAATATAACAAAATTTACAGCTAAAATATAATAAAAATTTATCACTGATTTATTTTTTTGATATAAAATACTTATATTTTAATTGATTAATTAAAAAATTGAGATAAAATAAAATAAATATTTTAAATAGTAAATTTGTATATATTATAAATGTTATAATCGTTAACGGATAAATAAAATAAGAAAAAAACTAATGCTGAATAAAAAAATGATATATGAGTGATATATCTCTTCACTTCAGTTAACTTGCTTTGAAAATATAAATATTTTTTTAAATAAAAATTAACCAAATAAATTATTTTTGTAAAATAAAAATTAACCAAATAGATGCTGCAAACAAAATGTGATGTCAAATAAATAAGTGATATCTCATAATTTGAAAACAAATATTTTTGGAATAAAACGTGACAAATAATTAATGGTTATTAAAATAAAATTTAAACATCAATTCAACCAATTATAAATGTTACTGCAAAATACATTATTTCGCAGAGATAAATTAGGTATTTCAACCATTGTGGAAATAAACAAGGGTTGACAACAACAAAATGCTATTTATTTGAACAAAAAAATAGGAATAAGAGTAATATAAACATTATTCCTTAGCAGGAATGTAAACATGCATAATGCAAGGGTTATGAACATCAAATTAATAGTGAAGACAAAGAGAATGTAGCACAATCAAGAAATTGTAGAGGAGTTGGCAGCATGGTGGATGATAAAATAGGATTACTCATAATAATTAGCATAGTTATATAAATTAAATGGGTGATAAAAATTGTTACCAGTGATTAGAATTTTTATGTGTCCATAGTTCCTAGATCTGTGACACTGATACCAAGTGTGGGGACATTCCCTCTGATACCATTTTTTTTTTACTAATCAGAGTAGAAATCAGGTTACTAGGTATAGGGAGAAATTCCTATTTAAGTTACAATACTATAATAATAAGTAAATAAACATTCTAATCAACTAGTCATTTGTTAGCCACGACCATTATGAAATTTCATCAATATTGAAAACACATAAATTTGAGGTACATACATCAATAGTCATATTCTGAAATTCAATCATCATGACATTCACATTACATTCTGGTCATTATAAATACATCATTAATCATATAACAAAAATTATTAATACACAATGTACCATTCACCAAGTAGTGGAGTTTCGGTTCTTGTGGTACCTTGCCATCATCCACGTACATGTGTGAATGTTGATGAGTTTGGACAAAATGTTAATGACTCATCGGTTTACTTCCTAGCCTACTCCATGGGTACCCTTCTTCCTCATGGACCCTCAAGATGCAATGGGGCTATAAGATAGTGGAGAATTTATATCCAGTGGAGGAGAGCACTCTTTTCTCAATAGCCCCCCTCTCAAAAGAAAGGCTCCACTAAACCAAACTGACTATAGTCATAATTACTATCAACATATATATAAAATCTGAGAGAAGGTATAATAATAGAAGAGATGGGATTGATAAAATGATACCATGCTTGGGATATACAACATGTATTGGAAATGGATCCCTTTGATAATCTAAGAAACTCATTCTTAGATTTGATTTCATTTTACTTTAGTAACACGTGGAACAAAAGAGGCACAAAAAATTGGAAATGCAGAAGAGGTCAGTTAACATGACAAGAGAGATCCACGCATACCTAAAGAAAGGATTTACGTTAATTTGTTGAGGTTTTGACCAATAATAAATGATGTCAAATTCTTTGGACCTTGCATTGACATCGATGTTTTTTTTTCCATTTCTGGTATGCTGTTGTGAATGTGGTAGGCAGGTCCAAAATGGGATTTCAAATAACTACTAACATACTAGGGTAGACCACACACAAAAAAAACATGAATCCTAAAAGGCTATGAAATTTTAAAAGCTAAGATAGAGCAGAGAAGATTTAAAATTTAAAGTTGGTGAGCTAAATCTTTAAGAGTGAGAATATGAAATTAAGAGTAGCTTAAAATGAAATACATACCATTACTGAGAGGAATATCCATTAAGCAACCCTTTGACATCTAACAAAGTATCAAATCAAATGTAGGAGTGATTTTGAAAGGTTTCCTCACCATTTTTGGTGCATGTTGTGTTATATTATCCAAGCCTGGTATCATTTTATCAACCACTAGTCCTTCATTATTAATCCTCCTCTCTCATTTGTGTGTAATTGCAAAATTAAATGTATCTCGCCTTCTCCCTTCTCCCTTTTCCATCCACGTACATGTCCTACCTCCATGGATTCATCTCGGGGTTGATTTAGGAGTACAAATAGCATATGTTGAATGCATCTCTGCATGGAGTTTATTGCTAGCAATATTCTTAGTCTAAGAGTTCATCTCTTTCTTTATCATCTTTTCAGGAAACTGCAATTCTTAACTAGGGTTTACTATATTTATTTTAGCGTACAATTCCTTACCTAGGTTTATTATATTTAGTTTAATGCACAACACTTTACTAGTGTTTTTTAGTTTAGTGTACAATGACTTACTCATGTTTGCTAAAGTTTATTGCTAAGAGTTCTCCTTTGAGTTCTCCATGGTGCTACTAATCAAAACCCTTCGTACAATTTCCTACTGGCACGAAGCTCCCTGTGTTCATTCTCTATTCATAGTTCTTTCAATATGTATATTTACAATCCGTCTAGGGTGTAATGCTTAGCCTTTTATGATTCCTAATTAATCGCTGCTGTTACAAACCATTGTTTATGTGGATAATTCTTGCAATAAGTTATTCTCATTTCAATGTTTGGTATACATTCATATCTTCAAAATATATTGTTTAATATTATAGTAGTAGTTTAACCTTTCATGATTGGCTTCATAGATCTCACACTTTTTTATTATTTGGTTTCAGTAGTGGTTGGCTAGTCAACATCCAGGCCTAATTTCAATTAATTAGTATTTTAAAATATGAGGAGATGCACCTAGTAGACATAACTTTTGTTGCATTTATTCATTTTTTTATTTATTATTAAATTGTGCTTATGTTGTTTTGGTTAGATTATTTATTTTTGCAAAGAGTCTCAAATATTCTTTTGAATCTTTATTTTCAAATAGTTATCGTTTATTATGATTTTTTTTTCATGTTACCCATTATCTTACTCTATCATAAAAATAAATAAATTCTTTTAATTTATTTTTACAATATGTTTTATTTTTTAAAAACAATAATCTAACCATTATTCTAATTTGATATGTATTTTTCTTTATAGATTACACTATCCTAGATTCATTTTAATTTTGGATCTACCAAGCGTTTAAATTCATCTTAACTTTGGATCTACAAGCACCCAGAGGGATCAGATCTCTTGAGGTACAAACCTTTTAGAGTGAAAAGAGATTTGAGGGACTTAGCTTTGGATCTACAAGCACCCAGAGGGATCAAATATCTTGAGGTAAAAACCTTTTTTAGAGTGAAAGGATATTTGATCCCTCTCGTCCCTTGGTAGGTCCAAAGTTAAGATGTGTTTAAGCTGGTTTAATTATTAGTTCTATTAAAAATATTATGATTAAGGAATTTCATAAATTTTTCTTTAAATTATGTATATTTGTATATTAAAATATGATTTAAATAGTTTTTATTGATTTAAAATGTGAAACATATTCTCATATATAGTTGTGTAGTATTGAATTTAAAGTCGTAATTTAACATTTTAAAGCATTTTTTGAGTATATTCTTCAACCAAATTTACTTGTATAAAAATCATTGCAATCAAATTAATGTCTAAACACATAAAATGAAATTTAATGTCTAAAAACACAAAATGAAATAACATTGTGATGAGTAATGACTTCTCCTTGAATTATAATATCTTAAACAATATTCCAAGAGAGAACAACTTAAAAATGTCACCATATTACCCATTGTCCAAGGTTATCACGAATGTAAGTATCATTGTAAGAGAATTGATACTAAGCATATTAATTTTTCAACTCTAAAAATTAGGGTTTCACATGAAGAATACTTTTCTCAAGAATCCCCAAAACATCTGAAGGGGTATATGGTGATGGTAGTAGGTGGAGTATTTACAAAATGAAGTTTAAAAGATACAACATCAATTAAGATAAATTATTTTATTTTTTAAATGTTAAAATGTAGAAAATTTATGACAAATATTTGTAATTAATAAAATATTGTAAAATTAAAATTATTTTATAATAAGGGAAAAATTATTTAAAAAAATGTTCATTACAATTGTGGCACCATTTTATAAAATATTTGAACCTTAATTTTAGGTAGAGGCTAAATAGAGCTGTTTGGAAGATGTCATTATACCCATGCATATTTATATATTTTCTTTCCTGTTTTAGTTGTAGAATTTTGAATGGATGGAGATCATAATTAAATTAATTCCTAAAAACACAAAATTAAATTGAGTGATGATTTCTGCATGAATTATAATATCTTAAACAATATTATAAGAAAACAACTCAAAGTTTAATTTAAAAGATTACCCATTGTCGAACGTTATTAAAAATGTAAGTATCATTATGAGAAAATGTATAAGTGGGATATCAATTAATAAAATTTGAGAATCAAGTTCTTGTGAAATCTTATTTGGAAAATCTCTACAGCATATGAAGATGCTTATATGGAGAAACTCCACAACATATGAATGTGGAGATAATGGGAAACGATGGAAATAGTTTATGGGTTGATGAAACGTTCATTACTAAGAGCTTCCTGCAAATGTTCTGAGGCTTATGGTGGCAAATTGAGGTAGCATGATCGCAGTAAATTAAAATTACAAATTGGTAATTCAACCCTCAATTCCATAGGCCTCTTGGTTTGTTGTCCCTAGATTGGAAAATAACACTCAAATCCCGAGCCAAATTTTTTTGGTAAGAAAAAATAAATTTCATTGGAATTTTATGGCTTTAAATATGCTAATACTATGGGAAAAACAATTGTTACAAATATTAGGGAAAAGCCACATTGTGAAAACCTAAAGGAGTAAATTGACTATTTTATTCCAATTTTGTTTGAATTATTAACTTTAGTTGTTATTTTTATTTTTTTAAATGTAATTAGAGAAAGAAAAAGTTTTATGCACTAGTAAAAACAAGCCAAACATGATATTACAACATATCTATTGCAGAGAAGCAAATTCATTATGATAAACTTAAATATAGATTTATTATATATACGTTATTGCTATGTGTCTTTTTTTTATAGTTAAAAACCATTAATTAGAGTGAAATAAGAATATAACTCCCAAAATATTGTAGATGCCTACGAGACATATTGTAAGTGTAAGATCCAAAAGCAATACCTAACCTAGACTAGGATGACAATTTCCAAGTTTGATTTTCCGTGAATAAGTAAACAAAAGCCATTTAAACTTAAACCTCATGTTGTGAAACAATTGTATTATATAGAAAAATATGCACACGCAGTACGACATAATTTAGAATTAACAAACCATTTGCATTTTAAAAAAGCATCTAATCAAATCAATTTTGGAATGAATGCACAAAACTAACCCCAATTTCAAGAGTAGTAACTTCTAAATATAACTATAGTGAGAACAATTTCGTTGATGATTTCCTAATCGGGTACTAGTAATGATTTGGAATGTAACGGTATTAGCATAAAACCTTCGTAATGTGAAACGTGCAACGAATGTCTATGATGCAACTCCCAAATGAACTGAAATTCAAACACGTAGCGGGAAAAACATCATCCACGGCGGAAACATGATGAAGCTCAAATGTACTTTTCTCACCCAAGTTAAACCGCCTCAACTCCAGCTTCGAACCCTCCAAGCTCCACACACACCAAAAATTGAAACGTTAGAAAAGCAAGAATATCAATTTTTAAGGATAGCTGGAGAGAATAACAAAAACAGTTAGAAATAGAAAGAAATTCAATTTATAATGGTTAGAAAATCAAGAAAAACAATTTTTAATGATGGCTGATGGAAAGAAAAGCAAGAAAAGCAATTTTTATTGATACCCGATAGAGAGAAGCAAGAAAAGTTAGATAAAAAGAAGAAAAGCAATTTATAAAAATAGTTGATGCATAGAAAAGCGATAAAAGCGATTTGTGGGAACAACTCTTTATATTTTATCTCCACTTTGACATTGTTGTCAAGCCATTGTTTTGTGGTGCGTTGGAAGCGCTGAGATTGAGCGCTCCGACCATATGTGATAGAGGACAGGGTTGGTCCGAGATTGAGTCCGCTTCGGTCGAGTCCATATGTGATAGAGGACGAGGGTTGGTCCTATGCCTTCAGGGGAAATGGAATTGGACCTCTGCTCCGCTCTCTCATGCTTCCAAGTTTTTAAAATTTTTGTTTTCATACGGATCTGTTTAAGGTGTTTCTAAAATAAAATAAACTCAAATATAGGAGCGAGTTTGAAAGAGTGCCTCTCAATTTTCGGTGCATGCTGTGTTATATAAGCCGAACCTGGTATCATTTTATCGACCACATCTTTTTCATTATTAATCCTCCTTTCATTTTGTGTGTAACTGCAACTCAAATGTCTCTCGCCTTTTCCCTTCCCCTTCCATCAATTCGCCTCGGCGATGATTCAGAGAGAACTCCTTTCAATTCTCCATGGTGCTGCCAATAACCGCCCTCCTTTACAGTTTCTCCATGGTATATTTAGAATCTCTGTAAGGCGTAGTGTTTAGGCTTTTATGATTCTTAATTTATTGCTGCTACAAACAATCGTTTATGTGTAAACCCTCGTTTACATGGATAATGCTTGCAATAAGTTATGCTAATCTCAATGCAAAATATATGGTTTGGGATTATTGTCGTAGTTTAACCTTTCACGAGTGGTTTGATAGATCTCACACTTTCTTATTAATTTGGTTTCAGTCGCTGTTAGAGATCGCGCTGTTTTAAAATAATTAATGTTTTGAAATAGGAGACCATGTATTTATTTGACATAACTTTTGTTACATTCATTTGCTTAATTTATTTTTTAACGTGTTTAAATTGTTTTGGTTAGATTATTTATTTTTGGATAGATTCTCAACTTTGGTTTTGAATTTTGATTTTCAAATAAATATCTTATTCATATATCTATATATATATATATATATTTTGCAATGTTAGTAATTATTTTATTCTATTATAAAAAAATTATAGGTTTTTTTAGTTTATTTTGGAATATGGTTTTTTTAAATTATAATTTGTTGTTATTCTAATTTTATATATATCTGATATTGTAAGTGTTTTATTATTAATTTAAATAAATTGATTTTAATTGACAATAAATTTTATATTTATATATATATATATATATATATATATATATATATATATATATATATATCTGAATAATGATGAATTGCAGTTTTTAATATATGGCTATATTTATATTGTTTCTCTTGTATCTATGTTTGCTTTATTGATACAGTTTCTTTTAACATGTAAGGGGAGGGCCTAAGGACAGAGAAGGAAAGAGGGGGGAGAGTGGGAAGGAGAGGAGAGGGAGTGGGGGTGTAGAGAGACATATAAGTGAGGGATGTATAGAAAGAGATAGATAGCGAGATAGAGGGAGGGAGTAGGGATGGACAGGGAGGGAGAGGGAATAATGGTGGGTTGGAGAGAGGGAGGAGGTAGAGACAAAGAGATAGGAGAAGAGAGAAAAAGAGGAAGGGAGGGAGAGGGGGTCGCTGGAGAGAGAGGCGGACGAGGGAGGGAGAGGGGGTGGTTGGAGAGAGAGGGGGAGGAGGGAGGGAGAGAGATAGTAGAGGGAGGGGAGAGAGAGGTTCATACGGAGAGTGTTAGAGAGAGTATGGAAAAGAGGGAGGAACGGGGAGAGAGAGTATGGAAAAAAGGGAGGAAGAGGGAGAGAGAGTGATAGAAAGGAGAGAAAGGAGGAAAGGTAGGAAGGAGAGAGATAGAGAGAGTGTGGAAAAGATGGAGGGAGGAGGAGAGAGAGTGAGAGAAAGAGGCGGAGGGAGGGAGAGCAGAAGAGAGGGTGGGAAAGGGAGCGAGGGAGAAAGGAGGAGAGGGAGGGAGAGATGGAGAAGGAGGAAGGGAGAGGGAGATGGAGGAGGACAAAGGGAAGGTGGGAAAAGGAGAGAGAGAAAGTTAAGTGGGGAGAGAGAGAGGGGGGGAGGGAAAGTGTAAGGGAGACAAAGGTGGGGGGGGCGAGAGAGAAAGAGAGAGGGAGAGGGGAAGGGGGTGAAGAGTTAGAGGGGAAGAGACAATGAGGGTGAGAGTGAGAAGGGGAGAGAGAAAGTGAGTATAAGGCATGGGGGAGAGAGATAGAGAATAGGAGGGAAAGAGAGATAAGGATAGGGAGAGGGAGCTAAAGATGGGGGAGAGAGTGAGAGAAAGAGAGAGAGAGGGAGGGCATGAGAGAGATGGAGAGGATAAGTGGGGCTGAGAGCGAGAGAGTGATCGAGGGAGCGCACGTAAGAGAGAGAAAGGATAAGGAGGGCTGAGAGCGAGAGAGAGAGGGAGGCAGGTGGGTGAGAATTAGAGGGGAGAGAGAGTAAAGAGGAGAGGGAGAAAATGGGGGAGGAGAGAGGGAGCATGACGGTGGACAGACCCACACCCACCATAATAATTTTAATATATATCCGGAGGTTGATGGGTATCGAACCCACGCTGGCCATGTGGGCCAACCCCATTCAATGCCAATTCTCAAAACAAAACAACAAACAAAACTCCACCATATTTAAACTGTGCCATTTTTAAATAAGGACAGTTACAACGTAACCACGCCATATCAGAACAGAGTCTTCAATGTTCTATGTATTAAAATGAGAGGGGTAGATTTGATCCCTCGACCCCTCCTCAACCACTGTTTGTTTTTAACCAACGTGCTAATGACCATTTCATAAATACTTCTGCCCAAAAAAACATTTGAAAATATTTGACTTTCATTTGCACGGGGAGAACAGAAAACGAATGGAGAACAAATAGAGAATCGACAGAATGTGGAGCACTGTACTGTAGCCCAAGGCGGAACCAGGAGCAGGAACCATGTGGCACAAATTCCAAGACAAGAATCTTTTGATGTTGCGAAGAATCCTTGAGATTCCATGGGGAGGTAAAAATTCATTTTATCAAAATGTATTCAAGTTTACTGTCAATTTTCTCAGATTTTTGTAGGGAACACAATGGAGAGGTTGGAATCGCCTTTTGAGAAATGGATTTTTAAAGTCCCAGTGGAGGAGAATCTTCAAGAATTTTGAGGGAATCTTCCAGATTCCTTGGAGGCTAAAATTTGCCAGATCCAGAATACAACCAACTTTATACTCATTCTTCTGAAAATTTCGCAAGGATCTTAATGGCAACATCAATTTTTTGATTTGAGTTGCAAATGTCCAGTCAACCTGAAGGATGGAATCTTTGGAGAATCACGAGGGAATCTAAAAGATTCCTATAGGCCCAGATTTTTCCGTTGAAAAAATTCGATGAATGGATAGTCAATTTTAGACCCCTCAACCTGGGATGTGCGAAGCACCTAGTTAGACTTTAATGAGGCTCCGACCTCTAAGGTTTCAACCCTATCTTATCCAAGGCACCAACCTTGAGTTTAGGAGCAGCAACTCCAAGGACACCGATCCTATAACTTCGCTTTGTGAAGATATGTTTGGTTTCATTGCTCCTAAAGTCTTCTTCACATAGTTGATTTTACACCCCTTGACTACGAGACATATAAATGAGGGATGGATAGAAAGAGATAGATAGGGAGATAGAGGGAGGGTGTAGGGATTGAGAGAGAGAGAAGGAAGAATGGTGGGTGAGAGACAGGAGGGAGGAGGAAGCATCATAGAGATAGGGGGAGAGAGAGAGGAAGGGAGGGAGAGGCGGCAGCTAGAGAGAGAGGTAGAGGAGGGACGAAGAGAGATAGTAGAGGAAGAGAGGAGGAAGGGTGCGAGGGAGAGAGATAGAGAGAGTGTGGAAAAGAGGGAGGGAGGGGGAGAGAGAGTGATAGAAAGAGGGAGAGGGAGGGAGAGAGAGAGAGGAAGAGAGGGTAGGAGATAGAGAGAGAGTAGTGGGAGGAAGGACGAAGGGTAGGAGGGAGACAAACATAGAGAGTGTGGAAAAGAGGGACGGAGGGGGAGAGAGATGGAGAGGGAGGGAGAGCAGAAGAGACGGTGGGAAAGAGAAGGAGGGGCTAAGGAAGAAAGGAGGAGAGGGAGGGGGAGATGCAAAAGGTGAGAGAGAGAGAGAGGGAAAAGGAATGTGGGGGAGAGAGAGAGAGAGAGAGAGAGAGAGAGAGTTAAGTGGGGAGAGAGAGAGATAGAGTTAAGTGGAGAGAGAGAGAGAGAGAGAGAGAGAGAGAGAGAGAGAGAGAGTGTTAAGTGGGGAGAGAGAGAGATAGAGTTAAGTGGAGAGAGAGAGAGAGAGAGAGAGGGAGAGGAAGAGGGAAAGTGTAAGGGAGAGAAAGGTGGGGGGGCAGAGAGAGAGAGGGAGAGAGGGAGAGGAAGAGGGAAAGTGTAAGGGAGAGAGTGAGAGGTGAAGAGAGAGGGAGGGTGAGAGTGAGAAGGGAAGAGAGAGAGTATAAGGTTGGGGGCAGAGCGTGAGAGGGGAAGAGAGAGGAAGTTTGAGAGTGAGGAGGGGAGAGAGAAAGTGAGTATAAGGTTGGGGGAGAGAGATATAGAGTAGGAGGGAAAGAGAGATAAGGATAGGGAGAGGGAGCGAAAGGTGGGGAAGAGAGAGTGTGTGAGAGAGAGAGGGAGAATTAGGGCACATGAGAGAGAGAGAGAGGGGGTAAGGGGGGATGAGAGCGAGAGAGATAGGGAGGGAGGGCATGTGAGAGAGAGAGGGTAAGGGGTGCTGAGAGTGAGAGAAAGCGGGAAGGATAGGGGTGAGAGCTCAAGGGTAGAAAGAGCAAAGAGGAGAGTGAGAGAGGAAGGGAGATAGGGAGAGAGAGAGAGGGAGGGAGACAGGAAGGGAGAGGGAGGTAGGGAAGGAAACAACAATGGAGAGAGAGAGAGAGAGGCAGGGGTAGAAAGAAGGGGGAAATATTTAGGGTTTGAGGGAGAGAGCAAGGGAGGGAGGGAGAGAATGGAACAAAGAGAGAGAGGGAGCATGATGGTGGAGAGAAAGGAAGGAGGCATGAGAGAGAGAGAGGGAGGGGAGAGAGAGATGAGGGAAGAGAATGATAGTGTATGAGACAAAGATGGACATGGAGAAGTGGGAGAGAGGGAGAGGGAGAGAGAGAGAGGGAGTGATTGGAAAATACGGAGGGCTTGAGAGAGAGGGAGAGAGAGAGAGGGAGTGATTGGAAAATAGGGAGGGCTTGAAAGAGAGGGAGAGAGAGATATGGGGAAAATACAACTGGTTTGAGAGATCGAGCGTAGGAGTTATAGAGAGAGAGTAATAAGGGAAGACTAAGAGAAAGGGTGTGGAGAGAAAGATACCGAGAACGTGTAGAAGAGAGGGGGGAGAGAGGGATCGAAGGATTGAGGGAAAAGTATAGAGTGAGGGAGGAAGAAGAGAGAGGTAGAGGCATGGGGATAAAGAGAGAAGGAGATAGCGCAGATGGGGAGATAAATTGAAGGGAAAGGATCGTGAGATAGAGATGAGTTGGGAGAGAGTGGGGAGAGAAGGTGAGAGAGAGATCATGCAAGAGAGAGGGAGGAAGGATGAGAGAGAGAGAGATTGATGGAAAAAGCATATTTACAACAATCCATAATAAGAATCAAAACAATTACTTCATATGCATCTCATGTTACTAGAAGTAAAAAAATAATAAAAACTAAACAAATTATCATTACTTTAAATATTATTATTGTTTATAAAAAATAATTAATATATAAGTTAAACATACATACATTTAAAAAAACATGGAATAAGATTCTTAATCATGGAGATTTACCTCCACTTTACATTGGAGAATCTTAATCTATAAATAAGCTTTGTTACAATCCCATTGGACAATACCATGCCTTATCAATACCACAGGTCCCAAAAATCACAACTCACTTCATATGACAATTTTTTTAATTAATCAATTTAATTAAAATTGTATAAAGAGCATAACTAGTTTTGAGATAAATCTCAACCATTGATTTGTGTATCCTACAATCAATATTCTAGAATATTCCATGGAAGTTAAGTCTCTACTATTGATCTTACTAACAAAAACAAATAATACATGATATTTAAATGACGGGTAAAAATAAAAATCAAAAGCCATGTGAAGGACAATTTTAAAAGGAAACCCATGATCAAGAATTTACTTGACAGGTGGGAATGCCCATCAAATTTATACCCTAGTAATTGATGCATTCAAAAACATATTTTAAATAAAAAAACTTACCAAAAATTATTTCCTCAAATTCAATCCAAAAACTCCATACAGAAAATAATTAAACAATGCTGAAAAAGATACAAAAATAAAATAAAATACATTAATAAAAATATATTAATAAAATATAATATATAGATGAAAATATATTAATAAAATATAATATATAGATAAAAATATATTAATAAAATATATGAATCAAAGTATATTACCCTGAAAACTGAAATGATCATGAAATTTTTGTAAATTTCACTTGGTAAGTCCATGGAATAAGATTTTAATATGATGATTTGTTTATAAATATTACATTCTGAAAAAAGAAGAAGAAGTTAATATAACAAAATTTACAGAAAAAAATATATTAAAAATTTACCACTCATTTATTTTTTTCATATAAAGTAATTATATTTTAAATGATAAATTAAAAAGTTGAAAGAAAATAAAATAAATATTTTAAATAATAAATTTGTATATGTTATAAATGTTATGATTGTTAATGGAAAAATAAACTAAGAAAAAAAATAATGTTAAATAAAAAAGTAATATATCTCTTCACTTCAGTTAACTTTCTTTGAAAATGTAAATATATTTTTTAAATAAAAATTAACCAAATAAATTATTTTTGTAAAATAAAAATTAACAAAATAGATGTTGAAAACAAAATATGATGTCAAATAAATATGTGATATCTCATAATATGAAAACAAATATTTTTGGAATAAAAGGTGACAAATAATTAATGGTTATTAAAATAAAATTTAAACATCATTTCAACAAATTATAACAACATAAAATTGCTATTTATTTGAAGAAAAAAACTAGCAATAAGAGTAACATAAACATTGTTCCTTAGCAGGAGTGTAAATGTAATTGTAATGGATAGTCGATTTTACACCCCTCGACGACAAAAAATCAGTGGTGTAGTCATTTTTTGCAGCCGAGCCTTGTATTTTTTGGCCATTTTCCAGATTGGAGTGACGGTGTCAGATTTCAGAGTGTGGATAGTCGATTCTATGCCATTTGACTCCACAATTTCGATGGTGCATTCAGATCCAATAGCTGAGAATTCTATTCTTTAGCCAACATCAGAGTTGAGGTATATGGAGTGTTGTTTTCATGCACTTCTTTGATCATTTGCTTTGAGATGTACGATGTTGTTTCAATTCTAGCTGGATGTATGATGCAGAATCCTTGTATCTATTTCATGTGAAATGTATTCATCATGGATTGTATGTATGTTTCTATTGAGATCTCTTTGTTTCCATGATGGCAAAATGATCATTGTCACCATGGGCGTTTTGGTTTAGATCCATTTGATCCCATGATGGCGGGATACTCATTGTCACCATGTGTCAGGTTATGTCATGCTGATAGGAGGTCTATTGTGAGTGATAGTTCCTGTAGTGGAACATCTCGTGGATAGACTTTTCGATACATGTAGAGGGAACATATCCTTGTATGACAGAAAATAGAGTCCACGTACATCTTCACCATTTCTAGCACTGAATGAAGCAGCCAACACCATCTTAACACCGGGCCCAGAGATGTAGTCCACTCTGGACGAACTCCATTATCAATGTCTTGTGTTTTATGTTGTTGATTCTTGTCATGTTCCCTCTTATTTACAACATGCATATATGTTCCTTTATGCTCTTTTAATGCAATTATAACTATATCACGAAAGCAAAAGATCTTGGTTAAATTCGGAGGTTGAGTCAACTCAGATCAAGTTTGGTATCAGAGTGGCGTTCGTGTGGATGTGAATTATGAGCATGAACAATGCAATGTACAACGATGGAGGATGAAAAAGTGATGTACAAGGCCATGCTCAGAGTACAAGGAAGAGGTACAAGGAAGAAGAAGAACTTGGTGTTAATATCCAAGGCATAACTCAACCATTGGAGGTTGTGTAGAGACCTTAATTGTAGGCTTGGCATAAACCGAAGGAGAATGCTTGAAGGTGTCAGATACTTCCGAGACATCATTGAAATCATCTAGGAAAGAGAATGATGCGAACACATTGCCATCATCCCATGGCAGTGTCCATTGCAGGGAAAGAGTTGAGGCAAACTCTCATCACCATAATGACTCCATAGAAAACAAGGAAAGGTATAACCAGTCTTGATATTCGAATGTTAATTTTGATTACAATCATGTTGTTAATGATGGACATAAATCAAGGCATCAAAAGTCATGTACCTTTTGTGGTATACATAACCATATATTTTCTAAGTGTTGAAAAACAATAACAACACAAAAAAGGATGAGGCGTGAAATACCCCCTCAACATGAGGCAAAGAAGAAGGTAAAGCAGATATGGAGGAAGAATACCTATTACAGTCATTGTGGCAAGGGTGGCCATCAAAGAGCCACATGTTGGAGGCTACATCCAGAGTAGCGCCTCAAGGACAAAGCATCCATGCATGAACTAGGGGAAACAATTATTCGACAAGCAAAACTACCATAGGGCGATGACCCATTCACATAGATAAGTGGAAAATGATTTCTAGATATGGTAGCTTGTCATGGTCATGCTTTTGTAAATCATTTGTTGCATTTTAAACTGTAAAAGTGATGATGTGTTTTCCATCACTTGTAGCAACAATGATGTCTAGCCTTATTTTGTGATGCATTTTTAAATGTGAAAGTGATGTTGTGTTTCCATCACTTGTTAAAGCAACAATAGTGTTTGGTCTTATTTTTGTAAATCGTTTGTGGCAGTGATGATGTGTTTTCCATCACTTGTTGACGCAACAATGATATTTTGGCCTTGTTATCGATAGCTAGGGTATTGTTTCCATTTTGATGTAAACTTGACCACCGATTATGTGTTATAAACTCATGGCAAGTATGGGATGCTTAAGTCATTAGTTGGTCATGTAAATTAAGCATGTAGTTTGCAAAATCATACTATAGGTTTGCAAAGGGTGCAAGTGTTAGCTCATTGCCTATGGCTCCGAAGGACAAAGGTGAAAGAGAAGGAAGGGTGACTTATCAAACACCTGTAAGTGAAAACAAGGTACAAAGTAGTTGCAGATTATTTTCATGCTTTTGGAGGACCAAAAGCTCCTTAGTGGGGAGGATTAATCAAGGTGTCCCCAAGCACATGCAGAAGTCCTAGAGAACTCAGAAAGAGTCAAAATTCAAAGTGGTTAGAATTCTCCCAAACTAGCACCAGACCAAGGTACTCATCGCCTTGATTCCAATGGTGCAAATGACACTCAAATTAAAGCTCGTATGAGGGAGAAAGATCCAGTCAAAGTTACAGTGAAAGTTGGGCTATGGGCCAGGTTTAAATCTCCTACAAATTGATTGAGTCACGAAAATGGAATCTAGCTCCCGAGAGTGGGCAAAATTGTTGCTCTTTAAGTTGTCTAATATCCCTTATATAAGACAAAATAAAAAAAAATAAAAATTATTATTATAAAAATAAAAAATAAAAATATTAAATTAGTTGGCGGGCCATGATCCCCGCCACCTCCATCTTACCATATGAAAAAACATATATTAAAAAAACAAAATTTTAATTCAAAAAAGGGCTAATAGGCCATGACCTGCGCTAACCCCAACCCGCATAGCGTTAACACATATATTTTAACGGGCGGTGGGCGGGCCACCACTTGTGGACCTAAGCCACTCCCCACCATACCACCTTTAATATATATACAGAGGTCAGTGGGTATCGAACCCGCGCCAGCCACGTGGGCTAGCTTTCCACCATGCGATGACCCCATTTAATGACAATGCTCAAAACAAAACAACAAACAAAACTCCGCCATATTTAAATGGTGCCATTTTTAAATAACAACGGTTACAATGTAACCATGCCATCTCAGAACAGAGTCTTCAACGTTCTATGTATTAAAATGGGAGAGGTGGATTTGATCCCCCGACCCCTCCTCAACCACTGTTTATTTTAAACTAGCATGCCAACGACCATTTCATGAACACCTCTGCCCAAAAGAAACATTTAAAAGGAATTGACTTTCATTTTCACAGGGAGAACAGAGAACAAATGTAGAACAAAAGGAATGTGGAGCACCGCATAGTAGCTGAAGGTGGAACCAAGAGCCTGAACCATGTGGCATGAATTTCGAGACAAGAATCTTTTGATACTCTAAGGAATCCTTGAGATTCCATGGGGAGGTAAAAATTTATTTTATCAGAATGTAATCAAGTTTACAGTCAATTTTCCTAGATCTTTAGAGGGAACACAATGACGAGGTTGGATTCGCCTTTTGAGCAGTGGATTTGTAGATTCACAATGGGGGAGAAATTTTGAGAATATTGAAGGAATCTTCTAGATTCCTTGGAGGCCAATGACGAGATCAGTTTTTGATATGAGTTGTAAATCTCTAGTCAACCCAGAGGAGGGAATCTTTGGAGAATCGCGAGGGAATCTAGAAGATTCCTACAAGGCCAAATTTTGCCGTGATAGAATTCAATGAATGGATAGTCAATTTTACGCCCCTCGATGACACAAATTCAGTGGTGTAGTCAGTTTTTGTAGCTTAGCCTTCTATTTTTTGGCCATTTTTCAGGTTGGAGTGACTGTGTTAGATTTCAGAGTGTGGACAGTCGATTCTATGCCATTCGACTCCATGATTTTGATGGTGCATTCAGATCCAGTAGCTGAGCATTCTATTCGTAATCCAGCATTACAGTTGAGGTATATCGATTATTGTTGTCATGTACTTTAATCATTTGCTATGAGATGTACAATGTTGTTTCGATTCCTTCTTGATGTATGATGTGCAATCTTTGAATCTATTTCATGTGAGATGTATTCATCATGGATTGTATGCATGCTTTGATTGAGATCCCTTTGTTGCCATGATTCCAGGACACGCAATGTCACCATGGATGTTTTTTTTGAGATCCCTTTGATGCCATGATGGTGGGTACTCATTGTCACCATGTGTCAGATTATGTCATGCTAATAGGAGGTCTATTGTGAGTGATAGTTCCTGTAGCGGAATGTCTCGTGGAGAGACTTTTCCACTAATGTAGAGGGCATATATCCTTGTATGATAGAAAACAGAGTCCATGTACATATTCACCATTTCCAGCACTGAATGAAGCAACAGACACCTTCTTGACACTGCCCGGAGACATAGTCCACACTAGATCAACTCCGTTATCAACGTCTTGTGTTTTATGTTGATGATTCTTGTCATGTTCCCTCTTCTTTATAGCATGCATTTATGTTCCTTTATGCTCTTTTAATGCAATTCTAACTACATCACGGAAGCAAAATATCTTTGTTAAATTTGGAAGTTGAGTCAACTCGGATCAAGTTTCGTATCAGAGCAGTCTTCGCGTGGATGTGAATTATGAGCATGAACAATGGAATTTGCAATGATGGAGGATGACAAAGTGATGTACGAGACCATGCTTAGAGTATCCAAAAAGGTGGAAGTAATGCATGTAGCTCTACAAGAAGAGACAAAGGAAAAAAAATGATTGTAGCTTTAGTTGCGAGCCACAGAAGAGGCCCTAGAAGAACAGAAGCACATCAGCCAGAGTCTTTAAGATCTGCTACAAGAAAGAGTATTCAAGAAAGAGGAGAAAAAGAGTTTGCTACAATAGCTGCAAGCTAAGGATGAGGCCTTGGAAAAGCTGCAGCATAACCCATGTGAGGTAAAAAGTAATTCTCTGAATTCATGTGTGTTTCCTGATGATAATTTTGTTGTTTTTGAAAATCATACCACACAAATTGGCTCCAAACAGTTGAAGAAAATGGGGTATGAAGGAAACGACTTGGGCGTTAATGGCCAAGGCATTGCCAATCCCATCAAAGTAGAGGAATTACCACGTCAGGCAGGGATTGGTTATGTGAAGAAGGAAGTTGGGGAATCCACCAAGACAGCCAGTGAACCACTAACAATAGATGATGAGAAGCTCTAATCAGTTCTTTCCAAATCAACAGCGGAGGTAAAAGATGTCAATTTCCCTTCAGTTTCATCTTCACATAGTATGATTTCTGTTGGAAATGTGGAGATACCAATTACAGGGACAAACATGTGGCTCCTTATCAGGATGAGGTACAAGGAAGAAGAAGAACTTGGTGTTAATAGCCAAGCCATAACTCAACCATTGGGGGTTGTGCAGAGACCTTGATTTGCAGGCTTGGGTACACCGAAGGAGAATGCTTAAAGGTGTCAAATGCTAATGAGACATCGTTGAAATCGTCGAGGAAAGAGAATCATGGGAAAACATCACCACCATCCCATGGCAGTGTCCATTGCAAGGAAGGGATTAAGGAAAGCTCTCATCGCCATAATGACACCATGGACAAAAAGGAAGGGTATAACCAGTCCTAACATTTAAATGTTCATTTTGATTACAATCATGTTATTAATGATGGACATAAGTCAAGGCATCGAGAAACATGTACCTTTTGTGGTTTACATAACCATATACTTGCTAACTGTTGGAAAGGAATAATAGCACAAAAAAGGATGAGGTGTGAAAGACCCTCTAAATAGCAGGCAAAGAAGAAGGTAAAGCATTTATGGAGGAAGAAGGCCTATTGCAGTCATTGCGACAGACGGGTCATCAAAGAGCCACATGTTGGAGGCTCCATCCAGAGAAGCATTTCAAGGACAAAGCAGTCGTGCATGAATGAGGGGAAACAATTATTCGACAAGCAAAACCACCACAGGGGGATGAACCATTCAAGTCGATAAGTGAAAAATGGTTTGTGATATGGTAGCCTGTCATGCTCATGCTTTTTTAAATCATTTCTTGCATTTTAAACTGTAACAGTGATGATGTGTTATCCATCACTTGCTGCAGCAAAAATGATGTCTAGTCTTATTTTGTGATGCATTTTTGAATGTGAAAGTGATGTTGTGTTTCCATCACTTGTTAAGGAAACAATAGTGTTTGGCCTTATTTTTGTAAATCATGTGTGGTAGTGATGAAGTGTTTTCCATCACTTGTTGATGCAACAGTGATATTTTGGCCTTTTTATTGATAACTGGGGTATTGTTTCCATTTTGAATTAAACTTGACCACCGAGTATGTGTTATAAACTCATGGCAAGTATGTGATGCATAGGTCATTAGTTGGTCATGTAAATTAAGCATGTGATTTGTAGAATTGTACTAGATGTTTGCAAAGGGTGTAGGTGTTTGCTCATCACTTATGGCTACAGAAGATAAAGGTGAAGGAGAAGGAACGGTGACTTATCAAACACTTGTAAATGCAAACAAGGTACAAATATGTTGCAGATTATTTTCATGCTTTTGGAGGAGAAAAATATCCTCAGTGGAGAGGATTGATCCAGGTGCCTCTAGACACATGTAAAAGTCCCATAGGACTCAAAAAGGGTCAAAATTCAAGGTGGTTATAATGCTCCCAAACCATCACCAAATCAAAGTTCTTGTTGCCGTGATTCCAACGGTGTGAACGACACTCAAATCTGAGCTCAGGTGAGGGAGAAAGAGATAGTCAAAATTGCAGTCAAATTTGTGCTATGGGTGAGGTTTAAATGTCCTACAAATTGACTGAGTCCCGAACATGGAATCTAGCTCCTAAGAGTAGACGAAATTGTTGCCTCTTTAATTTTCTAATATCCCTTATATTAGACAAAATAAAAAATAAAAAATAAAACTTATTATTATAAAAAAAAAAAATATTAAATTAGGTGTCGGGCCATGACCCCTGCCACCTCCATCAGACCATATGAAGAAACATATATTAAAAAAAATCAAATCTTAACTAAAATAAAAACTAACATGCCATGACCCCCACCAGCCCCAACCTGCATAGCATTAACACATATTTTAACGGGCAATGGGTGGGCCACCTCCGGTGGATGCGGCCTACGTCGCACCATACCACTTTTAATATATATAGGGAGGTTGGTGGGTATCGAACCCACACTGACCACATGGGCTAGCCCGCCACCATGTGATGACTGCATTTAATTGCCAATAATCGAAACAAAACAACAAACAAAACTCCACCATATTAAAACCGTGCAATTTTTAAATAAAAATGGTTACAATGTAACCACGCCATCTCAAAACAAATTCTTCAATGTTCTATGTGTTAAAATGGGACGGGTGGATTTCATCCACCAACCCCTCCTCAACCACTGTTTATTTTTAACTAGCACGCCAATGACCATTTAATGAATACCTTTGCCCAAAAAAGCATTTAAAAAGACCTGACTTTCATTTGCGTGGGGAGAATGGAGAAAAAAAAGAGAACCAATGGAATTTAGAGCACTGCACAGTATCTTAAGGCAGAACCAGGAGCCAAAACCATGTGGCATGGATTCCGAGATAGGAATCTTTTGATGCTTTGAGGAATCCTTGAGATTCCGTGGGGAGGTAAAAATTAATTTTATCAGAATGTAATCAAGTTTACAGTCAATTTTCTAAGATTTTCACAGGGAACACAATGACAAGGTTGGATTCGCCTTTTGAGAAGTGGATTTGTAGATTCCAATTGGAAGAGAATCTTCGAGAATCTTGAGGGAATCTTCCAAATTCCTTGGAGGTTGAAATTTGCGAGATCCAGAATGCAGCCAACTTTATAATCATTATTCTCAGAATTTCATAAGGATTTCAATGGTGAGATCAGTTTTTTGATTTGAGTTACGAATCTCTAGTCAAGCCAGAGGAGGGAATATTTGGAGAATCATGAGGGAATCTAAAAGATTCATAGAGGCCCAGATTTTGCTGGTGATAGAATTCAACGAATGGATAGTCAATTTTACACCCCTCGATGACAAAAATTTAGTGGTGCAGTTAGTTTTTGTAGCTGAGCCTTCTATTTTTTGGCCATTTTCTAGATTGGAGTGATGGTGTTGGATTTCACAGTGTGGATAGTCGATTCTATGCCATTTGACTCCATGATTTCAATGGTTCATTCAAATCCAGCAGCTGAGCATTTTATTCATCAACCAGCATCAGAGTTGAGGTATATGCAGTCTTGTTATTGTGTACTTATTTGATCATTTTCTATGATAAGTATGTTATTGTTTCGATTCCTACTTGATTTCTTATGCAAAATATTTGTATCTATTTCATGTGAGATATATTCACCATGGATTGTATGTATGTTTTGATTAAGATCCCTTTATTTCCATGATGGTGGGATACTCATTGTCACAATGGGTGTTTTGGTTGAGATCCCTTTTATGCCATGATGGCAGGATACTCATTGTCACCATGTGTCAGATTATGTCATGCTGATAGGAGGTCTGTTGTGAGTGATAGTTCCTATATCAGAATGTCTCGTGGCAAGAATTTGCACTCATGTAGATGGCACATATCCTTGTATGACAAAAAACAAAGTCCATGTACATCTTCACCATTTCCAGCACTGAATGAAGCGACCAAAGCCATCTTGACACCGGGCCTAGAGACATAGTCCACAATAGACGAACTCTGTTATCAACGTCTTGTGTCTTATGTTGCTGAGTCTTGTCATGTTCCCTCTTCTTTACAACATGCATATATGTACCTTTATGATATTTTAATGCAATTCTAACTACATCATGAAAGAAAAAGATCTTTGTTAAATCCATAAGTTGAGTCAACTCGGATCAAGTTTGGTATCAGAGCGGTCTTCGCATGGATGTGAATTGCGAGAAAACATAGTCCACCTTCTTCAAATATGGTCCAAGGCTAGTCCCAAACATTACCTCAAGTTATCTCCAAAATTCTGCATTATAGTTTGCACCATGACTTCTGCAAATGCACCAATATTTCGACACAATATTATCTCAAGACTACTGGACCACTGCTGCACCAAGCCTTTAGCACTAGATTGTGACAATTCTTCTTTACAAATGTCCTTGCACCACACTTCACTAGACCATTGTTCAAACTATTCCAATACTTTTACACAAGGATTTATACACCATATTGCACCATCTATTCTGCACCACACTTGTTCATTAATTCTGCACCAATGTTCTTGCACTAAGACTTCAACATTGCACCAAGATTTTAGTACTGCATCAAGACTTCTGCACCACAGCTTCACCAATTTACTGATCCAAATTTTGATATGTTGCTACAGGACTGAGATTGTGGTTCAAATGTTGGTCCAAAACTAAAGTTTGAGGTGAGTTATTGACACTGTTCCGAGCTATGAAACTATGCTGAATGCTGAATGTAGTTGAGCCATTGAAGCTAAACCTTAATGCGAGTTATTTCATATCAAAGTCAAGGATCTTACACCATTGTCAAATAACTAAGCTTCTACAATGTGGGTTATTGCACCACAGTGATGGTCTTAATATACTTTCAGGCAGAGATACCCAAACCTTGATGACTGAAGTGATGTATGCCAACCAAATTCTGAATCACTATGTGACGTTATAACACCGAGCACTAAAATTGAGTGTCCAAGGTGACTCATCACATGTTTGAGCCCTCACATGTCATTGTCCACAAATCTAAGCCTTCCTCTATAACTATCCACAGGTGTGAGCTTCAATGAGCTTCCAATAGGTTTTTCCAAGCTTAAAACTAAGCCTTCAATCCACGACAAGACAACCATATGTCTGAGCACCTTCGAGCTTCTCCAAAACATTATTCTGAACTAGAGGGTTGACTGTCTAAGTGTCCTTCTTCAACGTTTAAGTTCCAGAAGAAGACTTGTCACAAATCTGAGCTATAGACAAGTGTCATTGCTAGTTCGAGCCTCTACAACTCATTTGGGCACTCCATAGTAGACTGTCCCTTAGGTCCAAGGTTTGATCTAGTCCATCTATTCTCTTGTCATAGATATGATCAGGTCTAAGCCCGACGCCTTCACAAAAATATGTCAATGTGTCTTCAACACTGATCACCAATCCGAGTTCACAGATAAGGTTCTGAGGTTTTCACTTTTTCGGGTCCGAGGTCTTCAAGATAACCCAATCACAAATTTAACCTAAACTCTCCTCCTTGGCCTTCTTAGTTCACAAGTTGTGAACTCTTCTTGTTGTTCTATATCTTCTTTGAAATCTTGACCAAAAATTATAGCGAAAGAAGGAAGTCGGAACCCTAATATATAGGGTTTTTGTCACACGAATTGAATAGGCATGTCTCTATATGTAGGCTGACATGAGGACTCTAGCACAGGTCGGATCCATGTCCAGAATTAATAGCTTAACTTCAGAAACTAACTTCTCGCAAACCACTTAGATTTTCGGGCTAAGTAATAGCTCATTGGAAAGGAAAAATTATGCTCTTTAAGACACTAAATGTCTCATGGTGATATTATACTTCTAAGGAGGTGAGAAATAACTTTTAATGTGACTGGTCTTTTATGAGTGTAGAAATATAGTGTAGGGCTTCTTCATGGTGATTCCTTCGCTAGTAATCCTGTCCTTGTCATGTCCTTGTCTTCATAGGGTCATCATTATTATGTCCTTGCCTTCTTCAATGTAGGTTCATCATCATTCTTGCCTTCTTCATCAGCTTGTCTCCAACATTATTGGACGTTTGTCATCATTCGATGTCATCATGTCCTTGATTGCCTTCTTCATCACCTTGTTTCCTTCAACATATTGGAGGTTTTTCATCATGTCGTTTCATCATGAAGAGCATTGGAGGTAGGGCATGTCATCATGTTTATGTTCCACATAAGTCATTATGTAGTCTTTTATCATAGACATGTCATCAAGAAGCATGATTGACACTTCATCAACTTAAACAACATTTGTAGTAATCTTCTTGCAACTTCAATAATATTTTCCATCCAGTGACTACTATATCAATGATTAACTATTGACATCAATGAAAACCTAGATTAACAATATGACCTGGTTCACATGAATATAGACGGTGTGGTCTCTGGACTAGATGAGATAATGTGTTGAGTCACGTGTCTATGTGGTGTTTATTGTGAGTGATAGTTCCTGTAGTGGAATGTCTCGTGGAGAGACTTTTCCACTCATGTAGAGGGCACATATCCTTGTATGATAGAAAACAGAGTCCATGTACATCTTCACCATTTCTAGCACTAAATGAAGCGACTGACACCATCTTGACACTAGGCACAGAGACGTATTCCACACTAGATGAACTCTGTTATCAATGTCTTGTGTTTTATGTTGTTGATTCTTGTCATGTTCCCTCTTCTTTACAACATGCATATATGTTCCTTTATGCTATTTTAATGAAATTCTAACTACATCACAGAAGCAAAAGATATTTGTTAAATCTAGAAGTTGAGTAAACTCGGATCAAGTTTGTTATCAGAGCAGTCTTTGCGTGGATGTGAATTGCGAGCGTGAACAATGGACCGTGCAACAATGGAGGATGACAAAGTGATGTACGAGACCATGCTCAGAGTATCCAAAAAGGTGGAAATAATGTGTGGAGCTCTACATGAAGAGACATAGGAAAAGAAATGATTGCAGCTTCAGTTACGAGCCACGAAAGAGGCCCTAGAAGAATCGAAGCACATAAGCCAGAGTCTTCAAGCAGAGAATGGTGGTTTGAAGATGCTTCTAAATTAAGAGAAAGAGGAGAAAAAATGTTTGCTACAACAGCTGCAAGCTAAGGATGAGGCCTTGGAAAAGCTACAGCATGACCCATGTGAGGTAAAAATTAATTCTCTAAATTCATGTGTGTTTCCTGGTGATGATTTTGTTGTTTTTGAAAATCATACCATGGGAATTGGCTCCAAACTGTTAAAGAAAATGGGGTATGAAGGAAAAGGCATGGGAATTAATGGTCAAGGCATTGCCAATCCCATCAAAGTAGAGGAATTACCCCGTCAGGAAGGAATTGGGTATGTCAGAAAGGAAGTTGGGGAGTGTGCTAAGACAACCAGCGAACCACCAAAAACAGATGATGAGAAGCTCTAATCAGTTCTTTCCAAATCGACAGTGGAGGTAAAAGATGTCGATTTCCCTTCAGTTTTATCTTCACATAACATGATTTCTGTTGCAAATGTGGAGATACCAATTACAAGGACAAACATGAGGCTCCTTATCAAGATGAGGTACAAGGAATAAGAAGAACTTGGTGTTAATAGCCAAGGCATAATACAACCACTGGACGTTGTGCAGAGACCTCGATTTGCAGGCTTGGGATACACCGAAGGAGAATGCTCGAAGGTGTCAAATGCTTCTAAGACATCGTTGAAATCATCGAGGAAAGAGAATGATGGGACCACATCACCATCATCCCATGGCAGTGTCCATTGCAGGGAAAGAGTTAAGGCAAGCTCTCATCGCTATAATGACACCAGAGACAACATGGAAAGGTATAACCAATCTCAATATTCAAATGTTCATTTTGATTACAATCATGTTGTTAACGATGGACATAAATCAAGGCATCAAGAAATATGAACCTTTTGCGTTTTACATAACCCTATACTTGCTAAGTGTTGGAAAAGAATAACAGCACAAAAAAGGATGAGGCGTGAAAAACCCTCTAAACAGCAGGCAAAGAAGAAGGTAAAGCATTTCTGGAGGAAGAAGGCCTAATGCAGTCATTGCAATAGACGTGGCCATCAAAGAGCCACATGTTGGAGGCTCCATCTAGAGCAACACCTCACGGACAAAGAATCCATGCATGAACCAAGGGAAACAGTTATTCAACAAGAAAAACCACCACAGGGGGATGACCCATTCACGTTGATAAGTGAAAAATGGTTTCTAGATATGGCAGCTTGACATGGTCGTGCTTTTGTAAATCATTTATTGCATTTTAAACTGTGAAAGTGATGATGTATTTTCCATCACTTGTTACAGCGACAATGATGTCTAATCTTAATTTTGTGATGTGTTTTTAAATGTGAAAGTGATGTCGTGTTTCCATCACTTGTTAAAGCAACAATGGTGTGTGGCATTCTTTTTGTAAATCATGTGTGGTAGTGATGATGTGCTTCCCATCTATTTATTCATATGATAATTACTTTGTTCAGGGAGGACATGGGAGAGCTTGCTGTGAGGGTTTCGGCGTGAATGGCAGCGGAGTTGTAGGTAGGAAAACCACGTCGCCAAGGTAGGCAGAGATTCAAGTCCTACCACTAATGGAGACAAACACGGGAGGGAGCTCCCCTCCCTCCTACAAAGTTGTTGTTGCTAATAAAGGTAAGTCCCCTTTGGGTAAAGTCAGTGATTTGGAAGAAGAGGAACATAGTAATAACGAGAAGGAAATAGAGGGAGGTAGACCCAAGGAAAATGTTAGCACTAAAGACAAAGAATAAAAAGACAAAAGTTAGGGTATTAAGAACAATAAACAAAAAAGACCGTGCAGACCCAAAACGGAGGTCACTCCCAGAGTGGGGTTAAATGATTGAGCACTTCAGGCACACAAAGAACATATGGGGACCTATGCTATAATCTGCAACTTTATGGGACTATGGCCGATAGAAAAGGCTTTACAGTTATGGATCAAGTTTCACTCGAAACCCAAAGGAAGTATAGATTTGCATCTAGGGTCTAAGGTATTTTTCACGATGGTGTTTACAAACATCAAAGATAAAGACAGAATATTTGAACGAGGACCCCACTTTTATGCAGTAGCTGGCCTCTATATGCAGCCTTGGAAGATGAACTTTGTGCTAGAGCGGGAGACTTTCACTTCGGTATCGGTTTGGGTAAGACTTTATTCTCTTCCTCTTGATTATTGGCAAACTGAATCACTTGCTGCCATGGGTAACAAACTGGGACGTTTTGTCAAAGCTTCGGAAGCGACAAGAAGAGGCAAATACACTTCACATGAAAGGATCTGTTTGGAAATGGATCTATAAAAGGCTCTTGTGGATGAAGTCATCCTGGAAGTTTTTGATGAGGAATGGGTTCAAATAGTAGACTATGAACATATCCCTTTCAGATGTCCCAAATGCCATGAACATAGACACTTGTTCAGAGATTGCCCTCTTAGTCAAGCAGAAAACAACGAAAAAACTAAGGAAATGAAGGATCCAGATAGCTTCCAAAGAGCTATAATCAGAGGAAAAGGTGGCAATAAAGGATCAAGGCAATCGAATAATGAGGGGCAAAAGGTTAGCGAAAATAGGTATCATGTACTGGAGGAAAATGCAGAAATGGAAAATGGATACCAATCTATAGAGAATGGCCCTAAAGTAATGGAAATGGAAATGAAAGAAGACTGCAACCCATCACAAGAGACAGATAATAAGAAAGAAAACATACTGAGTGAAACAGAACTAGAGATGGATCAGGAAATGACCCGAAGCGAAACAAATCTAGAAGATCATGAGATTCAGGAAATTCTAGATAAGGAGCATCTAGATCTAGAAGGGTTCTTGAGGTAGGGGTCCATGGGAGGGATAGATTCACTACCCTAAGAATACTGCAACAAAATTCAGCAGCTATTCTTATGGAAAAATCAGGATAAAGATTCAGTAAATGGAAAAATCAGTGAAAAGCAGGAACATAGAGGAGTTAAGGTAATGAAAATGATTCAAGGGTTAGCAACAAAAAATGCAGGAAAAAAGAGAGGCAGGAAAAAGTAGAAGGACCTATTGATGGAGTGTGGAAAATTAATGATAGACTCAAGTAAGATGAAAGACCTAACTAGTTATTCTTTTACAAATATTTAAATATGAAGCTCACATCATGGAATATTAGAGGTCTAGGTAGTAAAAGAAAACAAAGAATGCTCAGTCATAGAATGAAACTGGAAATCCCAGATGTTATCTTCATCCAAGAAAATAAATGTTCCATCCAGAAAATAAAACAAATCCATAGAAAATGGCTTAATAGATTTGATTTCCTGGAGGTTAAGGCTGAAAACACAGCTGGGGGCATTCTAACTCTATGGAATCCAAAGAAAATCAGTATAACAGATGCTGAAGCATCTAGAAACTATTTATCAGTGGTCCTTCAACTAGTGGGGGAGCCAAAAACCTTCTTGGTCACAAATGTGTATGGTCCTCAAAGAATAGATGACAAACTTAAACTATTAGACTCCCTTATTGATCTCAGACATAGACAGGCTGGGATTCCTTGGATCATGGGAGGGGGCTTTAGTATGATAAAATCGCTCTCGAAGAAAAAGGGAGGTACTAGAGCGCTCAAAAAAGACTCCTTAGCGTTTCAAACTTTCACAGAGGAGATGAAATTGGTGGATGCATCCCTAAACAATGGTTTTTTTACTTGGAACAACAAAAGAGGAGGTAAGGCATAGGTAGCCTCTAAATTGGACAGGTTCATGATTTTAGAGGAGTTGTTGCTTACTGATAAAGAAATAAAAGCAACGGTCCTTTCCTTTGGAGGCTCTGACCACTGGCCGATTCAAATGGAAATCAAGGGCTTAATATCTCCCAGGAATAGGCCCTTCATATTCGAGAACATTTGGCTCTTTCACCCAGATTTCATCAGCAATATTGAAAAGTGGTGGTTAGAGGATTTGAAATTCAAAGGCACAAACATGTACCTCCTTCATAAAAGACTTAAGCATGTCAAGTTAAAACTAAAAGAGTGGAACAAAAATGAGTTTGATAATATTTTTGAGAACAAAAGATCATTGGAAATCAAATTACAAGAACTCAACCAGGCCCTAATCAAAGATGGCTTTGACAAAATCAAAAGTGATCAAGCTGACAAACATCATCAAGAATGGGATAATTTATGCAAACAAGAGGAAACATTCTGGAGGCAAAAATCTAGAGTGTTATGGCTCAAGGAAGGAGAGCGAAATACAAAATTATTTCATAGATCCACGATGGCCAATAGAGCACACAATAGAATCTCAACGATAAAGGATGAGAATGGACAACTAGAGAATACACATAAAAGTATTGAAGCTATGCTTGTCCAATTTTTCTGAGATATCACCTGAGAAAATAATCCAAATAGCGAACGTTCCATCAAAGAAGTCACAAGGCATATTCCTAGGTTAGTGTCTAGAGAGGATAATTTTAATCTCAGCAAGCCTGTTACCGGTGAAGAAGTTAGTGAGGTTCTTAACAACATGAAAAACTGCAAAGCACCAGGTCCGGATGGTTTCAATGTGGATTTCTTCAAAGCTTGCTGGCACATTGTGGAACAGGACATTCTGGATGTAGTGGAGGACTCCAAATCCAGTAAAACAATCCTGAAAGCCCTCAATTCTTCATTCATCTCCCTGATCCCCAAACAGGAATCGGCCCAAACTGTAGAGAAATATAGACCCATTGCTTTATGCAATGTGGATTACAAGATAATCTCTAAGATAGTGACAAACAGACTTAAGCCTCTCCTTCGATCTTTAGTTTCAGAGGAACAATCAAGGTATGTGGTGGGCTGACAAATCTTAAATAATATCATTCAAACCCATGAGGTGGTTCATAGGCTTAACAATAAAAAACAAGTGGGGATGATAATGCAATTAGATAGAGCAAAATCTTGTGACAAGGTCAATTGGAGCTAAATCAAAAAAGTTCTCACGACCTTTGGGTTTGACCATAACTAGATTCATTGGGTCATGGCTCTGGTAACCTCTTCCAGTTTTTCAATTTTGGTAAATGGCTCCCCTTCAGAGATTTTCGTTCCCTCTAGAGGCCTCAGGCAGGGGGACCCGCTTTCTCCCTTTCTCTTCATTCTCATGATGGAGGGACTGTGCAGATCTATTAAGCATGCTAAAGAAACTGGCAAAATCAAAGGTCTGCAATTATCAGAAAATGGTCAAGCTCTCACTCACCAACAATTTGCTGATGATACCATGCTGCAATGGCTCCCCATAGTCAAAGAAGCTTCAACCTATAATCTAATCCTGAAGGAATTTGCTCTTGCCACAGGTATGGAAGTCAATCTTTCAAAATCATTTTTTTTTTCTTAAATACTAATATTGCTATTCAAAAAAATATTTCGAGAATTCTGGGCTTCCAAAGGGAATCCCTCCCCTCAAAGTATCTGGGAATTCCTCTCATAGACAGACCAATGCGCAAAAGTATCTAGGAACAGAAGATTAATAAATTGCAAGATAAAGTCAAAAATTGGACTTTCTGGGTCATGAATCTGGCAAGCAGGTTGGTTTTAACAAAGGCGGTTCTACAATCGATCTTGGTTTTCATGTTATCGGTCCTCCCAGCTCCCAAAGGCGTTTTAGAAAAATTCAGAAACATTCAAAGAGATTTCATCTGGGGTAAAGAAGAAACTAAGAAGAAATAGGCCCTGGTCTCTTGGATAAAATCTGTAAACCCAAGGAATAAGGAGGGCTAGGATTGGATGATCAGGAGATTCTCAATAAAACTCTAGGAGCCAAGCTTTGGTGGCGTTGGGTGCAAGAGCCACAAGCTCAATGGGAAAAAATCTAGAAAGAAAAATATGCAAGCTCTTGGCATACTAGGGATCTAATAAGAATGTTTGGGAATGTGAAAGGGTCTCACATCTAGAATAGAGCCTGGAACAACAGAAGCCTTGTTCAAAATAACAGCTTCTGGGAAATTAGAGCTGGAGATCTGGCACTCTTTTGGGAAGACAAGTGGCAGCAAGAACCAATTCTGCTAACAGAGGATTTTGTAAGTCTCAAGCAAGAAACAGACAATCAAGGGTTAAATAAAGTGAAGGATTTATGGGATCAAGATCATACCTCAGGAAAATGGAGAAGCTAGAGAAAAATTAACTATGAAGATGATAGCCCCATGAAAATTAAGGTAGAAGCCCTTGGAAGCTTACTTAAACAAAGAATGATTTTAGCTATAGAGGGGTAGGATCACTTGAGATGGGGCAATAACAATAAAGGTAACTTTGATCTTAAGGAAGCCAAAAGCATTATTCTTGGACTAGATCATAGGGCTCCAGACAAGACTTGGCAGCACCTCTGGAAGTACCAAGGCTGGATGAAAATCAAGATTTTTATGTGGTTGGTTCATCATAATTTTTTTTAACTTGGGACAACATATGGAAAAGGGGAGTCATGGGGCCCTCCAGATGTCATTTTTGTGAAGAGAAGGAGGAAAATATGGAGCACATTCTGAACAACTACCCTTATACTACCTGGTTATGGGATTGCTTCTCTTCCATTTTCTAGCAGTCAGACAGGGACAGTAGTAGTATCACTAATACCTTGAACAATTGGAGAGTTAACTTTTCAGAGAATGAGGTCATTAATCTGGCCTGGACTTTTACGCCAAACTTCATAATCTGCAATATTTGGAAGGAAAGGAATAAAAGGATTTTCAAAAGTGAAAATTCCACCCCATAGGGTCTTTTTAATCTTATCCTAAAACAACTTCGGGAGACTGTTAGTACCACGGTTAAAAATCTTCGCAGAAAGCCTCCGTCGATATCTGAGTTGAAAATTCTCAGACATTTGGGAATGAAAGGGATTATTCCTCAAGGTCTACGCAGAAAGCAAATGGACATGGATATAGGGTTGGAATTCTGGCAACCTTCACCGAAAGGTTATCTGAAATACAACATTGATGGAGCTTCAAAAGGCAACCGAGGAATAGCTGGTTTCAGAGGAGTTTTAACAGATGAAGAGGGCAAAATAATTTTTATCTTCCATTATCATCTTGGCAGAGCCACTAATAATATGGTAGAATTAATGGCACTGGAACAATGCCTGGAGTTACTGGTCCAACACCGTTGCTCTAATGTCATTGTTGAAGCGGACTCGGAGATTACTATTAACTCAGTGAAAAGAATTAATTGTGGTACTCAGCTAGAGAAAGTTTCTACCCACTGGAAACTACTCCTGGTTTATCAAAGAATCCAGGTTCACCTCCAAGAGCACCGAACGGTGAGTTTCAACCATGTTTGATGTTCGGCCAATAAACTAGCAGACATTCTTGCCAACCAAGGTGTGAACAATGCTGAAAGTGGGATAGCATACAAATGAAGGGAAATTCCTCCAAGCCGTTTAAAGGTTCTCTTCAAGGAGCAAGCTATAGAGGACAAGGAAATTTTTGGTTATCGATCCTGAATAACATGGATAAATTAATTTTTTCTGGCAAGCTGTTTTTTGTCCTTTTAAAATTCATTTGATTGAAATACAAGCAGGGGTTCGTCTCATTCTCTTCCTGAATCAGGTGAAGGGAAGCATCAAGGTCTCAGAGGAAATTTCAAGTGATAATTTATTAAAGGAGCACAGTCTTAGGGATAGGTAGAGGGTGTAGGTGTCATCTCATTGCTTATGGCTCCGAAGGGCAAAGGTGAAGGAGAGGGAATGGTGAATTATCAAACACTTGTAAGTGCAGACAAGGTACAAAGAAGTTGGAGACTATTTTTATGCTTTTTGAGGACCAAAAGATCCTCAGTGGGGAGGATTGATTCATGTGGCTCCAGACACATGCCGAAGTCCTAGAGGACTCAGAAAGGGTCAAAATTCAAAGTGGTCAGAACACTCCCAAACAAGCACCAGACCGAAGTGCTCGCCACCGTGATTCCAATGGTGTGAACAACACTCAAATCCGAGCTCATATGAGGGAGAAAGAGTGAGTGAAAGTTGCAGTCAAATTTGGGCTATGGGCTACGTTTAAATGTCCTACAAATTGATCGAGTCATGGACATGGAATCTAGCTCCCAAGAGCGGGCAAAATTGTTACCTCTTTAATTTGTCTAATATCCCTTATATTATAGAAAATAAAAAAATAAAAAAATTAGGTGGTGAGCCATGACCTCCGCCACGTCCATCGGATGATATGAAAAAACATATATTAAAAAAAAAAAAAAATTAATTAAAAAAAGGGCTGAGAAGCCATGACCCCTGCCGACCCCAACCCGTACGGCGTTAACACAAATATTTTAACGGGCAGTGGGCGGGCCACCTCCGGTGGACCTGACCCACACCCACCATACTAATTTTAATATATTTACAGCGGTTGATGGGTATTGAACCCATGTCGGCCATGTGGGCTGGCCCCATTCAATGCCATTGCTCAAAACAAAACAACAAACAAAACTCCGCCATATTTAAACCGTGCCAATTTTAAATAAAAACAGTTACAATGTAACTGTGCCATCTCATAATAGAGTCTTCAATGTTCTATGTATTAAAATGGGAGGGGTGGATTTGATACCCCGACCCTTCCTCAACCACTGTTTATTTTTAACTAGCGTGCCAACGACCATTTCATGAATACTTCTGCCCAAAAAAGCATTTAAAAAGACCTGAATTTCGTTTGCACAGGGAGAACAAAGAATGAATGGAGAACGAATAGAGAATCAACAAAATTTGGAGCACTATATAGTAGCCCAAGGCAGAACCAGGAGATGGAACCATGTGGCATGGATTCCGAGACAAGTATCTTTCAGTGTTGCGAGGAATCCTTGAGATTCCATGGGGAGGTAAAAATTCATTTTATCAGAATGTAATCAAGTTTACAATCAATTTTCTTAGATTTTCACAGGGAATGCAATGGCAAGGTTGGATTCACCTTTTGAGAAACGGATTTTTAGATTCCCAGTGGAGAAGAATCCTTGGGAATTTTGAGGGAATCTTTCAGATTCCTTAGAGGCTGAAACTCGCCAAATCTAGAATGCAACCAACTTTATACTCATTCTTCTCATAGTTTCGCAAATATCTCAATGGTAAGATTAGTTTTCTCATTTGAGTTGCAAATCTCCAGTCAACCTGAAGGATGGAATCTTTGGAGAATCACGAGGGAATCTAAATTATTCCTATAGGCCCAGATTTGCTGTTGATAGAATTTGAGAAATGGATAGTTGATTTTACACCCCTTGACGACATAAATTAAATTGTGCTATCAATTTTTCTATCTGCACCTTCTATTTTTTGGCCATTTTCCAGATTGGAGTGACAGTGTCAGATTTCAAAGTGTGGACAGTTGATTTTCTTCCATTCGACTCCACGATTTCAATGCTGTATTCAGATCCAGCAACTGAGCATTCTATTCATCAGCTAACATCAGAGTTGAGGTATGTGGAGTGTTGTTTTCATGTACTTCTTTTCTCATTTTCTATGATATGTACAATGTTGTTCCAATTCCTGCTTGATGTATGATGTGAAATCTTTGTATCTATTTCATGTGAGATGTATTCATCATGGATTGTATGTATGTTTTGATTGAGATCCCTTTGTTGCAATTATGGCGAGATACTCATTGTCACCATGGGATTTTTGGGTGAGATCCCTTTGATACCATGATGACAGGATACTCATTGTCACCATGTGTCAGATTATGTCATGCTGATAGGAGGTCAGTTGTGAGTGATATTCCCTGTAGCAGAACATCTCGTGGAGAGAATTTGCCACTCATGTAGAGGGCACATATCCTTGTATGATAGAAAATAGAGTCTGTGTACATATTCACCATTTCCAGCACTGAATGAAGCGGCTAACACCATCTTGACACCAGGCTCGAAGACATAGTCCACATTGGACAAACTCCATTATCAACGTCTTGTGTTTTATGTTGCTAATTCTTGTAATGTTCCCTCTTCTTTACATCATGCATATATGTTCCTTTATGATTTTTTAATGCAATTCTAACTACATCACAGAAGCAAATGATTTGGGTTAAATCCAGAAGTTGAGTAAACTCATATCAAACTTCAAGCTATTAGGCTTTTAGTGAAGGTACTGGCTCTAATACCAAATTTTCGAAATACTGAGGGGGGGTGAATCAATATTTATTTTCAATTGTTACTTTTACCAGTTAGATCACTTATATTTAGAACACAAACTGAACAATAGAAATAAATTATTTTATTAATATAATTTTTACAATGAATCAATTACAATATAGGTAGGGTTCCAACCCTAGAGGAAGACACCCAAGCTCCAACCTGGGATGTGCCAAGCACCTACATGGACTTTAGTGAGTCTCCGACCTCTAAGGCTTCAACCCTATCTTATCCAAGGCACCAACCTTGAGTTTAGGAGCACCAACTCCAAGGGCATCGATCATATAGCTTCTCTTTGTCAAGATATGTTTAGTTTCATGGCTCCTAATGTTTTCTTCATGCAACCCTATCAATCTTCAATTATCCCTTCAGTTAGTCTCCCTGTCACGTCATCAGTGACAACCTTTTCATACAAAAAGTGTCATGACTATTCTTCATAATACCCAATCAATCTCTTCAAGTTACCTCATCATGACATCAAAACGACATTATGAACTTCAATACAACACTTCATTGTATCTTCAATGAACTGCACCAAGTTCTGCACCAACTCTAATAATAGTTCCAAACCTTCTTCAAATATGGTCCAAGGTTAGTCCCAAAGATTACTTCAAGTTACCTCTAAAATTATGCATTATAGTTTGCACCATGACTTCTGCAAATGCACCAATATTTCAACACAATATTATCTCAAGACTATTGGACCACTGCTACACCAAGCCTTCAGCACTAGATTGTGACAATTCCTTTTTACAAATATCCTTGCACCACACTACACTAGACCATTGTTCAAACTATTCCAATACTTATACATAAGGATTTATACACCATACTACAACATCTATTCTGCACCACACTTCTTCATTAATTCTGCACCAATGTTCTTGCACTAAGAATTCAACACTGCACCAAGATTTTAGTACTACACCAAGACTTCTACACCATAGCTTCACCAATGTCCTTAATGCACTAAAAGTTCAACAATAATATTCTTGCACCATGCTACACCAATTTACTGATCCGAATTTTGATATGTTGCTACAGGACCGAGACTATGGTTCAAATGTTTGTCCAAAACTAAAGTCCGAGGTGAGGCACTGACACTATTCCGAGATCCAAAACTATGTCCAATGCTGAATGTAGTGGAGCCACTGAAACTGCACCTTAATGTGAGTTATTTCATATCACAGTGAAGGATCTTACACCATAGTCAAATAACTGAGCTTCTACAGTGTGGGTTATTGCACCAATTATTATTCTACACCATAGTGGTGGTCTAAAATATACTTCCAAGTAGAGATACCCAAACCTTGATGACCGAATAGATGTATGCCAACTAAAGTCTGAATCACTGTGTGAGGTTATAACACTGAGCCCTAAAACTGAGCCTCCAAGGTGACTGATCATATGTCTGAGCCCTCACATGTCACTATCCACAAATCTGAGCCTTCCACTGTAACTATCCACATGCATGAGCTTCAATGAGATTCCAATAGGTCTGTTCGAGCTTAAAACTAAGCTTTCAATCCACCACAGGACAACCACAAGTTTGATCAACTTTGAGCTTCTCCACAACATTATTCTGAACTGGAGGCTTGACTATCTAAGTGTCCTTCTTCAACATTTAAGCTCCAAAAGAAGACTTGTCATGAATCTGAGCTATAGACAAGTGTCACTACAAGTCCGAGCCTCTACAACTAATTTGAGCACTCCATAGTAGATTGTCCCTTAGGTTCGAGGTTTTGACCTAATCCATCTATTCTCTTATCATAGATATGATCATGTCTAAGCTCGACGCCTCAAAAAAATATTTCAACAAGTCTCCAACACTGATCACCAATCCGAGTTCACAGGTAAGGTTCTGAGGTTTTCACTTCTGTAGGTCCGAGGCCTTCAAGATAACCCAATCAAAAATTTAACCTAAACTCTCCTCCTTAGCCTTCTTAGTTCACGAATTGTGAACTCTTCTTGTTGTTCTGTGTTTGCTTTGAAATCTTAACTAAAAATTACAGTGAAATAATGAAGTTGGAGGCCTAATATATAGGCTTTCTATCATGCTAAATGAATATGCATGTCTCTATAGGTAGGCCGACATGAGGACTCTAGCACAGGTTGGTTCCATGTCCAGAATTAAAAACTTAACTTCAAAAATTCATTTCTCCCAAACTGTGTGCAGTTTCAAGCGGGGTAATAGCTTTTTAGAAATTAAAAATTATTCTCTTTAAGACGATGAAGGTCTCATGGTGATATTATGTTTCTAAGGAGGTGAAAATTAATTTTTAATGTGACTGGTCCTTTATGAGTGTAGAAATAAAGTGTAGGGCTTCTTCATGGTGATTCCTTCATTAGTAATCTTGTCCTTGTCATGTCCTTGTCTTCATAGGGTCATCATTATTATGTCCTTGCCTTCTTCAATGTAGGTTCATCATCATTCTTGCCTTCTTCATCACCTTGTCTCCAACATTATTGGAGGTAGTGCATGTCATCATGTTTATGTTCCACATAAGTCATTATGTAGTCTTTTATCATAGACATGTCATCAAGAAGCATGATTGACACTTCATCAACTTAAACAAGAGTTGTAGTCATCTTCTTGCATCTTCAATAATATTTTCCATCCAGTCACTGCTATATCAGTGACTAACTATTGACATCAATGACAATCTAGATTAACAATATGACCTGGTTCACATGAATATAGATGGTGTGGTCTCTAGACTCGATGTGATAATGTGTCGAGTCACATGTATATGCGGATGTGTTATATATGTGTAAATGTGTATACGTTGTACCATGTCATATGCATGCTTGTGCTATGTGTACGTGGAATCATGTTATGTATACATTGCATTATGCACAAATTTATGTGTATATGTTGTGTAAAGGTTTATGATGAACAAGAATTGGAATGTCTGGGCCTATTTTTAGGATGGGCAGATATGGGACTGTCTCGATCTATGAGGTGTGGAATAAACTTGTTTCCTATCAATAGAAGACTACGTGGTGTGGTAATTCCCATAGTCACGGGGTAGTGGATAGTCTTGTACATATATCCCATGTGTCCACCATTGGTGGATCATTGAGGAGAAGGCACTGGATGCTTGTTAGGATAGGCAATTTATCCCATGTGTGTACGAGAAAAGAGAAAGAAATCAAAATCAAGGTAAGTACCAATACTTTATTAATCTCTGAATTTTAAATCATGAACTTGCTTTAGTACTTTTACTTATGATAGTTTAGGTTTTGAGCTAACCTGATGTGATATTTTAAATTATGATGATTTGGTTTATGAACTAGCCTGGTTTTGTTGTGATAGGAATTATGGTAAAATTCCAAGATTCATTGAAAGAATAAACTACTAATAAGGTATGATTTAAAATTATTTCATTTTCTTATGATGATTCTGATGAGATTTTTGTGTCTATGATGGAAGACTAGGCATGATATTACTTAGTTTAGATTAACAAAGCTAACCACAAGGCAGAATAACAACAATGTACAAAAGCCAAAGATTTAAGGAAAAAGGCCATTGTGGATAGTAGCACCAATGGTGCCAACTAATTTCCATAAGCATGTTATGATCGATATGGTATTATTTATGTAGGGATGTGTCTTTGTTTTGAGACCCTCCTAATGTGAGGAAACCTTTCCAAATAATGGGTCACTTGAGGGACTAATAAGTATAAAAGGGGATACCTAAACTTGGAAGGTGAGTGACTGCAAAAATGAGGAGTGACCGGATTGCCTAAGGGACTGGGAAGCATAGAAGGGAAGGCCATGAATTAAATTTGTTTTGAATGGTCACAAGCATAACTAATTGGAATCAAAAGCACAGTGGGGATGTGCCTAGAAATAATGGGCCAATAAATGTTTGCTAAAGGAATGAGGAGCACAACGATAGCAATGATAGACATTGGAGGCAAGAAACACTCTAGAGAAAGGGAACATTCCAAATTGGATTGAATACATCAAGCACCAAGAGATTTCAAAAAGGGACATTAGTAGATGGCTAAATCTATAAAGTAATGGTACTCAGAGACTTGGTGAGCCACTATGCATGAAAATTCAATTGTGAAAGCTGAAATGAGATGTATATATAAAGCTGCATATTGGTTGTATTGTGTATTTTAAACAATTATTTTTATATTGTATATGATCATTAAACACCAAGGATGGTGTTCCCCCATAGCAAAGGGGTTTGTGATATCCCCAACCACTTTTCACCTTTGAAGAGGTTGTAAATATTTTGAAAGGAAAATAAAGGCACATGGCTTGAGTCAAACTTGACAACTGATTCGAGGGATGACGATGATATGCCACTCAAGGCAAATGGCAAGCAAGGGGGAAAAGTGTTAAGTGGTATTGGGAAGATTGACTTGCAAGACTTGGATGACATATGCAAAAAAACCAACTAGTGATGACAAGGCCAATCAACACATAAATATGGAAACAAAGGATAGAAGGTACATTTTTTATTCGCCCAAATAATTTAGACAAGATTTGACACTAACTACCAATAGGTAGAGTTTGAACATCTTATGAAAAAAGATATAGAGTCAAATGGAAAGGAAGGAGAGTGGAAGATCATGAAGATTCCAATCACACATCCATCAGACCTTCTCTATACATTCTATTTCAAATATTGGCCCCTATATCTTCCCTAAGGCAACACTCATAGGTAAAGAAGTGGTTCAAACACTGTTAGGAATATTGTTCCATTTAAGGCTGCATGGGCAGTGCATAAAATGGAGATTGAAGAGGTCTCTGCAAGCAGAGAGGGGCTCGATATTGTTTTGTAGAATTTTTAGGATCCCTAGTCCAATTTGTAGAATCGTTTTAGTCCCTGGAGCGGTCCTCTCAAGCCCTGAAATCTGGCTCATGGGTTACAACCACATAAGAGTTCTGATTTCAAGTCGTCTATGGCTGGGAGGTGAGTTACTACCCCTGACTTAGTTGCCTATATTCATTTGAGGTAAGTGTTTCTCCCATGTTAATTATATAGGGAATTTTTGTTTCTATTAGTATGACAAACATATAGTGTGTTGCAACTAGTTACATATGTTGAAGTGCTATTATTGTTTTTATGATTTTATTTATGACATGCTCATATAACACACGTTCATAATATGTTGTGTATGCTCCTATGTATGCAATATAGTATGGAGTGTTGGGAACAATGTGTATTACCTATGTTCTTGTTTCCCCTTGTGTAATCTCCACACAATTGAGGAAAGTGGATAACGATTTTTCTTGTAGGGCCTTCAAAGTGAGATCAAGAAATGGGAACCATCGATAGTCTCATAATTTATTGAATAGATTACAAGGAAATGATATTTCACTATTAATTGATATTTACCATCAATTTCTAATATAGTCGTTGGTATTATTAAACCATAGATGCAAGTAATAAGAAAAATATTTTGTGGAGAACACTTTTCAATTTTGATATTGCTGAGAAAAATAAGGTTGAAAAGAACCATTCTATGCCGGTTTTCCCATTTGAGTTTCCAACATAGATATTCATTTTAGGGTAGATACTGTGATTGTCTTTTGCTATGTAATTGCTACATTTTTTGGGTTCTTTGTTTGCATGCTTAGTTCTCATTTAATTAATTAATTCCCACAACATCCATTACTGTGATTCAATTTCTGTATGCTTGCTTCAGTTCAACGGTGGCATCTCTCATGTTTGTTAACTCTATTGATCACTGGATCACAAAAATGACAATAATCCTAATTCCAAATCCATTTAACACTTATTTCATTAAAGTATGAATCTTTTTATTACAAGGATATCACTAGTATTGACTTTATTTCTTATATTTTAAATTCCAGATCCACTATTTAATTCCAAATTTAATGAAATATGTATTATTTTGGATTGCCTTGATGTGTAGTAATTACAATGTTTCATTTATTTACTGGTGATTCTTTCTATGTAGACCTACACTACAACCTTTTACATCTAGGCATAGAATCATCTGTGTTTTCAACTAAGCATTGAATGGTTCATGGCTTAATCACGTATGTGAGAGGACTGTGTAGTGGTCTCGTCAACCCCTTTGACTAGTACAAGCCCATGGGCTTTGACATCCACCAACAACACCAAATAAAAAATCTTGTTGGAGGAATTGGGCTATAGTTACAATAGTTAGTTAATCGTATCTTCTTTGTAGAGAAAAGGGTATGCCTTCTACAACCATCTCTTAGTTCTATTTTAGCCAAATATTACCACCCCACAGTGAAGTAATTCATTTGGAAGACTCTGAGAGTGATTAGTTGTTGTTGAAGTGATATTTAAAAGGTAGAGTATGCTATTTCGCTGGTGTAACAAAGTGTTGTTGATTATTTTTGGAGCTTGGTTGTATTGAGCACAAAGCTATAGGGAAAGAGTGTAATTGAATTTTCTACTCGACATGATCTCAACATTACAAACAAACACACCAACTTTGAAAGCAATCTAAATAGAGCACAAGAAACCTAAACTCAGTTTGTTAAGAATTGCATAAACATTACGATCTATTTTGTAGTAAGCATCCATGTTGATGAGATGAATAGGCCATAGGTCGACCATCTATAGATAAACAAGAGGTATAGTATGTATTCCCCCATAAATACTACCAAACTTGTAGTCTTAAAACCCCAAGTTATTCCAATGGGAAAAAACTCTATAGAGTTGGTTAAAGAACATGATATATTTCACCAGATTGCAATATTAATGTAGGTTTTTTAAATAAATGTGAAAAACCCCATCTATGCTCGTTGTTATTCTGGAATACAATAAGATAAAAATAAAAAGTTCGTTAAAGAACTTTTCTGACAACTCTGACAGACTACGATGCGAAAATTGAATGTGTCAAGTTAATCTCATAGACCAAGCTTTCTATAGTGCTTAGAATGACTAGTTAGAAAGTCGTAACCATATTCATAATATCAAATACAAATGGAATGCTCAATAGAGCATATATGGTACTATTCCTCTTATGGATATTTGTTTTAGAGACATCATTTTCAACATTGATTATGATTTGTAGTTATGTAATTAGAATCTGTTTTTGCTCAACATCGATGAGGATAAATGGTAAAAGTCCTAAGTTTTATGGATAATACCCATACTCAAGTCCATAAAGACACAATGTTGCATTGAGGAAAGAAAGTATAACATGCATCATATTTCTCTTATATTTAATCATTTTTTTACCCCGTTCTCATAACTACACTTTTAGGTTCAGTTTACCATAGTAACCACCTCTAGTTAGACAAGGGGGTGTGTTACATTCTCCAAGACGATTTTGTAAGCTCAATTATAAGTTATTAAATATTCTAAATGTATATTTATATTTATATAAACAATTGTGATCAAAAGGGGCTTTGAGTAATATTAAAAGGAGGAGCTCTCTAAATTTAAAATTCATGATTGAGTTTATCTACTAGATCCTATATAATATGACACATATCCTAACAATCCTATAAATTCTTTGACTCTCTTGAGAACAAAAATTCCAATGTTATGTTATGTTATATTCTTCTAGAATTGCAATCATGGTGAAAATCATGAAGGTGGCATGCCAACAAAGTAATAGTAACATTGTGTGCCACCATTCCATTTTAGATAGAAACAATGCATGAAAGTTGGGAGTGGCTTTGGGAACTCTAAAATTATTTTCAAATACACTTATAATGAAACCTAGAATACTAATGATAAACTCTTATTAATGAACTATGGCTCAAGATATTAAGGTAAAAATTATTGTAAACTTTTAGAATAAATAAATCTCAAAACTATAGGATTCTAGGGCAAAGTTTGTTCATACCATCGGTTGGCATTTGACCAATAGTTTCTAAGAATTTATTCTTTTAGTGACAAATGTAAATTTTTTGAATTTTTATTGCAACAATACCATACCTAAGATTATATGAATACACTATTTCATTCATAATTTCCAAGGCATGGATATATAAATACATACAATTTTGAGAACATGATGTCATAGACTAAAAAGCGATTCAAGCCTTATGTAATAGTGACCAGATTAGTAGGAATACCATGTTGGAAATAATACTGAGAGGGGGGGTGAATCAGTATTATCAGATTAATCAAACTTTTCAAATGCCCAAAACATATACGCTACTTCAGTTAAGTGAACCAGCGTGTACACGCTACTGTGACGAAGTAAAACAGCGTATAAGCAGAAAACTCACAATTCAGTTGGCTTATTCTTCAATTAAGTGCATCAGGACATTATTCATCATATTAACAGTAAACATGTGCAGTATAACAGAACAGATAAAAAGCCACACACATGAACACCAAGATATAAGGTGGAAACCCAATGTGGGTGAAAACCACCTGCTGCAAGTTGTCTCTATCTTTCTTAATATGAAACTTCAGTTTACAATCTTTTGTACTGGTGCAGCCTTATACCAGTACGCAGGCTACAACCTGCAGAAGGCTTCAACCTTCTCTCGTTCTCCAAACTTCCTTGGAAGGGAGCTCCAACCCCCTTTTCTTTTGTACTAGCCAAAATACTAGTATGTAGGTGCTGACCTACAATCTTACTTCTTCCAGGTATCACTTTTCATACATTTTCAGACTTGGATATTCCTGAAGCACAACATTACAATCTGAAGACCACAATTCATTCAATTTTCACAACAGATCATTGAAGCATAAAACAACCAACTTTGAATCACTGAACCACTGAACCCTGTCAATCACCAGTTACCAGAACACAGAGCAGACTACAGAACTCTGTAATAACAGTCAGATCCACTGTAAACCCAAATCAAGCTTCAAAAGATATACGCTACTTTAATGAGCAGAAACCGCGTATACACGCGCTTTTACCGAAGCCAACCTGCGTACAGATCTAAAAATAAACTTTCTCAACTTGCAGCTGTACCAGATATTAGTTAGACTCAGAACGTAACATTGCGACAATATGCAGATCTAGAAATACGCATAATCAACATGATAGTGCATTTCAAACCATTTGATCCCGATCTCTCCTTAGATCTAGTTCACCCATCAACCGATGAGATCTCTCCTTAGCTCAGATCAACCAACTCAGAACCTGCATATCAGATCTCTTTCTCTCTTAGATATTCATGCCTTGTCGAAAGATGATATTTGCCTAATGATCTTCTTCTCCTTATATAGCCTTAGGCCTTTCTCAATACCAAGAGCCAAAACCATAGTAACACAATACCATCAACTTTAAAACTAGGGATCGACACGCCCGTCGAGACATAATGGTCCGAAATCATAGGCACAACTTCCAAGGTCTAACCACCATGAACCAAAGGAACCTTTCCACATACACGCGCTTTTTCTGAATCTAACTTGCGTGTACACGCGACTTGGGCTTAACGAAAGAGCGTGTATGAGCTTTCTTGCCATGCTGTACTGAGATCTGTCTTCTGATTGAGTTGCCATCACCTGTACTATCCTTTGAGCACCTGTACCATCCATTGAGTGAGTTGCCATCAAGGACAACACTTGAACCATAATGCCAACAATCTCCCCCTTTGGACTTGATGGCAACCACCACACACCACACCAAGTCACTCTCCCCCTTTGACATCAAGGGCAAAGGGAGGACCAAGATATTCTCTTCCTTGGTAATCCTTCTGCTGTCCATACTGCTGTCCATACTCCCCTGAGTACATGCTGAAATCTCCAAGTGTGCTCCCCCTTTGTGAATGCCAAAGAGTACCAATCTATCCATCCTGCTCACCAAGTGCTGTTCATGCTCCCCTTGACTGTAGGCAAGATCTGCAAAAGATGTTCTTCAAGAAGAACATGACTCTATACATCATAAAAGACCTTCCTATCACCAAAGACTCATACATACATCCATTTCTCAACTAAGTGAGGATATACAAAAAAATGACTCATCCACCCAACCAAGTGGGGATACATCAATATTGACTCATCCACCTAACCATGATAATATATGAACATTTCATCATTCATCCCAGGCATAGTGGGGAAACCAACAAAGGCCGTTACATGACCTTGACACCATAAAAGAGACAAGAGAGATACATGACATAGAGACAACAGATCTAGACCAAGACTTAGGAAAGACATCAGCAGCATCTGATAAACATCTTGTTAGATCAGCAACTAGAATTTCTTTCTGAGCTCCTTCTCCTGAAACCAACAACCAAAACATCTGAATGCCAACAATGCTTTATGAGACTTTTGAGCTGCTCCCCCTGAACCTGTGCCTGTTGCACTCCCTGAAACTGTGCCTGAATAATTCTGACATTCCTATTGCTGTTCAGAACTTCAGAGTTTTCCCTTGTTGTTCAGAACTTTATATACGCGTTTTCTCCTGTATAAAACAGCGTATGTACGCGGATATTCTTTCTGCAACAAGCGTCCAGCATACACGCGACTTTCCCACCATGAATCCGCGTGTATACGCTCATATTACTTCCGTAACCTGCGTATACCAACTTTTCTGTAGAACAAACAAATTTCAACAACAGGATGAAGCATTAACTACTCCCAGCTTTTGTCTGAGATATTCAAAAGTTTCCCTGGGCAGTGGTTTTGTGAGAATATCAGCAACTTGTTCCTTAGAAGGAACATACTCCAACTTGACCTTCTGCTCAAGCACTTGTTCCCGAAGAAAATGGTACTTGATTGGTATGTGCTTGGTCTTTGAGTGCATGACTGGATTCTTTGAAATGCTGATTGCACTTGTATTATCACATAAGATAGAGACAGGTGGAGTGCAAGTGATTTGAAAGTCCTGCAAGGTCTGCATCATCCAAAGAAGTTGTGTACAACAAGATGCTGCAGCCACATATTCTGCTTCAGCTGTAGATAAGGCAATCGAACTTTGTTTCTTGCTGAACCAAGATACTAATCTGGAACCCATGAAGAAAGCACCTCCACTTGTGCTTTTCCTATCATCCACACTTCCAGCCCAATCTGCATCTGTGTAAGCATGAAGAGTGAGATCAGTATTTCTAGGATACCATAAGCCATAGTTTTGGGTCCCTTGAAGATATTTGAAGATTCTTTTGACTGCCTGAAGATGAGTTTCCTTTGGGTTGGCTTGAAATCTTCCAACCATTCCTACTGCATGTGTAATATCTGGTCGAGTACCTGTCAAATAAAGCAAACTCCCAATCATGGATCTATAAGTGGGTTGGTGGACTGCTGCTGATTCATCATTTGCACTGAGGCTGCATCCTGTAACCATGGGTGTACATACTGGTTTTGACTCTTCCATGCCATACTTCTTCAAGATCTGCTTGAGGTATTTGGTTTGAGACAAGAAGATACCTCCTTCATTTTGTTGGATTTGCAATCCAAGAAAATATGTCAATTCTCCAAGAAGTGACATTTCGAATTCTTTCTGCATAACCAAGGCAAAGTTTTGACTCATAGTCTCTTCATTGCTGCCAAAAATAATATCATCTACATAAACAACAAGAATTAGCAATTTGTTATTTTCAACTTTTATATAGAGATTGCTATCTGCTGATCCTTTTGAAAAGCCTTGTTGGTGAAGATATTTGTCCAACCGATAGTACCAAGCCCTTGGGGCTTGTTTGAGCCCATAAAGAGCCTTTTTCAATCTGCATACAAGGTTTGGATCATTCCCAAGAATGAACCCATCTGGCTGCTCAATATATACTTCTTCTTCTAAGTCTCCATTCAGGAAGGCTGATTTCACGTCCATTTGAAATACCTTGAAGTTTTGAAAGCTTGAGAGAGCAAGGAACATTCGGATGGCCTCTAGTCTTGCCACAGGAGCAAAGGTCTCTTCAAAATCTATTCCTTCTTGCTGTGCATACCCTTTACAAACAAGTCTGGCCTTGTTTCTAATTACTTCTCCATTTTCATTTAACTTATTCTTGAAGACCCATTTTGTTCCTATTACATTCTTATCTTTTGGTCTAGGAACCAATTCCCAAGTGTTGTTCCTTTCGATTTGCTCAAGTTCTTCATCCATTGCTTTGACCCAACATTCATCTTTGCATGCTTCTTTCACATTTTGTGGTTCAATGGAGGAGAGTAGAGCCAAGTAGCTTGAAGCTTCTGCAAGTGTCCTTCTTGTTTGTACTCCTGCTTCTTTCTGCCCCACAATCTGAGTTTCTGGATGATTCTTTTGGACATATCTGGATGGAGTCTTCTCTTCTATTCTTGTCTGCTCCTCTGGTTCTTCTTGAGATTCTTCTTCTTCTTGAGGTTCTTCTTCTTCATCATTTCGCCTTTGAGAGTAACCTTCATCTTCTTCATGATGAACTTGCCTAGGAATATATCCCTTCTCATCAACCACTATATCAATACTGTCAACAATTCTGCCAAGTCTTTTATTGTAGCACTTGTATGCTTTGCTATGTGGAGAATAACCAAGAAGAATGCCCTCATCTGCTCTAGGTTCAAGTTTGCCAAGTTGCTCATCAGTGTTCTTAATATAACATTTGCTCCCAAAGATTTTGAAATGCTTCACGGAAGGAGTTTTACCACTCCAAAGCTCATGAGGTGTTTGAGTGCTGTTTACTCGGACATTTGTTTTGTTAAGAATGATAACAGCAGCATGTGCGGCTTCTCCCCAGAAGGTTGCAGGAGTACCTGATTCATCGAGCATAGCACGAGCCATTTGTTGGATAGTTCTGTTCATTCTTTCCACAACCCCATTTTGCTGAGGAGTTCTAGCTGTAGAGAATTCTCTTCTTATCCCATGTTCATCGCAGAAATCAAAAAATTCATTTGATGTGAACTCCCCACCTCTGTCAGATCTGAGGCACTTGATTTTGTGTCCTGATTCATTTTCGGCCAATGCTTTGAAGGATTTGAATTTTTCGAATGCTTCATCTTTGTGCTTCATAAGCCCTAACCAAACAAACCTTGAGAAATCATCAATGAATAATATCAGATATTCTTCTCCTCGAGGTGACCTTTTCCTAAATGGACCACATACATCTGTATGGACTAGCTCAAGAGGCAAGCTAGCTGACCCTTCCTTCTCTGGAAAGTTAGTTCTGGTCTGCTTTCCAAACTGACAAGATTTGCATATGGTGTTGTCTGGAATTTTGATATCTGGAAGATCGCGAACTGCCTGATATTTGCATGCTTTCCTTATTTGTGAGAAGCTTAGATGTCCCAACCTTCGATGCCATAACCAGTGCTCTTCATCCTTGCTAAGATAGCATTGTTGTTGTTCTTCTTCAAATATGTACAGATTATTTGGAGTTCTTTTGCCTTTGAGAACTGTTTTACCTGTATCAAGATCACGAACAAGACATCCATTCGATCTGAAAATAACCTCTGTTTTTTGATCACACATCTGGCTGACACTTAGAAGATTATGTTTCAATCCATCAACATACAAAACATTTCCAGCCTTGACCTTTTCTTTTAAAGGAGCAATACCTTTTCCTTTTATAGTAGCAGGAGTATCATTTCCAAAAGAGACTTTCTTTCCCTTTTCTAAAGTAGAATAAGATTCAAGTTTTTCTTTATCACCTGTCATATGTTTCGAACATCCACTGTCAATGTACCATAGATTTTCCTGTCCTTCTGCATAAAATGCTATCCCACATCTTTCTGTTTGAGGTTCCTTTATTCTCCATGTTTTGGTGCTTGTGGCTTGTTCCTTTTTCTCCTGAAACCTGCTCCTGCATTCAGAGTCTTTATGACCAAAATTATTGCAAATAGAACATTCAACTTCATTTTCAAGCACCGAAAAGTTGTTATAGGTCCTTTTTGTAATCCCTGTCATACTTCTTTGTTTTTGAGCTTCCCTAGTCATGATTGTTTTATATGCAACACATTGAGCTGCTCTGTGACCAAAGTTGTGGCAAGAAAAGCATTGTCCATTGAAGAAGCTTCTGCGGTTATTGAATCTACCAGCCAACTGATTGTAATTTCTATTTTCATCTATTCTTGAGCCAAACTGAGAAGATTTTACCTGTGGTTGGTTGTAGCTTTTGTTCATCCTTAAGGAGGATTGTCCCTGATAGTTTCTGTTTGTAACTCGTCCCTGCTTTACCTGATTATCTTCATTGTTCTTCCGCTCATTTCCTCTTGCTGCATCAAGATAACTTTTTGAGGTGGATGCTTGAGAGGTTTCTCCATTATAGCCCAAACCTGTTTGTTTAGAGGAGACCGCTGCACACTAATAATCTCATCCAAGTTTCAGATCCTTTGACAAATTTAAGATTAATAGTTTTTGTTTTCTCAATTTCTTTTCTGAGACCAACAATTTCACCTTCTAGTTTTTCAAGATGTTTTTCCTTTTCATCAATTTGAAATTGCAAAGTATCAATAATCACATTCCTTTCTTCTATGCTTCTCTTGAGTCTAGTGATTTCATTATAGAGATTATCCACATCTATAGCATCCTCATAATCATCATCTTCAAATGCCATTAACAGCTTATATTTATTACCTTGTTCATCTTCATCACTGTTTGATAAGCCATCACTATCTTCATGGGTGTAGTAGCTTTTCCTATTTGCACTTTGTTTCTTGTTCCATCTAGCAGGTTCTTTTCCTTTATCCTTATAAGGACATTTTGCAGCATAATGACCTACTTTCCCACAAGCAAAACATTTGAAAGGTAGCTTACCTCTGAACCTTCCAGAACCCCTTTGAAGATTTCTGACAAAATTTGATTCTTCTTCCTCTTCTTCTGGAACATGGCTTGCTTCATAGTAATCTTCTTTTCCTGATGCCTTAAAAGCAGCTTCCCTTCTGTCAGATGGACCTCCCTTTCTCATTTCATAAGCGGTTAGAATTCCATGTAGCTGAGACATAGTGAGAACACGGAGATTTTCTTTTTCTTCTATTGCAGATACTTTAGATTCAAACTTGGGGGATAAAGATCTTAGAACCTTTTGAACTACTATAGTTTCTCTTATTTCTTCACCCAAGTTTTTCATACAATTAACAATCTCATCTACCCGGAGAAAATAATTAGCCACACTTTCATCATTATACATCCTGAGAGTCTCATATTGAATCCTGAGTGTTTGAAGTTTAGCTTCCTTTACCTGTTCATCTCCTTCATAGCTAGTGATCATTTTGTCCCATATTTCTTTTGCTGATTTGAAGTGCATGACCTTCATGAATTCTGTTTGAGATATACTTCCTAATAGGTAGCAACTGCTTTTGCATTTGTTTCATATGCCTTTTTTCCATCTGGATCTGTAGGAGTAGCTGAAGGAAAAGCATAGCCTTTTTCTACAATGTCCCAAACTTCTGTACCAAGAGATTGAAGATATGCAGTAACTCTTACCTTCCAATAATTGAAATTTGTTCCATCAAAAACCGGTGGCCTGATTGATGCTTCTTTCTCGTAGTTGCTCATGATGAATGATCTTCCTTCAAGCGATCAAGCTTCTCTGAAGGACCTGCTCTGATACCAATTGTTGGAAATAATACTGAGAGGGGGGGTGAATCAGTATTATCAGATTAATCAAACTTTTCAAATGCCCAAAACATATACGCTACTTCAGTTAAGTGAACCAGCGTGTACACGCTACTGTGACGAAGTAAAACAGCGTATAAGCAGAAAACTCACAATTTAGTTGGCTTATTCTTCAATTAAGTGCATCAGGACATTATTCATCATATTAACAGTAAACATGTGCAGTATAACAGAAACAGATAAAAAGCCACACACATGAACACCAAGATATAAGGTGGAAACCCAATGTGGGTGAAAACCACCTGCTGCAAGTTGTCTCTATCTTTCTTAATATGAAACTTCAGTTTACAATCTTTTGTACTGGTGCAGCCTTATACCAGTACGCAGGCTACAACCTGCAGAAGGCTTCAACCTTCTCTCGTTCTCCAAACTTCCTTGGAAGGGAGCTCCAACCCCCTTTTCTTTTGTACTAGCCAAGATACTAGTACGTAGGTGCTGACCTACAATCTTACTTCTTCCAGGTATCACTTTTCATACATTTTCAGACTTGGATATTCCTGAAGCACAACATTACAATCTGAAGACCACAATTCATTCAATTTTCACAACAGATCATTGAAGCATAAAACAACCAACTTTGAATCACTGAACCACTGAACCCTGTCAATCACCAGTTACCAGAACACAGAGCAGACTACAGAACTCTGTAATAACAGTCAGATCCCACTGTAAACCAAATCAAGCTTCAAAAGATATACGCTACTTTAATGAGCAGAAACCGCGTATACACGCGCTTTTACCGAAGCCAACCTGCGTACAGATCTAAAAATAAACTTTCTCAACTTGCAGCTGTACCAGATATTAGTTAGACTCAGAACGTAACATTGCGACAATATGCAGATCTAGAAATACGCATAATCAACATGATAGTGCATTTCAAACCATTTGATCCCGATCTCTCCTTAGATCTAGTTCACCATCAACCGATGAGATCTCTCCTTAGCTCAGATCAACCAACTCAGAACCTGCATATCAGATCTCTTTCTCTCTTAGATATTCATGCCTTGTCGAAAGATGATATTTGCCTAATGATCTTCTTCTCCTTATATAGCCTTAGGCCTTTCTCAATACCAAGAGCCAAAACCATAGTAACACAATACCATCAACTTTAAAACTAGGGATCGACACGCCCGTCGAGACATAATGGTCCGAAATCATAGGCACAACTTCCAAGGTCTAACCACCATGAACCAAAGGAACCTTTCCACATACACGCGCTTTTTCTGAATCTAACTTGCGTGTACACGCGACTTGGGCTTAACGAAAGAGCGTGTATGAGCTTTCTTGCCATGCTGTACTGAGATCTGTCTTCTGATTGAGTTGCCATCACCTGTACTAACCTTTGAGCACCTGTACCATCCACTGAGTGAGTTGCCATCAAGGACAACACTTGAACCATAATGCCAACATACCATAGTTGGTGAAATCATGTGTTTGCAAGTTTGTAATTAAACCTTTCCATAACATGGATAGCCATGAGGAGGAGTTTGATTGTTCAAGTAATGTGATGCACGAGGATGAGATATTTGTTGAATTTCTAAATGATGGTCCCAATAATAATGTAGTTAAGATAGGAGACAACCTAAAACCCTCTTTCAAATATGACCTCATCTTATAATGGGGCTTGTTAGAGGGACCACTCAAAAACTAGGTTAATATATAAATAATCTATTCGAATATTGATAATTACTACATGTTAGGGTAACATAACTTGGTTAATAAAGGTTAACAGGCATTATATGAGTTGGAATAAGTGTTATTGGATCAAAAGCCTAAGACATTGGTGGAGGATCTTGAGCCTAGGCTTGAAGAGTAAACATTGCCCTCTTTCAATATAAAATATAGCTTTGATAAAAATATAAAATTAACTAAGACCCATCATTATGATTAGGAAAAACTTCCTCTTTCTCTCCCACCTTTAAAGACTATGTCTATGATGAAGGCATTGATGGGGCTTGAAATCCGTCAACCAAGAGGGTATCCCAGATGAAAAGTATCAATTATACTCTGCACCATTTGGTGCAGGAGCTATTCCATAAATAAGGCCTGACTACCACATGTTTGTAGAGGATTTCCTTGGCTAAAATGGTCAGCATAAGAGAGTAATGGACTGGTACTTTCATATGAACAAGTGGGAATGCCTTGTGAAATTTTCAGCTACAAAATGTATCAAGGTTCTTTTACTGAAAGGGAGGAAAAGGTGAGCCTTTGAAGGAGGGGCTATAATAATAATCAAGTAAAAACACCCGAGCATATACATATGAATGAATTGTTGATCAACCAACAATATAGTTCACACAGAAGCAATGATTGTTAGAACATATACAACACACCTTCAACAAGATAAGTACCAAATCCATCGAAATAGTTCAATTTCCTTAGTACAAATGAAAACAACATACATCGCAAACATTCAAAGAATAGTCTTACAATATTTACGATGTATGCATGAAAGTGTGATGGTTTAATGAGTTTCAAAATTAAGAAATATTTATAAGATACATCAGTAAGTGAACACCACTAGCTCCAATAGCGGAGCATTAAAGCAACCACTTGCTCCTCCAAAATAACTATCTTCCTCTCTAATACCTGGTAGGAGGAGCCAAGGTGAAAAGTCCTTTGCATGAGCTATGAGGGTGTATCTATAACAAATGGGGTGACTAATCACCTCCCTTATGACTCTTGGAATACCCTCATTACTATTTGACTTCTCTTTGACATTTCAACTACTTCATGACCTTTCACATTCTATACATGGCTCTTGGACTTCCACTTTACATTAAAATTACATAATCCACAAATGACGTGGCAAGTGATGACATGATACTTTAATAAGATGTGACAAGACATTGATGACAAAGACTGCATGATGACATGACAATGTCAATCCATTCTTGTTTCTGTTGTCTTTGAGTCTTCTTAAGAGATGGTGAAGTCTTTTCTTCTTCCTCCTTCATGTGGCTTAAAATTAGGGAGTCTTCGATGTGGTCTTTATTTCTAGTTATTGTCACAATATGGTGTCCCTTTTTTTAGCTTGACTGGTCAACTTTTCTTTGCGTCTACAAAGGTGTCTTCTAGTAGGATCTCCTTCTTCATCCCCTTCATCATTATCCTGTCACGACATGAAATGATACTTGCAATTGAAATCCACTCATGACGAGACGCCATCAACCCAATAAACCCCTAGTCTAACATGTTTCATGACAACCATCAATTGAGCTAGAACCAAGTGTCAGGCTACAAGACTAGCTCAAGGATTGCGCAGCTCAGGAGGTCAGGGGACAGGAATGAGCCTTGAGACTGCGTATTGTGCAGTTTAGGTAGGCCAGGGAAAAACAGCTAGACAATAGAAGGGCTCAAGGGGCCAAGTTGAAGGCTTCAGGCTTGAGGTTTCCCACTACATAGTTCTGGAGGGAGAAAGGCCAAGGGCTTGTACAATTTTCTCAGTTAAAGAGGTCAATTCTAAGGCTTATTCATGAGACTGTGTAATGCACATAGCAAGTCGATTGAAGGCAGAGACTTTGCAATTCTGGAGCTCAAGGATTGTGACTGAGCAATAAGAATACACAACATGTAATTCTGGAAGGCACGGACTTTGCATTGCATAGTGCTAAGAGGTAAATTCTAAGCTTGATGGCTAAGACTACATAATGCATAGTTTAGGAAGGCTAAGTGAGGCTAGGTTGCTTGGTCGGGAAGTTTTCCAGATTTGGCTAAGTGTGGGATCATTAAGGCCAAAGTGGAAAAGGAAAAAATATGAGCATGATCATGCACTTAGAATAATTGAAAATACAACACTAATCACTTAGAATACATGAACAACATAATCCCCCCCAAATGCGATGACTTTCCCCAAGTGCAACGCTAAAGGTACACTTTGCGACGACATTGACAACACTTGTGCGACAATGCTTTAAACTTTGGGAATGAGTGCGATACATCTCTAGATGATAAGCATGACTCATTAGCACAAATATTACCCCTTGAAGCAAACTAAAACAACATTTGTGTGATATGTGACACTTGCCATGCCAAAAGAAGACATATGCAACAGTAAGAGGAAATTGAAAACGACGCTTGTAAAATGCAAATGACATTGAAAAGAACACATGCTTGAACAAAGACAACATGAAAAAGACACTTATTACAGTGAAAAGAAGCAAAAGTGACTGTATTAGACATGAAAACACTTATGAAATTGAAGGTGCACAAAAGTGACAGTTGCACAAACTCACCAAATAGAAGAACAATCACAAGAAAAAGTGATGGTTTGTTGATGAAAGTGTGCACTAACTGTCGAAATAGGTGAAACATTTTCATAGCCACTGCCTTAATGGAATTGTGCTTTGCCTGTTCAAGCTTGCATAAAAGAATGCGCCCATGAAATTTTTGTAGACTAAGCATGTGTGAGCAAGTGACTTTGACACTTATCAACCGACTATAAAGTGATTATGGAACGAATGATCACAAGATCCACAGTAGGCTCCAAAATTCAAGTTAGACCAAATTCTGGAGGGTGTTTGTCATAATGAAAACATAAGGGTCTGTAGGAAATCTTTGTCTATATTTTCTTCCATATCCTCCATCAAATGGGTAGTATAAGGAGAGATCACCTAGTAATATTACTGTGAAAACATTGTCTACATTATGGGAGGTTGTTTTGGATCAAGGAAACACTCAATCCATCCTTGTAAGCCTAGGGGATTCCAAGCAAAAGGCTAAGGTTCTTGAGAAGGGTTGAGAAATGATTTGTTTAAGGGAATTGGATTCCAAGTAGCAACCCTCATCAATATTTAGGCCTCAACATTTGACTTATCTCCCTATGTGTCCCCTCCATATGTGATGAAGTAGGGATCAAAGGGCTTAGGTCATGAAATATATCAACATATTCTTGTAATTGAACACATTGTTGAGGACTTATGAGGCCCAAATATTAAGATGAAGACAAGAAAATGCATAAAACTAAAAGGTAATTATGCAAGGTTAGTCCCTGCAGTGACATTAAGCTCAATATGGTTATTAACATAGTATAACATACAATAGCAAGATGCATCTTCAGATGATTTTTTAATGAATCCAACAGTAAGTCCTTAAGTGGTAAGGTTTGGGAACATTATTAGGTTATGTTTCAAAATAGCTTTTTCCTCGCAAGATGATGGTTGGCCTTCACCATTCTTTCAATGGCAGAATGTAGAAAATGTATTGTCTTATTTTTTGTTATGGAAATAGAGGCTTCTTAGTTTAAAAAATCAGCCTCTCTCCTTCAATGCACAACTTAAAACAATTGATGACATTCATCGATGGTGAAATCTACCTAGCTTATATATCAAATATTTGTTTCCAAAGTATTTACAGAGATAGGAAACTCTTTAGGTCATTATTTGGAGGAAAACATGAATTTTATTAAGACTAACATACGAAAGTCACATAGATTATGGTTGAAATTGATTTTGGAGATGGATTAGTATTGGGAATGGTGATTTAGAATGGCTCAGCTATGGTTAATTTTGATATTAATTGTCATGGTGTCCCCTTAATATGTTTAGATGCCATTAACTAATTCATATAGCTAAATATTGCTCATTTCCTTTCAATAAAAAGTTAGGGTAAAAAATCACCTACTTCCAACATTTTAAATGGCCCTTCATTGACAAACACAATTTCTCCTTTGGAGGTTGTTATTTAAAAATTTGACTTGAATACCACAATGATAAAATATTTAGAAAGTCTCTGAAGGGACTAGAACCTAAAGATATTATTGAAGAATTTGTAGATAACTAGAACACTAATCACAAGGAGTTGACTAATCTTTTGAAGTGTCCTCAAGATAAACATATGTATTTGGAAGAATTAGCTCCCTTACTTGTTTTGGTGATTGGATATAAAGGAATGTCGGTGAATACCTAGGGATCTCCTTAGAAACCCTTGTTATATGGTATTGATGATGATGCTCAATGTAAGGAGACTTACGATGCAATGAACCTTCAAATTATGCCCCTAAGTTTCCTCCATAAGCTTGTCATATGAGTCTCTCCTTTAGAGTTCCCTACAAGGTGAATGGAGTTCCTATTTCATTTCTAAGTCATATTGACCTTGCTAACCAAAATGACTCACCTGAATATGAGCAAAAGTATAACTTGAAACAAATAAAACCTCCTCTTTATTAGAGGAAGGGAGGGTTAAGGATGTCTTAGCCAATAACCGAGTGAAAGGGGGGAAACAATCTTTTATATCTCAGGCTCAAGAGAAAGTAGCATTGGAAGTATGATCTACTAAGAAAAGTATAATAATGAGGTTAATTAGATGAATGGCCCTATCAAAATTTCATATTTAAATTTATTAATAAACTTATATAATTTCAATAATTGTTATAGACTTTTTCCTTATGATATATATATATATATATATATATATATATATATATATATATATATATATATATATATATATATATATATATATGCCAATGAAAATTGATGCCCATATATGTAACTATATGTATTATGGGGTTTTGTATAGAGATGTGAAATTTATATAGATATGAATAATATTATTAAGAACTAACATAGGTACTTCTTAGCTCTGGATTTACCAACTGTTGAGAAAAATGAAATCTCTAGAGGTGCAAACCTTTCCTCAAGCTTTGCACTCAAAAAAGAGATTTGCATCTTGAGATATCTCATTCCTCTTTGAGCTTGGTAGATTTAGAGTTAAGATAGATCTATGTTGGGATAAGGTTATTGATGAGGGAACTTTGTAGACTTGTTATTTTAGTTTATCATGAATATACATCCATATGCATTTCAGTAAGATGTTTTTTAATAAGATATTAATATTAATATTTAGTTTATATTATGTATACTCTTAGTAGGCTTAATGGTTAAGAATATGTGTTTTTTTCTCAAAAGCCACATGTTTAAATCTAGAGATATTTTAGAACATATAATTAATAAATATATAACAAATTAATAAATTTAATTAATAAATGTAGAATAAAAAATAAAAATATTTTTAATATAGAAATGTAAAAAATATATAAAAATAAATAGCAGCTAAAATAATAATTCATATACATGACTATCAAAATTTCATATTTAAATTTATTAATAAGTATACAAAAATTCAATAAATACAATAAACTATATGTATTATAGGATTTTAATAAAAGTAAAAATCAGAAAATATTTGTATAGAGTTGTGAAATTTATATAGATATAAATAATATTCTTAAGAACCAACATAGGTAAATCTTAGTTTTGGATCTATCAAGTGCTGAGAGGAATGAAATATCTCGAGGTGCAAACACTTCCTCATATTTTTCACTCAAAAATTTATTTGCATCTTGAGGGATCTCATCCCTCTCGGAGCTTAGTAGATTCATAGTTAAGATAGATCTATGCTCGCATAAGTTATCAATGAGTGCACTTTGTAAACTTGTTATTTTAGTTTATCTTGAATATACATCTATATGCATTTCATTATTAATTTTGTTCTTATTGTTGGATTTTACCATTGTGAAAATGGCCATGGCCTTATTATGATGTTTTTTAATAAATTATTGATATTAATAAAATATGTTTCTTTCTCAATGGTTGTGAGTTTAAATATGAAGTAAGTAGAGTAGGTGCATCTCCTTAGATTTTTATAATGAGATTACTGCACGAGGCATCATAGACAAATTTAGTGTATGGCTTAAATATCACCTTAAAAGTTTATTTTTATTGTTAATATCACTTTTTTCTTTTGAAATATTTCTTTTAAGCTATCATTTAACATTTCTCTAAAAATCTCCCAAAATTTAAGCTATCAATGATGGAGATACCTTCGTAAGTAAAATGCAAATAAAATAGTAGCTCTATATAACTCTCCTTAATATTGAAGAGATTTTGTAGGCTCACTATTGCCACCCATTCCTAGGTATTCCAAGATTGATGGAGAATAACACTTGTAAAATTTGATAAAAGTAAGGGATTATTTTTAGGACTTGAAATGCTTCTATATTTGTTATCATTGTTCAAACAATTACTAGCCCACATTTTTTCCATTACAAAGATCATGTTCAAACTTTTAGTTATCCCTAATTTATGTTTAATCATTCATAAAGTTTATACTATTTTTTCAAAAAAATTACAATTACAACCATGCTTTAATTTTACATTTAGTGAGTTCCAAAAACTTATATATGTCCTTATAAATTACACAAGTTTAGAGTCATCTTAATTTCAGATCTGCCAAGTGTCAAGAGAAATCGAATCTCTTGAAATACAAACCACTTTTAGAGTGAAAAAATATTTTATCCCTCTCAGTACTTGTAGATCCAGAGTTAAGATTGATCTTAGATGGTTTAATTATTATTTTTTATTAATGCTATTATGATATGCGTGCATAAATTTCTCTCCATTTTGTATTTAAAAAGAATTTCATACTTTTTATTTAAAATATATTCATTTATATATTAAAAAATATTTTAAATCATGTTTATTGATTTAAAATGTGAAACATATTCTCTTCTATAGTTGTGTAGTAATTGAATTTAAAGTTGTAATTTAACTTTTCTACATTTTAAGAATTTTTTTTAGTATATTCTTTAACTAATTTTACTTACTGGTATCAAATCATCACAATTAAATTATTGTCTAAACACATAAAATTAAATAAACATTTTTTTGCATAATGACTTCTCCTTGAATTATAATATCTTAACTCAAAAAAATATCAACATATTACCCATTGTTCAACGTTATCACGAATCTAAGTATAATTTTAAGAGAATTGATATGCAATATAATAATTTTCAAACTGTAATAATTGGGGTTTCACATGAATAATGCTTACCTTTAGAAGCTTCAAAGCATATGAAGGGGTAGATCGTTCAATGAAAAAAATGATGGGAAGATTTTAGGAGTCTATGATATGTTTCTTAATGGGAGCTTCCTGTAGATAATCTTTTGATGATGATGATGATGATGATGGTAAATCTATCTTCTGAGGATGAAGATGGTAAATTAAAGTTACAAATTGGTAATTCAGATCCTACAACTGTGACATCATTTCATAAAATATTTGAAACTTCAATTTTAGTCATAGGTTCAGTAGAATAGTTTAGGATATTTCGTCACACACATGCATATCTATGTATTTTACTTACTGTTAAAATTGCAAGATTGTGAATTGATGGAGATCACAATTAAATTAATTTCTAAACGAACAGATGACTTCTCCTTAATTTTAATATCTTAAAAATATTCTAAAAGAACAACTCAGAATTTAATTAAAAAATAATCAACATTTTACCCATTGTCCAATGTTATCACTAACATAAGTATCATTTTGAGAGAATTGATACATAATATACTAATTTTTAAACATTAAGAATTAGGGTTTCTGGTGCAAAGTGATTATTTCGAGAAGCTCAACAACATATTAAAGTGGAGATTATTCACAATGAGAAACAATTGTGGGAAGAGTTTCTAGGTGGATGAGATGTTCATTATTGAGAGCTTCATTCTGAGCATGATGGTGGTAAATTATGACAGATAATCTTCTGAGGCCTCCTGGCTTTTTTTCCTTACATCGGTAAATAACACTCAAAGCCCCAACCAAATCTTTCTCTTTGGAAAAAAAAAATAAATTCATTGGAATTTTATGCCTTTAAATAGGCTAATACCATAGAAAAAGCTATGGTTAATAATGCCATGGGAGAAATCATGGGTTCTGAAAATCCAAAACCTAAAAAAGTAAATTGACTAGTTTACCTCAATTTTGTTTTAATTATTAACTTTAGTTTAATTTATTTTATTTTTATGTAATTTGACCTATTCAAAATGTTTACATGATAAGGAAGGACAAGATTAGAACATGACATATAATATCTCTTCCATACTGAGCACCTCTGGACAAAAAAAAGAAAATAAAATAAAATAAAAATACCATCCATGGAAAAAAAGCAATTGATTAGCGTGTGTCATCCTTTGTGGTTAAAAATAAGTAAGATGAAAATATAACTCCCATATATATCCTAAGTAAAATGAAAGTATAACTACGAGATATATTGTAAGAGTAAGATTCAAAAGCAACTACACCTAACAAATAGATTTCACATGGGAGTTAGGTAGAGACTCAAGCCTAGCCACAACCTTAAGCTAACTATGATGACAATTCAAATTTGATTTTATGTGAGTGGGAAAAAAATCCAAATAAATGCACCATTTAGACATAAATATCAGGTTTTTAATAATTTCTATTATATATAAAAAAGATGTACATGCACTAAGGCATAATTTAAAATAATAAACCATTTTCATTAAAAAGAAACATCTTGTGGAATCGTGAACAAAACTAACCCAATTTCAGGAGTCCCAACCTCTAAACAGAAATATAACTAGTCAAAACAATTTTGTTGATGTATTCCTCATCGAGTGCGAGTAAAGAAGAAATTTGGAATGTAACAATATTAACAAAAAACCTTTCTAAGTTTAAAGATGTAAAAAGAAGGTATGTATTCAAAGCGAAGGATGTCATGAGAGAGTGCAGTAATGCATGCATCTATCTCCTTTGGCTGCATTTTGATTCTTTGTTTGATATGTTGCACGTGTTACTAAAAAAAATCAAATCAAATCTAGGAGTGAGTTTCGAAGGCTGCCTCACGAAACATGGTATCATTTTATTGACCACATCTCCCCATTATTAATCCTCCTCTCTCATTTTGTGTTTAACTACAAAATCAAATGTCCCGTTTGTCCTTCTCTTCTCCTCCCACTTGCATGTCCTACCTCCCTAGGAATCAACTTAGGGTGATATAGAGAGTATAAATAAAATATGTCAAATGAATACTAATTTTAGTTTATTAATTGTAGTATTGTTACAACAGCCTTCGTTCTCCTTTTTTACAGTTTTTTTGGGGCATTCAATGCTTTAGTAGGGTTTAGTTTATCTAGTTTAGTGTATGATTCATTATTAGGGTTTATTGTATTTAGTTTAATGTACAATGTCTTATTGGGGTTTGCTAAAGTTTATTATCAATAATACTCTTTTCAGTTCTATATGGTGCTGTCAATAACTGCCCTCTTCTACAGTTTCCTACTGGCTTTAAGCTCTCTCTCTCATTCTCTATTCAAAGTGCTTGCAATATGTAAATTTACAATCTGTCTAAGGCACAATGTTTAAATTTTATTGATGTTGCTACAAACCATCGTTTATGCCGATAATGCTTGCAATAAGTCATGCTCATCCCAATTTTTGGCCTCGATATAAATTTATATCTACAAAATATATGGTTCAGGATTATTGCACTGGTTTAACTTTTCATTATTGGTTGGAGATATCTCACAGTTCCTTATTAATTTGGTTTTAGTAGTGATCGACCAAGTCTAGTTTCAATGAAGTAATGTTTTAGTATACCTAGTTTTACAACCTTATGTCATGGTGACTTAAGTCCACAGTGAAGGTTGTGAGACACCGACGAGATTTCACCTTTCAAAGTTACTTTTACCTAGACTACACATACTTCCAATACTTAGTCAATTTTTCTTTAAGTTTTCACTTCTTCAACTATGAAGCAAAAATAACATTCATTCAATCTATCTTACTTTGAATCATTCAATTTTGCAATAACATCTATTTCAATATAAACATGACAAAAACACAATAATTCGATATCGCAAACTTTGAACAATTGAACACAAGTTTCAAATAGGAGGGGGAAACTCCCCAAAACAGTTTGCCCCAATCTTTTATTAAACTTATACAATATAATACAAAGTGTATTTTACAATTACAAGTGGCATGGTAGTTTCCTATTTTAACCAACAAACTCGTCCACCCAATTCTACCCAAGTTGTGCAACCTGCCATGCAAGTTTTGGCGAATTCATGCAACCTACCTACATGTTTTGTTAAAATTGTGTATTCCTTGCATGCACAGTGTGACGTATAAATAAACCCCAAAAAATTTTCCTAAAACAAAGACCAACAATCTGACCAACAATCTAGTCAGTTGTGTTGCCTCGCTAGACGAGCCCCACCTTGTCTATTCCTTCTTTGCTCCATCCTTCTGCCCTTGTGTGAAATTTTATTTTTCCTGCGATATCGCAGACTCATCTAAGTGCGATTGATGCCCCTATGATATACTTGGTCGAATTTCTTCTACCCTCCTTGGCCACACTCGTCACTTGTGTTTTTACACCACCTTGCCAAGTTAATTTATGTGGTTGATGCCCCTTTTTTTTTTGAGCCAACCCATAAGGTGTATTGAATGCCCCTGGGTTGACCTGTCTATGGGAAAATGGGTGCACACGTAGACCGACCTACCTATGGGTAGGCATATACCCCCGTTTGGCGGGTGCGCCCCTGCCTTGGTGCTTCACCATTCCTTGTTGCCCACACTATGACCTTTCAGTTGTTTTCTCATCATACACACTAACCACACTTAGTTTCTCACTTGATGTGTATTCCACATTGCATGCTACCGTGCTGTGACCTTGCTAGAATGCCTTTGCCTGTCATATCACATGTTCTCACTACGTCGTCGCATCGCTCGAGCGTGCTGTCTTTCTGTAGGCATACCCGTGGGCACAGGTCCTCCAAGTCGTGCATGCTATTTTCTCGAGTTGTACGTTAACTATATACAATAGAGTGCCTACGCCCCTCAACTCACCCTCCGATGTGTGCTCGTCGCCAAGTCGTCCTATTCGCTGATGTCGTATAGGTGGGCACCTTACCTTCGTGTGGGTGCGCCGATCCCCAACTCGGTCCAAAATTTGGTTTTTCGACTCTCCAAATGAGCATGACCAGTCATGGGTACCCATTGGATTTGGTGACAACTCGGGGCCCTAACGTTCTCCCCCACTTCAGAAAGGTTAACACCCTCAACAACACCATCTTAGTAAACTCCATTTCGAAGACCAAATGTCTCAAAGTGTCACCAGCTCCAATGTCAATTGTCCCTACTGCATGAAATCCATACCCTCATCACATGAACCTTCATCAAGGCTCATGAATCCATGTGGGTGAGACACCTCAATGTCACAGTCATTAGCCAAAACTTGTTGCTATCCTCCATACTTCCCCATATCATGGAAGGTTGCTCCCTCTAACTTGACTGTATTCTTTGGTTGCAACTCATATCATGCTTATCCATTGCACGTCGTCATCATGTGAACTAATACTACCATAGACTCAACTCCAACACATCTCAGTGCATCGAGCTCCCCCATGTATCGAACTAGTTTGGTAGGTAATCCAACCTTCACATCCAAACCATGAGAACGCACCTCCTCATGACATCGTTGGTTGTTTCTCCAGCACTTCATCACATATTCACATCGATCAAGAACTCTTCCCATCTCCATGCATCAAACCTTCAATAAATGCTCATCGTTCCATATCTAGGTCCATGAAGAAACTCTATCTCATATGTGATATGTTGCCTGTCAATGTTGTTAAAGGGAAAAGTATTCACTTGCCTCATTGTGTCCTCTATGTGTTGCCCATGGTCATAGACTAATAATCTCCATGTCTATAAAGAATGGCCAAGTCTCATAAACTCAACCCATGCCTAAGTTCTCCCAACAAGGCACCTCCATCGCTGCAAGCACCATCCAACTCCAGGGTGTCTCATCCCTATCGCATCCATCATGTCACTCCTCATGAATGTGAAAATTTGGAGGCCCAAATTTCTACTGCAAGAACTTATTAAGTTTCTCCTACTTGTTAATTTCCGAATCAAGTTACTTACTATTTCCCATAGTAAATATCAAACCAATACACTACAGTACACACCATTTAAATAATAAGCAGAAACAAGAAACTAAATAGGAAAGAGATACAACACATCTACACAATTATTTTTGGACAAATGTCCCTGGAAAAACCCAATGCGGGAAAACTGCTACAACAAGTTTGAGGGTTTTATTATTATGTAGTAGAAACTATGAGTACAATTCATTAGATGTCCAACTGGTTATCCTATACAGAGAGAAACTCGACAAAATAAGTAGTGTGGTGTTCTCACCCTATCATTGGAAGAATCTAGCTCTAATCTCGTTTGAATAGAGGCTTTGCGTCCCTTCTATGTCACCATCTGCATAGAACTACATCAACCCCATGTAGTCTCTACATCACCTCTGCTAGGGACTGCGGTCCTCCTCCTTCAAACCCTATGCTCACCAGAAAGTTCGATTTACAGCCTCCCGGTCTCACACCATATCTCCTGACTTCTGAAACTTGATTTCCTCAGCAGAAATTTGATCTCCCTCTAAGCTCTACGCTACCACTACATCAGCACTGCATGGGCCAACGTCAACCTCGCTCTAGACATCGATCTATCCTCTTTGTGTGTTTTCCAAGTGCCCCTCAAGCCCCTTCTTATATCTTTCTGTTGGACAACCAATGACCCAGATTATCTTCTAATCAATAGATTAGATCATTTTTGGCTTGATCCTCATCTTCTTTTAGAAGTTACACCGATTTTTTATATTAATCCCCATTAATTATTTTAATTTCCTAAGTTTAGACTTAGTGTCCCATTAAAAATAATTAATTATTTTAATAAAATTGTCTCTGGTTGGAATTTCCCAAAATGATTTCAAGGTATTGGAGAATGCATGTCTCTAAGCCTCCTTGCAAATCTTAAGACTTAGATTGCATCCAATGCTACTAGAAATCAACACTCCCTCTTAGCAAGGAATGCGCTCTAGGAATGCAACCTGCTGAGCCATCACTCTATTAGTGTTGATGTTTGACATCTCTGTCCACCAACTACTGCGAAAGTGTTGCATCTGTACCACTGATTTTACATAACCTCACGTTTTGAAACAATTCTATTATATACAAAAATATGTACATGTAGTACAACATAATTTAAAATTAACAAGCCATTTGCATTTTAAAAAAGGCATCCTAATCAAATCAATTTTGGATCGAATCGTTAACAAAAAACTAACCACAATTTCAAGAGTAGTAACCTCTAAATATAACTACAGTAAGTGAGAACAATTTCGTTGATGATTTCCTAATTAGGTACTAGTAATGAAGAAGTTTGGAATGTAACGGTATTGCCAGAAAATCTTTGTAATGTTAAACATATAGAGAATGTCTATGCAACAACTCTCAAATGATCTAAAATTCAAAGCGAAACATGTTTGGGGAAAACATCATCCACGACAAAAAATGATGAATCTCAAATGTACTTTTCTCAACCAAGTTAAACCATCTCAACTCCAGCTTCGAACCCTCTACGCTCAACACACACCAAAAATTGAAACGTTAGAAAAGCAAGAAAAGTAATTTTTAAGGATAGATGTTGGAGAGAAAATTAAGAAAATTTAGAAAAGAAATTTATAAAGATAGCTGATGGAGAGAAAAGCAAGAAAAGTTAGAAAAAGAAAGAAAAGCAATTTATAAAGATAGTTGATGGATAGAAAGTAATAAAAGTGATTTGTGGGAACAACTCTTTATATTGTATCTCCACTTTGACACGGTTGTTAAACCATTTTTTTGTGTACTATTGGAACTGATCCATATATCTGAGACTGAGTCAGAGTTTATCTGGAATCCTGAGTCCATATGTGATAGAGGAGGAGGGTTCGTCCTATGTCTGAGTCTGGCCTAGAGGAGGAAGGTGGCCTTTAGGGGAAATGGAATTGGAGCTCTCCTATGATGTTGACCACCTCTACTAGATGAAATTGAGTTGATGCATAAAGCAATCATGCTTTTGTCTTGCATGTATGCTTCTGTCTCGTGTTTCCAAGATTTTTTTTTTGTTTCATACCATCTGTTTCATGAGTTTCTAAAATAGAATAAAGTCAAATTGAGGAGTGAATTTGAAAGATTGCCTCTCCATTTTTGTTGCATGTTATGTTATATAAGCCAAACATGGTATCATTTCATCGAACACATCTCCTTCGTCATTAATATTCCTCTCATTTTGTGTGTAATTTAAAAAGAAAATGTCTCTTGCCTTCTCCCTTCTCATTCCATGGATTCGGCTTGGGGTTGATTTAGAGAGTCCTCCATTCAATTCTCCATGGTGCTGCCAATAACCGCCCTCCTCTACAGTTTCTTACTGGCATGAAACTCTCTACAGTTCTTGCAATATGTATATTTACAATCTATCTAAGGCATAATGTTTATCCTTTTATGATTCCTACTTTATTGTTGTTGCTACAAACAATCATTTATGTTTACACCCTAGTTTATGTGGATAATTCTTGTAATAAGTTATGCTACTCTCAATGTTTGGTATACATTTATATCTGCAAAATATATGGTTTGGGATTATTGTAGTAGTTTAACCTTTCATGATTGGGTGGATAGATCTCACATTTGCATATTAATTTGATTTCAGTAGCAGTTAGACATCAGCTAGACCCAGTTTCAATTAAATAATGTTTTAAAGTATGGGGCAATGCATCTACTTGACATAACTTTTGTTACATTCATCATTTTCTTAATTTATTTTTTTAACGTTAAATTGTGCTTAAATTTTTTTGGTTAGATTATTTATTTTAAGTTGAATCTTGGAGTATCCACAGTAATATTCATACTTGTCAACGTTTCAAATCTCAACAGGGATCCATCGTCAGGAAAATCACTGAATGCATAGAGTCTCAACCTTTTTTCTGAATCTTTATTTTCAAATAAATGTCTTTTATTGTGAATATATATATATATATATATATATATATATATATATATATATATATATATATATATTCAATGTTAGTAATTATCTTATTACATTATCAAAAAATTAAAGTTCTTCTAGTTTGTTTTTCAAATATGTGTTTTTTTTAAATTATAATTGGTTGTTATTCTAATTTAATATGTATCTGATTTTGTAAGTTTTTTATTACTAATTTAGATAGATTGATTTTAAATGACAATGAATCAAATGTTTATATAGATATATATGAATAATGATGAATTTTAGTTTTTAATATATGTTTATATTTATATTGTTTCTCTTGTATGTGTGTTCGCTTTATTAATAGTTTTTTTTTTAACATCTAATTAACATGTAAGGGGAGGCGGTAAGAAGATAGAAGGAGAGAGGTGGGAAGAGTGGGAAGGAGAGGAGAGATGGAGTGACGGTGTAGAGAGACATATAAAGGAGGGATGGATAGAAAGAGATAGATAGGGAGATAGGGGGAGGGGGTAGGGATGAAGAGAGAGGGAGGAGGAGGGAGAGAAATAAAGATAGGGGGAGAGAGAAAAAGAGGAAGTGATGGAGAGGGGGTAGTCGGAGAGAGAGATAGAGGATGGAGGGAGGCGAGGAAGGAGGGAGAGAGATAGTAGTGGGAGGAAGGAGGAAGGATTGGAGGGAGAGAGATATAGAGAGTGTGGAAAGGATGGAGGGCGGGGAGAGAGAGTGAGAGAACGAGGGAGAGGGAGGGAGAGAGAGAGGGAGAGAGAGAGAGAGGGGAGGAGATGGAAAGAGGAAGAGAGGGTGGGAAAGAGAGGGAGGAGATAGAGAGAGAGTAGTGGGAGGAAGGAGGAAGGGTAGGAGGGAGAGAGATAGAGAGAGTGTGGAAAAGAGGGAGGGAGGGGGAGAGAGAGTGAGAGAAAGAGGGAGAGGGAGGGAGAGAGAGAGAGAGGAAGAGAGGGTGGGAAAGGAAGGAGGGAGGGAGGGAGAAAGGAGGAGATAGAGAGAGAGTGCAAGAGGGAGGGAGGCAGATCATAAAAGGAGGAGAGGGAGGGAGAGATGGAGGAGGAGGAAGGGAAAGGGAGAGAGGGAGGGAAAAGGAATGAGGGAGTGGGGGTGAGGGAAAGCGTGTGTGAGAGAGAGAGAGAGCTAAGTGGGGTGAGAGGGAGAGATAGATTTAATTTGAGACAATGACAGAGAGCGAGAGAGAGGGAGAGTAAGGGAGAGAAAGGTGGGGGAGAAGAGAGAGAAAGAGAGAGGGAGAGGGGACTAGGGGAGAGAGTGATAGGGCAAGAGAGAGGGAGGGTTAGAGTGAGAGGGGGAGAGATAAAGTGAGTATAAGGTTGGGGGGAGAGAGATAGAGAGTAGGAGGGAAAGAGAGATAGAGATAGAGAGCTAAAGGTGGGGGAGTGTGTGTTTGTGTGTGTCTGTGAGAGAGAGAGAGAGGGAGAGGGAGAGATAGAGGGAAGGTACGTGAGAGAGAAAGAGGGTAAGGGGGGCTGAGTGAGAGAGAGAGAGATACAGGGAGAGGGGAGAGAGAGAAATGAGGAGAGGGAGAGAGGGAAAGAGAGAGGGAAGGAGATAGGGAGGGTGAGAGAGGGAGGGAGGGAAACAACGATGGAGAGAGAGAGGGCATGAGAGAGAGAGAGAGGTGGGGGTAGAAATATAGGGGGTAAATAGGGAGGGTTTGACGGAGAGCACAAGGGAGGAAGTGAGAGAATGGGGGGGGGGGGGAGGGAGCATGATGATGGAGAGTAGGAAAGGGAGCATAATAGAGAGAGAGGGAGGGGAGAGAGAGATGAGGGAAGATCATGAGAGCTTGTGAGACAAAGGAGGACATGGAGAAGGGGAAGTGAGGGAGAGGGAGAGAGAGATAGGGAGTGATGGGAAAAAATGGATGTTTGAGAGAGAGGGAGAGAGAGATATCGGGATAATAGGGATGGTTTGAGAGAGAGAGAGAGAGAGAGAGAGAGAGAGAGCATATGAAGAGGAGATTGAGAGAAAGGGTGGGGAGAGAAAGATATCGAGACCATGTAGAAGAGAGGAGGGAGGGAGGGATGGAAGGATTGAGAGAAAAGGATAGAGTGAAGGAGGGAGAGGTGGGGGAATAAAGAGACTAGTGGAGGAAGCAGATGGGGAGATAAATTGAAGGGGAAGGAGCATGAGATAGAGATGAGTTGGAAGAGAGTGGGGGGAGAAGGTGAGAGAGAGATCATGGAAGAGAGAGGGAAGAAGGAAGAGAGAGAGACACATAGTGGATGGTAAAAGCATATTTGCATCAATCCAACATAAGAATCAAAACAATTACTTCATATGTATCTCATGTTGCTAGAATTAAAAAATAATAAAAACTAAACAAATTATCATTATTTTAAATATTATCATTATTTATAAAAATAATTAATATCTAATTTAAACATACATACATTTAAAAAATATGGAATAAGATTCTTAACCATGGAGATCTACTTGCACTTTACATTGGAGAATCTTAATCTATAAATAGGTTTTGCTACAATCCCGTTGGAGGATACCATGCCTTATCAATACCACATGTCCAAAAAATCACAACTCACTTCATATGCCATTTTTTTAATTAATAAGTTTAATTAAAATGGCTAAAAGATCATAACTACTTTTGAGATAAATCTCAGCCATTGATTTGTGTATACTGCTATCAATATTCTAGAATATTCCATGGAAGTTAATTCCCTACTATTGATATTACTAGTGAAAACAAATAATACATGGTATTTAAATGATGGGTAAAAATAAAAATCAAAAGCCATGTGAAGGACACTTTTAAAAGGAAACCCATGATCAAGAATTTAATTAACCATCAAATTTATACCCTAGTAATTGATGCATTCAAAAACTTATGTTAAATAACAAAAGCTTACAAAAATTCATTTCCTCAAATTCAAACCAAAATATCCAAAACATAAAATAATTAAACAATGTTGAAAAAGATACAAAATAAAATAAAATACATTAATAAAAATATATCGATAAAATATAATATAGATAAAAATATATTAATAAAATATATGAATCAAAGTATATTACACTTACATTGAAAAGTGAAAAGATCATATTTTTTTTTTTTTGTAAATTGCAGTCAGTAAATCTGAATCATCCATGGAATAAGATTTTAATAATATGATTTATTTATAAACTACATTTTGAAAAGGAAAGTTAATATAACAAAATTTACAGATAAGATGTATTAAAAATTTACAACTCCTTTATTTTTTTCATACAAAATATTATATTTTATATAATAAATTTAAAACTTAAAATAAATATTTTAAATAATAAATTTGTATATATTATAAATGTGATATTTTTTAATGAATAAATAAAAGGAAAAAACTAATGCTTAGTAAAAAAGTGATATATCTCTTCACTTCAGTTAACTTGCTTTGAAAATATAATTATTTTTTTTAAATAAAAAATAACCAAATATAATTATTTTTTTTAAATAAAAATAATCCAAATAGATGCTGCAAACAAAACGTGATGTCAAATAGATAAGTGATATCATAATTTAAAAATAAATATTTTTGGAATAAAACATGACAAATAATTAATGGTTATTAAAATAAAATTTAAACAGCAATTCAACCCATTATAAATGTTACCCCAAAATACATTATTTCACAGAGATAAATTAGGTATTGCAATCATTGTGGAAATAAACCAGGGTTGACAACAACATAATACTATGTATTTGAACCAAAAAAGAAATAGAAATAAGAGTACTATAAACATTATTCTTTAGCAGGAATGTACACGTACATAATGCAAGGGTTATGAACATCAAATTAACGGTGAAGACAAAGAGAATGTAAGATGTGTAGAGGAGTCTGATAGTGCAAGGGTTATGAACATCAAATTAACGATGAAGACAAAGAGAATCTAGCATAAGATGTGTATAAGAGTGTGATAGTTGTCATCATGGTGGATGATAAAATAGGATTACTCATAATAATTAATATAGTTATATAAATTAAATGGCTCATAAAAATTGTTACCAATGATTAAAATAATAATGTGCTATTTAATTTATGTAATACTAAAGAGAGGGGGTAGAAAGAGAGTGGGCTAATAGGGAGGGTCTGAGGGAGAGCGCAAGGGAGGGAGGGAGACAATATGGGGGAGAGAGAGAGGGAGCATGAAGGTGGAGAGAAAGAAAGGGAGCATGAGAGAGATAGAGGGAGGGGAGAGGGAGATGAGGGAAGAGCATGATAGTGTGTGAGACAAAGATGGAAATGGAGAAGTGGGAGAGCGGGAGAGGGAGAGAGAGAGAGAGTTATGGGAAAATAGGGAGGCTTGATAGAGAGGGATAGAGAGAGATATGGGGAAAATAGGGACGGTTTGAGAGATAGGGCATGGGAGATAGAGAGAGAAAATAAGAAGGGGAGTCTGAGAGAAAGGGTGTGGAGATAAAGATATCAAGAACATGTAGAAGAGAGGGGGAGAGAGGGATGGAAGGATTGAGAGAAAATGATAGAGTGAGGGAGGGAGGAGAGAAAGGTAAAGGTGGGGGGATAAGGAGAGAGGGAGAGGAAGCAGATGCGGAGATAAATAGAAGTGGAAGGATCGTGAGATAGAGATGAGTCGGGAGAGAGTGGGAAGAGAAGGTGAGAGAGAGAGAGGGGGGGGTAGTAGGGAGGGTTTGAGAGAGAGCGCAAGGGAGGGAGGGAGAGAATGTGGGGGAGAGAGAGAGGGAGCATGACAGTGGAGAGAAAGAAAGGGAGCATGAGAGAGATAGAGGGAGGGGAGAGAGAGATGAGGGAAGAGCATGATAGTGTGTGAGACAAAGATGGACATGGAGAAGTGGGAGAGAGGGAGAGGGAGAGAGAGAGGGAGTGATGGGAAAATAGGGAGGGCTTGAGAGAGAGGGAGAGAGAGAGATATGGGGAAAATAGGGACAGTTTGAGAGATAGGGCATGGGAGATAGAGAGAGAAAATAAGAAGGGGAGACTGAGAGAAAGGGTGTGGAGATAAAGATATCAAGAACATGTAGAAGAGAGGGATGGAAGGATTGAGAGAAAATGATAGAGTGAGGGAGGGAGGAGAGAGAGGTAGAGGTGGGGGGATAACGAGAGAGGGAGAGGGAGCAGATGGGGAGATAAATAGAAGGGGAAGGTTCGTGAGATAGAGATGAGTTGGGAGAGAGGGGAAGAGAAGGTGAGAGAGAGAGAGAGAGAGAGAGAGAGATGGATGGTAAAAGAATATTTGCAACAATCCATAGTAGTAATCAAAACAATTACTTCATATGCATCTCATATTGCTAGAAGTAAAGAATAACAAAAACTAAACAAGTTATCAACATTCTAAATATTATTATTATTTATAAAGATAATAAATATATAAGTTAAACATGCATACATTTAAAAAAACACGGAATAAGATTCTTAATCATGGCGATTTACGTCCACTTTACATTGGAGAATCTTGATCTATAAATAGGCTTTGTTACAATCACATTGGACAATACCATGCCTTATCAATACCACCTGTCCCAAAAATCACAACTCACTTCATATGGCATTTTTTTTAATTAATCAATTTAATTAAAATGGTTAAAAGAGCATAGCTACTTTTGAGATAAATCTCAACCATTGATACTGCTATCAATATTCTAGAATATCCAATGGAAGTTAAGTCCCTACTATCGATATTACTAGAGAAACAAATAATACATGGTATTTAAATGATGGGTAAAAACAAAAATCAAAAGGCATGTGAAGGACACTTTTAAAAGAAAACCCATGATCAAGAATTTACTTAATAGGTGGGAGAACCCATCAAATTTACACCCTATTAATTGGTGCATTCAAAACATATTTTAAAGAACAAAATCTTACCAAAAATTATTTCCTCAAATTCAAACCAAAAAATCCAAACAGAATACCTTACGGGGAGTTGATTTCAAATTGGAACACTTTATGGCGAAATTAAACAATCCTGAAAAAGACAAAAAAATAAAATAAAATACATTAATAAAATATGATATATAGATGAAAATATATTAATAAAATATAATATATAGATAAACATATATTAATAAAATATATGAATCAAAGTATATTATACTGAAAATTGAAACAGTAAGTCCATGGAGTAAGATTTTATTATTATGATTTATTTATAAATATTACATCCTGAAAAGAAGAAGAAGAAGTTAATATAACAAAATTTACAGATAAAATATATTAAAAATTTACCACTCATTTATTTTTTACATATAAAATATTTATCTTTTAAATGGTAAATTAAAAAATTGAAATAAAATAAAATAAATATTTTCAATAATAAATTTGTATATATTATAAATCTTATAATCATTAAGGGATAAATAAACTAAGAAAAAAACTAATGTTGAATAAAAAAGTGATATATCTCTTCACTTCAGTTAACTTGCAAAATATAAATATATTTTTTTAAATAAAAGTTAACCAAATAGATGTTGCAAACAAAATGTGATGTCAAATAAATAAGTGATGTCTCATAATTTGGAAACAAATATTTTTGGAATAAAAGATGACAAATAATTAATGGTTATTAAAATAAAATTTAAACATCAGTTCAACAAATTATAAATGTTACTGTCAAATACATTATTCTGCATAGGTAAATTAGGTATTTCAAGCATTGTGGAAATAAACCAAGGTTGACAACAACAAAATGCTATTTATTTGAACAAAAAAACTAGGAATAAGAGTAATATAAACATTATTCCTTAGCATGAATGTAAATGTGCATAATGGGTTATGAACATCAAATTAACGGTAAAGACAAAGAGAATGTAGCACAATCAAACAACATAATGCTATGTATTTGAACAAAAAAATTAGGAATAAGAATACTATAAACATTATTCCTTAGCAGGAATGTAAATGCCCATAATGAAAGGCTTATGAACATCAAATTAAGGGTGAAGACAAGGAGAATGTAGCACAATCAAACAACATAATGCTATGTATTTCAACAAAATAATTAGGAATAAGAGTAATATAAGGGTTATGAACATGAAACTAAGGGTGAAGACAAAGAAAATGTAGCACAATCAAGAATTGGTAGAGGAGTGTGACAGTTGAGAGCTTGGTGGATGATAAAATAGGATTACTCATAATAATTAGCATAGTTATATAAATTAAATGGGTGATAGAAATTGTTACCAGTGATTAAAATAATAATGTGCTATTTAATTTATGTAATACCAAACCTTTGTAATGGGAAAATAGAGTAAAAGTCCCAAATACAACTCACAAAAATTGTGTATATTTTTAAAAATATTCTCAAATTATGAAATTTAAATCAAATATACATTTTATTATAATAAAAGATATAAATTTTAGTAATCATTTCAAAATAGAGGATACCTATGGCCGTAATTAAACTTAGTGATTGAGTAAAACACTTTAGGTTGATAAACTTAGTGATTGCGAGTAAAACACTTTATGCACCACAAAACCCTAGATACAATAAACTAGAGTAAGCCCATGAATACATAGAAAAGAGCTATATAGATGAAGATTAGCAGATGCATAAATAATTCTCACTTCTCCACTTTGAATCGATCTCGAGTGGAAGCCAAAGCCAATGCAAAGATAGGATTTGTAAGAAGGAAAAGGGTGAAGGCCAAAAATGTAGTGTTGATATTGTTTTCAATTGCAAATTGATGCTGGGTGCAAAGTTGCACAATCACCAATGATATTGAAATTTGTGCATGGTATCTTTATGCCAATCATTTGTTTTTCCTTGGTTGAAATTTATTTGGATTAATAAATTTTGAGAATATTTCATAATGTAAATAAAAGAGGTTTGGATTAATAAATTAGTTGTTTGACCTTTTTTTATAGGGATTTCACTTGTGATAGTTTCTTATGATTGATTGTGATTTAAATAATAATGTATATTATTTAAATTAGATATCAAATATTAGTTCAATATATGTATTATAACAATAGTTTAATGAGAGCATCACATCACTCATGAAAATCGCAAGAAAAAGTGAGGGACGGTTGATGAAAGTGTGCACTAACTTTTGACACATGTGGAACATTGCATAGGCACTGCCTTGATGGACTTGTGCTTTTCCTGTTCAAGCTTGCATAAAAGAGTGCACTCAAAAACTTGTTGTAGAATAAGAATGTGTGAGCAAGTGACTTTGACACTTATCAACAGACCATAAAGCGATTGTGGAATGAATGATCAGAAGATCCAAAATAGGCTCCAAAATTCAAGTTAGACCAAATTTTCGAGGGTGTTTGTCGTAACGAAAACATAAGGCTATGTAGGAAATGTTTTTCTATATATTCAACGATATCCTCCATCGAATGGGTAGTATAATGAGAGATCACCTAGTAATTCTATTGTGAAAACATTGCCTACATTAAAGGAGGTTGTTTTGGATCAGAGAAAAACTCAGTCCATCCTTTTAATCCTAGGGGATTCCAAGAAAAAGGCTAAGATTCCTGAGAAGGGTTGAGAATTGATTCAGTTAAGGGAATTGGATTCCAAGTAGAAGCCCTCATTAATATTTAGGCCTGAGCATTTGACTTATCTCCCTATTTGTCCTCTCCATATGTGATGAAGTATGGATCGAAGGCCTTAGCTGATGAAATATATCAAAATATTCTTGTAATTGAACACATTATTAAGGATTTATGAGGCCCAAATATTAAGAAGAAGGCAAGAAAATGCGTAAAACTAGAAGGTACTTATACAAGGTTAGTACTTGCAGCGATATTAAACTCAATATGGTTATTAACATAATATAACGTACAATAGTACGATGCATCTTCAAATGTATTTTAAATGAAGCCAACGTTAAGACCTTAAGTGGTAAGGTTTGGGAACATTATTAGGCTATGTTCCAAAAGATATTTTTTCTTGCAAGACGATGGTTGGCCTTCACCTTTCTTTCAATAGGGGAATGTAGAAATGATGGGATCTAGCACACACTCCAATGTATGACTTAAAATAGAGTCTGTCTGACATTATTAATTAATCCAGATTTGGTTTATTATCAGGCTTTTAATCACTCTTATAATGAATGGATATTTCCTGTGGTGGTTGCAATCATTTATGGCGGAGTGTAAATGTGACAGCTGACCTGTCCTGCCTTGATCCTCATTTCCCACTAGTTCACTTCAGAAAAACCCATTGGCCTTTTGTCATTTCAACACTTTTGTTCTGCTATGTGAGCTCCGCAAGGGTTTCTATGGTGTTGGTCTATTTTGGTTATGTCTGCGAATGAATGTTGGACTACAGGCTTGCCTGTCTTGTTGGCGACTTTGTTCTTTGTTGTGTGGTCCTATCACACGTTATGGAGGTTGGTTTATTTGTTTCCTGGGCACAATTTGTTATTTCATCTGTTCAAACATGGAATCGACCACTGGTTAGTATTGTCTGGCTTCCAACTTTATTGTCCTGTTGTTTGTTACTTTGCTACGGCTCTGTTGCTAAAAAAATTTTGTTACCCTCTTCGTATGCTCATGTTACAGGCATAGTGGCTCACTCTGCTATGACTTCCCAGGTAGTTCATATTTCCATGCTTTACTTCTGTTTTCAACTGGTTCCAATGCTAACAAATGTTTTACTCCTTCATCTCAGGTAACTCCCATGTTTTGTGGCTCACTAGCCTGTGGTTTCCTTCTACAAACACATTCCCAGGTAAGGTTTTGTCCTCCCCTTGCCTGAACTATATCTTTGTTCGTTTTCTTTCATGTGAGGTCTGACTAACAGTTGCTTGTCGTGGCTTTGCAGGTCAAGACTCAACCTTGGACATGGGTGGCTACAATTCTTCAGTTCTCAAACCCTCTGATTCTTTCCTGGTAGGCTTTGTCACCATAGCCTTGCAGGTTGTCACTAGGGTTTGTAGTTTTTGTTCGTTGGCTGCGCTTCATTGTTCAGTTGATTGGCTCTTTCTCGTGTTGTTATATGACCTTGGCTCACCTCTGTTTACAGTGCTGGTTTGGTAATTTGTGTTCGTTGAACGTTTTAGTTGGACACGAGGGTTACACGATGTCAAACCCTTGACTAGGGTCTGCTCTATCTCTTGGTCATTGTTTCTTCTATTTATTCCGACAATGTAATACTAGACTTTTATGTAATAACAATCATATATTTTTCTGTTTTGTTGGAAATGAAAATAAATGGTATTTAACAGACTGTAATGAATTAGTTATGTTTGGGGTTTTTCCAACCGATATTCAGGTTTTGATTTTCTTGTTCAACTGTTTTGTTGTGTTGATTTTCTTCTGGCCACAAGCTTGTTCAATGTTTTTCCATTCTGGTCTTGGAAACTTGTATGCGTTAGATAGTATTGTGTTCCTTAAGAGAGGAAAAACGTAAAGTTGTATGCCTACACTTTGTTTGTCATTTCTGAATTGTTTAATGATTGAGAAATATAGATACACAATATGAAGACAATATTATAGATCGATGGATGATAAATTTGTTCTCTTTCTTTTTTTATTACTTGTATGCAAAAATGCTTAACCTTGTCAATGATTTTCGATGTTACATTTATGTTCTTTGTCTATAGTTACTTGAACTATGTAGTTACTTTTTCAGTTGTAAGTCTTATAGTTACATAACTATTCAAGTATTCTATTCTGCCTATATGGCAAGATTTTACATTGGACACATTTGTGTTTTTCCTTTAAAATGATAGAGAAATTATTAACCTACAATTGATTAAAAATAAACAAATAAGTGACCCTAACTGACCAAACTGTCCTTGACTAATACGAAGATTAAAAACAAAAGGAAATTCCTACATCCTACTTTGACAAACTAATCATAAAGAAAACCAATATGCTAATATAACTCCCCACCCTGCTAGAGACCAACACCCGGTCATGGTGCCCTAGCTGGATGCTCCTGCATCAGGCTCCCGAGGCAAAAAGAAATCATGACTCCGGTCCATGAGCTTCTCGACTGAAAAACCTCCCTGCTCAATATGCCTAGCATCAAGCCATGAATTGTCCTCAATAGGACGATTCTTCCACTTGACCAGGTACTACAGATATTCCTTCCTTTGAGTTCGTTTGGCCACCTGAGTGTCAAGGATTCTCTTGATCTCGAGAGGTTGAACGTAAGGCATCTATCTCATCCACATTTCTCCTCCCTCCTATGTATTCCGTGTAGGTCGTGTGGTTCTGTCTTCTTATTATGGGTCAGCAGTGTAAGGAAACAGGTCTGCCACATTAAAGATGGGTGAAATGCCTATCCCTAGTGGTAGCTATATCTCATAGACATTCGCTGAAACTTTCCGGAGGACTTTGCAGGGGCCTATCTTCTTATACTTCAGCTTATTGTATGTAGCCCTAGGGAAGCGCTCCTTGCGGAAATGCTCAAGGACTTCATCTCTTACATTGAACTGTACTTCCCTTATTTTCAAATCTTCTTGCTGCGTATACTTTTGGCTGTTGTCCTTCAATTTAATTTTCACTTGCTCATGCAAATCTCTCATCGCGTTAGTGAAATCTTCCCCATCTGCGCTTCGGCTTTCTTGCTATCTGAGATCTCGCAACTCATGCAATCCACTAGGATGCATGTTGTAGAGGATCTGAAATAGACTGTAGCTTGTTCTGCGATTAGGCGCGTCCTTATGAGCGAATTTTGCCTATGGAAGCACTTGATTCCACATCTGTGAATTCTCACCAATCAAGCTTCGTAGCAGGTTTCCCAGGCTTCTGCTTAACACCTTTGTTTGTTCATAGGTTTACGGGTGATAAGCAGAACTGTAACTCAACTGTGTGTCCACCTTCTTCCACATGGTACACCAAAAGTTCCCTATAAACTTCACATCCATGTCCAAAAGAATAGACTTAGGCAAACCATGTAGACTGACAATCTTCGTGAAAAACAAGTGGGACACATGAGTGGCATCACTGGTTTTTCTACAAGGATAAAATGCTCCATCTTCAAGAATTTGTCCACTACCATCATTACCGAGTCATAACCCCCTTGTGGACTAGGTAGACCTAAGACAAACTCCAAGGTGATTGAGTCCCACGGTCTGCTTGGAACAGGCAATGGTGTATATAGTCTGGTGTTTTGATTGTGACCCTTTGCCAACTGGCACACTTTACATCTCGTCATAAATTGTTGTACATCCCTTCGCATTCTTAGCCAAAAGTAAAAGTGACTGAGCTACTCGAGTGTCTTGTCTATGCCAAAATATCCGACTAGACCTCCACTGTGCTTCTCCCGAATAATGTTCTCTCTCATTGAGCAGTTAGGAATGCATAGTTGTCCTCCTCCAAACAAAAGTTTCTCTTACAACTTGTAGTCCAGCCATGGACTACTATCTCTCACCAAGGGATTCTAACATGCCTCATAGGCCTCCTTAAAATCCATGTCAGTCTGGTATAAATCTTTCAAGTGCTAAAAACCAAGCACTTGTACACTACTCTCCTGAAAATGTAAGGCCCTCCTACTCAACACATCCACCACCTTGTTGGCCTGCTCGCTGATGTGCTTCAACACAAAGGTGAAACTCTGCAAATATTCCACCCACTTGGCATGTTTGTGATTCAGCTTGTGCTATTGCATCACATATTGTAGTGCAAAATTATCCGAAAACAACAGAAATTCATTTTCCAGCAAATAGTGTCTCTAGTGCTTCAGCGCCTGGATGACAACATAGAACTCCTTGTCGTAGGATAAATATTTCTGCCTGATTTCATTTATCTTCTTGCCAAAAAATGCAATAGGTTTATCCTCCTAGCTGAGTACAACTCCAATGGCCATACCGCTAGCATCACAGCGAACCTAAAAGAGCTTTTTAAAATACGGCAATCTCAGGACCGGTCTCTTTGTGATCTTCTTCTTTAGTAGTTGAAAACTCCTCTTCACTGCATCGGTCCATCAAAAAGGCTGACTGGCCTTTTTAATAGTGTCCACATAGGTGGACAAATTTCGCTAAAATCTCGCCAGCCCATGAGAACTACATACCTAAAATAATCTTTTTGGGGATGGCCAATTGACTATTGCTGCAATATTTTTGGGATCCATCTTCAGCTCATTTTCTGCTATTACAAAGCCCAAATAAATCAACTCTCTTTGTAGAAAACTACACTTTTTCGGATTTATCAGCAACTTGTTTTGCTACAAGTTTTCCCACACTTTTTGAATATGTTGAAGGTGCACCTCCCTTGTCCTGGTGAAAATTATTATATTATCCAGCTAAACTATCACAAATTTTCCAATGTATTATTTCAGCATTACATTAATTAACTGCATAAATGTACTAGGTGCATTGCTCAGTCTGAATGGCATAACTAGCCATTCATACAATCCCTCATTTGACTTGAAGGTTGTCTTCCACTCGTCCCCCTCCCGAATTTGGATCTGATGATACTCGCTCTTCAAATCTATCTTAGAAAAATATGCTGCCCCACTTAGGAAATCCATAATGTCGTCCATCTGTGGCAGTGGAAACCTATACCGAATGGTGATTTTTTTGATGGCCCTCGAGTCTGTGCACATCCGCCACTCTCCTCCTTTCCTGGGAGCAAGAACCTCTGGAACTACACAAGGGATCAAGCTCTCCCTTATCAATCCTTTGTCTAGAAGTTCTTGCACCTACTTTTTAATCTCCTCATTATCTTTGGGGCTTATCTGATATGTTGCCTTATTTGTCAAGCTTACTCCGAGAATGTAGTCAATATGGTGACTTATGCTTCTTTTGGGGGGCAGTTTATCTGGCAGGTCATCCACCACTATATCCGTAAACTCCTGCAACATCTGCTGAATTTCTAGGGGCAAATCTGACACCTTTGTATGCAACAGTATCATTTTTTCTCTTCTTACAACTGCATAACATACCTTGCTATCCTCAACTTGTTTCAGAAACTATTTTCAGTTGACGAACAATGCTCTTGATGCACTTGTCCCTATTGTTCCTTACTCCTTGATGGGCACAAGCGTGTGCTTGATTCCATCGTTGACAAACTTATAGTAGTTTGTCAGTCCGTCATGTACCACCTTTCTATCATACTGCCATGGCTGGTCTAGCAGTATGTGACATACATCCATCGACATTATGTCACAAATGACCTTATCCTTATATCCACCTATTTGAAACTCCACCTCCCATTGCTCATCTACAAGCAACTGATGGCCTTTTTGTAGCCATGAAACTTTGTAAGGGGTGGGATGTTTCAACTGCTTCAATTCCAACTTTTCAACCATCCCTATGGCCAGTAAGTTATATGCACTACCACCATCAATAATTAGCTTACAACACTTACCATGTGACTTACAAACTATCTGAAACAAAGCTTTCCTCTGTGTTTGTTTGGTGGTTTCTTTGGCTGGTTTCAACAACACCTTATTCAAAACCAATGCTTCCCCTCTTTCTGGAGCATTTTCTGCTTCTTGGGGAGGTGCATTTGCTTCTTCTAGTTAGGAAACATACACACCCCTTTATCCAGCTTGATCTGCCTCAGGCACTCAAATGATCTGTGTCCCCACTTATGACACCTGTAACAATGGTAACCAGCCCCTTTACCTCCACCATTTCCCCTGCCTCGCTGATATGGCCTACCTCCTCTTATGCTATCCCCTTTTCTGTTGTTCCGGAGGCTTTGGAACTATCGCCTTCCTCATTACTGTTAGCAGTTCACCCTATAGGACTAGCCTCTTCCTCTACCAGTTCCTCATCCTCTCCTGGCATTTTCCTTTCTAGTAATTTTCTCTTCAGCTTTCATAGCATTCTGATATGCTTCTTCAATGTTCTTTGGAGACAGAATACTAATTTCATCTAAAATTTCTAGCCTTAAACCATTTACATACCTGGTTGTTTTCTCTAGGGTATCCTCTGTATAACCGGCCCTTAAGTTCACTCAATAAACACTTCAGTGCGCTCCCTTACAGTCATTCCTTTATGTTTCAGATTCTACACTTGCCTGTGTAGTGCAATCTGATAATCTTTAGGCAAAAATCTGCCCTTCAACTTGGCCACCATCCTTGACCAGTTTTTTATCTGAAGCTTGTTCAATCTCCTTCTCTTTGTTTCGACACTGTCCCACCACAGAGCTGCGTGTCCCTTCAACTTTGTCGCAGCGAACTTAAGTATGCAGTCTTAACTGACCTCCTCACACTCGAAATATTTATCCAGCTCACTGGCCCAGTCCAACAGAACCTCTGTGGACAGGCTACTGTCATAATTTCGGAGTTCTAGTTTGGATTTACTACTTGCCATTAAGATCGATCTCAAAAATCTCATTTCTGGGCCCTCTCCATCCGATCCATCTATTTTCGCTTTAGCTTCCTCTTTGCTATCATCACCTGCGTCTGGCTCCCTTCTTCTCCCAACTTCAACTGCCTCTAAACGGGTAGTAAGAATCCTGATCTCCTCTCTCAGTCCTTCCTCTGCTATCACTGAAAACCTTTGCTACGACCTTGCCTTCCTAACTCCATTTCTCTCATTGACTTCAAAACTCTACTCTGATACCATTATGATGGGACCCAGCCCACACTCCAATGTATGACTTAAAACAAAGTCAATGTAGTGTTATTGATTAATCCAAATTTGGTTTATTATTAGGCTTTTAATCACTCTTATAATCAATGGATATTTTCTGTGGTGGTTGCAATCATTTATTGCAGAGTGTAAATGTGACAGCTAACCTATCCTGCCTTGATCCTCGTTTCCCGCTAGTTCACTTCAGCAAAACCCTTTGGCATTTTGTCATTTCGACATTTTTGTTCTGCTATGTGAGCTCCGCGAGGGTTTCTATGGTGTTGGTCTGTTTTGGTTCTGTCTGCGAATGAATGTTGAACTACAGGCTTGCCTGTGCTGTTGGCGACTTTGTTCTTTGTTGTGTGGTCCTATCACGCATTCTAGAGGTTGGTTTATTCGTTTCCTGGGCACAATTTGTTATTTTGTCTACTCAAACATGGAATCAACCACTGGTTGGTCTTGTCTGGCTTCCAACTGTTACTGTCTTGGTGTTTGTTACTTTTCTACGGCTTTGTTGCTAAACTTTTTTTGTTACTTTCTTCATATGCTTAGGTTATAAGCATGGTGGCTCGCTCTATTATGACTTCCCAGGTAATTCATCTTTCCATGCTTTACTTATGTTTTCAACTGGTTCCAATGCTAACAAATGGTTCGCTCCTTCGTCTCAGGTAACTCCCGTGTTCTGTGGCTCACTAGCCTGCGGTTTCTTTATACAAACACATTCCTAGGTAAGGTTTTGTTCTTCCCTTGCCTGAACTATATCTTTGTTCATTTTCTTTTATGCGAGGTCTGACTAACAGTTGCTTGTCTTGGCTTCGCAGGTCAAGGCTTGACCTTGGACATGGGTGGCTCCAATTCTTCGGTTCTCAAACCCTCCGGTTCTTTCCTGGTAGGATTTGTCATCGTACTCTTGTAGGTTATCACTAGGGTTTGTAGTTTCTATTGGTCGGCCATGCTTCAACGTTCGTTTGATTGGCTCTTGATTGTGTCGCTATACGACCTGTGCTCACCTCTGTTTATATTGCTAGTTTGGTAATTCATGTTCATTGAACTTTTTAGTTGGACATGAGGGTTTCACGATGTGAAACCCTTGACTAGGGTCTGCTCTGTCCCTTGGTCGTTGTTTCTTCTATTTATTCTGACAATGTAATATTGGACATTTATGTAATAACAATCATATATTTTTTTGTTTCTTTGGAAATGAAAAGAAATGGAATTTAACAGACTATAATGAATTACCTTTATTTGGGGTTTTTCCCATCCATATTCAGGTTCTAATTTTCTCATTCAACTGGTTTGTTGTGTTTATTTTCTTCTAGCCACGGGCTTGTTCACTGTTTGTCTGTTCTAGTCTTGGAAACTTGTATGCGTTTGATAGTACTCTATTCCTTAAGAGAGGAAAAACGTAAATTTGTATGCCTGCACTTTGTTTGTCATTTCTGAATTGTTTAATGATTGAGAAATATAGATACACAGTATGAAGACAATATTACAGATGGATGGATGATAAATTTGTTCTTTGTCTTTTTTTATTACTTGTATGCAAAAATACTTAACATTGTCAATGATTTTCGATGTTACATTTATGTTCTGTGTCTACAGTTACTTCAACTGTGTAGTTACTTTTTCAATTGTAAGTCTCATAGCTACATTACTATTCAAGTATTTGGTTCTACCTATTCGGCAAGATTTTACATTGGACACATTTGTCTTTTTCCTTTAAAATGATAGAACAATTATTAACCTACAATTAATTAAAAATAAACAAATAAATGACCCTAACCGACCAAACTATCCTTGACTAATACTGAGATTAAAAATAAAAACAAAGTCCTACATCCTACTTTGACAAACTGATCATAAAGAAATCCAATATGCTAGTATAACTCTCCACCCTGGCAGAGACCAACACTCAGTCCTGGTGCCCTAGCTGGATGCTCCTACATTAAGAAAAGACATTGTCTTCTTTTACATTATGGAAATAGATGCTTCTTAATTTAAAAAGTTGGCCTGTCTCCTTCAATGCACAATTTGAAACAATTGATGACATTCATCAATGGTGAAATCTACCTAACTTACATATCAAATATTGGTTTTCCAGAGTTTTTATAGAGATAGTAAACTCTTTAGGTCATTATTTTAAGGAAAACATGAATTTTATTAAGACTAACATTATGACAGTCACTCAGATTATGGTTGGAATTTATTTTTGATATGGATTAGTATTGGGAATGGTGATTTAGAAGGGCCCACCTATGGTTATTTTCAAGCTTGATTGTCATGGTGTCCCCTTAATATGTTTATATGCCATTAACTGACTCATATAGGCAAAGATTGCTCATTTCCTTTCAATAAAAGGTTAGGGTAAAAAATCACCTACTTCCAACATTTTAAAGGGTTCTTCACTCACAAAGAGCATTTATCCTATTGAGGTTGGTATTGAAAAAATTACTTGAATACTACAATGATAAAAGCTTTAGAAAGTCTCTAGAGGAACTAGAACCTAAAGATATTATTGAATAATTTGAAGATAACTAGAATTCCAATCACAGGGAGTTGACTAATATTTTGAAGTCAACTCAAGATAAAGATATGTGTTTGGAAGAATTAGCTCCTTTACATGTTTCAGTGATTGGATATAAAGGAATAACGGTGAGTACATAGGTATCTCCTTAGAAAATATTGTTACATGATCTTGATGATGATGCTCCATGTAAGGAGACTCACAATGCAATGAACCTTCAAATTATGCCCCTAAGTTTCCTCCATAAGTTTCTCACAGGAGTCTCTCCTTCAAAGTTCCCTAGGGGGTGAATGGAGTCCCTATTTCATCTCCAAGGCATATTGACCCTGCGAACCAAAATGACTCACATGAATATGAGCAAAAATATAACTTGAAACACGTAAAGCCTCCTCTCTATTAGAGGAAGCGAGGGCTAAAGATGTCTTAGCCAATAACCTAGTGAAGGGTGGGAAACAATCTTTTATATCTTAGGCTCAAGAGAAAGTAGCATTGGAGGTATGATCTACTAAAAAAAGTCCAATAATGAGGTCAATTAGAGCAATGACCCTATCAAAACTTCATATTTAAATTTATTAATAAACATATAATATTTCAATAATTGAAATAAACTTTTTCTTTATGCTATATATAGATGAAGATTAGAAGATGCATAAATAATTATCACATCTCCACTTTTAATCAATCTCGAGTGGAAGCTAAAGCTAAGGAACATATATGATTGTAAGAATTAAAAGGGTGAAGGCCAAAAATGTAGTTCAAATTGATGTTGGGTGTAAAGTTGCACAATCACCAATGATATTGAAAATTGTGTATGGTATCTTTACGCTGATCATTTGTTTTTCCTTAGTTGAAATTTATTTCGATTAATAAAGTTTGAGAATATTTAATGATGTAAATAAAATATTTTAATTGTTTGACCTTTCTTATAAGGATTTCACTTGTGATAGTTTCTTATGATTGATTGTGATTTACAACAATAATGTATATTATTTAAATTAGATATCAAATATTAGTTCAATATATGTATTATAACAATATTTTAATGAGAGCATCACGTCACTGATGAAAATTAATTTTTATGGGTCCATAGGTCCTAGATCTATGACTCTAATACCAAGTGTGGGGACACTCCCTCTGATGCCATTTTTTTTTACTAATCAGAAATTAGGTTACTCGGTATAGGGAGAAATTACTATTTAAGTTACAACACTATAATAATAAGTAAATAAACATTCTAATCAGCTAGTCATTTGTTAGCCATGACCATTATAAAATTTCATCAATATTGAAAACACATAAATTTGAGGCACATACATCAATAGTCATATTTTGAAATTCAATCATCGTGACATTCACATTACATTCCACTAATTATAGATACATCATTAATCATATAACAAAAATTATTAATACACAATGTACCATTCACTAAGGAGTGGAGTTTCGGTTCTTGGATTGACTATTGTTTGCTCTCCCTTGCCGTCATCCATGTACATGTCTTAATGTTGATGTGTTATGACCAAATGTTAATGACTCATTGGTTTACCTCCTAGCCTAATACTTATGCACTCTTCTAACTCGTGGACCCCCGAGATGCAAAGGGGCTATAAGATAGTGGGGAAGTTATAGCCAATGGAGGAGATCAATCTTTGCACAAGAGTCCCCCTCTCAAAAGAAATCCTCCACTATAATAAACTGAAAATAATCATAATCACTATCAACATATATATAAAATGACAAAGAAGGTTTAATAATAGAAGAGATGGGATTGATAAAATGATACCATGCTTGGCATATACAACATGTATTGGAAATGGAGAAAGTCCCTTTGATAATCTAAGAAACTCATTCTTAGATTTGATTTGATTTTATTTTAGTAACACGTGGAACAAAAGAGGGAAAAAAAATTAGAAATGCAGCAAGAGGTGAGTTAACATGACAAGAGAGATGCATGCATACCTAAAGCAAGGATTTACATTAATTTGTTGAGGTTTTGACCAACAATAAATGATGTCAAATTCTTCATTCCTTGCATTGGCATCGATCTTTTTTTTTCCATGTTTGGTATGTTGTTGTGAATGTGGTAGGCAGGTCCAAAACAGGATTTCAAATAACTGTTAACATATTAGGGTAGACCACACCAAAAAAATATGAATTTTAAAAAGCTATGAAATTTTAAAAGAAAAGAGAGAGTAGAGGAGAGAAGATTTAAAATTTAAAAATGCTGAGAAAAATATTTAACAGGGAGAATATGAAATTAAAATTAGCTTAAAATGCAATACATACCATTTCTGGGAAAAAAATCCATTAAGAAGCCCATTGACATCTAGCAAAGTATCAAATAAAATTTAGGAGTTACTTTGAAAGGTTTCCTCACCTTTTTCGATGCATCTTGTGATATACAAGCCGAAATCCGTATCATTTTATCGACCACAAATCCTTGATTATTAATCCTCCTCTCTCTTTTTTTTTGCTAAAGCAAGAGTATGTCCTTCTATTTCCTTAAACCACAAATAAATTTACAGAATGTACAAAAACTGAGACTTCTGAATGGACTCAGGAAAACCAAGGGTGTGCTGCCATAGTGCAGTTCCACCCTTCTACAACAAACACTATTAATCTCTCAAATCAAACTTTATGTGGAGCAAAAAAGAAGCAAAAGCCTAATCCGCGGCTTCACTAACCACCCATGTCTTTATCCCAACATGCCCGAAAAGACCTGTGGCCCCACAAAAAGTACTTGCAAAACTGACCGTTAGATCAACCCACAAGATCGGACGACACAGTGAAATATCGCACCACATAAGATGTGCAATACTTAACGCGTGATGGAGGGTGGTTTAATTGCCCCTCCCTATCCACGTGGCGGGAGCCTAATGGAATCGCTCCCCAAAAAGTTAAACCACTTACCATACCAAAGTTGTGCGAGCACCCGAAAACCACTTGAGTCTGGTTTTCCGACCAGTTAGAGGAAAGAAGGGGAACCGCCTGCGCCGGGAAACAATAACCCTGTATATGCCACAGGGACCGTCGTTGACTGTGAATAGAACCCTGTAGAGCGATTTGAAGGGACCGAGACCTGGTTTCTTTCCACCAGGGTATTAAAGGCCTACTTTGGGCATGTCCATCTACCAGGAGCCACCCTGAGAACTGAGATTTAACCTGTTTAGACATCATTAAACCATATCTTTCATTCTGACCCAATGTTTAAAAATTTCTCTATCTTCTGCTGCTTGTTCTTTGCAAAGAGTTTTAACTCGGCCCTGAGTCATCTCGTGCCACTTCATTTCAAATATGCTCTCTGAATTCATCACTCCTCGGTTGGCTACAGTGTCCACTAGTTTGTTGGCTTCATATCTGACATGTATGAAAGCAACAGTTCCAAGACTCAGGAGATGCCTTTGTATTCTTTGATACACTTGTATTAGTCTCCAGTGTTTTGAGACTTTCTCTGGCACTGCTCCACAACTTATTCTTTTGACAGCATTTATAGAGATCTTTGAGTCTGCCTCTATGATGACATTTGAGCTTTGATTTAGATTCAGTAGTTCTAGGCATTGTTCTAAGGCCATTAATTCGGCCATGTTATTTGTGGCTTTACCTAAGTGGCAGTGGAAAATGAATCTTATACTTCCATTTTCATCTCTTAACACCCCTCCATATCTGGCTATCCCCGGGTTGCCTTTTGAAGCACCATCAATATTGCATTTCAGGTATCCTTCCGGAGGAGGCTGCCAGAAATCCTTGTCCTTTCCCAAATTTCCTTCTCTTCTACTGAGTCCATTGATACTGATCTCTTGCATTTTCAATTGCCTAAGAATTCTCAACTCATTTTCTGTGGGAGGGTATTTAGGATAATTGCGAATAGTGGTGCTAATTGTCTCCCTAATCTGTTTCAAGATCAGATCCATCAGGTGAAGAGGACTAGTTTTTTCATCCTTGAAAATTCTTTTATTCCATTCTTTCCAAACATTCCAGATAATGAAGCTTGGCGTAAAGGCCCAGGCCAAATTGAGAATCTCATTCTCTGAAAAGTTCCTTCTCCACTTGCTCAGGGTGTTAGTGATGCTTCCTCTATCTCTGTCTGTCTGTTGAAAAAAGGTGGCAAAAGAATCCCACAACCAGGTGGTAAAGGTGCAACTGTTAAGAATATGCTCCATTGTTTCCTCTTGAGCTTCACATAGATGACACCTAGAAGGCCCAATAACTCCTCTTTTCCCGATGTTGTCCCAAGTTAATATTTTTTGTGGTGGACTAACCACATGAATAGGTTGATCTTCATCCACCCTTGGTGGCTCCAAACTTGTTGCCAAGAATTCATTACTTTGCTAGAATGTTGGTTCATGATAATCCTCTTAGCTTCCTTAAGATTAAAGGAGCGTTCTTTATTGAGGCCCCATCTTAACTGATCCTACCCCTCTACTACCAATATTTTCCTTTGTCTTAGCATGCTTATAATTTCCTCAACTTTTATTTTTATGGTGATGTCATCTCTACAGTCTTTGTTCCCCTAATTTCTCCCTTTTTCGGAGTTGTGAGGAAGATTCCAGAAATCTTTAACTTTGGTTAGTCCCTGGGAATCTATTTCCTACTTGAGGTTTATATAATCTTCTTTTAACAACATTGGTTGTTACTGCCATATGTCCTCCCAAAAGAGAGCAAGATCTTCTGCTTTGATTTCCAAGAAACTATGGTGTTGTACTAGGCTTCTGTTTTCCCAAGATTTATTCCAGATGTAAGAGCCATTTATGTTTCCAGTCATTCTAATAAGATCATTGGTTTTCCATGAACTTGCACATTTTTCCTTCCAGTTTTTGGCCCATTGAGCTTCTGGTTCTCTAACCCATCTCCACCAGAGTTTGGCACCTAGTACATTACTTGAAATTTCCTGATCATCTAATCCTAGGCCCCCGTGGCTCTTAGGTTTGCAGATTCTGTCCCAAGAAACAAGGGCCCATTTCTTCCTTGTTTCTTCCTTGCCCTAGAGGAAGTCTCTTTGGATATTCCTGAATTGCTATAAGACCCCTTTAGGAGCTGGGAGAGCTGATGAAAAGAAAATCGGGGTTGACCGCAGAACAACTTTTGTCAGTATCAAACTACTCGCCAAGTTCAAAGATCTGATAGTACATTTTTTAACTTTTTCTTGCATCTTGTTGAGCACCGGTTCCCAAATACTTCTATGCAGGGGCCTGGCTGAATTCCCAAATACTTTGAAGGGAGGGAATCCCTCTAAAAGCCTAGAATTCTTGAGACATTTCTTTGAATAGCAATGTTAGTGTTTAAGAGAAAAAATTGATTTGGAGAGATTGACTTCCATACCTATAGCCAAGGCAAAGTTACTCAGGATTTGTTTGTATGTTGAAGCTTCTTTGACTGTAGGAACTCCATGCAGCATTGTATCATCCACAAATTGTTGGTGAGTCATTGACTGACAATTCTCCGTTAATTGAAGGCCGTTAATTTTTCCCAAGGACCTAGCCTGCTTAATGGCTCTACCCAAAACTTACATCATGAGGATAATGAGAAAGCGAGAGAGAGGGTCGCCCTACCTGAAACCTCTGGAAGGAGTGAAGATATTTGAGGGAGATCCATTCACCAGAATAGAAAAGCTAGAAGATCTAACCAGAGCCATAACACATCTGACCCAGTCGTGATCAAACCCAAAGGCAACAAGGATCCTCTTGATATAGATCCAATTTACCTTGTCATAGGCTTTGGCAATGTCTAACTACATGATCATACTGACCTGGCTTTTGTTGGTTAGCGAGTGAACTATCTCATGCACTAGAATGATATTGTTAAGCATTTGTATGCCTTCCACATAACCAGATTGTTCACCTGAGATTAAATAAGGAACAAGAGGTTTGAGTCAACTAGCCAATACCTTGGATATGATCTTGTAAACCATATTACATAAAGCAATGGGTCTAAACTTGTCAGCAGCCAGGGCTAAATCCTGTTTGGGGATCAGAGAGATGAAGGAGGTGTTAAGGGCTTTCAGAATGGTCCTGCTTCTTCTCAAATCCTCCACTACATTCAAGATGTCCTACTTGACAATGTTCCAACAGGCCTTAAAAAAATCCACATTGAAACCATCAGGACCTGGAGCTTTGCCATTCTGCATGTCCTTGATAACCTCACTAACTTCCTCTTCGGTAACTAGTTTGTTTAGGTTAAGCTTGTCCTGTCTTGGCACTAGCTTAGGGGTACTTTTGGTAATTTCTTTTATACATTGCTCTTTGTTTGGATTGTTTTCCTTAGTGATACTTCTGAAGTGTTGAACCAACACATCTTTGATGTTCTTGTGAGAGGTTTGGAGCCGTCTGTTATCATTCAAAGTTGAAGAGATTCTGTTGGGAGCTCTATTGGCTATGGTTGATCTATGAAAAATTTAGTATTACGTTCACCTTCTTTGAGCCATTGAATTCGAGACTTTTGTCTCCAAAATATTTCCTCTTGTATGCATAATTTCTCCCATTCTTGATGTTATTTATCAGCTTGCTGACTTTTAACTTTATCAAAACCCTCTGTGATCAATGCTTGATTGAGTTCCTGTAGTTTGGCTTCGACTGTGTTTTTATCCACCAAAATGTTGCCAAAAACCCTTTTGTTCCATTCTTTGAGTCTAAATTTAATATGCTGAAGTCTTTTGTGTAGGGTGAACATGTTAGTGCCCTGCATCTACAGATCTTTTACCCACCATTTTTCAGTGTTGATGATGACTTATGGGTTGGAGAGCCAGATATTCTCAAACCCGAAGGGTCTATTCCTGGGAGAATAAAACCCCTTGAGTTCTAATTGGATCGGGTAGTGATCAGAACCTCCAAAGGGGAGAAATTTAGCTGTTATTTCTTTATTTTCTAGCATAAGCTCCTCTGAGATAAAAAATCTCTCTAATTTGGAGGTGACCTGAGCCTCACCTCCTCTTTTGTTGTTCCAAGTAAAAAGGCCATTGTGCATTGTCGAGTCAACCAGATTCATATCGTCTGCGAAGGTTTGGAACAACTCTGAGTCTTTATTAAGAAATCTGTTGCCTACTTTTTTTTATGAAAGTGATTTGATCGTATTAAAATCTCCTCCTAGGACCTAAGGTATTTCTTCATGTCTGCTTCTAATCTCTTCAAAGGATTTTAAGTGTCTTAGTTTCTCATCTATTCTTTGTGGCCCATAAACATTTGTAACAAGGAAGGTATCCACAGCTCCCACTGGTTGAATAATTACAGATAAATAATTTCTTGAAGCCTCCGCATCTAATCTGCTAATTTTTTGGGGGTTCCATAGCCTCCCACTGTATTTTCTGCTTTCACTTCGAGAAACTCAAATATGTCCATCCATTTTCTATGGATTTGCTTTAATTTTTGAATTGAACATTTAATTTCCTGAATAAAGATTAGATCCAGTGTTGTTATTTTCATTCTGTTACTTAACATTCTTTGTTTTATTTTATTACCTAGACCTCTGATATTCCAAGATATGAACTTCATAATTAAATATATGTGAAAGCATAACTGGTTAGGTCTTTCATCTTACGTAAATCTATCATTAGCTTTCCACATTCCATCAAGAGCTCCTTTTACTTTTTCCTGCCCCTTTTCTTTCCTGGATTTTTAGCTGCTAATCTTGGAGTGGATTTCATAGTTTTCACGACTCTGTACTCCTTATTGTGGATACTTTTACCTTCATCCGACCCTCTTTCCTGGGTTTTCCAAAAAAATAACCGTTGTATTCTAGAGCATTCTTCAGGAGGTATTGATTCTATTCCTCCCTTGGTTCCCTGCCTCAGGAATCCTTGCAGATCCAGGTTTTCCTTATCTAGAATTTCCTGTAATTCATGATCTTCTAGATCTATTTCACTTTGGCTCATTTCTTGGTCCATCTCCATTTCTGTCTCACTCATAACAGTTTCATTTTGATGTCCCATATCTTGAGATTTTTTAATGTTTTCTTCCTTTTCTCTTTCATTAGGATCTTTCCCCTGAGAGTTGTCTTCCTTCGTGTTTTCTTCATTCTCTTCCAGCACTTGAAACTTGTTCTGACTGGTCTTCTACCTTTCGTTCTGTTGTTGCTTTATTCCCTTTTTTCCTCCTTTACCTCTGCTTACCACTTTCTGAAAGCTCTTTGTCTCCTTCAAAGTATTAAGGTGCCCTTTGTTGTCTGCTTTACTGAGAGGGCAATCTCTGAACAGATGTCCATGCTCATGGCATCTACAGCATCTGAATGGGATGTGCTTGTAGTCCATTGTTTGCACCCACTCCTCGTAAAAAAATTCCAAAAATAACTTCATCCAGAAGAGCTTCTGATAGATCCATTTCCACACATATCCTTGCAAATGAAGTATATTACCCTCTTCTTGTGGCTTCAGAAACTTTCACGAAATGCCCTAGTTTATTACCAATAGATGCTAGCAATTCGTTTTGCCAATAATCAAGAGGAAGCGAATACAGCCTTACCCATACTGGAACTGAGGTAAAAGTTTTCTGCTCTGGGACGAATTTCATCATCTAAGACCTCATATGGTCCTCCTTTGAATATTTTGTATTTGTCTTTGATGTTTGAGAACACTACTGTGAAGAACCCCTTTCACCCAAGATGTAGGTCAATGCTTCCTTTGGGTTTCCAGTGATACTTGATCCACGTTTGTAAAGCTTTTTCTATGGGCCATAGTCCCATGAATTTAGAGATAATGGCATAGTTCCCCATGTGTTCTCTGTGCGCTTGTAGAGTGGGGTCATTTAATATTACTCTGGGAGTGATTTCAGCTTTAGGCTTGCAAGGTCCCTTTTGTCTATGGTCTCGTGATCCATGATTTTTGTCTTCTTCCTCCTTGTCCTTTGTGCTACTGTTAACCTTGGTCTTAGTTCCCTCTGTCCCCTTATCATTATCACTATTTTTTCCCCAGCCACACCTTTACTGTTTATCACCGTTGCTTTGCTTTTGTTGGAAATTACGTCCTTGTAGGAGGGAGTCGAGCTTCCTCCTCTACTTCCCTCCATTGGAGACCATTTCTACTATTCTCTACACCATCACTACTTCTTCCCACCGTTTTTTCACTCATCCTAGTTATTTTCTTGTGCCGCATAGAGCACAACTCAATTATTAATCCTCCTCTCTCATTTTTTGTGTATTGCAAAATTAAATGTGTCTCGCCTTCTCCCTTCTCCTTCCACGTACATGTCCTACCTCCATGGATTCAACTAGGGGTTGATTTAGTAGTAAAAATAACATGTGTTAAATGCATCTCAGCATGGAGTTTATTGCTAGCAATATTCTTAGTGTAGGCATTCATCTCTTTATTTACAGTATTTTCAGGCATAAAATGATTTACTAGGGTTTACTGTATTTATTTTAGTGTACAATGCCTTACCTAGGTTTATTATATTTAGTTTAATGTACAACACTTTACTAGGGTTTTTAGTTTAGTGTACAATGTGTTTCTCATGTTTGGTAAAGTTTATTGTTAAGAGTCTCCATGGTGCTGCTAATCAGTGCCCTTCGTACATTTTCCTACTGGCATGGAGCTCTCTATGTTCATTCTCTATTCACAGTTCTTGCAATATGTATATTTACAATCTGTGTGGGGCGTAATGTTTAGCTTTTTATGATTCCTAATTTAATGCCGCTGCTACAAACCATAATTTATGTGGATAATTCTTGCAATAAGTTATGCTCATTTCAATGTTTGGTATACATTTATATCTTCAAAATATATTGTTTAGGATTATTGTAGTAGTTTAACCTTTCATGATTGGTTTGATAGATCTCACACTTTTTTATTAATTTGGTTTTAGTAGCGATTAGTCATCGACTAGGCCCAATTTCAATTAAGTAATATTTTAAAATATGAGGAGATGCATCTATTTGACATAAATTTTGTTGCATTTATCATTCTTTTATTTATTTTTTATTAAATTGTGCTTATGTTGTTTTGGTTAGATTATTTATTTTTGCATAGAGTCTCAACTTTGTTTTTGAATCTTTATTTTCAAATAATTATTGTTTATTATGATTTTTTTCAGGTTTACTACTTATTTTATTCTATTATAAAAAAAATAAATTTCTTCTAATTTATTTTTGGAATATTTTTTTCTTTTTAAAAAATATAATTTAACCGTTATTATAATTTAATACTTATTTTTCTTTATAAATTACCCTAGCCTAGATTCATTTTAATTTTGAACCTACCAAGTGTTTAAATTCATCTTAGCTTTGGATCTACCAAGCACCTAGAGTGATCAAATCTCTTGAAGTACAAACTTTTTTTAGAGTGAAAAGAGATTTGATCCCTCTCCTCCCTTGGTAGATCCAAAGTTAGGATGTGCCTAAGCTAGATTAATTATCAGTTTTTATTAAAGATATTATGATAAGAGAACCTCATAATTTTTCCTTTAAAATATGTATATTTTATATTAAAAGATGGTTTAAATAATTTTTCTTCAATTAAAATCTGAAATATATTCTCATATATAGTTGTTTATAGTATTGAATTTAAAGTAGTAATTTAACATTTTAAGCATTTTTTGAGTATATTCTTCAACTAATTTTACTTGTATCAAAATTATCACAATTAAATTAATGTCTAAACACATAAAATTAAATAAAAAGTTTCTCATTAATGACTTTTCCTTGAATTATAATATCTTAAACAATATTCCAAGAGAGAACAACTAAAAAATGTCACCATTATCTGATAGTATCATTGTAAGAATACTTTTCTCAAAAAACTCCACAACATCTGAAGAAGTAGATGATAATAGGTGGAGTATTTACAAAAAGAAGTTTAAAAAGTACAACATCGTTAAAATAAATTGTTTTATTTTTGAAATGTTATAATATTTTTTAAATTCAAAGCGAAACACTTCGTGGTGAAAACATCATCCAGGGCGGAAACGTGATGAATCTCAAATGTCCTTTTCTCACCCAAGTTAAACTCCATCTTTGAACCGTCCAGGCTCCACAGACACCGTCAAAGCAAGAAAATCAATTCTTAAGGATAGCTGCTGGGGAGAAAAGCAAAAACAGTTAGAAAAAGAAAGAAAAACAATTTATAACGGTTAGAAAATCAAGAAAAGCAATTTTTAATGATAGCTGATGGAGAGAAAAGCAAGAAAAGGAATTTTTAATAATATGTGATAGAGAGAAAAAAAAAAAAAGTTAGAAAAAAAAAAAAAAAAAAAACCAAAAACCAAAAAAACTAGAAAAAGAAAGAAAAGCAATTTAGAGAAAAGCAATGGATAAAAAAACAATAAAAGCAATTTGGGGGTTGTCAAACCATTGTTTTCTGTGGGTTGGAAGCGCTCCACACAACCAAGATTTGAGTCAGCGTTGGTCCCGAGATTGAGTCGATATGTGATAGAAGAAATGGAATTGGACCTCTGCTCTGCTCTGCTCTCGAATCACCTCTGCTGGGGAAATGGAATTGGACCTCTGCTCCGCTCTGGAACCACCTCTGCTGGATGAAATTGAGTTGCTGCCAAAACCAATAATGTTTCTGTCCCGTGCTTCCATGTATCTATGCTTCTGTCTCGGGCTCCAAGTTTTTAAATTTTTTGTTTTCATGCGGATTTCTGTCAGGTGTTTCTAAAGTAAAATAAACTCAAATCGAGGAGTGAGTTTGAAAGACTGCCTCTGGTGCATGCTATGTTCTATAAACCAAACCTGATATCATTTTATCGGCCACATCTCCTTCATAATTAATCCTCTCATTTTGTGTGTAACTGCAAAATCAAATGTCTGTCGCCTTCTCCCTCAATTGTCCATGGTGATGCCAATAACCGCCCTCTTCTACACTTTCTTACTGGCATGAAGCTCACTACAATTCTCGCAATATGTATATTTACAATCTCTCTAATGAGTAATGTTTAGCCTTTTATGATTCCTACTTACTGCTGCTGCAAACAATCGTTTATGTGTAAACCCTCTTTTACGTCGATAATGCTGGCAATAAGTTATCCTAATCTCAATGCAAATGGTTTGGGATAATTGTAGTTGTTTAACCTTTCACGATTCGCGGGATACATCTCACACTTTCTTATTAATTTGGTTTCACTAGCTGTTAGAGATCGCGATGTTTTAAAATAAGTAATGTTTTAAAATAAGAGGGGATGTATCTATTTGACATAACTTTTGTTACATTCATCATTTGCTTGATTTATATTTTAATATGCCTAAATTGTTGTGGTTAGATTATTTAGTTTTGCATAGATTTTCAATTTTGTTTCTGAAATTTGATTTTCATATATATATATAGTTTTTCAATGTTAGTAATTATTTTATTCTATAATAAAAAATTAAAGGTATTTTAGTTTGTTTTTGGAATGTGGTTTTTTTTTAATTATAATTTACTGTTATTCTAATTTAATATGTATTTGATGTTGTAAGTGTTTTATTATTAATTTAAATAAATTGATTTTAATTGACAATTAATTAAATGTATATATATATATATAATGAGGAATTGTAGTTTTTAGTAAAAGTCTATATTTATATATTTATATTCTTTCTCTTGTATGTGTGTTTGTTTTATTGATTCAATTTTTTTTAACATGTAATTAACATGCAAGGGGAGGGGGTAAGGAGAGGGAAGGAGAAGGGGGTGAGGGAGAAGGGCTGGGGAGGCACGAGAGTGTGGAAAGGAGAGGAGAGAGGGAGTAACGATGTAGAGAGACGTATAAAGGAGGGATCGATAGAAATATATAGATAGGGAGATCTAAGGGAGGGAGTACGGATGGAGCGAGAGGGAGAGGGAAGAATGGTGAATGGGAGAGAGGGAGGAGGAGGGAGAGACATAGAGATAGGGGGAGAGAGAAAACAAGTAAGGAAGGGAGAGGGGTTGGCTAGAGAGAGAGGCAGAGGAGGGAGAGGGGAAGAAGAGGGATGAGGAAGGATGGGAGAGAGAGAGATAGAAAGAGTGTCGAAAAGAGGGAGAGAGTGGGAGAGAGAGTGATAGAAAGAGGGAGAGGGAAGGAGAGAGAGAGACTGTAGGAGATAGGGAGAGAGCAGTCAGAGGAAGGAGGAAGGGTAGAAGCGAGAGAGATAGAGAGTGTGGAAAAGAGGGAGGGAGGGGGAGAGAGAGAGAGAGAAAGAGGGAGAGGGAGGGAGAGCGGACGAGAGGGTGGGAAAGGAAAGGAGGGAGGGAGGGGGAGATGGAGGAGGAGGAAGGGAGAGGGAGAGGGAGAGGGAGAAAGAGGAAGAGAGAGGGAGGGAAAAGGAATGAGAAAGAGAAAGAGGGGGAGAGAGGGAGGGAAAAGGAATGTGAGAGGGAAAGAGGGGGAGAGAGAGAGTGAGAGTTAAGTGGGGAGAGAGAGATAGAGTTATGTGGAGAGAGAGAGGGAGAGGGAAAGTGTAAGGGAGAGAAAGGTGGGGCGGAAGAGGAGAGAGTGAGAGGGGAAGAGTGAGGGAGGGTTAGAGTGAGAAGGGGAGAGAGAAATGAGTATAAGTTTGGGAGGAGAGAGATAGAGAGTAGGAGGGAAAGAGAGATAAGGATAGGGAGAGGGAGCTAAACGTGGGGGAGAGAGTGTGTGTGTGTGTGTGTGAAGGAAAGTGCATGAGAGAGAGAGGGTGAGGGTGGCTGAGAGCGAGAGAGGGAGGGAAGGAGGGCGCGTGAGAGAGAGAGAGATAGTAAGGGGGGCTAAGAGCGAGAGAGAGGGAGGGAGAGGGGTGAGAGTTAGAAGGGAGAGAGAGAAAAGAGGAGAGGGAGAGAGATAAAGAGAGAGAAAGAGAGAGAGGGAGGGAGATAGGGAGGCCGAGAGACAGAGGGAGGGAAACAACGATGGACAGACATAGAGAGAGAGAGAGAGAGAGAGAGAGAGAGAGAGGAGGGGGTATAAAGAGGGGGAAAATAGGGAGGGTTTGAGGGAGAGCACAAGAGAGGGAGGAGAGAATGGGGGCATGTGAGAGAATAGGGGGGAGAGAGAGAGGGAGCATGACAATGGAGAGAAAGAAAGGGAGCATGAGAGAGAGAGGGAGGGCAGAGAGAGATGAGGGAAGAGCATGATAGTGTGTGAGACAAATATGGACATGGAGAAGAGGGGGAGAGAGAGAGGGAGTGATGGGAAAATAGGGAGGGCTTGAGAGAGAGGGAGAGAGAGATATGGGGAAAATAGGGATGGTTTGAGAGATAGGGCATGGGAGATAGAGAGAGAGAATAAGAAGGGGAGACTAAGAGAAAGGATGTGGAGAGAAAGATATCAAGACCATGTAGAAGAGAGGGGGGAGAGAGGGATGGAAGGATTGAGAGAAAATGATAGAGGGAGGGAGGGAGGAGAGAGAGGTAGAGGTGGGGGGATAAAGAGAGAAGGAGATGGAGCAGATTTGGAGATAAATTGAAGGGGAAGGATCATGAGATAGAGATGAGTTGGGAGAGAGTGGGGATAGAAGGTTATAGAGAGATCATGCAAAAGAGAGAGAGAGAGAGAGAGATGGACGGTAAAAGAATATTTGCAACAATCCATAATAAGCATCAAAACAATTACTTTGTATGCATCTCATGTTGCTAGAAGTAAAAATTAATAAAATCTAAACAAATTATCATTATTTTAAATATTATTATTATTTATAAAAATAATTAATATATAAGTTAAACATAAATACATTTAAAAAAACATGGAATAAGATTCTTAATGATGGAGATTTACCTTCACTTTACATTGGAGAATCCTAATCTATAAATAGGCTTCGTTACAATCCCATTGGAAAATACCATGCCTTATCAATACCACATGTACCAAAAATCACAACTCACTTGATATGACATTTGTTTTAATTAATCAATTTCATTAAAATGGTTAAAAGAGCATAACTACTTTTGAGATAAACCTCAACCATTGATTTCTGTATACTACTATCAATATTCTATAATAATCCATGGAAGTTAAGTCCCTACTATTGAGCTTACTAACAAAAACAAATAATACATGATATTTAAATGATGGGTAAAAGTAAAAATCAAAAGCCATATGAATGACACTTTTAAAAGGAAAAGCATGATAAAAAATTTACTTGACAGGAGGGAGTGCCCATCAAATTTACACCCTAGTCATGGATGCATTCAAAAACATATTTTAAATAACAAAAACTTACCAAAAATTATTTCCTCAAATTCAAACCAAAAACTCCAAAACATAAAATAATTAAACAATGCCCAGAAAGATACAAATATAAAATAAAATACACTAATAAAAATGTATTAATAAATATAATATATAGACGAAAATATATTAATAAAATATAATATATAGATAAAAATATATTAATAAAATATATGAATCAAAGTATATTACAGTAAGTAAATTGCACTAAGTAATTCCATGGAAGAAGATTTTAATATTATGATTTATTTATAACTATTACATTCTGAAAAAAAGAAGAAGCTAATATAACAAAATTTACAGATAAAATATATAAAAAATTTACCAATCATTTATTTTTTTCATATAAAATATTTATGTTTTAAATGATAAATTAAAAAGTTGAAATCAAATAAAATAAATATTTTAAATAATAAATTTATATATATTATAAATGTTATAATTGTTAATGGATAAATAAAGTAAGACAAAAACTAATGTTGAATAAAAGGTGATATATCCCTTCACTTCAGTTAACTTGCTTTGAAAATATAAATATATATTTTTAAATAAAAATTAGCCAAATAAATTATTTTTGTAAAATAAAAATTAACCAAATAGATGTCGGAAAAATAATGTGATGTCAAATAAATAAGTGATATCTCATAATTTGAAAACAAATATTTTTGGAATAAAAGGCGACAAATAATTAATGGTTATTAAAATAAAATTTAAGCATCAATTCAACCAATTATAAATTTTATTGCAAAATACCTTATTTCTCATAGATAAATTAGGTGTTTCAAGCATTGGGAAGATAAACGAGGGTTGACAACAACAAAATGATATTTATTTGAACAAAAAAAGGAAAAAGAGTAATATAAACATTATTCCTTAGTAGGAATGTAAACGTGCATAATGCAAGGGTTATGAATAGGAATGTAAACATGCATAATGCAAGCATTATGAACATCAAATTAATGGTGAAGACAAAGAGAATGTAACACAATCAAGAAATTGTAGAGGAGCATGACAATTGGTAGCTTGGTGGATGATAAAATAGGAATACTCATAATAATTAGCATAGTTATATAAATTAAATAGGTGATAGAATTTGTTACCATTGATTAAAATTTTTATGGGTCCATATGTCATAGACCTATGATTCTAATACCAAGTGTGGAGACACCCTTCTGATGCCATTTTTTTTACTAATCAGAGTAGAGATTAGGTTACTAGGTATAGGGAGAAATTCCTATTTAAATTGCAATACTATAATAATAAGTAAATAAACATTCTAATAGACTAGTCATTTGTTAGCCACCAACATTATGAAATTTCATCAATATTTAAAACACATAAATTTGAGGTACATACATCAATAGTCATATTCTGAGATTCAATCATCATGACATTCACATTACATTCTGGTCATTATAAATACATCATTAATCATATAACAAGAATTATTAATACCCAATGTACCGTTCACCCAAGAGTGGAGTTTCGGTTCTTGGATTGGGAGATTGGCTTGTGCTCCCTTGTCATCATCCACGTACATGTGTGAATGTTTATGTGTTTTGAAATGTTAATGACTCATCTATTTACCTCCTTGCCTACTCCTTGGGTACCTTCTTTCTCGTGGACCCCTGAGATCCAATGGGGTTATAAGATAGTGGAGAAGTTATACTCGTGGACCCCTGAGATCCAATGGGGTTATAAGATAGTGGAGAAGTTATAGCGAGTGGAGGAGAGCACAATTTGCTCAAGAGTCCCCATCTCACAAGAAAGCCTCCACTAAATCAAATTGGCTATAGTCATAATTGCTGTGAACATATATATAAAATGACGGAGAAGGTTTAATAATAGAAGAGATGGGATTGATAAAATGATACCATGCTTGACATATACAACATGTATTGGAAATGGAGAAATTCCCTTTGATAAGCTAAGAAACTCATTCTTAGTTTTGATTTCGTTTTATTTTAGTAACACGTGGAACAAAAAAATTGGAAATGCAGAAGATGTGATTTAACATTACAAGAGAGATGCATGCATACTTAAATTAAGGATTTATATTAATTTGTTGAGGTTTTGACCAACAATAAATGATGTCAAATTCTTCATTCCTTGCATTGGCATCAATGTTTTTTTACATTTCTAGTATGTTGTTGTGAATGTGGTAGGCAAGTCCAAAATGGGATTTCAAATAACTGCTAACATGTTAGGGTAGAGGAAACAAAAAAAATATGAATTTTAAAAGGCTATGAAATTTTAAAAGTTAAGATAGAGCAAAGAAGAGAAGATATAAAATTTAAAAATGGTGAGCTAAATCTTTAAGAATGAGAATATGAAATTAACAGTAAGTGAAAATGAAATACATACCATTACTAAGAAAAATATCAATTAAGCAGCCTATAGACACTTAAAAAACTATCAAATCAAATGTAGGACTGAGTTTGAAATGTTTCCTCACCATTATCGGTGCATGCTATATTATATAAGTCGAACGTGGTATCATTTTATCGACCAGCACTACTTCATTATTAATCTTCCTCTCTCATTTTGTGTGTAACTACAATGCTATATTATATAAGTCGAACGTGGTATCATTTTATCGACCAGCACTACTTCATTATTAATCTTCCTCTCATTTTGTGTGTAACTACAATGCTGTGTTATATAAGTGAAACGTGGTATCATTTTATCAACCATCACTACTTCATTATTAATCTTCCTCTATCATTTTGTGTGTAGCTGCAAAATTAAATGTTTCTCGCCTTCTCCCTTCTCCTTCCACGTAAAGGTGCTACCTCCATTGATTCAGCTCGGGGTTGATTTAAGAGAACGAATAATATATGTGAAATGCATTTAGGAGTACAAATAACATATTATGTTGAATGCATTTAGGAGTACAAATAACATAATGCATCTCTGCATTGAGTTTATTGTTAGAAATATTCTCAGTGTAGGAATTCATCTCTTTTTTTTTCAACCTTTTTAGGCATAAAATGTTTTATTAGGGCTTACTATATTTATTTTATTTTAGTATACAATGCCTCACCCAGGTTTATTATATTTAGTTTAATGCACAACACTTTACTAGTGTTTTTAGTTTAGTGTACAATGTCTTACTCATGTTTGCTAAAGTTTATTGTAAGAGTCTTCCTTTCAGTGCTCCATTGTGCTGCTAATCACCTTCCTTCCTACAATTTGCTACTCGCATGGACCTCCCTATGTTCATTCTCTATTCATAGTTCTTTCAATACGTATATTTACAATTTGTCTAGGGCGTAATGTTTAGCCTTCTATGATTCCTAATTTGTGGATGCTGCTACAAACGATGGTTTATGTGGATAATTCTTGCAATAAGTTATGCTCATTTCAATGTTTGGTATACATGTGTATCTTCAAAATATATTGTTTAAGATAATTGTAGTAGTTTAACCTTTCAATATTGGTTTGATAGGTCTCACACATTTTTATTAATTTTGTTTCATCGGCTAGGCCCAATTTCAATTAAGTAATATTTTAAAATATGAGGAGATGCATTTACTTACATAACTTTTGTTGCATTTATCATTCGTTTTTTTAATTATTATTATTATTAAATTGTTCTTATGCTGTTTTGGTTAGATTATTTATTTTTGCATAGAGTCTCAACTTTCCTTTTGAATCTTTATTTTCACATAGTTATTGATTGTTACGATTTTTTTAAGTGTTACTCGTTATTTTACTCTATTATAAAAAAATTAAATTCTTTTAATTTATATTTGGAATATGCTTTTATTTTTTAAAACTAGAATTTAACGTTATTCTAATTTAATATGTATTTTTATTTATAGATTACACTAGTCTAGATTCATTTTAATTTTGCATCTACCAAGCTTTTAAATTCATCTTATCTTTGGATCTACCAAGCACCCAGAGGGATAAAATCTCGAGGTGCAAAGCTCTTTTAGAGTGAAAAGAGGTTTGATCCCTCTCATCCCTTGGTAGTATCCAAAGTTAAGATTTGTCTAAGCTGGTTTAATTATTAGATTCTATTAAAAATATTATGATTAAAGAATTTCATAATTTTTTCTTTAAATTATGTATATTTATATATTAAAAGATGATTTAAATCATTTTTATTGATTGAAAATATGAAACATATTCTCATCTATAGTTGTGTAGTATTGAATTTAAAGTTGTAATTTAACATTTTATAGCAGAGTATAATCTTAAACTAATTTTACTTGTATCGAAATCATCACAATTAAATTAATATCTAAACACATAAAACTAAATAAAGTTTTGATGAGTAATGACTTGTACTTGAATTATAATATCTTAAACAATATTCCAAGAGCGAATAACTAAAAATGTCACCATATTAGCCATTGTCCAAGATTATCATGAATGTAAGTATCATTGTAAGAGAATTGACCCTAAGCATATTAATTTTCAAACTATAAAAATTAGGGTTTCACATGAACAATACTTTTCTCAATAAGCTCCACAACATCTGAATGGGTAGACGGTAACGATGGTAATAGGTGAAGTATTTACAAAATGAAGTATAAAAGATACAACATCAATTAAGATAATTTGTTTTGTTTTTAAAATGTTAAAATATAGAAAATTTATGAAAAATAATTGTAATTAATAAAATATTGTAAAATTAAAATTATTTTATAATAAAGAAAAAAATATTAAAAAAAAAGTTTATTACAATTGTGGCACCATTTTATAAAATATTTGAACCCTAATTTTAGGCATAGGCTAAATAGATTTGTTTGGAATATTTCATTATACCCATGCATATCTATAAATTTTATTTACGGTTAAAGTTGTAGTATTGTGAATGGATGGAGATCATAATTAAATTAATTCCTAAACAAGCAAAATTAAATTGAGTTATGATTTCTCCATGAATTGTAATATTTAAAACAATATTATAAGAGAACAACTCAAAGTTTAATCTAAAAAAGTGAACATATTACCCATTGTGGAACATTATCACAAATGTAAGTACCATTATGAAAGAATGGATAAGTAGGGTATTAATTTCTAAAATTTGAGAATCAAGTTCTAGTGAAAAATTCTTATTTCAAAAAGCTCTACAACATATGAAGATGCTTATTTGGAGAAGCTCCACAACATATGAAGGCGGAGATAATGGGAAATGGTGGAAATAGTTTATGGGTTGATGAAACGTTCATTACTAAGAGCTTCCTGCAAATAATCTTCTCAGGTTTATGGTGGCAAATTGAGGTAGGAGACAATGGAAAATTGTGGAAATAGTTTATGGGTTGTTGACACGTTCATTACTAAAAGCTTCCTGCAAATAATATTCAGAGGTTTATGGTGGCAAATTGAGGTAGCATGATGGTAGTAAATTAAAATTACAAATTGGTAATTAAACCCTCAATTCCATAGGCCTCTCGGTTTTTTGTCCCTAGGTTGGTAAATAACACTCAAATCCCGAGCGAAACCTTTTTGGTAAGAAAATAATAAATTTCATCGGAATTTTATGCTGTTAAATAGGCCACTACTTCCAGAAAAACTATGGTTTTGAATATTAAGGAAAAGGCAACTCAAAATTGTGAAAACCTAAATGAGTAAATTGACTATTTTATTTCAATTTTATTTTAATTATTAACTTTAGTTGTTATTGTTTTTTTAGATGTAATTAGACGGAACAAAAATGTTTTATGCCCTAGTAAAAACAAGCCAAACATAATATTATAACATATCTATTTCCGAGAAGTAAATTGGTTATGATAAATTTAAATATCGATTTATTAGATCTATGTTATTACTCTCTTTTTAATAGTTAGAAACCAGTAATTAGAATAAAATAAATAAAATGAAAAAACACTTACATAAACAATACCTAATAAATAGATTGTAATGGCATAACCCTAACCTAACCTAGACTACGATGACAATTTCAAAATTTGATTTTCGGTGAATAAGTAAATAAACACAGTATATACATATACAAAAATATGTACACGCAGTATGGCATAATTTAAAATTAACAAACCATTTGCATTTTAGAAAAGGCATCTAATCAAATCAATTTTGGACCAAATCATGCACAAAACTAACCCCAATTTCAAGAGTAAGTAACCTCTAAATAACCACAATTTCAAGAGTAAGTAACCTCTAAATATAACTATAGTGAGAACAACTTCTTTGATGATTTCCTAATTAGGTACTAGTAATGAAACAGTTTGGAATATAACAGTATTAGCAGAAAACCTTCGTAATGTTAAATATGCAACGAATGTCTATGAGGCAACTCTCAAATGCGCTGAAACACGTTGCGGGAAAAACATCATCCACGGCTATGAGGCGACTCTTAAATGCGCTGAAACACGTCGCGGGAAAAACATCATCCACGGCGGGAATATGATGAAGTTGAAATGTACTTTTCTCACCCAAGTTAAAGTGCCTCACACATTACATATAATAAAAATTGAAATGTTTTTTTTTTAACACATGGTGAATCCGTATCTGCCAGTCTTAATTTATGGGAGACCCAGGATCAATCTTCATAGTCGCCTCTATAACACCAAGAGTATGTCCAATTACCTGTAAGTAGAATATACTAAAATCCTATGATTTTAGAAAAGCAAAAAAATCAAATTTTAAAAATAACTACGTGATAGAAAAAAAAAACAATTAAAAAATGAACGAAAAACAATTTATAATGGTTAGAAAATAAAAAAAACAATTTTTAATGATGGCTGATGGAGACAAAAGCAAGAAAATCAATTGTTAATGATACACAAGAAAATAAATAACAGCAATTTATAAGAATAGTTAGAAAAAGCAAAAAAAGTTAGAAAAAGAAAGAAAAGCCATAAACGCGATTTGTGGAACAACTCTTTATATTTTATCTCCACTTTGACACTGTTGTCAAACCGTTGTTTTGTGTTGTGTTGGAAGCCCTCCACACATCCGAGATTGAGTCCGCGTTGGTCCGAGTCCATATGTGATAGAGGAGGGTTGGTCCTATGTCTGAGTCTGGCCTAGAGGAGGACGGTGGCCTTCAGGGGAAATGGAATTGGACCTCTGCTCTGCTCTCGAACCACTTCTGCTGGGGAAATGGAATTGGACCTCTGCTCCGCTCTCGAACCACCTCTGCTGGATGAAATTGAGTTGCTGCCGAAACCAATCATTCTGCTGTCTTGTGCTTCGAAGTTTTTTTAGTTTTTGTTTTCATACCGATCTGTTTAAGGTGTTTCTAAAATAAAATAAACTCAAATCGAGGAGTGAGTTTGAAAGAGTGCCTCTCAATTTTCGGTATCATTTTATCGACTACATCTCTTTCATTATTAATCCTCCCGGTATCATTATTAATCATGTTGCGTGCAAAATCAAATTTCTCTCGCCTTCTTCCTTCTCCTTCCGTCGATTGCCTCGGGGTTGATGCTCGGGGTTGATTCAGAGAGTCCTCCTTTCAATTCTCCATGGTGCTGCCAATAACCGCCCTCCTCTACAGTTTCTTACTGGCATGAAGCTCTCTACAGTTCTCGCAATATGTATATTTACAATCTCTCTAAGGCGTAATGTTTAGCCTTTTATGATTCTTACTTTATTGCTGCTACAAACAATCGTTTATGTGTAAACCGTCGTTTACGTGGATAATGCTTGCAATAAGTTATGCTAATCTCAATGCAAAATATAAGGTTTGGGACTATGATAGTTGTTTAACCTTTAGTGGCTCGATAGTTCTCACATTTTCTTATTAATTTGGTTTCAGTCGCTGTTAGAGATCGCGATGCTTTAAAATGAGTAATGTTTTAAAATAAGAGGCTATGTATCTACTTGACATAACTTTTGTTACATTCATTATTGGCTTAATTTATTTTTTAACGCGCTTAAATTGTTTTGGTTAGATTATATAATTTTCCATAGATTCTCGATTTTGTTTTTAATCTTGATTTTGAAATAGCTATCTTATATATATATATATATATATAATTTTTCAATGTTAGTAATTATTGAAAGCTCTTTTTAAGTTTATTTTGGAACATGGTTTTTTTTTTTTTAATTATAATTTACTGTTATTCTAATTTAATATGTATTCGATATTGTAAGTGTATTATTATTAATTTAAATAAATTGATTTTAATTGACAACGAATTATATATATATATTTGAATAATGATGAATTGTAGTTTTTAATATATGTTTATATTTATATTGTTTTTCTTCTATCTTTGTTTTCTTTATTGATACAATTTTTGTTAACATGTAATTAACCTATAAGGGGAGGGGGTAAGAACAGAGAAGGAGAGAGGGGGGAGAGTGGGAAAGAGAGGAAAGAGAGAGGGTGTAGAGAGACATATAAAGGAGGGATGGATAGAAAGTGATAGATAGGGAGATAGATAGAGGGAGTTGGGATGGAGAGGGAGGGAGTAGGGATGGAGAGAGAAGAGGAGGAGGGAGAGACAAAGAGATAGCAGAAGAGAGAAAAAGAGGAAGGGAGGGAGAGGGGGTGGCTGGAGAGAGAGGCGGAGGAGGGAGGGAGAGAGATAGTAGAGGGAGAGGAGAAAAACGGTCAGAGGGAGAGAGATAGAGATAGTATAGAAAATAGGGAGCGAGGAAGAGAGGGAATGAGGGAGAGGGAGAGAGGGGGAGAGGGAGAAAGAGGGTGAGAGACGGAGGGAAAAGGAAGGAGAGAGAGAGATAGAGAGAAAGTTAAGTGGTGGGAGAGAGAGATAGAGTTAAATGGAGAGAGAGAGAGAGAGAGAGAGAGAGAGAGAGAGAGGGAGAGGGAAGGTGTAAGGGAGAGATGAAGGGGCTTGAGAAAGAGAAAGAGAGAGGGACAGGGGAAGTGGGGAAGAGAGTGATCGGGGAAGAGAGAGGGAGGATGAGAGTAAGAAGGGGAGAGAGAAAGTGAGTATAAGGTTTGGGGGAGAGAGATAGAGAGTAGGAGGGAGAGGGAGCTAAAGGTGGGGGAGAGAGAGAGTGTGTGTGTGTGAGAGAGAGAGGGAGGGCATGAGAGAGAGAGGATAAGGGGGGTTGACAGTGAGAGAGTGAGGGGGGGAGGGCACTTGAGAGAAAGAGAGTATAAGGGGGCTAAGAGCAAGAGAGAGGGAGGGAGAGCAGTGAGAGTTAGAGGGGAGAGAGAGGAAAGAGGAGAGGGAGAGAGAGAAGGATAGGGAGGGAGGGAAATAGGGAAGGCAAGAGAGGGACGGAGGGAAACAACGATGGAGAGAGAGAGAGAGGGTGGTAGAAAGAGAGGGGGAAATAGGGAGAGTTTGAGGGGAAGCACAATGGAGGGAGGGAAAGAATTGGGGGAGAGAGTGGGAGAATGGTGGTGGAGAGAAAAAAAGGGAGCATGAGAGAGAGAGTTAGGGGAGAGAGAGGTGAAGGAAGAGAATGATAGAGTATGAGACAAAGATGGACATGGAGAGGTGAGAGAGAGGGAGAGAGAGAGAGAGAGAGAGAGAGAGAGAGAGGGTATGATGGGAAAGTAGGGATGGCCTGAGAGAGACGGAGACAGAGATATGGGGAAAATAGTGATGGTTTGAGAGATAGGGCATGGGAGATAGAGAGAGAGAATAAGAAGGGGAGACTGAGAGAAAGGGTGTGGAGAGAAAGATATCGAGAACATGTAGAAGAGAGGGGGGAGAGAGGGATGGAAGGATTGAGAGAAAAGTATAGAGTGAGGGAGGGAGGAGAGAGAGGTAGAGGTGGGGGGTTAAAGAGAGAAGGAGAGGGAGCAGATGGGGAGATAAATTGAAGGGGAAGGATCATGAGATAGAGATGAGTTGGGAGACAGTGGGGAGAGAAGGTGAGAGAGAGATCATGCAAGAGAGAGAGAGAGAGAGATATGGACGGTAAAAGAATATTTGCAACAGTCCATAATAAGAATCAAAACAATTACTTCATATGCATGCCATGTTGCTAGAAGTAAAAAATAATAAAAACTAAACTAATTATCATTATTTTAAATATTATTATCAATTATAAAAATGATTAATATATAAGTTAAACATACATACATTTAAAAAAACATGGAATAAGATTCTTAATCATGGAGATTTACCTCCACTTTACATTTGAGAATCTTAATTTGTAAATAGGATCTGTTATGATCCCCTTGGACAATACCATGCCTTATCAATACCACATGTGCCAAAAATCACAACTCACTTCATATGACATTTTTTTATTTAATCAATTTAATTAAAATGGTTAAAAGAGCATAACTACTTTTGAGATAAATCTCAACTATTGATTTCTGTATACTATTATCAACATTCTAGAATATTCCATGGAAGTAAGTCCCCATTATGGATGTTACTAACAAAATCAAATAATAGATGATGTTTTAATGATGGGTAAAAATAAAAATCAAAAGCCATGTGCACGGCATTTTTAAAAGGAAACCCATGATTAAGAATTTACTTGACAGGTGGGAGTGCCCATCAAATTTACACCCTAGTAATTGATGCATTCAAAAACATATTTTAAATAACAAAAACTTACCAAAAATTATTTCCTCAAATTCAAACCAAAAATCCAAACAGAAAATAATTAAACAATGCTAAAAAAGATACAAAAATAAAATAAAATACATTAACAAAAATATATTAATAAAATATAATATATATATGAAAATATATTAATAAAATATAGTATATAGTTAAAAATGTATTAATAAAATATATGAATCAAAGCATATTACACTGAAAATTGAAATGATCATGAAATTTTTATAAATTCCTTATGCAAGAGCATCTAGCTCACCATGACCAGGTGAAGTCTCACCAGGTTGGAGGGTTGACAAGTATCTAGAATGTTTTCTTTTATTTTCTAGTTTAAGAAGTCATAAGACAGAATGTCTGTTTATTTTACTTATAATTGCTAAAAGTCGAAGTTAAGTGTCAGTTAGCGTCATTGTAAGCTTAATAGCAATAAGTGTCAGTTAGGAATTAATCTGTTAAATTAGGAAAGAAAAAGACAAAATTGTCCATAGGCAGATCTTGTAAATGCCAACTAAACTGTGCTTACCCAATAAACTATTTCGGTTCAACTGACAAACAATGACAGTTTCAAATTAACTGTAATCACAAGATATAAAAAGAACAATGTAAGACCAAAGCAGGGTTCTGCAATTTCATGATATCAAAATAAAGAAATAGATCTAATTCAGAAAAGTCGTTCATCTGTGTACATTGTCTATCTACTAAAGATTAATTTTTTTTTCTACTTATTGAATTGAAATTAACCGTATTGACAAATAGAGGAAGAGCATGGTGAGGTCACGTCATTTATTATTTTCTCATCAAATGAACAGTATACAACAAAACTAATTAGTTGTACAATCGCCAAACGGAAGACCGACGTGAATAGACACAGTTCAACAAGTGTGTCACAACCAGAGGCCCAGAAGCAAATAGGATGCATACCAAAGTGGAAAAGCAACCTACAGGAGAAGGTATTTCTCTCAAAAACGACTCCTCGTAATTTCCATGTAATACAGTAACAATATAGTCCAGTTTTCATTGAAATCGACCAGCATACAATTACAAAAGTATCCGCTGACAAACACACAAGTGACGTGTCCAAAAATTGTGCAAGCCCTGGCCTAGGGTTTGAGAATAGGAACCCCAACAACCAGTCAACGAATGACTAACTAGAATAGGTGGCCGAAAAACAAAATTCCACAGGAAAATAACGACTGTCCATGATAAGCACAAATAGCAAAACGAAAACTACAGAAAGCCCACGAATTAACAGTGTGTTGACAAGTGTAGTGCCAGAGCCTACCGGCAAGTTACGCCAACCCTGGAAAACTAGAAACCGGAGGACCCACGAGCCCAGGTCGAGCCGTGACCTACAAATACAATAGGGCAATGTTAACACCTGTACATTGCCGAGAATCCACTGAAAATAGTTACAGAATGGGAGGGTTTCGTATTTAGTTACTTGAGAAAGCGGACCGAAGAGCAGAGGAGCAGAGCCAAGGTGAATAGCCGAAGCTGAGACCAGAGGAATGATTCTGGTTAGTAAAAACCCCAACAGGAAGCCGAAATTGAATCAAGGAAGGAGAAATTACCTGTTGCAAACCGCCAAAACTTGATAATGTGTTGCCTGACAGCCGAGAATGATGGAAGTTAAACAAACCACGCACATAGTAGAGACCACAAGTACCCATTAACCACATCAGGGCGACCAAACCAGAGCAAAGGCAACAGTATCATAATAGTGACAGTACAACAACAATCGAAGACAATAACCAGACAAGACCCCAGACTTCATAACCATACCATAGCAAAAGAATGGCAGTACGAGACTGAAGGACTTACTGTGTGCACTAGCAAGCGAGCGCGCCAACAAAACCAGAGAGATTTCAACCCATCGAAGACTGGAAAACATACAACCAGGCGTGTAGGACTTACGACCAACCACGGTGACCCTCAACGAGGGGACGAAGACCTGCATACTCCACAAAGCAAGAACAAGATAGAGAACATACCCAAACCCTCACAGCAACCGAATAACAGAATAGAACTGTCTGAAATGACCGAGGAACCGAGGTGTTTTGACAAAGAACATGCGGAGGAGCCATGCCCAAGGCACACAGGGAGGAATTAAATGTGGCAGTAATTGCTCACAACCACCAATCGACGTCCATTACCACCTTTGCATGTAACCACTGGAAAAGCCCACGATATTGTAGATCTGGCGACCGCCGATTAAACCTGAGACATGTAGAGTTGTGGGCCAGTGTGGCTGGGCTGCGTCAGAGTGGTATCAGAGCAGATTGTTGATGTTAGTAGAAGGGATGGAGAGAGGAAGGCGAGGTCATGGCAGAGGTGCTAGAAGATTGGTAGACGAAGGGTTGAGAGAGGAGATCAGAATTCTTGCTGCCCGTTTGGAGGCAGTAGAGGCACGTAGATGAAGAGATCTACAATTAGGCGATGCTAGTGAAGAGGAAGTAGAAGTAGCAGCAGATGGACCAACAGGTGAATCTGTAGAAGTGAGATTGTTCAGATCTGTTTTAGTAGCAAGTAGTAAACCCAAGTCAAAACTCTCGATGTATGACGGTAGCCTATCTATCGAAGTTTTATTGGATTGGATTAGTGAGATGGATAAGTATTTCGAGTGCAAGGAAGTCGGTGAAGACCGCAGAGTCAAATTCGATGCGTCGAAATTGAAGGGACATGCAGCCCTATGGTGGGATAGTGTCCAGAACGAGAGGAAGAGATTGAATAAGGTGCCAATTAAAACCTGGTCAAGAATTGTGGCCAAGTTAAAGGGCAGTTTTCTACCAAGGAACTATCATATTGCATTGCACAAGTAGGTGCAGAATCTGAGACAGAAAGGGTTGACGGTAAAGGAGTACACAGAGGAGTTCTACCGAGTGAATTTGCTGGCAAGATATACAGAGGATACGGTAGAAAGAACAGCCAGGTATGGTAATGGGCTGAGGTTTGATATTTTAGATGAAATTAGTATTTTATCTCTGAACAACGTGGAGGAAGCATATCAAAGTACAATAAAGGCTAAGGAGAAAATTACCAGAAGACAGAATGCTGGGAGAGGACGAGGGGCCAGCAGAGTAAAATGCCAGTCCTATGGCAGGGGCTGAACTACTAACAGCAACGAGGAACTAGCAGTTCGAAAGCTTCTGAATCAGCAGATAGAGGAGACAGTGTGAGAGGTGGTAGGTCGTCCCAGCGAGGTAGGGGAAATGGCCATGGTAGAGGGGCTGGTTATCAGTGTTATAGGTGTCATAAACTGGGGCACCGCTCATTTGAATGTCCAGAAGGAGATCTAGCTGGAGAATGGGGTGCGTATGTGGCGCAACCAGAGGAAGCGACAACACGCCCTCGGGAGGCAGAGAATGCTCTAGAGATGGGAGAAGCTTTGGTGCTGCACAAAGTACTATTAAAACTATTCAAGGAGATCACCGAACAGATGCAGCGGAAAGCTCTGTTCAAGACGATTTCTAAGTCATGAGGTAAGTGTTGTAAATTAATTATTGATAGCGGGAGTACTAACAATTTAGTGTCCACAGAGATGGTGGAAAAATTGGAGTTCAAATGCTCAAAGCATCCCAATCCATATAGAGTTTCATGGCTGCAAAAGGGCCATCAATTGTTGGTGGATGAACAGAGCAAGGTCGAGTTTCAAATAGGCAGATACAAGGACAAAGTTGTTTGTGACATCATGCCCATAGTTGTATGTCACATACTGCTAGGCAGGCCTTGGCAGTATTATTGGAAGGTAGTCCACGATGGATTGACGAACTGTTACAAATTTGAGAAGGATGGAATCAAGCATACGCTTGTACCCATCAAAGAAGAAAGGACAGTAGAGATCAGTGAACCAAGAATGTTGTTGGTCAGTGGAAAACAATTTTTAAAATAGATGGAGGATAGTGAGGTAGGTTATGTGGTGGTAAAGAAAGCAAGGACAATCTTGTTGCATACAGAAATATCAAAATTGCCTATAGAGATTCAACAAATGTTGGAGGAGTTTGTATACATAGTTGTAGATGACTTGCCAAACAAGTTACCCCCCAAACGGAGCATCAGTCATCACATTGACTTCATACCTGGAGCGAGTTTGCCGAACAAACCGGAATACCGAATGAGCACCAAGGATAATGAAGAAATCAAGAAGCAGGTGCAGGAGCTATTGGACAAGGGATTGATCAGGGAGAGTTTAAGCCCTTGTGCTATTCCAATGGTTCTCGCTCCGATGAAGGGAGGAGAATGGCAGATTTTCACTGACTCAAAGGCCATCAATAAAATCACCATCTCGTATAGGTTCCCTCTGCCACGGATGGATGATATGATGGATTGTTTAAGCAGGGCAACTTATTTATCGAAGATAGACTTGAAAAGCGGGTACCATAAGATTCAGATACGAGAGGGTGAAAAATGGAAGACATCCTTTAAGATGAATGAGGGGCTATATGAATGGTTGGTCATGCCATTTGGGCTGAGCAACGCACCCAGTACATTCATGAGGTTAATGAATGAGATGCTGAAGGAGTATATTGGGAAGTTCGTAATAGTTTACTTGGATGACATCCTTATTTTCAGCAGGACAAGAGAAGAACACCTACGGCATGTGCGTAGGGTGCTGGAGAAATTACAACAGAATAAACTGCTAATAAATTTGAAGAAATGTACTTTTCTGCAGAAGGAATTGATTTATTTGGGGTTTGTAATAGCAGAGAATGAACTGAAGATGGATCCAGAGAAGGGGGCAGCAATAGTGAATTGGCCATCTTTGAAAAATTTATTTGAGATATGTAGCTTTCATGGATTAGCCAGGTTTTATAGGAAATTCATAAATAATTTCAGCGAAATTCGTGCACCAATGCTAGATACCATCAAAAAGGCCAGCCAACCTTTTCGATGGACAGAGGCGGCGGAGAGAAGTTTCTAGTTGTTGAAAAAGAATATTACTGAGAGGCCGATCCTGAGATTACTGAGGGACAAGAATAGGGGTTGTACTCAGTCAGGAGGATAAGCCTGTAGCGTTCTTCAGCAAGAAATTGAACGAGAGTAGACAGAAATACTCATCATATGATAAGGAGTTCTATGCTGTTATACAACCATTAAAACACTGGAGGCATTATTTATTGGGAAATGAATTTGTGTTGTTCTCAGATAACTCTACACTACAGTATGTAATGCAGCAGCACAAACTCAACCACAAACACGCCAAGTGGGTATAGTATTTACAGAGTTTCAATTTTGCATTGAAGCACATTAGCAGGCAAGTAAACAAGGTATCGGATGCGCTAAGTAGGAAAGCTCTACTTCTGCAGGAAAGAACTGTGTAGGTGATGGGTTTTGAGCACTTACAGGACTTATACCAGATAGATACAGATTTTAAAGAAGCCTATGAGGCATGCCAAAACCCTTTAGCGAGAGACAACAGTCCTTGGTTGGACTACAATTTACAGGATAAGTTGTTGTTTAAGGGAGGACAGTTGTGCATACCTGACTACTCGATGAGGGAGAATATTATTCGTGAGAAGCATAGTGGAGGTTTGGCTGGATAGTTCGGCATGGATAAGACCCTCGAGAAGCTTATTCATTTTTAATTTTGGCGAAAGATGCAGAGATATGTACAACGGTTTGTGGCCAAATGCAAAGTGTGCCAGTTAGCAAAGGGTCATAGTCAAAACACAAGACTGTATACACAGTTACCTTTCCTAGGCCAACCTTAGGACTCGGTTAGTTTGGACTTCATCTTAGGTCTACCCAAGACACAGCGAGGATACGAATCGGTAATGGTAGTGGTTGACAGGTTCTCAAAGGTGGCACATCTTATCTCGTGCAGAAAAACCAGTGATGCCACCCACGTGGCCCACTTGTTTTTCAATGAGATTGACAGGTTACATGGATTGCCTAAATCTATCCTTTTAAATAGGGATGTGAAGTTCACGAGACACTTTTGGCGTACCTTATGGAAAAGAATGGACACACAGCTAAGCTACAGTTTTGCATATCACCCGCAAACCGATAGGCAGATAAAAGTTGTAAAAAGTAGTCTGGGAAACCTGTTACGCAGCTTGGTCGGGGAGAATTCGCGAATGTGGGATCGAGTGCTAGCACAGGAAAAATTTGCTTACAATGACTCGCCTAACCGTAGCACGGGTTTCAGTCCATTTCAGATCCTGTACGACATGCATCCATGCAAAGTGCATGAACTGCGGGACCTTGGACTGCAAGAATGGCGAAGTGCAGATGGGGAAGATTTTACTAATGCGATGAGAGATTTGCATGATGAAATTACAGGATAGCAACTTAATGTACAAACAGCATGCAAACTTGAGGAGAAGGGGAGTACAGTTTGACATGGGGGACGAAGTCCTCGCATATTTACGCAAAGAACGCTTTCCCAAAGACCTATACCCGTACACGGCCGACCCAGAGGGAAAGGAAGAAGATGGAACTACGCGACCTACATGGAGTACCCAAAAAGACGAGGAAGCTTGGAAGAGACAGATGCCTTACGTTCAGCCTCCCAGATCGAAAGCATTCTCGATACTGAGGTGGCTAAACGAACTCAACAGAAGGAGTATATGCAGTACCTGGTCAAGTGGAAGAACCGTCCTATCAAGGACAACTCGTGGCTTGGCGCCAGGCAGATTGAACAGACAAGAACTTCAGTCGAGAAGCTCATGGATCAGAGCCATGATTTCTTTTTGACCCGAGAGCTTGATGCAGGAGCATCTAGCTCACCATGACCGGGTGAAGTCTCACCAGGTTGGAAGGTTGACAAGTATCTGGAATGTTTTCTTTTATTTTCTAGTTTAAGAAGTCATAAGACAAAATGTTCGTTTATTTTACTTTTAACTGCTAAAAGTTGAAGTTAAGTGTCGGTTAGGGTCATTATAAGTTTAATAGTAATAAGTGTCAGTTAGGAATTGATCTGTTAAATTAGGAAAGAAAAGACAAAATTGTCCACAAGCAGATCTTGTAAATGACAACTAAATTGTGGTTACCCAACAAACTATTTCTGTTCAACTGACAAACAGTGACAGTTTCAAATTAACTGTAATCACAAGATATAAAAGGAGCAATGTAAGACCAAAGCAGGGTTCTGCAATTTCATGATATCAAAATAAAGAAACAGATCTATTTTAGAAAAGTCGTTCATCTGTGTACACTATCTGTCTGCTGAAGTTTGTTTGTTTGTTTGTTTGTTTTTTTTTTTTTTTCTGTTTATTGAATTGAAATTAATAGTATTGACAAACAAAGGAAGACCACGGTGAGGTCATGTCATTTCTTATTTTCTCGTCAAATGAACAGTCTACAACGAAACTAATTAGTTGTAGAGTCACTAAATAGAAGACCGGTGTCAAGAGAATGACCGTGTCACAACTAGAGACCCAGAAGCAAACATGATGCATACCAAAGCGGAAAAGCAACCTACATGAAAAGGTATTTCTCTCAAATACGACTACTCATAATTTCCGTGTAATACAGTAACAATATAGTCCAGCTTTCATTGAAATCGACCAACATACAATTACAAAAGTATCCACTGACAAACCCACAAGTGCTGTGTCCAAAAATTGGACAAGCCCTGGCTTAGGGTTTGAGAATAGAAACCCCAACAACCAGTCAATGCATGACTAACTAGAACAGGTGGCCGAAACTAGAAATTCCATAGGAAAATAACGATTGTGCATGACAAGCACAAACAACAAAACGAAGACTACAGAAAGCCCAAGAATTAACAGTGTGTTGACAAGTGTAGTGCCACAGCCTACCGGCAAGTTACGCCACCCCTAGAAAACAGGAAACCGGAGGACCCATGAGCCCAGGTTGAGCCGTGACCTACAAATACAATAGGGTAATGTTAACACCTGTACATTGCCAAGAATCCACTTAAAATAGTTATAGAACGAGAGGGTTTTTTATTTAGTTACCTGAGAAAGCGGACCGAAGAGTAAAGGAGCAGAGCCAAGCCGAATAGTCGAAGCTGAGAGCAGAGGAATGATTTTGGTTAGTACAAACCCCAACAGGAAGCTGAAATTGAATCAAGGAAGGAGAAATTACCTGTTGCAAACCCTCAGAACCTGATAATGTGTTGCCTGACAACCGAGAACGACGGAAGTTAAACAAAGCACACACAGAACGGAGACCACAGGTACCCATTAACCACAACAGGGAAACCAAACTAGAGCAGAGGCAATAGTATCATAATAGTGACAGTACAATGAAAATCGAAGACAATAACCAACAAGACCCCAGACTTCATAACCACACCACAACAAAAGAATGGCAGGACGAGACTGAAGGACTTACCGTTTGCATTAACAAGCGAGCACGCCAACAGAACCAGAGAGATTTCAACCCACCAAAGACTAGCAAACATAAAACCAGATGTGGAGGACTTACAACCATCTGCAGTGACCCTCAACGAGGGGATGGAGACCTCCATACTCCACGAAGCAAGAACAAGATAGAGAACATACCCAAACCCTCACAACAACTGAATAGGAGAATAGAACTGTCTCGAATGACCGAGGAACTGAGGTGTTTTGGAAAAGAACGCATGGAGGAGCCAGGCCTGAGGTGCACAGGGAGGAATTAAATGCGGCAGTAATTTCTCGCAGCTGCCAACCAACGTCCACTACCACCTTTGCATGCGACCACCATATTGTACATCTGGAGACCGCCGATTAAACCTGAGACACGTAGAGCTGTGGGCCAGTGTGGCTGGGCTACATTAATTCCACTCAGTAAGTCCATGGAATAAGATTTTAATATTATGATTTATTTATAAATATTACATTCTCAAAAAAACCAGAAAAAAGTGAATATAACAAAATTTATAGATAAAATAAATTAAACATTTACCACTCATTTATTTATTTCATATAAAATATTTATATTTTAATTGATAAATTAAAAAGTTGAAATAAAATAAAATAAATATTTTAAACAATAAATTTGTATATATTATGAATGTTATAATTGTTAATGGATAAATAAACTAAGAAAAAACTAATGCTGAATAAAAAAGTGATATATCTCTTCACTTAAGTTAACTTGCTTTGAAAATATAAATATATGTTTTTTAAATAAAAATTAACCACATAGATGTTGCAAACAAAATTTGATGTCAAATAAATAAGTGATATATCATAATTTCAAAAAAAATATTTTTGGAATAAAAGGTGACAAATAATTAATGGAAGCATTGTGGAAATAAACTAGGGTTGACAACAACAAAATGTTATTTATTTGAACAAATAAATAGGAATAAGAGTAATATAAACATTATTCGTTAGCAGGAATGTACACGTGCATAATGGGTTATGAACATCAAATTAACGGTGAAGACAAAGAGAATGTAGCACAATCAAACAACATAATGCTATGTATTTGAACAAAAAAATATAGGAATAAGAGTACTATAAACATTATTCCTTAGCAGAAGACAAAGAGAATGTAGCACAATCAAACAACATAATGCTATGTATTTAAACAAAAAAATATAGGAATAACAGTATTATAAACATTATTTCTTAGCAGGAATGTGAACATGCATAATGCAAGGGTTATGAACATAAAATTAACCGTGAAGACAAAGAGAATGTAACACAATCAAGAAATTGTAGAGGAGTGTGACAGTTGGGAGCTTGGTGGATGATAAAATAGGATTACTCATAATAATTAGCATAGTTATATAAATTAAATGGGTGATAAAAATTGTTACCAGTGATTAAAATAATAATGTGCTATTTAATTTATGTACTGAACCTTTGTAATGGGAGAATAGAGTAAAAGTCCAAATTACAACTCACAAAAATTGTGCATATTTTTTAAAGTATTCTCAAATTATGATCTGTAAATCAAATATACATTTTATTATTATAAAAGATAGAAATTTTATAAACCATTTCAAAATAGAGGATATCTATGGAGGTAATTAAACTTAGTGATTGAGTAAAACACTTTATGCACCACAAAACTCTAGATACAATAAACTAGAGTATGCCCATGAATACATAGAAAAGAGCTATATATATGAATATTAGGATGTGTAAATAATTCTCACTCATCCACTTTGAATCGATCTTGAGTGGAAGCCAAAGCCAATGAAAATATAGTGTTTTTAAGAAGGAAAAGGGTGAAGGCCAAAAATGTAGTGCCGATATTGTTTTCAATTGAAAATTGATGCTGGGTGAAAAGTTGCACAATCACCAATGATATTGAAATTTGTGTATGGTATCTTTATGCTGATCATTTGTTTTTCCTTGGTTGAAATTTATTTGGATTAATAAATTTTGAGAATATTTCATAATGTAAATAAAAGAGGTTTGGATTAATAAATTAATTGTTTGACCTTTATTTTTATAGGGATTTCACTTGGAATAGTTTCTGATGATTGATTGTGGCTTACAACAATAATGTGTATTATTTAAATTAGATATCAAATGTTAGTTCAATATATGTATTATAAAAATAGTTTAATGAGATCGTCACATCACAGATGAAAATCACAACAAAAAGTGAGGGATTTTTGGTGAAAGTGTGCACTAACTTTCGATAAATGTGGAACATTGCATAGGCACTACCTTGATGGACTTCTGATTTTCCCATTCCAGCTTGCATAAAAGAGTGTGCTCATGAACTTGTTGTAGAGTAAGCATGTGTGAGCAAGTGACTTTGAAACTTATCAACCGACCATAAAGTGATTATGGAACGAATTGTCACAAAATCCATAGTAAGCTCCAAAATTCAGGTTAGACCAAATTTTGGAGGGTGTTTGTGATAACGAAAACATAAGGATATGTAGGAAATGTTTTTATGTATTTTCATCCATATCCTCCATCGAATGGGTAGTACAAGGAGAGAACACCTAGTAATGTTATTGTGAAAACATTGTCCACATTAAATGAGGTTGTTTTGGATCAAAGCTAAAGTCAATCCATCCTTGTGAGCCTAGGGGATTCCAAGAAAAGGGCTAAGGTGCCTGAGAAGGGTTGAGAAATGATTCAGTTAAAAGAATTGGATTCCATGTAGAAGCCCTCATTAATATTTAGTCCTCAACATTTGAATTATCTCCCTATGTGTTCCCTCCATATGTGATGAAGTATGGATCGGAGAACTTACCTGATGAAATATATCAACGTATTCTTCTAATTGAACACATTGTTGAGGAATTATGAGGCCTAAATATTAAGAAGAAGACAAGAAAATGCATAAAAATAAAAGGTACTTATACAAGGTTAGTCCTTGCAGTGATATTAAGCTCAATATGGTTATTAACATAATATAACATACAATAGGAGGATGCATCTTCAAATGAATTTTTAATGAATCCAACATTAAGTCCTTAAGTGGTAATGTTTGGGAACATTATTAGGCTATGTTCCAATAGAGATTTTTTCTTGCAAGAAGATGGTTGGCCTTCACCTTTCTTTCAATGGGGGAATGTAGAAAAGGAATTGTCTTCTTTTTCATTATGGAAATAGATGCTTCTCAGTTTAAAAAGTTGGCCTCTCTCCTTCAATGCACAATTTGAAACAATTGATGACATTCATCGATGGTGAAATCTACCTAGCTTACATATCAAATATTGGTTTGCCAGAGTCTTTACAGAGATAGGAAACTCTTTAGGTCATTATTTGGAGGCAAACATGAATTTTATTAAGACTAACACTGATGTAGGATCATTCGAGTGAAGAGGCGATAGCTGGGAGATGTTTTTTTTTTTTCATTTTATCTTAACAGATAGGGAGGAAAACACTTCAAGTTTCAGTTTCATTTAGTTACATTTTGTGTCATTTTTAATTAAGGCTGAATCATCCATTACTAATTTTTTAAATTAGAGAAAATAGGAATTAGTTAGGGATTTGTTTGAAGAAACTGTTTAGTAACTGAAACATAACTGAGGAACAGTTCCTCAAATTGTAAAGGAACTACTGACAATGTATTGAAAAGGAAAAATCGAAGATTATGGAAGGGCTACCATTGAGAGCGGAGAAAAATAACCGTATTGACAAATAGAGGAAGAGCATGGTGAGGTCACGTCATTTATTATTTTCTCATCAAATGAACAGTATACAACAAAACTAATTAGTTGTACAGTCGCTAAACGGAAGACCGACGTGAATAGACACAATTCAACAAGTGTGTCACAACCAGAGGCCCAGAAGCAAATAGGATGCATACCAAAGTGGAAAAGCTACCTACAGGAGAAGGTATTTCTCTCAAAAACGACTCCTCGTAATTTCTATGTAATACAGTAACAATATAGTCCAGTTTTCATTGAAATCGACCAGCATACAATTACAAAAGTATCCGCTGACAAACACACAAGTGATGTGTCCAAAAATTGTGCAAGCCCTGGCCTAGGGTTTGAGAATAGAAACCCCAACAACCAGTCAACGAATGACTAACTAGAATAGGTGGCCGAAAAACAAAATTCCACAGGAAAATAACGACTGTCCATGATAAGCACAAACAACAAAACAAAAACTACAGAAAGCCCACGAATTAACAGTGTGTTGACAAGTGTAGTGCCAGAGCCTACCGGCAAGTTACGCCACCCCTGGAAAACTAGAAACCGGAGGACCCACGAGCCCAGGTCGAGCCGTGACCTACAAATACAATAGGGCAATGTTAACACCTGTACATTGCCGAGAATCCACTGAAAATAGTTATAGAATGGGAGGGTTTCGTATTTAGTTACTTGAGAAAGCGGACCGAAGAGCAGAGGAGCAGAGCCAAGCTGAATAGCCGAAGCTGAGACCAGAGGAATGATTCTGGTTAGTAAAAACCCCAACAGGAAGCCGAAATTCAATCAAGGAAGGAGAAATTAGCTGTTGCAAACCGCCAAAACTTGATAATGTGTTGCCTGACAGCTGAGAATGATGGAAGTTAAACAAACCACGCACATAGTAGAGACCACAGGTACCCATTAACCACATCAGGGCGACCAAACCAGAGCAAAGGCAACAGTATCATAATAGTGATAGTACAACAACAATCGAAGACAATAACCAGACAAGACCCCAGACTTCATAACCATACCATAGCAAAAGAATGGCAGTACGAGACTGACGGACTTACTGTGTGCACTAACAAGCGAGCGCGCCAACAAAACCAGAGAGATTTCAACCCATCGAAGACTGGAAAACATACAACCAGGCGTGCAGGACTTATGACAAACCACGGTGACCCTCAACGAGGGGACGAAGACCTGCATACTCCACAAAGCAAGAACCAGATAGAGAACATACCCAAACCCTCACAGCAACCGAATAACAGAATAGAACTGTCTGAAATGACCGAGGAACCGAGGTGTTTTGACAAAGAACATGCGGAGGAGCCATGCCCAAGGCACACAGGGAGGAATTAAACGTGGCAGTAATTGCTCACAACCACCAATCGACGTCCATTACCACCTTTGCATGTAACCACTGGAAAAGCCCACGATATTTTAGATCTGGCGACCGCCGATTAAACCTGAGACACGTAGAGTTGTGGGCCAGTGTGGCTGGGATGCGTCAGAGTGGTATATTGAGCAGATTGTTGATGTTAGTAGGAGGGATGAAGAGAGGAAGGCGAGGTCATGGCAGAGGTGCTAGAAGATTGGTAGACGAAGGGTTGAGAGAGGAGATCGGAATTCTTGCTGCCCGTTTGGAGGCAGTAGAGGCACGTAGATGAAGAGATCTACAATTAGGCGATGCTAGTGAAGAGGAAGTAGAAGTAGCAGCAGATGGACCAAAAGGTGAATCTGTAGAAGTGAGATTGTTCAGATCTGTTTTAGTAGCAAGTAGTAAACCCAAGTCAAAACTCTCGATGTATGACGGTAGCCTATCTATCGAAGTTTTATTGGATTGGATTAGTGAGATGGATAAGTATTTCGAGTGCAAGGAAGTCGGTGAAGAACGCAGAGTCAAATTCGCTGCGCCAAAATTGAAGGGACATGCAGCCCTATGGTGGGATAGTGTCCAGAACGAGAGGAAGAGATTGAATAAGGTGCCAATTAAAACCTGGTCAAGAATTGTGGCCAAGTTAAAGGGCAGTTTTCTGCCAAGGGACTATCATATTGCATTGCACAAGTAGGTGCAGAATCTGAGACAGAAAGGGTTGACGGTAAAGGAGTACATAGAGGAGTTCTACCGAGTGAATTTGCTGGCAGGATATACAGAGGATACGGTAGAAAGAACAGCCAGGTATGGTAATGGGCTAATGTTTGATATTTTAGATGAAATTAGTATTTTATCTCCGAACAACGTGGAGGAAGCATATCAAAGTGCAATAAAGGCTAAGGAGAAAATTACCAGAAGACAGAATGCTCGGAGAGGACGAGGGGCCAGCAGAGTAAAATGCCAGTCCTATGGCAGGGGCTGAACTACTAACAGCAACGAGGAACTAGCAGTTCGAAAGCTTCTGCATCAGCAGATAGAGGAGACAGTGTGAGAGGTGGTAGGTTGTCCCAGCGAGGTAGGGGAAATGGCCATGGTAGAGGGGCTGGTTATCAGTGTTATAGGTGTCATAAACTGGGGCACCGCTCATTTGAATGTCCAGAAGGAGATCTAGCTGGAGAATGGGGTGCGTATGTGGCACAACCAGAGGAAGCGGCAACACTCCCTCTGGAGGCAGAGAATTCTCTAGAGATGGGAGAAGCTTTGGTGCTGCACAAAGTACTATTAAAACTATTCAAGGAGATCACCGAACAGATGCAACGGAAAGATCTGTTCAAGATGATTTCTAAGTCGTGAGGTAAGTGTTGTAAATTAATTATTGATAGCGGGAGTACTAACAATTTAGTGTCCACAGAGATGGTGGAAAAATTGGAGTTCAAATGCTCAAAGCATCCCAATCCATATAGAGTTTCATGGCTGCAAAAGAGCCATCAATTGTTGGTGGATGAACAGAGCGAGGTCGAGCTTCAAATAGGTAGATACAAGGACAAAGTTGTTTGTGACATCATGCCCATAGCTGTATGTCACATACTGCTAGGCAGGCCTTGGCAGTATGATTGGAAGGTAGTCCACGATGGATTGACGAACTGTTACAAATTTGAGAAGGATGGAATCAAGCATACGCTTGTACCCATCAAAGAAGAAGGGACAGTAGAGACCAGTGAACCAAGAATGTTGTTGGTCAGTGGAAAACAATTTTAAAACAGATGGAGGATAGTGAGGTAGGTTATGTTGTGGTAAAGAAAGCAAGGACAGTCTTGTTGCATACAGAAATATCAGAATTGCCTATAGAGATTCAACAAATGTTGGAGGAGTTTGTATACATAGTTGTAGATGACTTGCCAAACAAGTTACCCCCCAAACGGAGCATCAGTCATCACATTGACTTCATACCTAGAGCGAGTTTGCCGAACAAACCGGAATACCGAATGAGCACCAAGGATAATGAAGAAATCAAGAAGCAGGTGCAGGAGCTGTTGGACAAGGGATTGATCAGGGAGAGTTTAAGCCCTTGTGCTATTCCAATGGTTCTCGCTCCCATGAAGGGAGGAGAATGGCAGATTTTCACTGACTCAAGGGCCATCAATAAAATCCCATCTGGTATAGGTTCCCTCTGCCACGGATGGATGATATAATGGATTGTTTAAGCAGGGCAACTCATTTATTGAAAATAGACTTGAAAAGCGGGTACCATCAGATTCAGATACGAGAGGGTGAAAAATGGAAGACATCCTTTAAGATGAATGAGGGGCTATATGAATGGTTGGTCATGCCATTTGGGCTGAGCAACGCACCCAGTACATTCATGAGGTTAATGAATGAGATGCTGAAGGAGGATATTGGGAAGTTCGTAATAGTTTACTTGGATGACATCCTTATTTTCAGCAGGACAAGAGAAGAACACCTACGACATGTGCGTAGGCTGCTGGAGAAATTACAGCAGAATAAACTGCTAATAAATTTGAAGAAATGTACTTTTCTGTAGAAGGAATTGATTTATTTGGGGTTTGTAATAGCAGAGAATGAACTGAAGATGGATCCAGAGAAGGTGGCAGCAATAGTGAATTGGCCATCTTTGAAAAATTTATTTGAGATATGTAGCTTTCATGGATTAGCCAGGTTTTACAGGAAATTCATAAATAATTTCAGCGAAATTCGTGCACCAATGCTAGATACCATCAAAAAGGCCAACCAACCTTTTTGATGGACAGAGGCGGCAGAGAGAATTTTCTAGTTGTTGAAAAAGAATATTACTGAGAGGCCGATCCTGAGATTACTGAGGGACAAGAATAGGGTTGTACTCAGTCAGGAGGATAAGCCTGTAGCGTTCTTCAGCAAGAAGTTGAACGAGAGTAGACAAAAATACTCATCATATGATAAGGAGTTCTATGCTTTTATACAACCATTAAAACACTGGAGGCATTATTTATTGGGAAATGAATTTGTGTTGTTCTCAGATAACTCTACACTACAGTATGTAATGCAGCAGCACAAACTCAACCACAAACACGCCAAGTGGGTATAGTATTTACAGAGTTTCAATTTTGCATTGAAGCACATTAGCAGGCAAGTAAACAAGGTATCGGATGCGCTAAGTAGGAAAGCTCTACTTCTGCAGGAAAGAACTGTGTAGGTGATGGGTTTTGAGCACTTACAGGACTTGTACCAGATAGATACAGATTTTAAAGAAGCCTATGAGGCATGCCAAAACCCTTTAGCGAGAGACAACAGTCCTTGGTTGGACTACAATTTACAGGAAAAGTTGTTGTTTAAGGGAGGACAATTGTGCATACCTGACTACTCGATGAGGGAGAATATTATTCGTGAGAAGCATAGTGGAGGTTTGGCTGGACAGTTCGGCATGGATAAGACCCTCGAGAAGCTTATTCATTTTTAATTTTGGCCAAAGATGCAGAGATATGTACAACGGTTTGTGGCCAAATGCAAAGTGTGCCAGTTAGCAAAGGGTCACAGTCAAAACACAAGACTGTATACACCGTTACCTTTCCTAGGCCAACCTTGGGACTCGGTTAGTTTGGACTTCATCTTAGGTCTACCCAAGACACAACGAGGATACGAATCGGTAATGGTAGTGGTTGACAGGTTCTCAAAGGTGGCACATCTTATCTCGTGCAGAAAAACCAGTGATGCCACCCACGTGGCCCACTTGTTTTTCAATGAGATTGACAGGTTACATGGATTGCCTAAATCTATCCTTTTAAATAGGGATGTGAAGTTCACGGGACACTTTTGGTGTACCTTATGGAAAAGAATCGACACACAACTAAGCTACAGTTTTGCATATCACCCGCAAACCGATAGGCAGATAAAAGTTGTAAAAAGTAGTCTGGGAAACCTGTTACGCAGCTTGGTCGGGGAGAATTCGCGAATGTGGGATCGAGTGCTAGCACAGGAAAAATTTGCTTACAATGACTCGCCTAACCGTAGCACGGGTTTCAGTCCATTTCAGATCCTGTACGACATGAATCCATGCAAAGTGCATGAACTGCAGGACCTTGGACTGCAAGAATGGCGAAGTGCAGATGGGGAAGATTTTACTAATGCGATGAGAGATTTGCATGATGAAATTACAGGATAGCAACTTAAAGTACAAACAGCATGCAGACTTGAAGAGAAGGGGAGTACAGTTTGACATGGGGGACGAAGTCCTCACATATTTACGCAAAGAACACTTTCCCAAAGACCTATACCCGTACACGGCCGACCCAGAGGGAAAGGAAGAAGATGGAACTACGCGACCTACATGGAGTACCCAAAAAGACGAGGAAGCTTGGAAGAGACAGATGCCTTACGTTCAGCCTCCCAGATCGAAAGCATTATCGATACTGAGGTGGCTAAACGAACTCAATAGAAGGAGTATATGCAGTACCTGGTCAAGTGGAAGAACCGTCCTATCAAGGACAACTCATGGCTTGGCGCCAGGCAGAATTAACAGACAAGAACTTCAGTCGAGAAGCTCATGGATCGGAGCCATGATTTCTTTTTGACCCGAGAGCTTGATGCAGGAGCATCTATCTCACCATGACCGGGTGAAGTCTCACCAGGTTGGAAGGTTGACAAGTATCTGGAATGTTTTCTTTTATTTTCTAGTTTAAGAAGTCATAAGACAAAATGTTCGTTTATTTTACTTTTAACTGCTAAAAGTTGAAGTTAAGTGTCGGTTAGGGTGATTATAAGTTTAATAGTAATAAGTGTCAGTTAGGAATTGATATGTTAAATTAGGAAAGAAAAAGACAAAATTGTCCATAGGTAGATCTTGTAAATGACAACTAAACTGTGGTTACCCAACAAACTATTTCTATTCAACTGACAAATTGTGACAGTTTCAAATTAACTATAATCACAAGATATAAAAGGAGCAATGTAAGACCAAAGCAGGGTTCTGCAATTTCATGATATCATAATAAAGAAACAGATCTATTTTAGAAAATTCGTTCATCTGTGTACACTATCTGTCTGCTGAAGTTTGTTTGTTTGTTTGTTTTTTTTTTTTTTTTTTTTTTTTTTTTTCTGTTTATTGAATTGAAATTAATAGTATTGACAAACAAAGGAAGACCACGGTGAGGTCATGTCATTTCTTATTTTCTCGTCAAATGAACAGTCTACAACGAAACTAATTAGTTGTAGAGTCACTAAATAGAAGACCGGTGTCAAGAGAATGACCGTGTCACAACTAGAGACCCAGAAGAAAACAGGATGCATACCAAAGCGGAAAAGCAACCTACATGAAAAGGTATTTCTCTCAAATACGACTACTCATAATTTCCATGTAATACAGTAACAATATAGTCCAGTTTTCATTGAAATCGACCAACATACAATTACAAAAGTATCCACTGACAAACCCACAAGTGCTGTGTCCAAAAATTGCTCAAGCCCTGGCTTAGGGTTTGAGAATAGAAACCCCAACAACCAGTCAATGCATGACTAACTAGAACAGGTGGCCGAAACCAGAAATTCCATAGGAAAATAACGATTGTGCATGACAAGCACAAACAACAAAACGAAGACTACAGAAAGCCCAAGAATTAACAGTGTGTTGACAAGTGTAGTGCCACAGCCTACCGGCAAGTTACGCCACCCCTAGAAAACAGGAAACCGGAGGACCCATGAGCCCAGGTTGAGCCGTGACCTACAAATACAATAGGGTAATGTTAACACCTGTACATTGCCAAGAATCCACTTAAAATAGTTATAGAACGAGAGGGTTTTGTATTTAGTTACCTGAGAAAGTGGACCGAAGAGCAAAGGAGCAGAGCCAAGCCGAATAGTCGAAGCTGAGAGCAGAGGAATGATTTTGGTTAGTACAAACCCCAACAGGAAGCTGAAATTGAATCAAGGAAGGAGAAATTACCTGTTGCAAACCCTCAGAACCTGATAATGTGTTGCCTGACAACCGAGAACGACGGAAGTTAAACAAAGCACACACAGAACGGAGACCACAGGTACCCATTAACCACAACAGGGAAACCAAACCAGAGCAGAGGCAATAGTATCATAATAGTGACAGTACAATGAAAATCGAAGACAATAACCAAACAAGACCCCAGACTTCATAACCACACCACAACAAAAGAATGGCAGGACGAGACTGAAGGACTTACCGTGTGCATTAACAAGCGAGCACGCCAACAGAACCAGAGAGATTTCAACCCACCAAAGACTAGCAAACATAAAACCAGATGTGGAGGACTTACAACCATCTGCAGTGACCCTCAACGAGGCGATGGAGACCTCCATACTCCACGAAGCAAGAATAAGATAGAGAACATACCCAAACCCTCACAACAACTGAATAGGAGAATAGAACTGTCTCGAATGACCGAGGAACTGAGGTGTTTTGGAAAAGAACGCATGGAGGAGCCAGGCCTGAGGTGCACAGGGAGGAATTAAATGCGGCAGTAATTGCTCGCAGCTGCCAACCAACGTCCACTACCACCTTTGCATGCGACCACCATATTGTACATCTGGAGACCGCCGATTAAACCTGAGACACGTAGAGCTGTGGGCCAGTGTGGCTGGGCTACATTAATTCCACTCAGTAAGTCCATGGAATAAGATTTTAATATTATGATTTATTTATAAATATTACATTCTCAAAAAAACCAGAAAAAAGTGAATATAACAAAATTTATAGATAAAATAAATTAAACATTTACCACTCATTTATTTATTTCATATAAAATATTTATATTTTAATTGATAAATTAAAAAGTTGAAATAAAATAAAATAAATATTTTAAACAATAAATTTGTATATATTATGAATGTTATAATTGTTAATGGATAAATAAACTAAGAAAAAACTAATGCTGAATAAAAAAGTGATATATCTCTTCACTTAAGTTAACCTGCTTTGAAAATATAAATATATGTTTTTTAAATAAAAATTAACCACATAGATGTTGCAAACAAAATGTGATGTCAAATAAATAAGTGATATATCATAATTTGAAAAAAAATATTTTTGGAATAAAAGGTGACAAAAAATTAATGGATGCATTGTGGAAATAAACTAGGGTTGACAACAACAAAATGTTATTTATTTGAACAAATAAATAGGAATAAGAGTAATATAAACATTATTCGTTAGCAGGAATGTACACGTGCATAATGGGTTATGAACATCAAATTAACGGTGAAGACAAAGAGAATGTAGCACAATCAAACAACATAATGCTATGTATTTGAACAAAAAAATATAGGAATAAGAGTACTATAAACATTATTCCTTAGCAGAAGACAAAGAGAATGTAGCACAATCAAACAACATAATGCTATGTATTTAAACAAAAAAATATAGGAATAACAGTATTATAAACATTATTTCTTAGCAGGAATGTGAACATGCATAATGCAAGGGTTATGAACATAAAATTAACCGTGAAGACAAAGAGAATGTAACACAATCAAGAAATTGTAGAGGAGTGTGACAGTTGGGAGCTTGGTGGATGAGAAAATAGGATTACTCATAATAATTAGCATAGTTATATAAATTAAATGGGTGATAAAAATTGTTACCAGTGATTAAAATAATAATGTGCTATTTAATTTATGTACTGAACCTTTGTAATGAGAGAATAGAGTAAAAGTCCAAATTACAACTCACAAAAATTGTGCATATTTTTTAAAGTATTCTCAAATTATGATCTTTAAATCAAATATACATTTTATTATTATAAAAGATAGAAATTTTATAAACCATTTCAAAATAGAGGATATCTATGGAGGTAATTAAACTTAGTGATTGAGTAAAACACTTTATGCACCACAAAACTCTAGATACAATAAACTAGATTATGCCCATGAATACATAGAAAAGAGCTATATATATGAATATTAGCAGATGTGTAAATAATTCTCACTCATCCACTTTGAATCGATCTTGAGTGGAAGCCAAAGCCAATGAAAATATAGTGTTTTTAAGAAGGAAAAGGGTGAAGGCCAAAAATGTAGTGCCGATATTGTTTTCAATTGAAAATTGATGCTGGGTGAAAAGTTGCACAATCACTAATGATATTGAAATTTGTGTATGGTATCTTTATGCTGATCATTTGTTTTTCCTTGGTTGAAAATTATTTGGATTAATAAATTAATTGTTTGACCTTTATTTTTATAGGGATTTCACTTGTAATAGTTTCTGATGATTGATTGTGGCTTACAACAATAATGTGTATTATTTAAATTAGATATCAAATGTTAGTTCAATATATGTATTATAAAAATAGTTTAATGAGATCGTCACATCACAGATGAAAATCGCAACAAAAAGTGAGGGATTTTTGGTGAAAGTGTGCACTAACTTTCGATAAACGTGGAACATTGCATAGGCACTACCTTGATGGACTTCTGATTTTCCCATTCCAGCTTGCATAAAAGAGTGTGCTCATGAACTTGTTGTAGAGTAAGCATGTGTGAGCAAGTGACTTTGAAACTTATCAACCGACCATAAAGTGAATATGGAACGAATTGTCACAAAATCCATAGTAAGCTCCAAAATTCAGGTTAGACCAAATTTTGGAGGGTGTTTGTGATAACGAAAACATAAGGCTATGTAGGAAATGTTTTTATGTATTTTCATCCATATCCTCCATCGAATGGGTAGTATAAGGAGAGAACACCTAGTAATGTTATTGTGAAAACATTGTCCACATTAAATGAGGTTGTTTTGGATCAAAGCTAAAGTCAATCCATCCTTGTGAGCCTAGGGGATTCCAAGAAAAGGGCTAAGGTGCCTGAGAAGGGTTGAGAAATGATTCAGTTAAAAGAATTGGATTCCATGTAGAAGCCCTCATTAATATTTAGTCCTCAACATTTGAATTATCTCCCTATGTGTTCCCTCCATATGTGATGAAGTATGGATCGGAGAACTTACCTGATGAAATATATCAACGTATTCTTCTAATTGAACACATTGTTGAGGAATTATGAGGCCTAAATATTAAGAAGAAGACAAGAAAATGCATAAAACTAAAGGTTACCTATACAAGGTTAATCCTTGCAGTGATATTAAGCTCAATATGGTTATTAACATAATATAACATACAATAGCAGGATGCATCTCCAAATGAATTTTTAATGAAGCCAGCATTAAGTCCTTAAGTGATAATGTTTGGGAACATTATTAGGCTATGTTCCAAAAGAGATTTTTTCTTGCAAGATGATGGTTGGCCTTCACCTTTCTTTCAAAGGGGGAATGTAGAAAAGGAATTGTCTTCTTTTTCATTATGGAAATATATGCTTCTCAGTTTAAAAAGTTGGCCTCTCTCCTTCAATGCACAATTTCAAACAATTGATGACATTCATCGATGATGAAATCTACCTAGCTTATGTATCAAATATTGGTTTGCCAGAGTCTTAACAGAGATAGGAAACTCTTTAGGTCATTATTTCGAGGCAAACATGAATTTTATTAAGACTAACATTGATGTAGGATCATTCGAGTGAAGAGGCGATAGCTGGGAGATGTTTTTTTTTTTCATTTTATCTTAACAGATAGGGAGGAAAACACTTCAAGTTTCAGTTTCATTTAGTTACATTTTGTGTCATTTTTAATTAAGGCTGAATCATCCATTACTAATTTTTTAAATTAGAGAAAATAGGAATTAGTTAGGGATTTGTTTGAAGAAACTGTTTAGTAACTGAAACATAACTGAGGAACAGTTCCTCAAATTGTAAAGGAACTACTGACAATGTATTGAAAAGGAAAAATCGAAGATTATGGAAGGGCTACCATTGAGAGCGGAGAAAAATACAAAAAATGAATTTATAGTTTGTTTCTCTTTAAGTATCTGTGTAAAGCAAATGAGTCCAATATCTCATAAAGAAAAGAAAGGAATTTTTCCTTCTTTCTCCTATCACGTGTTTCAAATATTTTTGTAAGTAAAATAGTGGAGCATTTTCATTAAAAAAAATCAATTGATACTCAAGTCTCATGACTAAAGGCATTCAGGATGAAGAACCAGAAAAAGGCACAGCCCAGCAAGATATCACGTCTTTCTCAACAAAATAAAGACCCGGGTACAAATGTCATATAGTAAACAAGCATGCATGTGCATTTCATTTCATTTTTAAGTTTAAACAGTTCCATATACATTTTTTCAAAACAAAACCCAAAGGGTTTGGAAACCCACAGAATTGGAAACCAACGTTTATGCAGGCCTAGAACAAACTGATAGCAAGGGTTTGAAACCCATGAAGCCATACAAACATAGCAGAGGAAACGAGATCCAGCAACTTATGCCAATTAAGGAAAACACAAGCAAAATTAACTAGGCAAACACGGAGGGATCCTACCTTGTTTTTCCCAAGCCACAAAGACTCCCAAGGGCGAGGCCGTGGAGCAGCAGTCTCAGGAATCGACCTTCACACCACCACAAAAACGAGATGGAAGTCAACAAAACCAAAATGGAAAATGAAACATGGTGAAAGAGAGCAGTTTAAGAAAGGGAAGAACAAGGGTTTACCTCAAAGGAGTCTTTTCCAAGACAGAGGGCGAGAACCAAGTCTTTAGCTGGAGGGACTCTCCCAATGAGAGCACCATCGATGAGTTTCACCTGCTCACGAAGGGGCCAAAGGGTTAGAATCACTAAAATAAATTGCAAAAATGAAACCATAACAAAAGCTCACCTGAAATAGTGTTTGATAAAGCTGCCCACAGTAGTAGCAAGAGAAATACATGTGGAGACATAAGCCAGGTCAAGTCTGAGACCAATAATAAAGACCACTGCAAGTAGAACCAAACAAATCTTAAACCAAAGGGCAGAGCGTAAGAGGGAACTCTTAGAGAGTAAGCCAACCTGAAGCCTCTATGGAATAGTAGACAAATCACCCTAAGAAACAAGTGAAGGCACAACATACATATATAGCCGAACGAGACCCACAACACACGAAAAAATGGAGGCCGATGCACAGTTTTACCTCAGCAGGTGGAAATGAATTGCATTTTTGGAATCAAGGCCAGTACATAGGGTCAGGCCTAATATTTTAAAGGTTCATTAAGCCCTCACACCAAAACCCTAGTTCCCTTTATTCAAAAGATGCATAATAATGCGGTTTGGTGACACGTCGTCCCTCTCGGGATTGCCACCAATTTTTTTATTAGAGTAGGTTAGCTCCTTTTTCTTAGTAAATATGGAGGTAGGTAGAAGTGGCCGAGGTAGAGCCATCCAAAGAGTAGCCGATGAAGGGCTACGAGAAGAGGTCAGGACCTTCACTGTACGTTTGGGAGCAATGGAAGCAAGAAGGCGCAGAGATCCAAAAGGTGGGGATGATAGTCAGGAAGAAAACACAACCATGACAAATGGGTCAAATGAAGGGGGACCAAATATTAAATTGTTGAGATCAGTTTTGTTGGCTAGTAGCAAGCCAAGGCCAAAGCTTTCTAATTATGATGGCTATTTGTCCATAGAGGCATTGCTAGACTGGATAAGTGAGCTAGATAAATATTCTGAGTATGAAGAAATTAGCGAAGACAAGAGGATCAAGTTTTCTGTCACCAAATTGAAGGGACGTGCAACTCTATGGTGGGACAGTGTATAGGTAGAAAGGAGGAGATTAAAAAAACCATTGATTAAAAAATGAGAGAGAATGGTTGCTAAGATGAAGAGAAAATTTTTGCCTAAAGATTACCAGATTGCCCTTTATAGACAAGTGAAAAACCTGAGACAAATAATGCTGACTATAAAGGAGTATACCGAAGAATTTTATAAAGTAAACCTGAGACTTGGCTATGTTGACGATACTCCTTAGAAAAAACGAGGTTTGTAAATGGTCTACGAAAGGAGATACTAGATGAAATTAGTATTTTTTCCCCTAAGACCATAGAGGATGCCTATCAGAGTTCTTTGAAGAAAGAATAAAAGATTACTAGGAAACATAATGGCAGAGGAGGACATGGTTCAGGCAGAGGTAGGGGACAGACCTTTGGCAGAGGTAGGACTGCCAACAACAATATAAAGGGTAGCAGTTCAAAAAATTTAGGACATAATGAAAGGGAAGGTAATACTAGAGGAGGAAGGTCATACCAATGAGGAAGAGGTAATGGCAGAGGCAGAGGAAATGCCTATCAGTGTTACAAGTGTCACAAGTGGGGACACAGGTCCTTTGAATGCCGTGAAAATGAACCAACTGGACAGAGGGGAGCATATGTTGCTCAGTCCGATGAGGCAAAGGCACCACCATAGGAGGTGGAAAATATGCCTAAAATAGGGGAAGCCTTGGTGTTGAACAAGGTGTTATTAAAACCAACTAAGGAAGTAGCTGACTAGACATAGAGGAAAGCATTGTTCTGGACTATGTGCAAGTCGCATGGGAAATGTTGCAAACTAATCATAGACAATGGAAGTACCGATAATCTAGTAGCTACGGAAATGGTGGGAAAACTCGGTTTGAAGAAGTTGAAGCACCTGACTCCATATAGGGTGTCATGGTTGCAGAAAGGACACCAATTGTTGGTCGATGAGTAGTGTGAGGTAGAGTTTCATATTAGCAAGTACAAGGAAACGATGACTTGTGATATCATGCCAATGGATGTGTGCCATATTTTGTTTGGTAGAACATGGCAGTATGATAGGAAGGTCACCCATGACGAGGCAACAAATTGTTACAAGTTTGTTAAAGATGGGATAAAGCATACCCTAGTGCCCATGAAGGAAGAGGAACCTGCAGAAATTAGTGGGACAAAAGGATGATTGTTAGGCAGAAAAGAGTTTTTGCGATAGATGGAGGATGATGAGGTGAAGTATGTAGTTGTGTGAAGGCTAACACCACTATCGATCCATATTGAAGTCACCGACTTACCTAAATAAATACAGGACATGTTGCAAAATTTTAGTGATATTATGGTAAACGATCTACCGGACAAATTACCACTGAAGCAGAGCATTAGTCACCATATTGATTTTATTCCAGGAGCTAGTTTGCCAAACAAGGCTGCCTACTGGATGAGTCTGAAGGATAATGAAGAAATTCAGAAGTAGGTGCAAGAGTTGTTGGATAAGGGACTGATTTGAGAGAGTTTAAGCCCTTGTGCAGTATCAAATATTTTAGCTCCCAAGAAAGGAGATGAGTGGTGAATGTGCATGAATTTCTGGGCCATTAACAAGATTAGCATCAGGTACAGTTTCCTTTACCTTCGATGGATGATATGATGGATTGTTTGAGTGGAGCAGTGTACTTTTCAAAGATAGACCTTAAAAGCGGTTACCACCAAATCAGAATTCAAGAAGCTGAGAGTGGAAGGCAACTTTCAAGACTAATGAAGGCTTGTATGAATGGCTGGTTATGCCATTTGGATTTAGCAATGCCCCTAACGCATTCATGCAGTTGATGAACGAGATGCTGAAGGAATTCATTGGCAAATTTGTGATTGTATATCTGGATGATATACTTATATTCAGCAAAATGAAGGAGGAACATTTTCGACACGTGAGTTATGTATTGAAAAAATTACAGTAGAATAAATTGCCGATAAATTTGAAGAAATGTTCTTTTTTCTAGAAAGAATTAATTTATTTGGGATTTGTGATTTCCGAGAATGAACTAAAAATGGATCCGAAAAAGGTTGCAACCATAGTTAGCTGTCCATCACCCAAAAGTTTGTTAGAGGTATGGAGTTCACATGGATTGGCAAATTTTTGTCGGAAATTTATCAAAAATTTCAGTGGGATTTGTGCACCCATGTTGGACACCATTAGAAAGACAAATCAACGTTTTCATTGGACAGAAATGGTAGAGAAGAGTTTCCAGCTGCTCAAAAGGAAAATTACTGAAAAACGGATTTTGAGATTACCAGACTTTAACAAGCTTTTTCAAGTTCGTTGTGATCCTAGTGGGATAGCCATTGGTGCAGCGCTCAGTCAACAGGACAAGCCAGTGGCCTATTTCAGTGAGAAACTAAATTAAAGTAGGTAGAGGTACACGACTTATGACAAGGAATTTAACATAGTGGTTCAAGCGCTGAAGCATTGGAGACATTACTTGTTGGCCAATGAATTTGTCCTGTTTTCAGAAAATTCTGTCTTGCAGTATATTATGGAGTAGCATAAGCTGACCCATAAACATGCGAAGTGGGAGGAGTACTTGCAGAGTTTTACATTTGTGTTGAAGCACATTAGTGGTCAAGCCAACAAAGTGGCAGATGAGTTAAGAAGGAGGAATTTGATCCTATAGGAAAGTACGATACAAGTATTCAGATTTGAACATCTTATGGACTTGTATGAGGAAAATGTGGATTTTAAGGAAGCTTACGAAGCTTGCCAAAATCCGTTGTTGAGAGATAATAGTTCATGGCTGGAGTATAATATGTAGGAAGGGATTTTGTTCAAAGGAAGGCAGTTGTGTATTCCATAATGTTCTATGAGAGAGAACTTAATCCAGGAAAAGCATGATGGAGGTTTAGCCAGACATTTTGGCATAGATAAGACCTTGGATCAATTGAGTCACTTTTACTATTGGCCGAAGATGCGCAAAGATGTACAGAGGTTTGTGACTAGATGCAAAGTGTGTTAGCTTGCAAAGGGACACAACGAGAACGCGGGGCTGTATACACCGTTACCTATTCCAAATAGACCATGGGACTCTGTCAGTTTGGACTTTGTCTTAGCTCTGCCAAAGACACAATGGGGATTCGATTCCATCATGGTGGTGGTGGATCATTTCACCAAAATGGCACATTTCATTCCAAGAAGGAAAACCAGTGATGCCACACATGTATCACATTTGTTCTTTACTGAGATAGTTATATTACATGGCTTGCCGAAGTCTATTGTTTCAGATCGAGACGTTAACTTTACAGGACATTCTTGGCCAACCCTACGGAAACAATTAGACACCAAACTAAACTTCAACTCAGCTTATCACCTGCAGGCCGATGGTCAAATCGAAGTGGTGAACCAAAGTCTGGGAAACTTGTTGAGGAGTTTGGTTGGAGAAAATTCCTGACAGTGGGATCGTGTGGTTGCACAAGCGGAATTTTCTTATAACGATTCACCCAACCGAAGCACGGGCAATAGTCCTTTCTAGATCCTATACGGAATGCACCCACATGGAGTACATGAATTACAGGATTTGGGATAGTTGGAGCACAGGAGTGTTGATGGGGAAGATTTCGTAAGGGCAATCAACAATCTTCATGAATAGGTGAAATTGAAATTATAGGACAACAGTCAAAGATACAAGAAAAAGGCATATTTGAAAAGACGGGAGGTGAAATTCAATGTAGGAGACTTGGCATTAGCACACTTATGAAAGGAAAGGTTTCCTAAAGGCGAATACAACAAGTTGAAATGGAAAAAAATTAGGCCTTACAATATTCTTTGGAAGTTTTCTACGAATGCTTATGAGTTGAAGTTACCCCGAGGTATTTGAATTTCACCCATTTTCAATATGGCAGATCTGTACCCCTACACTGTGGTAGATAGAGAAGACAGTTCGGAAATACGAACATTGGACACCCAGAAAGAGAATGATTCGTGGATTAAGAAAATACCCCCAAAAAAGCCTCTAGAGATCGAACAGATCCTAGATACTCAGGTGGCCAGACGGACTCGAAGGAAGGAATATTTGCAGTACCTAGTCAAGTGGAAGGGTCATCCTATTGAAGATAGTTCTTGGTTAGATGTTGGCTAGATTCAAAGCACCAGGTACTCTATTGAAGAGCTCATGGACAGGAGCCATGAGTTTAATTTACCCCGTGAGCCTGATGCAGAAGCATCCGAGTGAAGAGGCGACAACTGGGAGATGTTTTTTTATTTTATTTTTATTTTCATTTTATCTTGACAGATAGGGAGGAAAACACTTCAAGTTTTTGTTTCATTTAGTTACATTTTGTGTTATTTTTAATTAAGGTTGAATCAACCATTATTAGTTTTTTAAATTAGACAAAATAGGAATTAGTTAGGGATTTGTTTGGAGAAACTGTTTACTAACTGAGAAAGAACTAAGGAACAGTTCCTCAAACTATAAAGGAACTACTGACAATGTATTGAAAAGGAAAAATCAAAGTTTATGGAAGGGCTACAATCGAGAGAGGAGAAAAATACAGAAAACAAATTTAGAGTTTGTTTCTTTTTAAGTATCTATGTCAAGAAAATGAGTCGAATATCTCTGTCATAAAGAAAAGAAAGGCATTTTTCATTTTTCTCCTATGTCTACGTGTTTCAAATATTGTTGTAAGTAAAACAGTGGAGCATTTTCATTAAAAAAAAGTGAATGACACTCAAGTCTCGTGACTGAAGGCATTCAGGACCAAGAACCAAACAAAGGCACAAGCTAGCAAGATATCATATCTTTCTCAACAAAATAAAGACCCAGGTACAAATGTCATATCATAAATAACCATGCCTGTGCATTCCATTTCATTTTAAACTTTAAACAGTTCAATATACATTTTTCAAAACAAAACCCAAAGGGTTTCAAAACCCACAGAAGCTGGAAACCAACGTTTATGTAGGCTCAGAGCAAACTGACAGTAAGGGTTTGAAACCCATGAAGCCATACAAACATAACAGAGGAAACGAGATCCAATGGCTTGTGCCAATTAAAGAAAACACAAGCAAAGTTCACCTGCTCACAAATGGGCCAGAGGGTTAGAATCACTAAAATAAATTGCAGAAACGAAACTAGAACAAAAGCTCACCTGAAATAGTGTTTTCTGAAGCCACCCACAATAGTAGCAAGAGAAACACCTATGGATATAAGCCAGGTCAAGTCCAAGACCAATAACAAAAATCACTGCAAGAAAAACCAAACAAAGCTTAAACCAGAGAACAGAGAGTAAGAGGGAACTCGTAGAGAGTAAGCCAACTTGAAGCCTCCATGGAACAGCAGAGAAATTATTCCAAGAAACAAATGAAGGCACAACATATATACAAAGCCAAACCAGACCCACAATGCACGAAAAAATGGAGGTCGATGCATAGTTTTACCTAGGTAGGTGGAAATGAATTGCATTTATGGAATCGAGGGCAGTACATAGGGTCAGGCCTAATACATTAAATTTTAATTAAACCCTCGCACCAAAACCTTGATTCCATTTATTCAGAAGATATATAATAACGCGGTTTGGTGACACGTTGTCCCTCTTGGGATTGCCACCAAATATTACGATAGTCACTCAGATTATGGTTGGAATTTATTTTGGAGATGGATTAGTATTGGGAATGGTGATTTAGAAGGGCCCAGCTATTGTTATCTTCAATCTTGATTGTCATGGTGTCCCCTTAATATGTTCATATGCCATTAACTAAGTCATATAGCTAAAGATTTCTCATTTCATTTCAATAAAAAGTAAGGGTAAAAAATCACCTACTTCCAACATTTTAAAGGGTCCTTCACTAAAAAAGAGGATTTCTCCTATGGAGGTTGGTATTTACATTTTTTACTTGTATACCGTAACGATAAAAGCTTTCAAAATTCTGGAGGGACTAGAACCTGAAGATATAAATAATTATGAATTTGAAAATAACTAGAATGCCAATCATAGGGAGTTGACTAATATTTTGAAGTCAACTCAAGATAAAGGTATGTGTTTGGAAGAATTAGCTCCTTTACTTGTTTTTGTGATTGGATATAAAGGAATGGCAGTGAATACATAGGCATCTCCTTAGAAACTCTTGTTATATGGACTTGATGATGATGATCCATGTAAGGAGACTCATGATGCAACGAACCTTCAACTTATGCCCCTAAGTTTCCTCCATAACTTTGTCACAGGAGTCTCTCCTTCAGAGTTCCCTAGGGGGTGAATGGAGTCCCTATTTAATTTCCAAGGCATATTGACCCTGCTAACCAAAGTGACTGACCTGAATATGAGCAAAGGTATAACTTGAAACACATAAAACCTCCTCTTTATTAGAGGAAGGGAGGGTTAAGGATGTCTTAGCCAATAACCTAGTGAAAGGGGGGAAACAATCTTTTATATCTCAGGCTCAAGAGAAAGTAGCATTGGAAGTATGATCCACTAAAAAAAGTCCAATAATGAGGTTAATTAGAGCAATAACCCAATCAAAATTTCATATTTAAATTTATTAATAAACATATAATATTTCAATAATTGAAATAAATTTTTTCTTTATGCTATATATATAGATTAAGTTTAGAAGATGCATAACTAATTCTCACTTCTCCACATTGAATCGATATTGAGTGGAAGCCAAAGCTAAGGCACCTATAGGATTTGTAAGAAGGAAAAGGGTGAAGGCCAAAAATGTAGTGAAAAATGATGCTTGGTGCAAAGCTGAACAATCACCAATGATTTTGAAATTTGTGTATGGTATCTTTATGCCAATCATTTGTTTTTCCTTAGTTGAAATTTATTTGGTTTAATAAATTCTGACATATATTTCATAATGTAAATAAAAGAGGCTTGGATTAATAAATTTTGACAATATTTAATGATGTAAACACAATAATTTAATTGTTTGACATTTCTCATAGGGATCTCACTTGTGATAGTTTCTTATGATTGATTGTGATTTACAATGATAATGTATATTATTTAAATTAGATATGAAATATTAGTTCAATATATGTATTATAACAATAGTTTAATGATAGCATCACATCACTAATGAAAATTGACTTTTATGGGTCCATAAGTAATAGATCTATGACTCCGATACCAAGTGGGGGTACACTCCCTCTAATGCCTTTTTTTTTTTACTAATCAGAGTAAAAATCAGGTTATTAGGTATAGGGAGAAATTACTATTTAAGTTACAGTACTATAATAATAAGTAAATAAACATTCTAATCAGCTAGTTATTTGTTAGTCATGACCATTATAAAATTTCATCAATATTGAAAACACATAAATTTGAGGTACATACACCAATAATCATATTCTGAAATTCAATCATCATGACATTCACATTACACTTTGGTCATTATAAATACATCATTAATCATATAACACAAATTATTAATACGCAATGTACGATTAACCAAGTAGTGGAGTTTCAGTTTTCGGATTGGTTGTTGTTTGTGCTCCCTTGCCATCATCCATGTACATGTATTAATGTTGATGTGTTATGACCAAATGTTAATGACTCATTGGTCTACCTCGTATCATAATCCTTGGGTACTCTTCTTCCTTGTGGACCCCCAAGATGCAATGGGCCTATAAGATAGTGGAGAAGTTATAGCGAGTGGAGGAGAGAAATCTTTGCTCAAGAGTCCCCCTCTCAATAAATCGCCCACTATACCAAGCTAACTATAAACATAATCACTATCAAAATATATATAAATTGACAAAGAAGGTTTAATAATAGAAGAGTTGGGATTGGTAAAATGATACCATGCTTGGCATATATAACATGTATTGGAAATGGAGAAAGTCCCTTTGATAATCTAAGAAACTCATTCTTAGATTTGATTTCATTTTATTTTAGTAACACATGGAACAAAAGAGGGACAAAAAAATTGGAAATGCAGCAAGAGGTGAGTTAACATGACAAGAGATATGCATGCATACTTAAAGGAAGGATTTACATTAATTTGTTGAGGTTTTGACCAACAATAAATGATGTCAAATTCTTCATTCCTTGCGTTGGCATTTGATGTTCTTTTCCATTTCTCGTATGATGTTGTGAATGTGGTAGGTAGGTCCAAAATGGGATTTCAAATAAATGCTAAAATACTACGGTAGACCACACCAAAAAAATATGAATTTTAAGAAGTTATGAAATTTTAAAAACCAAGATAGAGCAGAGGAGAGAAGATTTAAAATTTAAAAATGTTGAGCTAAGTATTTGACATAGAGAATATGAAGTTAAAAGTAGCTTAACATTCAATACATATCATTACTAAGAAAAAAATCCACTAAGGAGCCCGTTGACATCTAACCAAGTATGAAACGAAATTTAGGAGTGAGTTTGAAAGGTTTCCTCACCATTTTCAATGCATGCTGTGTTATATAAGCCGAACTTGGTATCGTTTTATCGACCACATCTCCTTGATTATTAATCCTCCTCTCTGATTTTGTGTGTACTGCAAAATTAAATGTCTCTCGCCTTCTCTCTTCTCCTTCCACGTACATGTCCTACCTCCATGGATTCAGCTCGGGGTTGATTTAGGAGTAAAAATAACATATGTTCAATGCATCTCCACATGGAGTTTATTGCTAGCAATATTCTTAGTGTAGGCATTCATCTCTTTCATTATAGTCTTTTCAGGCATAAAATGCTTTACTAGTGTTTACTGTATTTATTTTAATGTACAATGCATTACCTAGGTTTATTCTATTTAGTTTAATGTACAACACTTTACTAGGGTTTTTTAGTTTAGTGTATAATTACAATCTGTGTAGGGCTTAATGTTTAGCCTTTTGTGATTCCTAATTTAATGTTGTTGCTACAAACCATAATTTATATGCATAATTCTTGAAATAAGTTATGCTCATTTTAATGTTTGGTGCACATTTAACCTTTCATGATTGGTTTGATAGATCTCACACTTTTATATTAATTTGGTTTCAATAGTATTAGCTAGTTATCAACTAGGCCCAATTTCAATTAAGTAATATTTTAAAAGATGAGGAGATACATAACTTTTGTTACATTTATCATTATTTTATTTATTTCTTATTAAATTGTGCTTATGTTTATTTGGTTAGATTATTTATTTTTGCATAGAGTCTCAACTTTGTTTTTTGAATATTTATTTTCAAATAATCATTGTTTATTATGATTTTTTTTAGTGTTACCGTTATTTTTGGAATATGTTTTTCTTTTTTAAAACTATAACTTAACTGTTATTATAATTTAATATGTATTTTTCTTTATAAATTACACTAGCCTAGATTCATTTTAATTTTTAGTCTACCAAGCCTTTAAATTCATCTTAACTTTGGATCTACCAAGCACTGAGAGGGATCAAATCTCTTGAGGTACAAACCTCTTTTAGAGTGAAAAGAGATTTGATCCCTCTCCTCCCTTGGTAGATCCAAAGTTAAGATGTGTCTAAGCTGGATTAATTATTAGTTTTTATTAAAGTCATTATGATAAAAGAATTTCATAAATTTTTCTTTAAAATATCTATATTTTATATTAAAAGAGGGTTTAAATGATATTCATTGATTTAAAATATGAAACATATTCTCACATATAGTTGTGTAGTATTGAATTAAAGTGGTAATTTAACATTTTAAATCATTTTTTGAGTATATTATTCAACTAATTTTACTTGTATCAAAATTATCACAATTAAGTTAATGTCTAAACACATAAAATTAAATAAAAAATTTCTATGTATCATTGTAGGAGAATTGATACTAAGCATATTAATTTTCAAACTCTAAAAATTAGGGTTTCACGTGAAGAATACTTTTCTCAAGAAGCTCCACAACATCTGAAGGGGTAGATGATAATAGGTGGAGTATTTACAAAATGAAGTTTAAAAAAATACAACATCATTAAAATATATTTTTTTATTTTTTAAATGTTAAAATATGGAAAAGTTATGACAAATAATTGCAATTAATAAAATCTTGTAAAATTAAAATTATTTTATAGGAAGGAAACAATTATTAAAAAAATTGTTTATTACAATTGTGGCGCAATTTTATAAAATATTTGAAGCTTGATTTTAGGGAGAGGCTAAATAGAGTTGTTTGGAAGATTTCATTATACCCATGCATATCTATATATTTTGTTTCCTATTAAAATTGTAGGATTTGGAATGGATGGAGATCATAATTAAATTAATTCCTAAACACACAAAATTAAATTGAGTGATGATTTCTCAATGAATTATAATATCTTAAACAATATTATAAGAGAAAACTCAAGGTTTAATTTTAAAAAGTGAACATATTACCCATTGTGGAACGTTATCACAAATGTAAGTATCATTATGAGAGAATGGATAAGTAGAATATTAATTTGTAAAATTTGAGAATCAAGTTCTTTTAAAAAATGCTTATTTGGAAAAACTCTACAACGTATGAAGATGCTTATTTGGAGAAGCTCCACAACATATGAAGGTGGAGATAATGGGAAATGGTGGAAATAGTTTATGGGTTGGTGAGCGTTCATTACCAAGAGCTTCCTGCAAATAATCTTATAAGGCTTATGGTGGAAAATTGAGGTAGCATGATGAAAGTAAATTAAAATTACAAATTGGTCATTCAACTCTCAATTCCAAAGGCCTCTTGGTTTTTTGTCGCTATATTGGTAAGTAACACACAAAATCTTTTTGGTAAGAAAAAAATAAATTTCATTGGAGTTTTATGCCATTAAATAGGCTAATACTATGGGAAAAACCATGGTTAAGAATATTAGGGAAAAGTTGTGAAAACCTAAAAGAGTAAATTGACTATTTTATTTCAATTTTATTTTAATTATTAACTTTAGTTGTAATTTTTTTTTTTTGAATGTAATTTGACAGAATCAAAAAGTTTTATGCAGTAGTAAGGATAAGCCAAACATGATATTACAACATATCCATTGCATGAAAGCAAATTGACTATGATGAACTTAAATATTGATTGGTCATGTGTAGGTTATTACTCTAGGTCCTTTTTTATAGTTAAAAACCATTACTTAAAGTAAAATAAAAGTTTAGCTTCCTTAATATTGTAAATAAAATAAAAATATACCTACAAGACATATTGTAAGTGTAAGATTCAAAAGAAATATCTAATAAATAGATTGTAATGACACAACCCTAACCTAACCTAGACTACGATGACAATTTCATGTTTGATTTTCTGTGAATAAGAAAATAAACACCATTTAGACTTAAATCTCACGTTTTGAAACAATTATATTATATACAAAAATATGTACATAAAATAGGACATAATTTAAAATTAACAAACCATTTGCATTTTAAAAAAGGCATCCTAATCAAGTCAATTTTGGACCGAATCATGCACAAAACTAATTTCAAGAGTAGTAACTTCTAAATATAACTATATTCAGAACAATTTCGTTGATGATTTCCTAATCATGTATTAGTAATGAAACGGTTTGGAATGGAACGGTATTAGGATAAAACCTTGGTAATGTTAAACATGCAACGAATATCTATGAGTAAACTCTCAAATGAGCTGAAATTCAAAACATGATGAAGCTCAAATGTCCTTTACTCACCCAACTTAAACTCCATCTTCGAACCCTCCAGGGCTCCACACACCAAAAATTGAAGCGTTAGAAAAGCATGAAAATCAATTTTTAAGGATGCTGGAGAGAAAAGCAAAAGCAGCTTGGAAAAGAAAGAAAAACAATTTATAATGGTAGCTGATGAAGAGAAAAGAAATTTTTAATAGAGAAAAGCAAGAAAAGTAAGAAAAAGAAAGAAAAGCAATTTATAGAAAAGCAATAAAAGCAATTTGTGGCTCGTCAAACCATTGTTTTCTGTTGTGTTGGAAGGGCTCCACACATCCAAGATTGAGTCCGCGTTGGTCCTTGAGATTGCTTGCAAAGTTTTTTAATTCTTGTTTTCATACCGATCTATTTCAGGTGTTTCTAAAATAAAATAAACTTAAATGGAGGAGTGAGTTTGAAAGACTGCCTCTCCATTTCTGGTGCATGCTATGTTATATAAGCCGAACCTGGTACCATTTTATCGACCACATCTCCTTCATTATTAATCATCTTCTCATTTTCCTAACTGCATAATCAAATGTCTCTCACCTTCTGCCTTCTCTTTCCATTGATTCGGCTCGGGGTTGATTTAGAGAGTCATCATTTCAATTCTCCATGCTGAGAGTGAGAAGGGGAGAGAGAAATTGAGTATAAGGTTGGTAGGAGAGAGATAGAGAGTATGAGGGAAAGAGAGATAAGGATGGGGAGAGGGAGGTAAAGGTGGGGGAGAGAGATTGTGCATGAGAGAGAGAGAGGGGGAGGGAGATAGGGAGCGTGAGAGAGGGAGGGAGGGAATAACAATGGAGAGAGAGGGTGTGAGAGAGAGAGAGATACGAGGCGGTAGAAAGAGAGGGGGGAAATACGAGGTGGTAGAAAGAGAGGGGGAAATAGGGAGGTTTTGAGGGAGAAAATGGGGGGGGGGGGGAGAGAATGTGGGAGGAGAGAGAGGGAACATGATGGTGGACAGAAAGAAGGGGACCATGACAGAGAGAGAGGGAGAGGTAGGGGAGAGAGAGATGAGGGAAGAGCATGATAGTGTGTGAGACAAAGATAGACATGGAGAAGGTGGAGAGAGGGAAAGGGGGAGAGAGAGAGGGAATGATGGGAAAATAGGGAGGATGTGAGAGAGCAGGAGAGGGAGAGAGGGAGAGGGAGTGATGGGAAAATAGGGAGGGTGTGAGAGAGAGGGAGAGAGAGATACTAGAAAATAGGGGCAGTTTGAGAGATAGGGAATGGGAGATAGAGAGAGAATAAGAAAGGGAAACTGAGAGAAAGGGTTTGGAGAGAAAGATATCGATACCATGTATAAGAGAGGGGGGAGAGAGGAATGGAAGGATTGAGAGAAAAGGATAGAGTGATGGAGAGAGGAGAGAGAGGTAGAGGTGGGAGGATAAAGAGAGAAGGAGAGGGAGCACATGTGGAGATCAATTGAAGGGGAATGATCATGAGATAGAGATGAGTTGGCAGAGAGAGGGGAGAGAAGGTGAGAGAGAGATCATGCAAGAGAGAGAGAGAGAGAGAGAGAGAGAGAGAGAGAGAGAGAGATGGATGGTAAAAGCATACTTGCAACAATCCATAATAAGAATCAAAACAATTACTTCATATGAATGTCATGTTGCTAGAAGTAAAAAATGATAAAAAGTAAAAAATTATCATTATTCTAAATATTATTATTATTTATAAAAATAATTAATAATAACTTAAACATACATAAATTTAAAAAAACATGTAATAAGATTCTTAATCATGGAGATTTACCTCCACTTTACATTGGAGAATCCTAATCTATAAATAGGCTTTATTATGATCCCATTGGACAATACCATGACTTATCAATACCACATGTCCCAAAAATCACAACTCACTTCATAAGACATTTTTTTAAATTAATCAATTTAATTAAAAGGGTTAAGAGAGCATAAGTAAAATCCCTACTATTGAGCTTACTGAGAAAAACAAATAATACATGATATTTAAATGATGGGTAAAAATAAAAATCAAAAGCCATGTGAAGGACACTTTCAAAAGGAAAACCATGATCAAGAATTTACTTGACAACTGGGAGTGCCCATCAATTTTACACCCTAGTAAATGATGCATTCAAAAACATATTTTAAATAACAAAAACTTACCAAAATTATTTCCTCAAATTCAAACTAAAAACTCCAAAACATAAAGTAATTAAAAAATGCTGAAAAAGATACAAAAATAAAATAAAATACATTTATAAAAACATATTAATAAAATATAATATATAGATGAAAATATATTAATAAAATATAATATATAGATAAAAATATATTAATAAAATATATGAATCAAAGTATATTAAACTGAAAATTGAAATGATCATGAAATTTTGTAAATTGCACTCAGTAATTCCATGGAATAAGATTTTAATGTTATTATTTATTTATAAATATTACATTCGGGAAGAAAAAAGTTAATATAATAAGACTTACAGAGAAAATATATTAAAAATTTACTAGTCATTTATTTTTTTCATATAAAATATTTATTAAATTAAAAAGTTGAAATACAATAAAATAAATATTTTAAATAATAAATTTGTATATATTTATAATCGTTAATGGATAAATAAACTAAGAAAAAAACTAATGCTGAATAAAAAAGTGATATATCTCTTCACTTCAGTTAACTTGCTTTGAAAATATAAATATATTTTTTTAAATAAAAATTAACCAAATAAATTATTTTTGTAAAATAAAAAATAACCAAATAGATGTTGCAAACAAAATGTGATGTCAAATAAATAAGTGATATCTCATAATTTGAAAACAAATAGTTTTGGAATAAAAGGTGACAAATAATTAATGGTTATTAAAATAAAATTTAAACATCAATTCAACCAATTATAAATGTTACTGCAAAATACATTATTTCGCAGAGATAAATTAGGTATTTCAAGCATTGTGGAAATAAACCAAGGTTGACAACAACAAAATGTTATTTATTTGAACAAAAAAATAGGAATAAGAGTAATATAAAGATTACTTCTTAGCAGGAATGTAAACGTCCATAATGGGTTATGAACATCAAATTAACAGTGAAGACAAAGAGAATGTAACACAATCAAAGAAAATAATGTTATGTATTTGAACAAAAAAATTAGGAATACGAGTATTATAAACATTATTCCTTAGCAAGAATGTAAATGTGCATAATGCAAGGGTTATAAACATAAAATTAATAGTGAAGGCAAAGAGAATGTAATCTACGGTGGAGATGGAGTCTCCCAGATCAACGGTTGACAACCACCAGGTATGGATAAAAAATCTTAAAGGGGTTTTTCTAATCGCATTTGATCTCATTACCGCTCATTTTCGCAGTGGCTCTCATCCTCTGCGGATCTCTGGCGATTAGCATTTTGCAGCACAGGCTACCTACATGTTTGTCCATGGTGGAGATAGGCTCCGCCCGCCAGCCATGGCCGCGGTATACATGCCCTCCTTGCTCACAGCGAAACACTTCTCTGTTTACCTTTTTATTCCTTGTTTGGTTATGGTTCTTATGCTAATCTGCTTTTGTTTTTTTTTTTTGTCCTGACTTCTCCTCTGTCTCAGGTGCGGAATATGTGTGCCGCGACCAGTGCATGGTGGAGAACAGCTCTTCCAACCCTTCTCCTGCTTCCTAGTAAGAGGACCGATGCTATGTATATGAAATTATGAGAGGATTCTGGAAGCGGGTTCTGGCCGACTTCCTTCTTGGCATTCTGCCGAAACAATATTTAAGCTACTGTGTTTGTTTATTGTTGTTCTGATTCATCCCCTGTTTGTGGGAGAGATGGTAACCCGCTCTGGTTTCCCGTGGTATGTTTGGATTCCGCCTGGAACTATTATGGCGGCAATACCCCAACCGGGCTGCGCTCGCTACACGTTGTTTTTAATACATTCTGTATTTGGTACAGGGCCGAGGGTTATTCCTACGGCGAACATTCATACTTAATAGCAATTACAGCAATTGTAATTTCTCTTGTCTGGTTAATGATTATATATATGTATTTGCATAGTAAGTGTTACGGCTTGTAATGGACTTTGGAGACTTCTGTTGGATTATTACCGATGTTTTACTTGATTTATGAATACAGTTGTTCATTGGAAACTTCCGCTACATTTGTCTGTTCTGCGGGATTCTTGTAAATTCCTATTTTAAGTAGGATTATCAACTTCATAGTTTGCATGCTGTGTTACTGGTTAAATATGGATTATTGTTTTGTCTTGGTGACTAACCGCCGACTTCTTACCCTGTTCATACCGGCTACGGCTGCCCATCTCACGATGGTGTTCCACATTTGATTTGGAGCGTTTGGCACAGGGTTAGGACAAGTTTTCTGGCATAAGTACTAGCCCCCTTATCTCGTTGCGCATGCCACATTTATGTTACTACTTTCTGTGTTTTACGAAGGGAACCTGCCGTCACTGTTTTGGAAAAGTTACTTCAAGAACTCACGGTCTAATCATTTTTGTCGACCTGTTACTGTTTCCCTTGTTTCACAGGAATCGCTCTAGGGGGTTTATATGTTCCTAGGCTTTTATATTATCAGTTATTAGATTCACATACTGTGATGGTTATTCACGGAATTCTTTTCCATTTAGCAGTTTCACATTTACCCAGTATTCTTTTCTAGAATAAAATCAGTAGTTCTAACTCTATTCTGGGTTTTGTTCTTTCCGGTTTTGACTGTTCTTACCTTAAAGCAAACGTACAGGGGTTTTCTTTCTTTTAAAAGATAAATGTCTAAACTTAGACCAAGTCTTTCCTACTTGCATTTTCAGAAGATATTTTCTCTATACCATTCGCAGTTTCCTGCTCTGTCACAACTTTAAATTATTTCAACAGCATATACAGGCAACCAAATACTCCATCATACGTACCTGTTCAGAGGCAAACCTCTTAATGCGCTTGTCAAACCTCCCGACCTTAGGAGGGTCCTTCTCGACCTTCCACCCCCAAGCACTCCTGCAAGATTCTTGCTGTCTACAGACCCTCTGGCACTGCCAGAGTTACGCTATCTGGTCCTTACCAGACATAGCAGTTTCAGGGAGTTCTCTACTTCCCAACATACGCTATCTGGTCCTTACCAGACGTAGCGTTCGCTGCCAAATTGCAACTTTTCTTGAGTCTTGCTATCTGGTCCTTACCAGACGTAGCAACCTCTTTTTCTTTCCTTTTTGACATTAAGTATCCTTCCTCTATGAGGGCTTAACCGCCATCTGAAGTAGTTAGGGTTTCTTCCCTTTCTGATAGATGTCATATTTTACTTCTAATACCCCTCTGATGAGGAAACTCTATAATCATTAACAGTTGTTTTTATTTCCAAGCCACACTTGATGGCAACTAATAACAATTATCAATATAATTAATTGAAATAGTAACAACAATAATAATTACTCAGTTTTACCAAACATAACCATAACCAATAGTTAAATTTACTGTTTTTAATTTTAACATTAACAATTAACTGGGGTGTTACATCTCCCCCTCCTGAAGCTCAACATCATCCTGATGTTGTTCACCCATAAACAGTTTGGGATAATTTACTTTCATGCTCTGTTCATCCTCCCAGGTGGCCTCTTCTGGCCCAAAGTGCTGCCACTGCACTTTAACCTGGGTGATGACTCGTTTCCGCAGCACGACCCTTCTCTGATCTAATATTATCACCGGCTCGACTAGGAATTCTCCTTCCGGTTCCACCTGAAACACACAACAATATGATCAGTGTTTTCCCCTGGCAAACACTTGTAGTTTAAGCTCCTCAGAGTATCCACATACTTGTATGTCCTGCCAGCTAATTATGTGTTTAGGGTCATAGACATATTTTTTTTAAACTGACACGTGGAAGACATTATGGACCCGGATGTGGCTAGGTAGGGCTAGCTGATAAGCTACCGGCCCCACTCGTGCTAAAATCTGAAAAGGCCCACAGAAACGGGGTGCCAATTTGGCACAACCATTCCATTGTAACGCGCTTCTCCTTGCCCGAATTCTAACGTATACATGTTCTCCCACTTGGTACTCCCTAAAGGTCCTTTTACGATCTGCAAAAGTTTTTTGTCTGTCTTGGGCTATTTTTAAATTAGCCCGCACTTTCTTAACCATTGCCTCCATCTCTTTTAACATTTCAGGACCCAGCATGAGTCTATCTTCCGGTCCACTCCAACTGGATGGCATGCGACATTTTCTGCCGTAAAGTACCTCGAATGGGCTCATCTGCAAGGATGCATGATATCCATTGTTGTAAGCAAACTCCACAAGATGCAGATACTCTTCCCACCGAGTGGGTTGTTGCATCACATAAGATCTCAGCATGTCCTCCAACACTTGATTCACCCGCTCAGTCTGCCCGTCAGTCTGCGGATGATATGCGGTGCTAAAATTCAATTGAGTTCCCAGACCTTCAAACAAGGTCCTCCAAAAAGCTGATGTGAATTTGACATCGCGATCAGATATTATAGTTTTTGGCAACCCGTGGAGCTTAAATATGTTCTGCATAAAAACATTTGCAATTTGGGCTGCATGATACGTAGATTGAACTGGTATGAAGTGGGCTGTCTTACTAAGTTTGTCCACTACAACCATAATAGAGTCATTGCTCTTCTTGGACTCCGATAACCTTGTAATAAAATCCATGGTAATAACTTCCCATTTCCATTCTGGTATGGGTAATGGTTGTAACAAACCCGCGGGGTGTCGATGTTTAGCTTTAATTAGCTGACATTCTATGCATCGTGCCAGATATTCCGTTATGTCCCTTTTCATGCCTCGCCAGTGATATTCCTTCCGAAGCGAAGTGATTAACTTTTGATAACCTGGATGTCCCGCATAAGGAATTTTATGATTTTCATCCAGAATTTTCCTCTTACTATCGCTCCGGTCGGGTACACATATTCTTTTCTTGTAACGTAAAATGCCTATTGCGTCCAACTCATAACCTTGTTGCATGATGTGGACGTTTGAACTCTGCACAAGTTGTTTCTTTTGCTGGTAGATTTGATCTTGCTCAGCAGCCTCTATAATTTCTTTGGTAAGGGTAGACCGTCCTTCACTAAGGCCAATTTCATAGAGACAATGTACTTTTCGGCTTAATGCATCCGCCACCCGGTTTTCTTTTCCTTTTAATTGTTTGATTTCAAAATCAAAACTGCCCAAAAGGCCCACCCACCTAGCTTGTCTACCATTTAAACTTGGTTGACTTAAGTAGCTAATTAAGATGTGATGATCTATCATCAATAAAAATTTTCTTCCCACCAAATAATGGCGCCACATTTTCAGTGCATGTACTACAGCAGTGAGTTCCAGATCATAGGCTGAATACTTCTGTTCATGTTCTTTCAATTTTCTGGATTCATACGCGATCACCCTCCCTTCTTGCATCAGCACTCCTCCTACACCCTCTTTGCTTGCATCTGTGCAGACTACGTAATCTTTTTCCGGGTCTGCAATGCTCAGCACAGGTGCAGTCATGAGCAAGTGCTTGAGTTGCTCAAAACTCTGTTGACACTCCGCTTTCCACTTAAATATTTTCCCTTTCTTTTGCAGGGAGGTGATGGGGTATGCAACCCTGGAAAAACTCTCCACGAACCGCCTATAGTATCCAGCCAGCCCCATAAAAGACCGAATATCTGCCACGTCCTTTGGTGTTGGCCATTCCATTATGGTTTTAATCTTCTCAGGGTCCACATCAATGCCTTTCTCGGTGATGATGTGCCCCAAATACTGGATCTGCTTTTTGTAAAAGTCGCATTTGCTAAATTTTCCATATAACTGATGTTCCCGTAGAGTCTGTAGCACAAGTCTGAGATGCTCCTCATGCTCTTTAATATTCCGAGAGTATATCAGTATATCATCAATGAAAATTAACACGAATTTATCTAAATACTGATGAAATACACTATTCATCAGACACATAAATGTCATAGGTGCATTGGTCAACCCGAAAGGCAATACCACGAACTCGTAGTGCCCATAACGCGCTCGAAAAGCAGTTTTGGCTATATCGAAAAGCAGTTTTGGCTATATCTCCTTCCTTAATTCTGATTTGATGGTAACCAAATCTCAAATCAATCTTTGAAAATATCGTCGCCCCTTTTACCTGATCGAACAGTTCATCGATACGGGGTAGTGGATATTTGTTTTTCACCGTCAATTTATTCAGCTGTCGATAATCTATGCACATGCGGAGTGTTCCATCCTTTTTCCTAACAAACAGTACCGGGGCTCCCCAGGGAGATACACTGGGACGGATGTACTTCTTGTCCAACAACTCTTGTAGCTGCATCTTTAATTCTGTTAATTCCGGCACACTCATCCGGTACAGTGCTCGAGACACTGGGGCTGCACCAGGCACCAGCTCTATGGTAAAATCCAAATCTCTTTTAGGGGGCAATCCTGGTATTTCCTCGGGAAACACATCTGCAAACTCTTGCACTACCGGTATGCTTTCCAGTGCATTATCTTTATCTTCAGATTCTGCATGACCCACTTGAACTGCAAATACTTGACACTTTTTCCGGATGCATTTAGCCAGTTGTGAGGCAGTAATTGGCCGAATCTGAACTGGCTTCAGAATACCCTGAATTTCCTATTCATTTCCCAGTTCATCGCGGTAGGAAATTGTCTTGGTTTTGCGATTTATTATGGACCACCACCTTTCCAGCCAGTCCATTCCAATTAACACATCATAAGAGCCGAGAGGAAGTACATTTAATTCTTCTGTCACTATCTGTCCAGCTATCTTTAATGGACAGTTGCTGACCTTGGCCAGCACCCGCCTTTTGGCCCCGGTAGCTAGCTGAACCAACCAGGGACTCTTAAACTTAATAGATTGTAAATTACAGCTTTCCACTACTTTGGGGCTAACATAACTTAATGTAGCTCCTGGGTCTACTAAAACAGAAACAGTTCGATCAAAAATCTTACCTTCGAACTCTACCATAGTTGGCTGGAAATCAGCTTGACGGTCCTCGAGAGCGGCATTTATTCTTGGTATGGACCGAGCTACATCTCCCACTGTAGAAGCTTCATAAACCTGGGACATCTGATCACTACCGTTTCGGTGAGGACAGTTCTTGATATAATGTGGCCCACCACAACCCCAGCACTGTACTAGCGGTCTAACTGTCCCCTCATTATCAACTCTGCCCGGCTGCTCGCTATATTTGGGCTCATTAGGTGGTTTTATTCTGAGCTGATTTCTAGACTGATTCCTACTGCTGAGCCCTTTTGAACCTCCTTTGCTGAAACTGCCACGAGCTCCCTTAACTCCCATAGTGGTTTTTCCGCCCTTTCTATCCACCCAACGCTTTCCAAAGCTGTCTCCCTTTTGTTTATTCTGCTGATAGCATATTCTAGCTTTCCGAATCGCTTCATCCATGGTCTTCGGGTTATCAAATTCAATCCTTTCCCGCATTTTTTGGGGTAGACTGCTAACAAACCGCTGCACTTTTGCCTTTTCCTCCCGAATATATGGTACATAGCGGAGCAGAGATGTAAATTTGGTAATGAATTCATCCATGGTCTGCTGCCCAAGCCGCAGATCATGAAATTCCCGTGCTTTTTCATCAGAAAAGCGTTCAGTCAAGTATTTCTCCTTGAAGTACTTCGGAAAAATTTCCCAAGTTATATCCTGTTCACTCACTCCCCGCACCATCTTGACTTCCTCCCACCATAATGTAGCTTTGGACTGTAGCTGGAAAATAGCCAGCCGTGCCTTAAGATGGTGGTCATATTCGTAAACTTGGAAATATTTGTTCATGTTTATTAACCAGGCTTCCGCAGCCTCCTCGGACTCCCCATCAAAGTGCGGTAGCTTAATCTTCTGAAACTCTCCTTGTAGTTCTATCCGCTGTCTTTTTGAGGTTTGATGTTCAGAAGCATTGTCAGATTTCTCACCTCGAGCCTCCGCCCTTCCCTTTGTTTCGTCCTGATCAGTATTGTAATCTGGTTCTTCTGATACATGCTTTTGTTCCGGACAGGGGTTAGGCTGGTGCTGGTTTTGTTTATTTGATAAACTCTTCAGGATCCTTTCCTGTTCCATGGTCAATCTGGTGTTGTCCTCTCGCAAACGAGCCATCTCGTTCTTCAATTCTTGGACCGTCTCCAATATGGTCAAGTTGGTGCTGCGTGCCTCCTCCCCTAGCTGCACCCAAATCTCAGGATTTCCCTGAGGGTGGGTGACGTTGTCTGGTCTGTCCACATTTCCATGAGGAGTGCTGCTCGTTCTCCTCATTCTGCTGTCACCTGTTCAGAAGATTAGTTCCTTTTCCACAAATATTACATGCAATACATCATTGGATAATCCCTACTTGCTCATTAATTCAATTATTTATATCAGTTTCTCAGTTATGGTTGACCCGAGGTCACAGAGTTGCAACCTCGCTCTGATACCACTTGTAAGGCTTCTACCTGCTAAAAAAAAAAATTTATTTACCCCTAATGACATCAGCATTACATATACATTGTTTATGGTAACATCGTTTATGGTAATACTTTATCAGCTCTTAACAAGCATATCAGCGTTACATATACATTGTTTATGGTAATATAAATCTTAGTCACACACTTATCAGCGCTTTACATGCATACCCTTCACACGGCATCATTATGGCATTTTATAAGTGTTTATCTGTGGTAACATGAAACGTGCACATGATGTTATTAAGCGTATGCGTTGATCAATGTGTACATTAACATTAAGATTTTGGTTAATGGTTTAAACCTACCCTATCCACCTGTCTCGAGATGTTTCCGATGGTTTGCATGGATGTACTTACCATTATGGTTGATGATTTGATATTTTATTTAAGTCATTGTCCTGCGTTTTCTGCAATTGCCATTTAAGATCTCCAGCTGTAACATGGCTACCCGTGCCAGCAATATATTCGGACAGGTCTGGGTTTTTGCGTTGTTGAAAGGTTGTTCCGGTTAACGTTTTCCGGCCACCACTCCTTGGCGCTTTAATACCTAAGCTCTCACATGAAGTCCACCTGGCGCGGCGCAGCGTGAAAACTAGCCAGCTAGCCTAAGCTACGGCATGCTGGTTGCTACCCAGTTACCAACGCTGAAGGGCGGCTTTAATGTGCCTAGTACAAGGCACGAATGAGCCCATGTGACAGAAGAGCCCGCGCCCATTTCTACGGTGGAGATGGAATCTCCCAGATCAACGGTTGACAACCACCAGGTATGGATAAAAAATCTTAAAGGGGTTTTTCTAATCGCATTTGATCTCATTACCGCTCATTTTCGCAGTGGCTCTCATCCTCTGCGGATCTCTGGCGATTGGCATTTTGCAGCACATGCTACCTACATGTTTGTCCATGGTGGAGATAGGCTTCGCCCGCCAGCCATGGCCGCGGTATACATGCCCTCCTTGCTCACAGCGAAACGCTTCTCTGTTTACCTTTTTATTCCTTGTTTGGTTATGGTTCTGATGCTAATCTGCTTTTGTTTTTTTTTTTTGTCCTGGCTTCTCCTCTGTCTCAGGTGCGGAATACAGGTGCCGCGACCAGTGCATGGTGGAGAACAGCTCTTCCAACCCTTCTCCCGCTTCCTGGTAAGAGGACCGACGCTATGTATATGAAATTATGAGAGGATTCTGGAAGCGGGTTCCGGCCGACTTCCTTCTTGGCATTCTGCCGAAACAATATTTAAGCTACTGTGTTTGTTTATTGTTGTTCTGATTCATCCCCTATTTGTGAGAGAGACGGTAACCCGCTCTGTTTTCCCGTGGTATGTTTGGATTCCGCTCGAGACTATTATGGCGGCAATACCCCAACCGGGCTGCGCTCGCTACACGCTGTTTTTAATACATTCTGTATTTGGTACAGGGCCAAGGGTTATTCCTATGGCGAACACTCATACTTAATAGCAATTACAGCAATTGTAATTTCTCTTATCTGGTTAATGATTATATATATGTATTTGCATAGTAAGTTTTACGGCTTGTAATGGACTTTGGAGACTTCTGTTGGATTATTAGCGATGTTTTACTTGATTTATGAATACAATTGTTCATTGGAAACTTCCGCTACATTTGTATGTTCTGCGGGATTCTTGTAAATTCCTATTTTAAGTAGGATTATCAACTTCATAGTTTGCATGCTGTGTTACTAGTTAAATATGGATTATTGTTTTGTCTTGGTGACTAACCACCGACTTCTTACCCTGTTCATACCGGCTACGGCCGCCCATCTCACGATGGTGTTCCACATTTGATTTGGAGCATTTGGCACAGGGTTAGGACAAGTTTTCTGGCATAAGTACCAGCCCCCTTATCTCGTTGCGCATGCCACATTTATGTTACTACTTTCTGTGTTTTACGAAGGGAAACCGCCGTCACTGTTTTGGAAAAGTTACTTCAAGAACTCACGGTCTAATCATTTTTGTCGACCTGTTACGGTTTCCCTTGTTTCACAGGAATCGCTCTAGGGGGTTTATATGTTCCTAGGCTTTTACATTATCATCTATTAGATTCACATACTGTGATGGTTATTCACGGAATTCTTTTCCATTTAGAAGTTTCACATTTACCCAGTATTCTTTTCTAGAATAAAATCAGTAGTTCTAACTCTATTCTGGGTTTTGTTCTTTCCGGTTTTGACTGTTCTTACCTTGAAGAAAACGTACACGGGTTTTCTTTCTTTTAAAAGATAAATGTCTAAACTTAGACCAAGTCTTTCCTACTTGCATTTTTAGAAGATATTTTCTCTATACCATTCGCAGTTTCCTGCTCTGTCACAACTTTAAATTATTTCAACAGCATATACAGGCAACCAAATACTCCATCATACGTACCTGTTCTGAGGCAAACCTCTTAATGCGCTTGTCAAACCTCCCGACCTTAGGAGGGTCCTTCTCGACCTTCCACCCCCAAGCACTCCTGCAAGATTCTTGCTGTCTACAGACCCTCTGGCACTGCCAGAGTTACGCTATCTGGTCCTTACTAGACATAGCAGTTTCAGGGAGTTCTCTGCTTCCCAACATACGCTATCTGGTCCTTACCAGACTTAGCGTTCACTACCAAATTGCATTTTTTCTTGAGTCTTGCTATCTGGTCCTTACCAGGCGTAGCGACCTCTTTTTCTTTCCTTTTTGACATTAAGTATCCTTCCTCTATGAGGGCTTAACCGCCATCTGAAGTAGTTAGGGTTTCTTCCCTTTCTGACAGATGTCATATTTTAGTTCTAATACCCCTCTGATGAGGAAACTCTATAATCATTAACAGTTGTTTTTATTTCCAAGCCACACTTGATGGCAACCAATAACAATTATCAATATAATTAATTGAAACAGTAACAACAATAATAATTACTCAGTTTTGCCAAACATAACCATAACCAATAGTTAAATTTACTGTTTTTAATTTTAACATTAACAATTAACTGGGGCGTTACAGATACCATGCTGGACATATACAACATGTATTGGAAATGCAGAAATTCCCTTTGATAATCTAAGAAGCTAAAAATAGGAACAAAAAAATTGGAAATGTGGAAGAGGTGAGTTAACATGACACGAGAGATGCATGCATACCTAAAGAAAGGATTTACATTAATTTGTTAAGGTTTTGACCAATAGTAAATGATGTCAAATTCTTGAGTCCTTGCATTAGCATTGATGTTTTTTTTCCATTTTTTGTATGTTGTTGTGAATGTGGTAGGAGGGTTGAAAATGGGATTTCAAATAACTCCTAACATACTAGGGTAGACCACACAAACAAAATGAATTTTAAAAAGCTATGAAATTTTAAAAGCTAAGATAGAGCAGATTTAAAATTTAAAAATGTGAGCTAAATATTTAAGAGAGAGAATATGAAATTAAGAGTAGCTTAAAATGCAATACATACCATTACTAAGAAAAATATCCATTAAGCAGCCCATTGACATCTAACAAATTATCAAATCAAATTTAAGAGTGAGTTCGAAAGGTTTCCTCACCATTTTTGGTGCATGTTGTGTTATATAAGCCGAACTTGGTATCATTTTATCAACCACCGGTCCGTCATTATTAATCCTCCTCTCCTTCTATGTAACTGCAAAATTAAATGTCTCTCGACTTCTTCATTCTCTCTGCACGTACATGTCCTACCTCCATGGATTTAGCTCAGGGTTCATTTAGGAGTACAAATAACATATGTTGAATGCATCTCTGCACAGAGTTTATTGCTAGCAATATTCTTAGTCTAGGCATTCATCTCTTTCTTTACCATCTTTTCAGGCATAAAATGCTTTACCAGGGTTTACTGTATTTATTTTAGTGTTCAATGCCTTAGGTTTATTATATTTAGTTCAATGCACAACACTTTACTAGTGTTTTTTAGTTTACTGTACAATGTCTTACTCATGTTCGCTAATGTTTATTGTTAAGAGTCCTCCTTTGAGTTCTCCATGGTGATGCTAATCACTACCCTTCCTACAATTTCCTACTGACATGTAGCTCTCTATGTTCATTCTCTATTCATAGTTCTTTCCATATGTATATTTACAATCTATCTAGGGCATAATGTTTAGCCTTTTATGATTCCTAATTTATTGCTACTACAACAAACCATCGTTTATGTGGATAATTCTTGCAATAAGTTAATGCTCATTTCAATGTTTGGTATACATTTATATCTTCAAAATATGTTGTTTCATATTATTGTAGTAGTTTCACCTTTCATGATTGGTTTGATAGACCTCAGACTTTTTTATTAATTTGGTTTCAATAGCCGTTAGTCATCGGCTAGGCCTAATTTCAATTAAGTAATATTTTAAAATATGAGGAGATGCATCTACTTGACATAACTTTTGTTGCATTTATCATTTGTTTTTTATTTTTTATTTTTTACTAAATTGTGCTTATGTTTTTTTGGTTAGATTATTTATTTTTGAAAAGAGTCTCAACTTTGCTTTTGAATCTTTATTTTCAAATATTTATTGTTTATTATGATTTTTTTTTCATGTTACCGGTTATCTTACTCTATTATAAAAAAATTAAATCCAATTTCAATTAAGTAATATTTTAAAATAGGAGGAGATGCATCTACTTGACATAATTTTTTTTGCATTGATCATTTGTTTTTTTATTTTTATTAAATTGTGCTTATGTTCATTTGGTTAGATTATTTATTTTTGCAAAGAGTCTCAACTTTGCTTTTGAATATTTATTTTCAATTTTTTTATTTTCTAATATGATTTTTTTTCATGTTACAAGTGATTTTACTCTATTATAAAAAAAAATAAAAAAATAAAAAAATATCTTTTAATTTATTTTTGCAATATGTTTTTCTTTTTCAAAACTATAATTTAACCATTATTCTAATTTAATATGTATTTTTCTTTATAAATTACACTAGCCTAGATTCATTTTAATTTTGGATCTACCAAGCATTTAAATTCATCTTAACTTTGGATCTACCAGCACCCACACACATCAAATCCCTTGAGGTACAAATCTTTTAGAGTGAAAAGATATTTGAGGGACTTAACTTTGGATCTACAAGCACCCAAAGGGATCAAATCACTTGAGGTACAAACCTCTTTTAGAGTGAAAAGAGATTTGATCCCTCTCATCCCTTGGTAGATCCAAAGTTAAGATGTGTCTACGCTGGTTTAATCATTAGTTTCTATTAAAAATATTATCATTAAGGAATTTCGTAAATTTTTCTTTAAATTATATATATTTATATATTAAAATGTGAAACATATTCTCATATATAGTTGTGTAGTATTGAATTAAAAGTGGTAATTATACATTTTAAAACATTTTTTGAGTATATTCTTCAACCAATTTTACTTTTAGAGAGAGGGCGTGAGAGAGAGAGAGAGAGGATAAGTGAGAGAGGATGGGGGGTTGAGAGTGAGAGAGAGAGGGAGGATGAGGGAGAGACAAAGAGATAAGAGAAGAGAGAAAAAAAAGGAAGGGAGGGAGAGGGAGTGGCTGGAGAGATATGCAAAGGAGGGATGGAAAGACATAGTAGAGGGAAGGGAGAGAGAGGGTCAGAGGGATAGAGATAGGGAGAGTGTGGAAAAGAGGGAGGGTGGGGGAGAGAGAGTGATAGAAAGACAGAGAGGGAGGGAGAGAGAGAGAGAGGAATAAAGTGTAGGAAATAGAGAGAGTAATGGGAGGTAGGAGGAAGGTTATGAGGGACAGAGATAGAAAGAGTGTGGAAAATAGGGAGGGAGGGGGAGAGAGAGTGAGAGAAAGAGGGAGAGGGATAGAGCGTAGAAGAGAGGGTGGGAAAGGGAGAGAGGGAGAAAGGAGGAGAGGGAGGGAGAGATGGAGGAGGAGGAAGGGAGGGAGAGATGGAGGAGGAGGTGGGGAGGGAGGGAAAAGGAGAGAGAGAGATAGAGATAGAGATAGAGAGAGAGAGAGAGAGAGAGAGAGAGAGAGAGAGAGAGAGAGAGAAGTTAAGTTGGGAGAGAGAGATAGAGTTAAGTGGAGAGAGAGAGAACAAGAGAGAGAGAGAGAGAGGGAGAGGGAAAGTGTAAGGGAGAGAAAGTTGGGGGGGGGGGCGAGAAAGAGAGAGAGAGAGAGAGGGATAGGGGAAGGGGGCAAAGAGTGAGAGGGGAAGAGAGAGGGAGGGTGAGAGTGAGAAGGGGAGAGAGAAAGTGAGTATAATATTTCGGGGAGAGAGACAGAGAATAGGAGGGAAAGAGAGATAAGGATAGGGAGAGGGAGCTAAATATGAGGGAGAGAGAGTGTGCGTGTGAGAGGGAGAGGGAGGGCATGAGAGAGAGAGAGAGGATAAGGGGGGTTGAGAGCGATAGATTGAGGGAGGTAGGGCATGTGAGAGAGAGAAGTTAAGGGGGCTAAGAGGGAGAGAGAGAGTCAGGGAGAGGAGTGAGAGTCAGAATGGAGAGAGAGCAAAGAGGAGAGGGAGGGAGAGAAAGAGAGGGACGGATGGAGATAGGGAGGGTGGGAGAGAGAGGCAAATAATCAACGCAAGAGAGAGAGAGAGAGAGAGAGAGAGAGAGAGAGAGAGAGAGAGGCGGGGGTAGAAAGAGAGGGGGAAAAAGGGAGGATTTGAGGGAGAGCACAAGGGAGGGAGGGAGAGAATGGGGCGAGAGAGAGGGAGCATGACGGTGGAGAGAAAATAAGGGAGCATGAGAGAGAGAGAGCGAGGGGCGAGAGAGATTAGGGAAGAGCGTGATAGTGTGTGATACAAAGATGGACATGGAGAAGTGGGAGAGAGGGAGAGGGAGAGAGAGAGAGGAAGTGATGGGAAAATAGGGAGGGCTTGAGAGAGAGGTATAGAAAAATATGGGGAAAATAGGGACGGTTTGAGAGATAGGGCATGGGAGATAAAGAGAGAGAGTAAGAAGAGGAGATTGAGAGAAAGGTGTGGAGAGAAAGATATCGAGAACATGTATAAGAGAGGGGGAGAGAGGGATGGAAGGATTGAGAGAAAAGGATAGAGTGATGGAGGGAGGAGAGAGAGCTAGAGGTGGGGGGATAAAGAGAGAAGGAGAGGGAGCAGATGGGGAGAAAAATTGAAGGGGAAGGATTGTGAGATAGAGATGAGTTGGGAGAGAGTGGGGAGAGAAGGTGAGAGAGAGATCATGCAAGAGAGAGGGAGGAAGGAAGAGAGAGAGAGAGAGAGAGAGAGAGAGAGAGATAGATGGTAAAATCATATTTGCAACAATCCATAATAAGAATCAAAACAATTACTTCATATGCATCTCATGTTGCTAGAAGTAAAAAATAATAAAAACTAAACAAATTATCATTATTTTAAATATTATTATTATTTATAAAAATAATTAATATATATGTTAAACATACATACATTTTAAAAAACATGGAATAAGATTCTTAATCATGGAGATTTACCTCCACTTTACATTGCAGAATATTAATGTATAATTAGGCTTTGTTACAATCCCATTGGACAATATCATGCCTTATCAGTACCACATGTCCCAAAAATCACCATTCACTTCATATGATTTTTTTTTAATTAATCAATTTAATAAAAATTGTTAAATGAAGATGACTACTTTTGAGATAAATCTGAACCATTGATTTGTTTATACTATTATCAACATTCTAGAATATTCCATGGAAGTTAAGTCCCTACTCTTGATCTTACTAACAAAAACAAATAATAGATGATGTTTAAATGATGGGTAAAAATAAAAATCAAAAGCCATGTGCACGACACTTTTAAAAGGAAACCCATGATCAAGAATTATCTTGACAGGTGGGAGTGCCCACCAAATTTACACCCAAGTAATTGATGCATTCAAAAACATATTTTAAATAACAAAAACTTACCAAAAATGATTTCCTCAAATTCAAACCAAAAACACCAAAAAAAATAATTAAAAAATGCTAAAAATGATACAAAAATAAAATAAAATACACTAATAAAAATTTATTATAAAATATAATATCTAGATGAAAATATATTAATAAGATATAGTATATAGATAAAAATATATGAATCAAAGTATATTACATTGAAAAATGAAATGGTCATGAAAGTTTTGCAAATTGCACTCAGTAGGTCAATGGAATAAGATTTTAATATTATGATTTACTTATAAATATTACATTCTCGAAAACAAAGAAAATGTCAATATAACCAAATTTACAGATAAAATATATTAAAATTTTACCACTCATTTATTTTTTCATATAAAATATTTATATTTTAAATGATAAATCAAAAAGTTGAAATAAAAAAAAATAATAATAATAATAAAAAAAAAATTAAATAATATATTTGTATATATTATAAATGTTATAATTTATAATGGATAAATAAACTAAGAAAAAACTAATGGTGAATAAAAAAGTGATATATCTCTTCACTTCAGTTAACTTGATTTGAAAATATAAATATATAAATTCTTTTAAATAAAAAGTAACCAAATAAATTATTTTTGTAAAATAAAAATTAACCAAATAGATGCTCGAAACAAAATGTGATGTGAAATAAATAAGTGATATCTCATAATTTGAAAACAAATATTTTTGGAATAAAAGGCCACAAATAATTAATGGTTATTAAAATAAAATTTAAACATCAATTCAACCCATTATAAATGTTACTGCAAAATACATTATTTCGCAGAGATAGATTAGGTATTTCAAGCGTTGTGGAAATAAACAAGGGTTGAAGGCAAAGAGAATGTAGCACAATCAAACAATGTAATGTCATGTATTTGAATAAAAAAGTTTGGAATAAGATTACTATAAACATCATTCCTTAGCAAGAACGTAAACGTGCATAATGCAAGGGTTATCAACATCAAATTAATGGTGAAGACAAAGAGAATGTAGCACAATCAAGAAATTGTAGAGGAGTGTGATAGTTGGGAGCTTAGTGGACAATAAAAGTTGGATTACTCATCATAATTAGCATAGTTATATAAGTTAAATGGGTGTTAAAAATTTCTACGAGTGATTAAAATAATAATGTGCTATTTAATTTATCCACTAAACCTTTGTAATGGGAAAATAGAGTAAAAGTCCTAATTACAACTCGCAAAAATTGTGTATATTTTTAAAAATATTTTCAAATCATGAAATTTAAATCAAATATACATTTTATTATTATAAAAGATAAAAAATTTAGAAACCATTCCAAAATAGAGGATATATATGGACGTAATTAAACTTAGTGATTAATTAAAACACTTTAGGTTGATAAACATAGTGATTGCCAGTAAAAGACATTTTGCACCACAAAACCCTAGATACAATAAACTAGAGTAAGCTAGTGAATACATAGAAAAGATCCATATACATGAAGATTAGCAGATGCCTAAATAATTCTCACTTCTCCACTTTGAATTGATCTCATGTGGAAGCCAAAGCCAATGAAAAGATAGGATTTGTAAGAAGGAAAAGGGTGAAGGCCAAAAATGTAGTGCTGATATTGTTTTCAATTGCAAATTGATGTTGGGTGCATAGTTGCAAAATCACCAATGATATTGACATTTGTGTACGATATCTTTATGCCGATCATTTATTTTTCACTGGTTGAAAATTATTTGGATTAATAAATTAATTGTTTGACCTTTTTTATAGGGATTTCACTAGCGATAGTTTTTTATGATTGATTGTGATTTACAACAATAATGTATATTATTTAAATTAGTGATCAAATATTAGTTCAATATATATATTATAACAAAAGTTTAATGAGAGTGTCACGTCACTGATGAAAATCACAACAAAAAGTGAGGGACTATTGATGAAAGTTTGCAATAACTTTTGACACAGGTGGAACATTGCATAGGCACTACCTTGATAGACTTGTGCTTTCCCGTTCAAGCTTGCATAAATGATTGCACTCACGAACTTGTTGTAGAATAAGCATGTGTGAGCAAGTGACTTTGACACTTATCAACTGACCATAAAGTGATTATGGAATGAATGGTCACAAGATCCATAGTAGGCTCCAAACTTCAAGTTAGACCAAAATTTGGAGGGTGTTTGTCTTAACGAGAAGATAAGGCTATGTAGGAAATGATTGTCTATATTTTCATCGATATCCTCCATCGAATGGGTAGTATAAGGAGAGATCACCTAGTAATTTTATTGTGAAATCATTGCCTACATCAAAGGAGGTTGCTTTCGATCAAAGAAAAAATAAATCCATCCTTGTAAGCCTAGGGGATTGCAAGAAAAAGGCTAAAATTCCTAAGAAGGGTTGAGAAATGATTCATTTAAGGGAATTGGATTCCAAGTAGAAGCCCTCATTAATATTTAGGCCTCAACATTTGACTTATCTCCCTGTGTCCCCTCAATATGTGATGGAGTATAGATCAAAGGACTTAGCTGATAAAATATATCAACATATTGTTGTAACTGAACACATTGTTGAGGACTTATGAGGCCCAAATATTAATAAGAGGAAAAGGAAATGCATAAAACTAAAAGGTACTTATACAAGGTTAGTACTTGTGGTGATATTAAGCTCAATATGGTTATTAACATAATATAACATAAAATAGCAGGATGCATCTTCAAATGAATTTTTAAGGAAGCCAACATTAAGTCCTTAAGTGGTAAGGTTTGGGAACATTATTAGGCTATGTTCCAAAAGAGATTTTTTCTTCCAAGATGATGTTTGACCTTTACCTTTCTTTCAATGGGGGAATGTAGAAAAGACATTGTCTTCTTTTTACTTATGGAAATAGATGCTTCTTAGTTTAAAAAGTTTGCGTCTGTCCTTCAATGCACAATTTGAAACAATTGATGACATTCATCGATGGTGAAGTCTACCTAGCTTACATATCAAATATTGGTTTTCCAGAGTCTTTACAAGGATAGTAAACTCTTTAGGTAATTATTTGGAGGCAGACATGAATTTTATTAAGACTAGCATTACGACAATCACTCAGATTATGGTTGGAGTTTATTTTGGAGATGGATTAGTATTGGGAATGGTGATTTAGAAGGGCCCACCTATGGTTATTTTCGAGCTTGATTGTCATGGTGGCCCCTTAATATTTTTATATGCCATTAACTAAGTCATATAGCTAAATATTGCTCATTTCCTTTCAATAAAAAGTTAGGGTAAAAAATTACCTACTTCCAACATTTTAAAGGGTCCGTCACTGAAAAAGAGCATTTCTCCTATGGAGGTTGGTATTGAAAAAATTCACTTGAATATCACAATGATAAAAGCTTTATTAAGTCTCTGGATGGACTAGTACCTAAAGATATTATTGAAGAATTTGAAGATAACTAGAATGCCAATCACAGGGAGTTGACTAATATTTTGAAGTCAACTCAAGATAAAGGTATGTGTTTGGAAGAATTAGCTCCTTTACCTATTTTGGTGATTGGATATAAAGGAATGATGGTGAATACGTAGGCATCTCCTTAGAAACTCTTTTTAGATTATCTTGATGATTTTGCTCCATGTAAGTAGACTCACGATGCAATGAACCTTCAACTTATGCCCCTAAGTTTCCTCCATAAGTTTGTCACGGGAGTCTCTCCTTCAGAGTTCCCGAGGGGGTGAATGGAGTCCCTATTTCATTTCCAAGACATATTGACCCTGCTAACCAAAATGACTCACGTGAATATTTTATATCTCATGATCAAGAGAAAGTAGCACTGGAGGTATGATCTACTGAAAAAAGTCCAATAATGAGGTTAAGTAGAGCAATCACCCTATCAAAATTTCATATTTAAATTTATTAATAAACATATAATATTTCAATAATTGAAATAAACATTTTCTTTATGCTATATCTATATCGATATATATATATATATATATATATATATATATATATATATATATATATATATATATATATATATATATATATATATAATATTATATATATTATATATATATATATATATATATATATATATATATATATATATATATATATATATATATATATATATATATATATATATATATATATATATATATATATAGATGAATTTCATAAGATGCATAAATAATTCTCACTTCTCCACTTTGAATCATTCTCGAGTGGAAGCCAAAGCTAAGGCATATATAGGATTTCTAAGAAGGAAAATGGTAAAGGTAAAAAATGTAGTGCAAATTGATGTTTGGTGAAAAGTTGCACAATCACCAATGATATTGAAATTTGTGTATGATATCTTTATGTCGATCATTTGTTTTTCCTTAGTTGAAATTTATTTGGATTAATAAATTTTGAGTACATTTCATAATTTAAATAAAAGAGGTTTGGATTAATAAATTTTGAGAATATTTAATGATGTAAATAATATAATTTAATGACTCTCATACCAAGTGTGGGGACACTCCCTCTCATGCCATTTTTTCTTACTAACCAGCGTAGAAATCAGGTTACTAGTTATAGGGAGAAATTACTATTTAAGTTACAATACTATAATAATAAGTAAATAAATATTCTGATCAGCGAGTCATTTGTTAGCCACTACCATTATAAAATTTCGTCAATATTGAAAACGCATAAATTTCAGGTACATACATTAATAGTCATATTCCTAAATTCAATCATCATGACATTCACATTACATTATGGTCATTATAAATACTTTATTAATCATATAACACAAATTATTAATACACAATATACCGTTCACTAAGGAGTGGAGTTTCGGTTCTCAGATTGGTTGTTGTTTGCGCTCCCATGCATCATCCACGTACATGTGTGAATGTTGATGTGTTATGACCAAATGTTTATGACTCATCGGTTTACCTCCTAGCCTAATCCTTGGGTACTCTTCTTCCTCATGGACCCCCGAGATGCTATGGGGCTATAAGATGGTGGAGAAGTTATAGCCAGTGGAGGAGAGCAATCTTTGCTCAAGAGTCCCCCTCTCAAAAGAAATCCTCTACTATACCAAAATGACTATAATCATAATCACTATGAACATATATATAAATTGACAGAGAAGGCTTAATAATAGAAGAGATGGGATTGACAATCTAAGAAACTCATTTTTAGATTTGATATGATTTTATTTTAGTAACACGTGGAACAAAAGAGGGACAAAGAATTTCGAAATGCAACAAGATGTGAGTTAACATGACAAGAGAGATGCATGCATACCTAAAGCAAGGATTTAAATTAATTTGTTGAGGTTTTGACCAATAATAAATAATGTGAAATTCTTCATTCCTTGCATTGACATTGATGTTTTTTTCCATTTCTGGTATAGTGTTGTGAATGTGGTAGGCAGGTCCAAAATGGGATTTCAAATAAATGCTAACGTACTACGGTAGACCGCACCAAAAAAAATATGAATTTTAAAAAGCTATGAGATTTTAAAGGCTAAGATAAAGAAGAGGAGAGAAGATTTAAAATTTGAAAATTCTGAGCTGAATATTTACCAGAGAGAATATGAAAATAAAATTATCTTAAAATGCAATACATACCATTACTCAGAAAAGCATCCATTAAGCAACCCATTGACATCTAACAAAGTATCAATTCAAATGTAGGAGTGAGTTTGAAAGGTTTCCTCACCATTCTCGATGGATGCTGTGTTATATAAGCCGAACTTGGTATCATTTTATCAACCACAACTCCTTCATTATTAATTCCCCTCTCTCATTTTGTGTGTAACTGCAAAATTAAATGTGTCTCGCCTTCTCCCTTATCCTTCCACGTACATGTCCTACCTCCATGGATTCATCTCGGGGTTGATTTAGGAGTACAAATAAATTTTGTTGAATGCATCTCCACATGGAGTTTATTGCTAGCAATATTCTTAGTCTAGGCATTCATCTCTTTCTTTATAATATTTTCAGGCATAAAATGCTTTACTAGGGTTTATTGTATTTATTTTAGTGCACAATTCCTTACCTAGGTTTATTATATTTAGTTTAGTGCACAACACTTTACTAGTGTTTTTAGTTTAGTGTACAATGTCTTACTGAAGTTTGCTAAAGTTTATTGCTTCCTACAATTTCCTACTCCCACAGAGCTCCCTATGTTCTTTCTCTATTCATAGTTCCTTCAATATGTATATTTACAATCTGTTTAGTGCATAATGTTTAGCCATTTATGATTCCTAATTTATTGTTGCTTCTAGAAACCATCGTTTATGTGGATAATTCTTGCAATAAGTTATGCTCATTTCAATGTTTGGTATACATTTATATCTTCAAAATATATTGTTTATGATTATTGTAGTAGTTTAACCTTTCATGATTGGTTTGATAGATCTCACACATTTTTATTAATTTTGTTTCAATAGTGGTTAGTCATCAGCTAGGCCCAATTTCAATTAATTAATATTTTAAAATATGAGGAGATGCATCTATTTAACATAACTTTTGTTGCATTTATCATTCGTTTATTTATTTATTAAATTATGCTTCTATTGTTTTGGTTAGATTATTTACTTTTTCATAGAGTCTCAACTTTGCTTTTGAATCTTTGTTTTCAAATAGTTATTGTTTATTATGAAATTCCTTTTCAGTGTTACGGATTATTTTAATCTATTATAAAAAATGAAATTCTTTTAATTTATTTTTTGAATATGTTTTTCTTTTTTAAAACTATAATTTAACCTTTATTATAATTTAATATGTATTTTTGTTTATAGATTACAGTAGCCTAGATTCATTTTAATTTTGGATCTACGAAGAGTTTAAATTCATCTTAACTTTGGATCTACAAGCACCGAGAGGGATCAAATCTCTTGAGGTACAAACCTCTTTTAGAGTGAAAAGAGATTTGAGGGACTTATTTTGGTTCTACAAGCACCAGAGGGATCAAATCTCTTGAGGTACAAACCTCTTTTAGAGTGAAGAGAGATTTGATCCGTCTCGTCCTTTGGTAGATCCAAAGATAAGATATGTCTAAGCTGGTTTAGTTATTAGTTTCTATTAAAATATTACGATTAAGGAATTTCATAAATTTTTCTTTAAATTACATATATTTATATACTAAAAGATTATTTAAATCATTTTTATTGATTTAAAATGTGAAAAAAATTCTCATATATAGTTCTGTAGTATTGAATTTAAAGTGGTAATTTAACATTTTAAATCATTTTTTGAGTATATTCTTCCACTAATTTTACTTGTATAAAAATCATTGCAATTAAATTAATGTCTAAAAACATCAAATAGAATAAGATTTTGATGAGTAATGACTTCTCCTTGAATTATAATATCTTAAACAATATTCCAAGAGAGAACAACTAAAAGATGTCACCATATTACCCATTGTCCAATGTTATCACAAATGTAAGTGTCATTTTAAGAGAATTGATACTAAGCATATTAATTTTCAAACTCTAAAAATCAGGGTTTCACATGAAGAATAATTTTCTCAAGAAGCTCCTCAACATCTGAAGGGGTAGATGGTAACGATGGTAATCGATGGAGTATTTACTAAATGAAGTTTAAAAGATACAACATCAGTTAAGATAAATTGTGTTATTTTTTACATGTTAAAATGTAGAAAATTTATGACAAATAATTGTAATTAATAAAATATTGTAGAATTAAAATTATTTTATAAGAAGGAAAAAATTATTAAAAAAAATAATGAAGTTTAAAAGGTACAACATCAATTAAGACAAATTGTGTTATTTTTTAAATATTAAAATGTAGAAAATTTATGACAAACAAATGAAATTAATAAAATATTGTAAAATTAAAATTATTTTATAATAAGGAAAAAATTATTAAAAAAATGTTTATTACAATTGTGGCACCATTTTATAAAATATTTGAACCTTGATTTTAAGGAGAGGCTAAATAGAGTTGTTTGGAAGATTTCATTATACCCATGCATATCTATATATTTTATTTCGTGTTAAAATTGTAGGATTGTGAATGGATGAAGATCATAATTAAATTAATTCCTAAACACACAAAATTAAATTGAGTGATGATTTTTCCATGAATTATGATATCTTAAACAATGTTATAAGAGAACAACTCAAAGTTTAATTTAAAAAAGTGAACATCTAATCGATTTCTAATCGATTTTGGAACGTTATCAAAAGCGAAAGTATCATTATGAAAGAATGGATAAGTAGCATATTAATTTCTAAAATTTGAGAATCAAGTTCTTTTTAAAATGGTTTATTTGGAAAAGCTTTACAACACATGAAGATGCTTATTTGGAGAAGCTCTACAACATATGAAGGTGAAGATAATGGGAAATGTTTGAAATAGTTTATGGGTTGATGAGACGTTCATTACTAAGGGCTTCATGCAAATAATCTTGTGAGGTCTTTGGTGGAAAATTGAGGTAGCATGATGGCAGTAAATTAAAATTACAAATTGGTAATTCAACCCTCAATTCGATAGGACTCTTGGTTTTTTGTCCCTAGTTTGGCTACAAATATTAGGGAAAAGCTAGCCAAAATCTGTGAAAACCTAAAAGAGTAAATTGATTATTTTATTTCAATTTTTTTTATTTTTTTTTTGTAAGCTCGGGTGGTACTCTTTCTATTACTAGATCAAAAGAACATTACATCATTTCAAAAATGTTTCAGCCTGCCCACATGGGGAAACCGGGTGATAGTTCCATCTATAGTTTTTGATTGCTGCCCAAAAATAAAAGTTCCACAGTCTGATAATTTTAGCCAAATAAACAGAGCAGTCCTGTGACTTCCTAATACTACTAGTCTGCACTACTTTCTTTTCTCTATCTAAGGCATGCAAAAAGCTGTAATAAAAAAAACTACTAGAATTTCTAGACATATCTTAAGTCAAGCAGTGTCCATATCTGGTTGCTGGTCTGCGCCTTTCTCTGTTTCTGGACGGTCTCCCTTCATCATCTGATGAATTGCATCTAGCTTCTCTTCTTGCTTTGCCATTGCGATTCGAATAAAGCTCAATTCTCTACGTATGTCAGGATTACCTTGGGCCAGCTCCACCATCTCCTTTGCCACTTGCTCCAGGGCTTTAGCCAGCAGCCCCTTCATCACCCAATAGATATGAAAAGATTGCTTGAATAATGACATTCGCCCCCTGGTATGACCAGGGTCATGAAGCAGAAACTCCCATTCTTCCATTTCTTCTGCAGACTGTTCCTGTAAGGACTCCTCTTCTAGATACTGCATGATTCTTCTCACAGCTGGAGTGGAATTTCGCTGGTAAGCCCTTTCTACCCTTCGAATCCTATGATTCATAGTTCTCTTTGCCTTTTTGTCCTTATTCTGGTCTTGCCTGGAGTGCTCGCCCCCTTCCTGCGTCTTCTTATTCTGAGTTCGGCCTCTTTTCTGCTCCGAGTCCACTCCTCTGCCGGGGGTCCTTCCACGTTTTCTCATACCGTAGCGGCGAACCTTCACCTCCTACGAAGCAGGGCAGTTCTCTTCCATTTGTGGGTGTTCGTCATCAGTCAGTCTATCTTGGGGGTAGGGTCTCACATTCCCCTCACTAGGTGCCAATTCCTCTTCCGAATCATCCTCAATGTCCCAGACCTTGAACGGTTGATCATCAGTCAGAATTCCTTTTCCCTTCCGACTCTTTTTCTCCATCGCTGCATCATACTGCTCCTCTGCCCCTCTACATTTCTGCCTAGTTTCCATGTTACCCTTCGCTCTGGCGCAAAGAGATCCCTGGTTTCCACAGGTTTTAACTTTTTGCTGCTGTCTCTCAACTGCAATCTCCGAACCTCTCCAAATTAGGAAACAGCTGAATAATCGTTCTTCCCTCTTACTTTGGGAATATATCCTTTTCCTGTCCTCGAGGTACCTTCTTGGTTCAACTTGTGTTTGCCGCCGATAGCTTTCCGGTATGCCGTTGCCTTCGACCATCATTCCTTTATTAATTTCCTCTGTCATGGGGTCTGACAGACCGCTCTCATCTCCTCTAATTACTCGGGCATTGATTGCTTCGTCTCGGATGTATTCTTGGCCATTCTCCACACCCGCCGTCGTTGTACCTCCTTGTAACTTATGATCATATCTCCTGTAATCTATCATAATATCCTTGTCCTGACCCGCTTGAACGGTGTCCTTAATTCGGGGTCTCCGCCTCCTTTTATTGGTCCAGCTCATTGATCTGAGTATTTCCATTTGTGTCTTGATCATGATCAGCATTTATGATATCCGCCAGCTCCTCCCATTCCCTATTCCCAGCCACAGCTCTCCACTGATTATCAACCTTGCTACCGCGCCCTCTGCATCCCCAATTGGCCAACCAATCCGCGGCCTGATTCCCTTTCCTTCGAACATGGTTTATTATTTTGTAATCAATTCTTTTCAAAAGGTCCGCGATTTCCTGCACAATGCCCGCAGTCCACCAACTGTTAGTGACTTTCTCCCAACCTCGACCATTGCTGAGCTTCTTCAGCATGTCCACCGCAATCTGCGAGTCTCCCGTGATTTCCATATTAGTGTACCCATTTCTTACCGCGATCCGTAATCCTTGATGGAGAGCCCAGAATTCTGCTTCGTTATTTGTCATTTCTCCTCCCCAGTCTGCGTATATCCATCTTACCTGATTGTTGCTATCCCTGAAGATGCCACCAAAACCAGCTTCGCCCGGGTTCCCCTTCGAGGCCCCGTCAAAGTTAAGCTTAACGAAGTTATCTCTAGGGTACCTAAATTTATCCAGACTTTGAATCCTCATATCATTCCGGGAAGTGTGTTTATGATGGACCATCTCGAATTTTAAGTTTAATTTGCTCAGGATTCCTTGCTCCACCTGGTTTGCCTTCCAATCCTCTCCATCCCACTTTTCAACCAATATTGTTTCCCGCATTAACTGGACTGCTCGAGCCCAAATTGTCTCCGGCTCATTTGCAGAATTCTGGAAAACCCTACGATTTCTATCCTTCCAGACCATCCAGAGCATAAATCCTAGGATGAGATTCCACACCCTTTTTACTACTTTACATTGAAAAGCTTCCTTACTCAACTGAAAAACCAGTTCATTGAATTCCCTTAGAGCAAATCCGGATTTGTTAAATGTTTGTTTGGTGTTTGTCCACAATTTCTTTGCAAACGGGCAGTGGATCAACAGATGATCTCTGGTCTCCCCATCATTGTTACACAAGCAACACTTCGATGGGCCATTGAGGCCTTTTTTCTGGATACAATCCCAGGTTAGGATCTTATTCTTAGAGGCTAGCCAAATGAATATGGACACTTTTTGCCACCAATTACCTTCCCATATTATTTTCCAATCCAGATTCCCTTCACCTCTGTTTTGAGTATCAGTTAGTTAATAGGCCTCCTTGGCTGTGAACAAGCCTTTCATGGAATTCCCCCACCTAAGGATATCCTTTCCATCGCGAGCTCTGATTTTCCTAGATTCAATTTCTTTCCTGTAAGCTTCTTGAAGGTCTTGGTTGAGCTCTCGGTCCCACTCCCTCGGGTCAATCCAAACTCTCCAGCCTTCTTCCAGTTCATTTGCTTTCCAGTAGTCCCTTACACAAGTTTTGTCTCCTTCAATTCGGTCCCGAATCTGATGGAGGTTCTGAATTCTATACCTTCTCTCTTTCTGTTGCCACCTGTCTTCCCAGAAATTGGCCTCCTCTCCACCCCGAATCTCCCAGAAGGTATGCTTTTCGACCAGATCCCTGTTCTGACGAGCTAAGTCCCAAATTGTGGAGCCTTTGGGAGTTTCCTTCTGTCTTAAGACCTCAACCGGAGAGTCAGGCATTCTGTATTTTGTCTTCCATATGGTTTTCCAAAGATCATTTCCCCCCCTAAGCCACCGCCACCACAGTTTGGCGCCCAATACTCTGTTGAGAATTTCAGGGTCCCTCAGCCCCAATCCTCCTTTTTCCTTTCTATCCGTTAGCTGACTCCATGAGACTAGGGCCCATTTTTTCTTTTGATCAGACCCTCTCCATATAAAATTCCTTATGATTTCTTTGATCTTTGCACACGCCCCTAAAGGGGCAGCCATTATCGATAAAGGGTAGATAGGGATAGCTTGGAGGACCGATTTTGCCAAAACTACTCTTCGAGCAATGTTTAAAACCCTAAAGGCCCAGTTTGCAACCTTGTTGCTCAGTTTATCCAGGACACCTTGCCAATTTTTCATCCTTTTAGAGGTAAAGTCCAATACATTGCCCAAGTATTTCGTAGGTAATTCACCTCTCTTAAAACCCAAGAGTCTTATGATATGGGTTTTAACCTGATCCACTGTGTTGAATATGAAGATGCAAGATTTATCTCTATTGATTTCCAAACCAGAAGCCTCCGCAAACAGATCCAAAATTTTCCTGAGATGCCTTACTTCTTTGACCATAAAAATTTGGACCATTTCTCGATTTGTGCGTGTCATCCTTGCGCAGGGGCCATGCTAATCTTCTCTGTATCGTTCCAATTTTATCGGATGTCTCCGAAGAGACTTATTTCAATTTTGTTTTAATTATTAAGTTTAGTTGTTATTATTTAAAAAAAAATGTAATTTGACATAATCAAAATGTTTTATGCACTAGTAAGGACAAGCCAAACATGATATTACAACATATCTTTTTCCTAGAAGCAAATCTATTATGATGAACTTAAATATCCATTTATTATTACTCTATGTCTTTTTTTATATAGTTAAAAACCATTAATTAGAGTAAACTAAACGTATAACTTCCATAATATTGCAAATAAAATGAAAATATACCTACAAGACATATGTGTAAGATTCAAAAGCAATACCTAATAAATAGATTGTAATGACACAACCCTAACCTAACTTAGACTACCATGACAATTTCAAGTTTAGTTTTCCATAAATAAGTAAATAAATACCATTTAAACTTAAACCTCATGTTAGGAAACAATTGTATTATATACAAAAATATGTACATGTTGTACAACATAATTTAAAATTAACGAACCATTTGCATTTTAAAAACGCATCTAATCAAATCAATTTTGGACCGAATCTTTCAGAAAACTAGCTCCAATTTCAAGAGTAGTAACTTCTAAATATAACTGTAGTGAGAACAATTTCGTTAATGACTTCCTAATCGGGTACTAGTAATCAAACAATTTGGATGTAACGGTATTAGCAGAAAACCTTCACAATGTTAAACAAGCAATGTTAAACAAGCAACGAATGTCTATGAGGCAACTCTTAAATGAGCTGAAATTCAAACACATCGCAGGAAAACATCATCCACGGTGGGAACATGATGAAGCTCAAATGTCTTTTTCTCACCCAAGTTAAACCGCCTCAACTCCAGCCTCGAACACTCCAAGCTCCACACACATCAAAAATTGAAACGTTAGAAAAGCAAGAAAATCAATTTTTAAGGATAGTTGCTGGAGAGAAAAGAAAAAACAGTTAGAAAAATAAAGAAAACCAATTTATAACGGTTAGAAAATCGAGAAAAACAATGTTTAATGATAACTGATCGAGAGAAAACAAGAAAATCAATCTTTAATGATACCTTACAGAGAGAAAAGCGAGAAAAATAAAGAAAAGCAATGGCATTGGGCCTCTGCTCTGTTCTCGAACCACCTCTGCCGGATGAAAATGAGTTGCTGCCGAAACCAATCATGCTTCTGTCTCGTACTTCCAAGTATGTATGCTTCTGTCTCGTACTTCTAAAATTAAATAAACTCAAATCGAGTGGTGAGTTTGAAAGACAGCCTCTCCATTTCTGTTGCATGCTATGGTGCATGCTATGTTATATAAGTCCTGCCTGGTATCATTTTATCAACCACATCTCTTTCATTATTAATCCTCTTCTCATTTTGTGCGTGTAATTGCAAAATCAAATTCTCCTTCTCCTTCCATCAATTCGGCTCGGGGTTGATTCAGAGAGTCCTCCTTTCAATTCTCCATGGTGCTGTCAATAACCGCCCTCTACAGTTCTCGCAATATGTATATTTACAATCTCTCTCTAAGGCGTAACGTTTGGCGTTTCATGATTCATACTTTATTGCTGCTACGAACAATCGTTTATGTGTAAACCCTCGTTGAAATGGATAGTGTTTGCAATAAGTTATGCTAATCTCAATGCAAAATATATGGTTTGGGATTATTGTAGTTGTTTAACCTTTCACGATTGGCTGGATAGATCTCACACTTTCTTATTAATTTGGTTTCAGTAGCTGTTAGAGATTGCAATGTTTTAAAATAAGAGGCGATGTATCTATTTGACATAACTTTTGTTAGCTTAATTTATTTTTTAATGTGCTTAAATTGTTTTGGTTATATTATTTATTTTTGCATAGATTCTCAATTTTGTTTCTGAATCTTGATTTTCAAATAAATATCATATATATATATTTGTAATTTTTCAATGTTAGTTTTATTCTATTATAAAAAAAATTAAAAGTTCTTTTAGTTTGTTTTTGAATATGTTTTTATTTTATAATTTTAATCTACTATTATTCTAATTTAATAGGTTTATGATATTGTAAGTGTTTTATTATTAATTTAAATAAATTAATTTTAATTCACGATGAATTAAATGTTTATATATATATGAATAATGATGAATTGTAGTTTTTAATATATGTCTATATTTGTATTGTTTCTCTTGTATCTATGTTTGTTATATTGATACAATTTTTTTTAACATGTAAGTGGGAAGGAGAGGTGAGAGGGAGTGAGGATGTAGAGAGACATATAAAGGAGGGATGGATAGAAAGAGATAAATAGAGTGATATAGGGAGGGAGAATGGAGGGAGTAGGGAGGGAGGGAGAGGGAAGAATGGTGGGTGGGAAAGGGAGAAAGAGGGAGCGACATAGAGATAGGTGGAGAGAGAAGCAGAGGAATGGAGGGAGAGGGGGTGGCTGGAAAGAGAGGCGGAGGAGGGAGAGATATAGAGAGAGTGTGGAAAAGAGGGAGGGACGGAGGGAGGGGGAGGAAGAGGGAAGAATGGTGGGTGGGAGAGAGGGAGAAGGAGAGAGAGATAACGAGATAGGAGAAGAGAGAAAAAGAGGAAGGGAGGGAGTGGGGGTATCTAGAGAGAGAGGCAGAGGAGGGAGGGAGAGAGGGTGGCAGAGAGAGAGATATAGAGATTTTGGAAATGATGGAGGGAGGGGGAGAGAGAGTGATACAAAGAGGAAGAGAGAGGGGGAGAGAGAGAGAGTAGTGGGAGGAAGGAGGTAGGGTAGGAAGGAGAGAGATAGAGAGAGTGTGCAAAAGAGGGAGGTTGGGGGAGAGAGAGTGAGAGAAAGAGGGAGAGGGAGGGAGAGGGGAAGAGAGGGTGCGAAGTGGAAGGTGGCGGGAAGCGAGAAAGAAGGTGAGGCAGGGAGAGATGGAGGAGAAGGAATGGAGGGGGAGAGGGAGAAAGAGGGATAGAGAGGGAGGGAAAATCATAGAGAGAGAGAGAGTTAAGTGGGGAGAGAGAGAGATAGATTTAGGTGGAGAGAGAGAGAGAGAGGGAGAGGGAAAGTGTAAGGGAGAGAAAAGTGTGGGGAGGTAGAGTGAGGGAGAGGGGGGCAGAGAGTGAGAGGGGAAGAGAGAGGGAGGGTGAGAGTGAGAAGGGAAGAGAGAGGGAGGGTGAGAGTGAGAAGGGGGGAGAGAAAGTGAGTATAAGGTTGTGGTGAGAGAGATAGAGAGGAGGAGGGAATGAGAGATAAGGATAGGGAGTGAGAGCTAATGGTGGGGGAGAGAGTGTGTGATAGAGAGAGAGAGGGAGGGCACATGAGAGAGAGAGGGTAAGGGGGGATGACAGAGAGAGAGAGAGGCAGGGAGGGCACATGAGAGAGAGAGAGGGTAAGGGGGGCTGAGAGGGAGAGAGAGAGGAGGGAGAGGGTTGAGAGCTAGAGGGGAGAGATAGAAAAGAGGACGGGAGAGAGAGAGGGAGGGAGGAAGATCAGGAGAGAGAGAGAGGGAGGAAGATAGGGAGGGCGAGAGAGGGAGGAAGATAGGGAGGGCGACAGAGGGAGGAAGGGAAACAACGATGGAGGGAGAAAGGGAAAGAGAGAGAGAGGTGGGGGTAGAAAGAGGGGGATATAGGGAGGGTTTGAGGGAGAGAACAAGGGAGAGAGAGAATGTGGGGAGAGAGAGAGAGGGAGCATGATGGTGTAAAGAAAGAAAGGGAGCATGAGAGAGAGAGAGAGGGGACAGAGAGATGAGGGAAGAGCATGATAATGTGTGAGACAAAGATGGACATGGAGAAGTGGGAGAGTGGGAGAGGGAGAGAGAGAGAGATGGATGGTAAAAACATATTTTCAACAATCCATAATAAGAATCAAAACAATTACTTCATATGCATCTCATGTTGCTAGAAGTAAAAAATAATAAAAACTAAACAAATTATCATTATTTTAAATATTATTATTATTTATAAAAATAATTAATATATAAGTTAAACATACATACATTTAAAAAAGCATGGTATAAGAGTCTTAATCATGGAGATTTACCTCCACTTTACAATTGAGATTCTTAATTTATAAATCGGCTATGTTACAATCCCATTGGACAATACCATGCCTTATCAATACCACATGTCCCAAAAACGACAACTCAATTCATATGCCTTTTTTTTTAATTAATCAATTTAATTAAAATGGTTAAAAGAGCATAACAACTTTTGAGATAAATCTCAACCATCAATTTGTGTATACTACTATTGATATTCTAGAATATTCCATGGAAGTTAAGTTCCTACTATTGATCGTACTAACAAAAGCAAATAATACATGATATTTAAATGATGCGTAAAAATAAAAATCAAAAGCCATGTGAAGGACAATTTTAAAAGGAAACCCATGATCAAGAGTTTACTTGACAGGTGAGAGTGCCCATCAAATTTACACCCTAGTAATTGATCCATTAAAAAACATATTTTAATGAACAAAAACTTGCCAAAAACTATTTCCTCAAATTCAAACCAAAAACTCCAAATAGAAAATAATTGAACAATGATGAAAATGATACCAAAATAAAATAAAATACATTAATAAAAACATATTAATGAAATATAATATATAGATGAAAATATATTAATAAAATATAATATATAGATAAAAATATATTAATAAAATATATGAATTAAAGTATATTACACTCAAAATTTAAATGATCATGAAATTTTTTTAAATTGCATTCAATAAGTCCATGCAATAGCTTTTCAGTATTATGATTTGTTTATAATTATTACATTCTGAAAAAAGAAGAAGTTAATATAACCAAATTTACAGATAAAATATATTGAAAATTTACCACTCATTTATTTTTTTCATATAAAATATCTATATTTTAAATGATAAATTAGAAAGTTGAAATAAAATAAAATAAATATTTTAAATAAGAAATTCATATTTATTATAAATGTTATAATTGTTAATCGATAAATAAACTACGAAAAAAACTAATGCTGAATAAAAAAAGGATATATCTCTTCACTTCAGTTCACTTGCTTTGAAAATATAAATATATATCTTTTAAATAAAAATTAAACAAATAAATTATTTTTGTAAAATAAAAATTAACCAAATAGATGCTGCCAACAAAATGTGATGTCATATAAATAAATGATATCTCATAATTTGAAAAAAAAAATATTTTTTGAGTACAAGGGGACAAATAATTAATGGTTATTAAAATAAAATTTAAGCCTCAATTCAAAAAATTATCAATGTTAGTGCAAAATACATTTCACAGAGATAATGGGTTATGAACATCAAATTAACAGTATAAGACAAAGAGAATGTAGCACAATCAAACAACATAATGCAATGTGTTTCAAAAAAAATTAGGAGTAAGAGTACTATAAACATTATTCCTTAGAAGGAATGTAAACGCCCATAATACAAGGGTTATGAACATGAAATTAAGGGTGAAGACAAAGAGAATGTAGCACAATCAAAAATTTGTAGAGGAGTGTGACAGTTGGGAGCTTTGTGGATGATATAATAGGATTACTCATAATAATTAGCATAGTTATATAAATTAAATGGGTGATAAAAATTGTTATGAGTGATTAAAATAATAATGTGCTACTTAATTTATGTAATACCGAACCTTTGTAATGAGAAGATAGAGTAAAATTCCCAAATACAACTCACAAAAATTGTGTATATTTTTAAAAATATTCTCAAATTATGAAATTTAAATCAAATATACATTTTATTATTATAAAAGATAGAAATTTTAGAAACCATTTCAAAATAGATGATACCTATGGAAGTAATTAAACTCAGTGATTGAGTAAAACACTTCAGGTTGATAAACTTAGTGATTGGATGTAAAACACTTTATGCACCACAAAACCCTAGATATAATAAACTAGAGTAAGCCCATGAATACATAGAAAAGAGCTATATAGATGAAGATTACTAGATGCATAAATAATTCTCACTTCTACACTTTGAATCAATCTGGAGTGGAAACCAAAGTCAATGCAAAGATAGTATTTGTAAGAAGGAAAATGGTGAAGGCCAAAAATATATGCCAATATTGTTTTCAATTGCAAATTGATGCTGGGTGAAAAGTTTCACAATCACGAATGATATTGAAATTTGTGTACGGTATCTTTATACTAATCATTTGTTTTTCTGTGGTTGAAAATTATTTGGTTAATAAATTAATTTTTTGACCTTTTTTTCATAGGGATTTCACTTGTGATAGTTTTTTATGATTGATTTTGATTTACAACAATAATGTATATTATTTAAATTAGATATCAAATATTAGCTCAATATATGTATTATAACAATAGTTTAATGAGATCATCACGTCACATATGAAAATCGCAAAAAAAAGTGAGGGACTGTTGATGAAAGTGTGCACTAACTTTCAACATAGGTGAAACATTGCATAGGCACTACCTTGATGAACTTGTGCTTTCCCTCTTCAAGCTTTCATAAAAGAGTGCACTCAAGAACTTGTTGTAGAATAAGCATGCGCAAGCAAGTGAATTTGAAACTTATTAATCGAACATAAAGTGATTACATAAGGAATGATCACAACATCTACAATAGGCTCCAAAATTCAAGCTAGACCAAATTTTGGCGAGTGTTTGTCATAATAAAAACATAAGGCTATGTAGGAAATGTTTGTCTATATTTTCATCCATATCATCCATTGAATGGGTAGTATAAGGAGAGATCACCTAGTAGTGTTATTGTGAAAACATTGTCTACATTAAAGGAGGTTGTTTTGGATCAAAGCAAATCTCAATCCATCCTTGTAAGCCTAGGGGATTGTAAGAAAAATGCTAAGATTCCTGAGAAGGGTTGAAAAATGATTCAGTTAAGGGAATTGGATTCCAGGTAGAAGCCCTCATTAATATTTAGGCTTCAACATTTGACTTATCTCCCTATGTGTCTCCTCCATATGTGATGAAGTATGGATCGAAGGTCTTACTCGATGAAATATATCAACATATTCTTGTAATTGAAGACATTTTGGGGAATTATGAGGCTCAAATATTAAGAAGAGGACGAGAAAATGCATAAAACTAAAAGGTACTTATACAAGGTTAGTCCTTGGAGTGATATTAAGCTCAATATGGTTATTAACATAATATAACATACAATAGCAGGATGCATCTTCAAATGAATTTTTAATGAAGCCAACATTAAGTCGTTAAGGGGTAAGGCTTGGGAACATTATTAGGCTATGTTCCAAAAGAGATTTTTTCTTGCAAGACGATGGTTGGCCTGAACCTTTCTTTCAATGGGGGAATGTAGAAAAGTCATTGTCTTGATTTTCATTATGGAAATAGATGCTTCTTAGTTTAAAAAGTTGGCCTCTCTCCTTCAATGCATAATTTGAAACAATTGATGACATTCATCGATGGTGAAATATACCTAGCTTACATATCAAATATTGGTTTGCCAGAGTCTTTACAGAGATAGGAAACTCTTTAGGTCATTATTTGGAGGCAAACATGAATTTTATTAAGACTAACATTATGATAGTCACTCAAATTATGGTTGGAATTTATTTTGGAGATGGATTAGTATTGGGAATGGTGATTTAGAAGGACCCACCTATGGTTATTTTCGAGCTTGATTGCCATCGTGTCCCCTTAATATGTTTATATACCATTAACTAAGTCATATAGATAAATATTTCTCATTTCCTTTCAATAAAAAATAATTGTTAAAAATCACCTACTTCCAACATTTTAAAGGGTCCTTCACCGAAAAAGAGAATTTCTCCTACGGAGGTTGGTATTGAAATTTTTTACTTGAATACCGCAATGATAAAAGCTTTAGAAAGTCTCTGGAGGGACTAGAATCTAAAGATATTATTGAAGAATTTGAAGGTAACTAGAATGCCAATCATTGGGAGTTGACTAATATTTTGAAGTCAACTCAAGATAAAGGTATGTGTTTGGAAGAATTAGCTCTTTTATCTACTTTTGTGATTGGATATAAATGAATGATGGTGAATATGTAGGCATCTCCTTAGAAACTATTGTTAGATAGTCCTGATGATGATGCTACATGTAAGGAGACTCACGATGCAATGAACCTTCAACTTATGCCCCTAAGTTTCATCCATAAGTTTTTCATAGGATTTTCTCCTTCAGAGCTCCCTAGGGGGTGAATGGAGTCCCTATTTCATTTCCAAGGCATATTGACCCTGCTAAACAAAATGAATCACCTAAATATGAGCAACGGTATAAGATGGAACACATAAAACCTTCTCTTTATTACAGGAAGGGAGGGTTAAGGATGTCTTAGCCAGTAACCTAGTGAAAGGTGGGGAAAATCTTTTATATCACAGGCTTAAGAGAAAGTAGCATTGGAAGTATGATCTACTAAAAAAATTCCAATAACGAGGTTAATTTGAGGAATGACCCTATCAAAATTTCATATTTAAATTTATTAATAAACATATAATATTTCTATAATTGAAATAAACTTTTTCTTTATTCTCTTTCTCTCTCTCTCTCTCTCTCTCTCTATATATATATCTCTCTATATATATATCTCTCTATATATATATATCTAGATATCTCTATATATATATATATATATATATATATATATATATATATATATATATATATAGATATATATATATATATATATATATATATATATATATAGATTAAGTTTAGAAGATGCATAAATAATTATCACTTCTCCACTTTGAATCGATCTCGAGTGGAAGCCAAAACTAAGTCACATATAGTAATTGTAAGAAGGAAAAGGGTGAAGGCCAAAAATTTAGTGCAAATTGATGCTGGGTGCAAAGTTGCACAATCACCAATGATATTGAAATTTGTGTATGGTATCTTTATGTCGATATTTGTTTTTCCTTAGTTGAAATTTATTTGGATTAATAAATTATGAGAATATTTCATAATGTAAATAAAAGAGGTTTGGATTAATAAATTTTGAGAATATTTGATGACGTAAATAAAATAATTTACTTGTTTGACCTTTCTTATAGGGATTTCACTTGTGATAGTTTCTTATGATTGATTGTGATTTACAACAATAATGTATATTACTTAAATTAGATATTAAATATTAGTTCAACAAATGTATTATAACAATAGTTTAATAAGAGCATCATGTCACTAATGAAAATTAATTTTTATGGGTCCATAGTTCCTAGATCCATGCCTCTGATACCAAGTGCGAGGACACTCCCTCTCATGCCATTTTTTTTACTAATCAGAGTAGAAATGAGGTTACTAGGTATAGGAAGAAATTACTATTTAAGTTACAATACTATAATAATATTTAAATAAACATTCTAATGAGATAGTCATTTGTTAGCCACTACCATTATAAAACTTCATCAATATTGAAAACACATAAATTTCAGGTACATACATCAATAGTTGTATTCTGAAATTCAATCATCATGAAATTAACATTACATTGCGGTCATTATAAATACATCATTAATCATATCACACAAATTATTAATACACAATGTACCATTCACCAAGTAGTGGAGTTTCGGTTCTTGGATTCGCTGATGTTTGTGCTCCCTTGCAATCATCCACGTGCATGTATGAATGTTGATGTGTTATGACCAAATGTTAATGACTCATTGGTTTACCTCCTAGCCTAATCCTTGGGTACTCTTCTTCTTCGTGGGTCCCCGAGATGCAATGGGTCTATAAGATAGTGGAGAAGTTATCACGAGTGGAGGAGAAAAATCTTTGCTCAAGAGTCCCCCACTCAAAAGAAATCCTCCACTATACCAAACTGATTATAATCATAATCACTGTCAACATATTTATAAATTGTCAGAGAAGGTTTAATAACATAAGAGATGGGATTGATAAAATGATACCATGCTTGGCATATACAACATGTATTGGAAACGGAGAAAATCCCTTTGATAATCTAAGAAACTCATTCTTAGATTTGATTTCATTTTATTTTAGTAACATGTGCAACAAAAGAGGAACAAAAAAATTGGAAATGTAGCAAGAGGTTAGTTAACATGACAAGAGAGATGCATGCATACCTAAAGCAAGGATTTGCATTAATTTGTTGAGGTTTTAACCAACAATAAATGATGCCAAATTCTTCATTCATTTTATTGGCATCGAGGTTTATTTCTATTTCTGGTATGTTCTTTTGAATGTGGTAACCAGGTCCAAAATGGGATTTCAAGTAACTGCTAACTTACTAGGGTAGTCCACACCAAAAAAAATATGAATTTTAAAAAGCTATGAAATTTTAAAAGCTATGAAATTTTAAAAGCAAAGATAGAGCAGAGGAGAGAAGATTTATAATTTGAAAATGTTCAGCTAAATATTTAACAGAGAGAATATAAAATTAAAAGTAGCTTAAAATGCAATACATATCATTACTAAGAAAAACGTTCATTAAGGAGACCATTGACATCTAACAAAGTATCAAATCAAATTTAGGATTGAGTTTGAAAGGTTTCTTCACCATTTTTTGGGCATGCTATGTTATATAACCAAACCAGGTATCATTTTATTGACCACACCTCCTTGATTATTAATCCTCCTCTCTCATTTTGTGTGTACTAAAAAATTAAATGTCTCTCGCCTTCTCCCTTCTTCTTCCACCTAAATGTCCTACCTTGATGGATTGAGCTCAGGGTTGATTTACGAGTAAAAATAACATATGTTGAATGCATCTCGACATGGATTTTATTGCTAGCAATATACTTAGTGTATCCATTCATCTCTTTCATTACATTATTTTCAGGCATAAAATGCTTTACTAGGGTTTACTTATTTATTTTAGTGTACAATTCCTTACCTAGGTTTATTGTATTTAGTTTAATGTACGACACTTTACTAGGGTTTTTAGTTTAGTGTATAATGTCTTTCTCATGTTTGCTATAGTTTATTGTTAAAAGTCTCCATGGTGCTACTAATCACCGCCCTTCCTACAATTTCCTATTCACATGGAGCTCTCTATGTTCATTCTCTATTCATAGTTCTTGCAATATGTATATTCAAAATCTGTGTATGGCTTAATGTTTAGCCTTTTATGATTCCTAATTTAATGTTGCTGCTACAAACCATCGTTTATGAGGATAATTCTTGCAATAAGTTATGTTCATTTCAATGTTTGGTATACATTTAACATTTCATGATTGGTTTGATAGATCTCACACTTCTTTATTAATTTGATTTGAGTAGCGGCTAGTCATCAACTAGGCCCAATTTCAATTAAGTAATCTTGTAAAATATGAGGAGATGCATCTATTTGATATAAGTTTTTTTGCATTTATCATTATTTTATTTATTTATTATTAAATTGTGTGTATGTTGTTTTGGTTAGATTATTTATTTTTGCATAGAATCTCAACTTTATTTTTTAATCTTTATTTTAAAATAAGTATTGTTTATTATGATTTTTTTCAGTGTTGCCTATTATTTTTGGAATGTTTTTCTTTTTTAAAACTAAATTTTAATCGTTATTCTAATTTAATATGTAGTTTTCTTTATAAATTACACTAGCCTAGATTCGTTTTAAATTTGAATCTACAAAGCCTTTAAATTCATCTTAACTTTGGATCTACCAAGCATTGAGAGGGATCAAATCTCTTGAGCTACAAACCTCGTTTAGAGTGAAAGGAGATTTGATCCCTCTCGTCCCTTGGTAGATCCAAAGTTTAGATGTGTCTATGTTGGATTAATTATTAGTTTTTATTAAAGATATTATGGTAAAGGAATTTCATAAATTTGTCTTTAAAATATGTATATATTATATTAAAAGATGGTTTAAATAATTTTTATATATTTAAAATGTGAAACATATTCTCATATATAGTTGCGTAGTATTGAATTTAAAGTGGTAATTTAACATTTTAAATCATTTTTTGAGTATATTCTTCAACTAATTTTACTTGTATCAAAATTATTACAATTAAATTAATGTCTAAACACATAAAATTAAATAAAAAATTTCGAATTATCAATGTAAGAGAATTGATACTAGGCATATTAATTTTCAAACACTAAAAATTAGGGTTTCACGTGAAGAATACTTTTCTCAAGAAGCTCCACAACATCTGAAGGGGTAGATGATAATAGGTGGAGTATTTACAAAATGAAGTTTAAAAAATACAACATTGTTAAAACATTTTTTATTTTTATTTTCTAAATGTTAAAATATAGAACATTTATGACAAATAATTGTAATTAATAAAGTATTGTAAAGTTAAAATTATTTTATAAGAAGGAAACAATTATTAAAAAAATTGTTTATTACAATTGTGGCACCATTTTATAAAATATTTGAACCTTGATTTTAGGCAGAGGCTAAATAGAGCTGTTTGGAAGATTTCATTATACCCATGCATATCTATATATTTTATTTCCTATTAAAATTGTAGGATTGTGAATGGATGAAGATCATAATTAAATTAATTCCTAAACACACAAAATTGAATTCAGTGATGATTTCTCCATGAATTACAATATCTTAAACAATATTATAAGAGAACAACTCAAAGTTTAATTTTAAAAAGTGAACATATTACCCATTGTGGAATGTTATCACAAATGTAAGTATCATTATGAGAGAATGGATAAGTAGGATATTAATTTCTAAAATTTGAGAATCAAGTTCTTGTGAAAAATGCTTATTTGGAAAAACTCTACAACCTATGAAGATTCTTATTTGAATAAGCTCTGCAACATATGAAGTTGGAGATAGGGAAATGGTGGAAATAGTTTATGGGTTGATGAGACGTTCATTACTAAGAGCTTCCTACAAATAATCTTCTGAGGCTTATGGTGGAAAATTGAGGTAGCATGATGGTAGTAAATTAAAATTACAAATTGGTAATTCAACCCTCAATTCCATAGGCCTCTTGGTATTTTGTGCGTAGATTGGTAAATAACACTAGCCTCTTGCTTTTTGTCCTTAGATTGGTAAATAACGCTCAAATACCCAACAAAAACTTTTTGGTAAGAAAAAAATAAATCTCATTGGAATTGTATGCCTTTAAATAGGTTAATACTATGAGAAAAGCTATGGTTAAGAATATTAGGGAAAAGCTAGGAGAAAGTTGTGAAAACCTAAAAGAGTAAATTGACTATTTTATTTCAATTTTATTTTAATTATTAACTCTAGCAGTAAATTTTCATGATAATGTTTGGATAATGCTTGCAATAGGATATTCTAATCTCAATGAAAAATATATGGTTTGAGATTATTATAGTTGTTTAACTTTTAAGGATTCACGAGATACATCTCACACTTTCTTTAGAGATCCCGGTGTTTCAAAATAAGCAATGTTTTAAAATAAGAGGCGATGTATCTATTTGACATAACTTTTGTTACATTCATTATCTTCTTAATCTATTTTTTAATGTGCTTAAATTGTTTTGGTTAGATTATTTATTTTGTATTGATTCTCAATTTTGTTTATGAGTCTTGATTTTCATATATCTATATATATATATATCATTTTTCAATGTTAGTAATTATTTGGCTTTTTAGTTTGTTTTTGGAATGTTATTTTTCCTATTTTTAGATTATAATATATTGTTATTCTAATTTAATATGTATCTAATATTGTAAGTTTTTTATTATTAATTTAAATAAATTGATTTTAATTGACAATGAAATAAATGTTTATATATATATATATATGTATGTATGTATGTATGTATGTATGTATGTATGTATGTATGTATATTTAAATGATGAGGAATTGTTGTTTTTAATAAATGTCTACATTTATATTTTTTCTCTTGTACATGTGTTTGGTTTGTTGATTCATTCTTTTTAACATGTAAGGGGAGTATCTAAGGCAAAAGAAGGAGAGAAGGGGGGAGAGTGGGAAGGAGAGGAGAGAGGGAGTGAGGGTGTAGAGAGACATATAAAGGAGGGATGGATAGAAAGAGATAGATAGGGAGATAGAGGGAGGGAGTAGGGATGGAGAGAGAGGGAGAGGGAAGAATGGTGGGTGGGAGAGAGGGAGGAGGAGGGAGAGACATAGAGATAGGGGGAGAGAGAAAAAGAGGAAGGGAGAGAGGGGGTGGCTGGAGAGAGAGGTGGAGGGAGAGAGATAGTAGAGGGAGGGAGGAGGAAGGGTGTGAGGGAGAGAGATAGAGAGAGTGTGGAAAGGAGGGAGGGAGGGGGAGAGAGAGTGATAGAAGGTGGCAAACGAAAGGGGAGAGAGAGATGAATAGATGGTAGGAGATAAAAAGAGAGTGGAGGGAGGAAGGAGGAAGGGTAGGAGGGAGAGAGATAGAGAGAGAGTAGTGGGAGGAAGGAGGAAGGGTAGGAGGGAGAGAGATGGAGAGAGTGTGGAAAAGAGAGAGGGAGGGGGAGAGAGAGTGGCAGAAAGAGGGAGAGGAAGGGAGAGTGGAAGAGAGGGAAGGGAAGGGAAGGGAAGGAGGGAGAGAGAGAGAGAGTGAGAGGGGAAGAGAGAGGGAGGGTGAGAGTGAGAAGGGGAGAGAGAAAGTGAGCATAAGGTTGGGAGGAGAGAGATTGAGAGTAGGATGGAAAGAGAGATAAGGATGGTGAGAGGGAGCTAAAGGTGGGGGAGAGAGTGTGTGAGAGAGAGAGAGAGGGTAAGGGGGGATGAGAGCGAGAGAGAGATGGATGGAGAGGGGTGAGAGTTAGAGGGGAGAGAGAGCAAAGAGGAGAGGGAGAGAGATAAAGAGAGATAGGGAGGGAGATTGGGATGGAGGGATGGAAACAACAATCGAGAGAGAGAGGGTGAGAGAGAGAGAGAGAGAGAGAGAGAGAGAGAGAGAGAGAGGGGGTAGAAAGAGAGTGGGGAAATAGGGAGGCTTTGAGCAAGAGAATGGGGGAGGAGATAGAGGGAGCATGGCGGTGGAGAGAAAGAAAGGGAGCATGAGAGAGATAGAGGGAGGGGAGAGAGAGATGAGGGAAGAGCATGATAGTGTGTGAGACAAAGATGGACATGGAGAAGTGGGAGAGAGGGAGACAAAGAGAGAGAGAGAGAGGGAGCGATGGGAGATAGGGAGGGCTTGAGAGAGAGGGAGAGAGAGATAGGGGAAAATATGGACGATTTGAGAGATAGGCCATGGGAGATAGAGAGAGAGAATAAGAAGGGGAGACTGAGAGAAAGGGTGTGGAGAGAAAGATATCAAGAACATGTAGAAGATAGGGGAGAGAGAAGGATGGAAGGATTGAGTTAAAATGATAGAGTGATGGAGGGAGGAGAGAGAGGTAGAGGTGGGGGGATAAAGAGAGAAGGGGAGGGAGCAGATGTGGAGATCAATTGAAGGGGAAGGATCATGAGATAATATGAGCTGGGAGAGAGTGGGGAGAGAAGGTGAGAGAGAGATCATGCAAAAGAGAGAGAAAGAGATGGATGGTAAAAGCATATTTGCAAAAATCGATAATAAGAATCAAAACAATTACTTCATATTCATCTCATGTTGCTAGAAGTAAAAAAAGATAAAAACTAAACAAATTATCATTATTTTAAATATTATTCTTATCAATAAAAACAATTAATATATAAGTTAAACATACATACATCTAGAAAAACATGGAATAATATTCTTAATCATGGAGATTTACCTCCACTTTACATTGGAGAATCCTAATCTATAAATAGGATTTGTTACAATCCCATTGGACAATACCAGACCTTATAAATACCACATGCCAGAAAAATCACAACTCATTTCACATGATTTTTTTTAATTAATCAATTTAATTAAAATAGTTAAAAGAGCATAACTACTTTTGAGATAAATCTCAACCATTGATTTGTGTATACTACTATGAATATTCTAGAATATTCCATGGAAGTTAATTCCCTACTATTGAGCTTACTAACAAAAACAAATAATACATGATATTTAAATGACGGGTAAAAATAAAAATCAAAAGCCATGTGAAGGACACTTTTAAAAGGAAACCCATGATGAAGAATTTACTTGACAGGTGGGAGTGCCCATCAAATTTACACCCTAGTAATTGATGCATTCAAAAACATATTTTAAATAACAAAAACTTACCAAAAATTATTTCCTCAAATTCAAACGAAAAAATCCAAAACATAAAATAATTAAACAATGCTAAAAAAGATACGAAAATAAAATAAAATATAAAGATAGAAATATATTAATAAAATATAATATATAGATAAAAATATATTAATAAAATTTATGAATAAAAGTATATTACACTCAAAATTGGAATGATCATGAAATTTTTGTGAATCGCACTTAGTATGTCCATGGAATAAGATTTTAATATTATGATTTATTTATAAATATTACATTCTGGAAAAAAAAAGAAAAAGTTAATATAACAAAATTTACAAATAAAATATATTAAAAATTTACGACTCATTTATTTTTTTCATATAAAAAATTTATATATTTTAAATTATTAATTAAAAAGTTGAAATAAAATAGAATAAATATTTTAAATAACAAATTTGTATATATTATAAATGTTATAATCGTTAATGCATAAATAAACTAAGAAAAAACTAATGCTGAATAAAAAAGTGATATGCCAGTGATATATCTCTTCACTTCAGTTAACTTGCTTTGGAAATATAAATATTTTTTTAAATAAAAATTAACCAAATAGATGCTACAAACAAAATGTGATGTCAAATAAACAAGTAGTAACTCATAATTAGAAAACAAATATTTTTGGAATAAAAGGTGACAAATAATTAATGGTTATTCATTTAAATTTAAACATCAATTCAACCAATTATAAATGTTACTGCAAAATACCTTATTTCACAGAGATAAATTAGGTATCTCAAGCATTGTGGAAATAAACCACCGTTGACAACAACAAAATGCTATTTATTTGAACAAAAAAAAGGAATAAGAGTAATATAAACATTATTACTTAGCAGGAATGTAAACATGCATAATGGGTTAGGAACATCAAATTATCAGTGAAGACAAAGAGAATGTGGCACAATTAAACAACGTAATGCTATGTATTTAAACAAAAAAAATTAGGAATACAAGTATTATAAACATTATTCCTTAGGAGGAATGTAAACATGCATAATGCAAGGGTTATGGACATCAAATTAACAGTGAAGACAAAGAGAATGTAGCACAATCAAGAAATTGTAGAGTAGTGACAATTGGAAGCTTGGTGGATGATAAATTATGATTACTCATAATAATTAACATAGTTATATAAATTAAATGGGAGATAAAAATTGTTACCAGTGATTAAAATTTCTATGCGTCAATAGCTCCTAGATCTATGACTCTAATAGCAAGTGTAGGGAAGTGTGGGGACACTCCCTCTGATGCCATTTTTTTTTTACTAATTGGAGTAGAAATCAGGTTACTAGGTATAGGGAGAAATTCCTATTTAGGTTACAATACTACAATAATAAGTAAACTAACATTCTAATCAACTAGTCATTTGTTATCCACGACCATTATGAAATTCCATCAATATTGAAAACACATAAATTTGAGGCACATACATCAATAGTCATATTCTGAAATTCAATCATCATGACATTCACATTACATTCCAATCATTATGAATACATCATTAATTATATAACAAAAATTATTAATACACAATGTACCATTCACCAAGGAGTGGAGTTTTGGTTCTCGGATTGGCTGTTGTTTCTTGTGCTCCCTTGTCGTCATCCACGTACATGCGTGAATGTTAATGTGTTTTGACTAAATGTTGATGACTCATCGGATTACCTCCTATCCTACTCCTTGGGTACTCTTCTTCCTCATGGACCCCCGAGATGCTATGGGGCTATAAGATAGTGGAGAATTAATATCCAGTGGTGGAGAGCACTCTTTTCTCAAGAGTCCCCCTCTCAAAAGAAAGCCTCCACTAAACCAAATTGACTATACTCATAATTATTGTCAACATATATATAAAATCTCAGAGAAGGTATAATAATAGAAGAGATGGAATTAATAAAATGATACCATGCTGGACATATATAACATGTATTGGAAATGGTTCCCTTTGATAATCTAAGAAACTCATTCTTAGATTTGATTTCATTTTATTTTAGTAACACGTGGAAAAAAAGAGGCACAAAAAAATTGGAAATGCAGAAAAGGTGAGTTAACATGACTACAGAGATGCATGCATACCTAAAGAAAGGATTTACATTAATTTATTCAGGTTTTGACCAACAATAAATGATGTTAAATTATTCATTCCTTGCATTGGCATCAATGTTTCTTTTCCATTTCTAGTATGTTGTTGTGAATGTGGTAGGAAGGTCCAAAATGGGATTTCAAATAACTGCTAACATACTAGGGTAGACCACACACAAAAAAACATGAATTTTAAAAAGCTATGAAATACTAGAAGCTAAGATATAGCAGAGCAGAGAAGGTTTAAAATTTAAAATTGGTGACCTAAATATTTAAGAGCAAGAATATGACATTAAGAGTAGCTTAAAATGTAATACATACCATTACTAAGAAAAATATCCATTAAGCAGCCCATTTACATCTAACAAAGTATCAAATCAAATGTAGGAGTAAGTTTGAAAGGTTTCCTCAGCATTTCCAGTGCATGATGTGTTATATAATCCCTACCTTGTATCATTTTATCAACCACTAGTCCTTCATTATTAATCCTCCTCTCTCATTTTATGTGTAACTAAAAAATTAAATGTCTCTCGCCTTCTCCCTTCTCCCTTCTCTTTCCACGTACATGTCCTACCGCCATGGATTCATCTTGGGTTGATTTAGGAGGACAAATAACATATGTTGAATGAATCTCTGCATGGAGTTTTTTGCTAGCAATATTCTTAGACTAGGAGTTCATCTCTTTCTTTACCGTCTTTTCAAGCAATTGCAATTCTTTACTAAGGTTTACTATATTTATTTTAGTGTACAATGCCTTACCTAGTTTTATTATATTTAGTTTAATGCACAACACTTTACGAGTGTTTTTTAGTTTAGTGTACAATGTCGTACTCATGTTTGCTAAAGTTTATTGTTAAGAATTCTCCTTTGAGTTCTGCATGGTGCTACTAATCACAACCCTTTCTACAATTACTACTCGCACGGAGCCTCCTATGTTCATTCTCTATTCATAGCTCCTTCAATATGTATATTTACAATTGGTCTAGGGTATAATGTTTAGCCTTTTATGATTCCTAATTTATGTACAAACCATTGTTTATGTGGATAATTCTTGCAATAAGTTATGCTCATTTCAATGTTTGGTATACATTCATATCTTCAAGATATATTGTTTAAGATTATTGTAGTAGTTTAACCATTTATGATTGGTTTTATAGATCTCACACTTTTTTATTAATTTGGTTTCAGTAGCGGTTAGTCATCAGCTAGGCCCAATTTCAATTAATTAGTATTTTAAAATATTAGGAGATGCGTCTACTTGACATAACTTTTGTTGCATTTATCATTATTTTTTTTTATTATTAAATTGTGCTTATGTTGTTTTGGTTAGATTATTTATTTTTGCAAAGAGTCTCAACTCTGCTTTTGAATCTTTATTTTCAAATAGTTATTGTTTATTATGATTTTTGTTTTGCATGCTTCCATTAATATATATATATATATATATATATATATATATATATATATATATATATATATATATATATACATCTTTTAATTTATTTTTGCAATATGTTTTTCTTTTTTAAAACTATAATTTAACAGTTACTCTAATTTGATATGTATTTTTCTTCATAAATTACACTATTCTAGATTCATTTTAATTTTGGATCTACCAAGAGTTTAAATTCATCTTAACTTTAGATCTACAAGCACCCAGAGGGATCAAATCTCTTGAGGTAAAAACATTTTAGAGTGAAAAGAGAATTGAGGGACTTAACTTTGGATCTACAAGCACCCAAAGGGATCAAATCCTTGAGGTACAACCTCTTTTAGAGTGAAAAGAGATTTGATCCCTCTTGTCCCTTGGTAGATCCAAATTTAAGATGTGTCTAAGCTAGTTTAATTATTAGTTTGTATAAAAAATATTATGATTAGGAATCTCATAATTTTTTATTTAAATTATGTATATTTTTATAATAAAATATGATTTAAACATTTTTTATTGATTTAAAATGTGAAACATATTCTCATATATATAGTTGTGTAGTATTGAATTTAAAGTCTTAATTTAACATTTTAAAGCATTTTTTGAGTATATTCTTCAACCAATTTTACTTGTATAAAAATCATGGCAATTAAATTAATATCTAAACACATAAATTGAAATAACATTTTGATGAGTAATGACTCCTTGAATTATAATATCTTAAACAACATTCCAAGAGAGAAGAACTACAAAATGTCATCATATTACCCATTGTCCAACGTTATCATGAATGTAAGTATCATCGTAAGAGAATTGATACTAAGCATATCAATTTTCAAACTCTAAAAATTAGGGTTTCACATGAAAAATACTTTTCTCAAGAAGCTCCACAACATTTGAAGGGGTAGATGGTAATGATGGTAATAGGTGGAGTATTTACAAAATGATGTTTAAAAGATACAACATCAATTAAGATAAATTGTTTTATTTTTTAAATGTTAAAATATAGAAAATTTATGACAAATACTTGTAATTAATAAAATATTGTAAAATTAGAATTGTTTTATAATTAGGAAAAAATTATTAAAAAAATTGTTTATTATAATTGTGGCACCATTTTATAAAATATTTGAACCTCAATTTTAGGCGGAGGCTAAATAGAGTTGTTTGGAAGATGTCATTATACACATGCATATCTATATATTTTATTTCATGTTTTAGTTGTAGGATTGTGAATGGATGGAGATCATAATTAAATTAATTCCTAAACACATAAAATTAAATTGACTGATGATTTGATTTCTCCATGAATTATAATATCTTAAACAATATAATAAGAGAACAACTCAAAGTTTAATCTAAAAAAGTGAACATATTACCCATTGTGGAACTTATCACAAATGTTCCACAATGGAACATATTACCCATAAGTAGGATATTAATTTATAAAATTTGAGAATCATGTTCTTGTGAAAAATTGTTATTTGGAAAAGCTCTACAACATATGAAGATGCTTATATGGAGAAGCTCCACAACATATGAATGTGGTGATAATGGGAAATGGTGGAAATAGTTTATGGGTTGATGAGGGTTCATTACTAAGAGCTTCCTGCAAATAATCTTCTGAGGCTTATGGTGGCAACTTGAGGTAGCATGATGGTAGTGAATTAAAATTACAAATTGGTAATTCGACCCTCAATTCCATAGGCCTCTTGGATTTTTTGTCCCTAGATTGGAAAATAACTCTCAAATCCCCAGCGAAATCTTTTTGGTAAGAAAAATAATATAAATTTCATTCGAATTTTATGCCTTTAAAAAAGGCTAATACTTTGGGGAAAACCATGGTTACCAATATTAGGGAAAAGACAACTGAAAATTGTTAAAACCTAAAAGAGTAAATTGACTATTTTAGTTGTTATTTTTATTTTTTTTAAATGTAATTAGAGAGAACCAAAAAGTTTTATGTACTAGTAATGCCAAGCCAAACATGATATTACAACATATCTATAGCTGAGAAGCAAATTGATTATGATAAACTTAAATATCGATTTATTAAGTGTACGTTATTGCTCTGTGTCTTTTTTTATAGTTAAAAACCATTAATTAGAGTAAAATAAAAATATAACTTCCAAAATATTGTAAATAAAATGAAAATATACCTACAAGACATATTGTAAGTGTAAGACTTAAAAGAAATACCTAATAATAAGTAAATTGTAATGGCACAACCCTAACCTAATCTAAACTACGATGACAATTTCAAAATTTGATTTTCGGTAAAGAAGTAAATAAATGCCATTTAAACTTAAACCTAATCTTCTGAAACAATTGTATTATATACAAAAATATGCACATGTAGTACGACATAATTTGAAATTAACAACCCATTTGCATTTTAAAAAATGCATCTAATCAAATCAATTTTGGACCGAATCATGCACAAAACTAAACCCAATTTCAAGAGTAGTAACTTCTAAATATAACTATAGTGAGAACAATTCCATTGATGATTTCCTAATCGGGTACAAGTAATCAAACAATTTGGAATGTAACGGTATTAGCAAAAAAACCTTCGTAATGTGAAACGTGCAACAAATGTCTATGACGCAACTTTCAAATGAGCTGAAATTCAAGGCGAAACACGTAGTGGCAAAAACATCATCCACGGCGGAAACATGATGAAGCTCAAATGTACTTTTCTCACCTAAGTTAAACCGCCTCAACTCCAGCTTCGAACCCTCCAAGTGCACAGTTGAAGTTCAAATGTAATTTTCTCACCCGCGTTAAACCGCCTCAACTCCAGCTTCGAACTCTCCGAGCTCCACACACACCAAAAATTGAAACGTTAGAAAAGCAAGAAAATCAATTTTTAAGGATAGCTACTGGAGAGAAAAGCAAAAACAGTTAGAAAAAGAAAGAAAAACAATTTATAACGGTTAGAAAATCAAGAAAAACAATTTTAAATGATGGCTGATGGAGAGAAAAGCAAGAAAAGCAATTATTGATACCTGATAAAGAGAAAAGCAAGAAAAGTTTGAAAAAAAGAAAAGCAATTTATAAAAATAGTTGGTGAATAGAAAAGCGATAGAAGTGATTTGTGGGAACAACTCTTTATATTGTATCTCCACTTTGACACGGTTGTCAAATCATTGTTTTGTGTTGTGTTGGAAGCGCTCCACACATGCGAGATTGAGTCCGCTTTGGTCCCGAGTCCATATGTGATAGAGGAGGGTGGTTGGTCCTATGCCTTCAGGGCAAATTGAATTGGACGTCAGCTCTGCTCTCGAACCACGTCTGCTGGGGAAATGGAATTGACCTCTGCTCCGCTCTCTAACCACCTCTGCTGGATGAAATTGAGTTGGTGCCGAAACCAATCAAGTATGTATGCTTTTGTCTCGTCCTTAGAAGTTTTTAAAATTATTGTTTTCATATTGATGTGTTTAAGGTGTTTCCAAAATAAAATAAACTCAAATCTAGGAGTGAGTTTGAAAGACTGCCTCTCCATTTTCGGTGCCAAACCTGGTATCATTTATCGACCACATCTCTTTCATTATTAATCCTCCTCTCATTTTGTGTGTTCTCGCCTTCTCCCTTCCCCTTCCATTAATTCGCCTCGGGGTTGATGCTCGGGGTTGATTCAGAGAGAACTCTTTCAATTCTCCATGGTACTGCCAATAACCGCCCTCCTCTACAGTTCTCGCAATATGTATATTTACAATCTCTCTAGGGCGTAATGTTTAGCCTTTTCTGATTCCTACTTTATTGCTACTACAAACAATCGTTTATGTGTAAACCCTCGTTTACGTGGATAATGATTGCAATAAGTTATGCTAATGTCAATGCAAAATATATGGTTTGGGATTATTGTAATTGTTTAATGGCTGGATAAATCTCACACTTTCAAATTAATTTGGTTTCAGTAGTTGTTAGAGATTGCGATTTTTTAAAATAAGTAATGTTTTAAAATAAGAGGCCATATATCTATTTGACATAACTTTTGCTACATTCATAATTTATTTTTTAACCGGTTTAAATTGTTTTGGTTAAATTATTTATTTTTTAATAGATTCTCAATTTTGTTTCTGAATCTTGATTTTCAAATAAATATCATATATATATATATATATATATATATATATATTATATATATATATAATCTTTTCTTTTCTTTTTTCTTTTTCTTTTCCCTTCTTTTTCTTCTTTTTTTTTTTCCTAAATTTGTCTACTCTTATATTGATACAAAATAAAATTACAAAGAGGCCACATCCTCGAGAAGTCTAGCCCAGAGATGCGGCATGCTCACATTGCAAAGCCAAACACTATCCAAAAAATCATGTTGAAGACCGAACAGAAGGGCTTCTACGAACATGACCAAGACTAGTACATAGAAATAGAAAAACACCATTATCGTGACTGAAACTGAAGTCTGACCCATGGAAATTCAACAACCAAAACAAGATGACTCGGCTGAGGCAAGAAAACAAAGAGGTGCTGCCCAAATCAAAATTGAAGTCAGACGTGAAAAATAGCTGCGACTAAATTGAATACCAAAACATATTGCCCGAAAAATGCAGCCCATGCAGGGGAAACCGCTTTTGGACTTTCGAACCAAGGACTGAACATGAGAACTATTTAGCATATCATGGGGATAAAACAGGAGAAAATTGAGCACCTTCGAGCCATGGAGAGACAAAAACCATTGAATGTAGACCTGATTAGACTTCATGAGAGGTTGAGGGATGCTCTTCAATGATGCAACATCCATAATTGTAGAGGTCTTCGTCCTCGGAGGGATGGCCCTCTTTGCTTCAAGAACCACCACCAGAAGGGACACTCGGACCAGGCTGATTGTCCTTAACCTGGGTTGCAATGCATTTACCTGGACCGAGAGCCTTGCTTTACTTGTTATCAAATTGAGTAGTGCCATACCTATTTTCTGCCCTCATCTCCAGAGTCGCCCCAGAGGTCACGGAATCATGATTAGAGGTAACCTCACTAAGCTCAATGGTGACTGAGGCTAAAAAGGAGACATTACTGAGAGTACAAGGGAACTGAAGATGAGCTGTATTAGGAGGAGAATTGAGAGAGCACACTACCAAATTGAACTTCCCACGACCTTGTCCACGACCACTCCTGGTAACAGGATAACGGTCAGAGCAGAAGTCCGAGGAGAATGACAAGGGTTCCGTCGTGGAGGAGGAGGCTTGGCGGTTAACTTGCCCCCGGGAACTTCCCCTCCTGCAACTCATTCTCTGGCGCAATCTGGGCATAGTGGGAAGAGCAGGAGGTTCAGAATTGACTGCAATACTGTGGAGGCAGAAGGGGACTAAAAGTAGCTGAGCTTCAGCACCCAGAGGGGTAGTGGGAGGGACAAAGGACGAGCTGCTATTACAATTGCAGAAATGGCGGTGAGGAACCTGAAGGGCCAGCAATAATTCCACCTAGCGATCCAGAGCCCAACGATTCCCAGGGCTGGTCCGGGAGCGCGGCTCTGCGACAGTGAAGGAATGACGCGAGCGCAGAGGAGGAGCGCAAATGAAACCAGGAAGGGGCGACATGATTGAAGAATGAACAGGCTGATAGGGAGGGACAGGCTGCATTAATGCAACATTGAAGTTGAGAGCATATGCATTAAAGACTGTAAATGCGCGAGGCCAGGTGGCGGTGGTAATGAGCCACGCGCCAACCCATATAGCCGCCCACGTACCATTCAAGCCATTAAACACCCAGATCCGGGATATATATATATATATATATATATATATATATATAATCTTTCAATGTTAGTAATTATTGTATTCTATTATAAAAAATTTAAAGGTTTTTGTTTGTTTTTGGAATATTGTTTTTTTTAATTATAATCTATTGTTATTCTAACTTAATATGTTTAAGATATTCTAAGTGTTTTATTATTACTTAAAAAAAAATTATTTTAATTGAAGATCAATTAAATGTTTATATATATATATATATTTGAAGAATGATGAATTGTAGTTTTTAATATATGTCTATATCTATATTGTTTCTCTTGTATCTGCTTTCCTTTATTGATACAATTTTTTTTAACATTTGAGGGGAGGGGGTAAGGAGAGAGGAGAGTGGGGAGAGTGGGAAGGAGAGGAGAGAGGGAGTGAGGGTGTAGAGAGACATATAAAGGAGGGATGGATAGAAATAGATAGATAGGGAGATAGAGGGAGGGAGTAGGGAGATATAGGGAGGAATGGTGTGAGGGAGAGAGGAAGGAGGGAGTGACATAGAGATAGGAGGAGAGAGAATAAGAGGAAGGGAGGGAGAGGGGGTGCTTGGAGAGAGATGTGGAGGAGGGAGGGAGGAGGAAGGGTGGGAGAGTGATAGAGAGAGTGTGGAAAAGAGGGTGGGAGGGGGACAGAGAGTGATAGAAAGAGAGAGAGGGAAGAATGGTGGGTTGGAGAGAGGGAGGAGGAGGGAGGGACAAAGAGATAGGAGAAGAGATGAAAAGAGGAAGGGAGGGAGAGGGGATGGCTGGAGAGAGAGGTGAAAGCGGGAGGGAGAGAGAGAGTAGAGGGTGGAAGGGAGAGAGATAGAGAGAGTGTGGAAAGGAGGGAGGGAGGGGGAGAGAGAGTGATAGAAAGAGGGAGAGGGGGAGAGAGAGAGAGAGGAAGAGAGGGTAGGAGATAGAGAGAGAGTAGTGGGAGGAAGGAGGAAGGGTAGGAGGGACAGAGATAGAGAGAGTGGAAAAGAGGGAGGGACAAGGAGAAAGAGTGGAAGAGAGGGTGGGAAAGGGAATGTCGGGGAGCGAGAAAGGAGGAGAGGGAGGGAGAGATGGAGGAGGAGGAATGCAAGGGGAGAGGGAGGGAGAGAAAAGGAATGAGAGAGAGAGAGAGAGAGAGAGAGAGAGAGAGAGAGAGAGAGTTATGTGTGGAGAGAGAGAGAGAGAGAGTTAAGTGGAGAGAGAGAGAGAGAGGGAGAGGGAGAGGGAAAGTGTAAGGGAAAAAAAGATGTGGCGGAGCGAGTGAGAGAAAGAGAGGGAGAGGGGGGAAGAGAGTGAGAGGGGAAGAGTGAGGGAGGGTGAGAGTGAGAAGGGGGGAGAGAGATAGAGATTAGGAGGGAAAGAGAGATAAGGATAGGGAGAGGGAGCTAAAGGTGGGGGAGAGAGAGTGTGAGAGAGAAAGAGATAGAGGGAGGGCATGTGTGAGAGAGGGAGAAGGCAAGGGGGGAGAGAAAGTGAGTATAAGGTTGGGGGGAAGAGAGATAGAGAGTACGAGGGAAAGAGAGATAAGGATAGGGAGAGGGAGCTAAAGGTGGGGGAGACCGAGTGTGAGAGAGAAAGAGATAGAGGGAGGGCATGTGAGAGAGAGAGAAGGTAAGGGGGGATGAAAGAGAGAGGGGGGGTAGGAGGTCGTGTGATAGAGAGGGGGGGAGGTCGTCTGAGAGAGAGGGAGGAAGAGGGGTGAGAGAGCAAAGAGGAGAGGGAGAGTGAGACAAAGAGATAGGGAGGGTGATAGGGAGAGAGAGAGGGAGGGAGATAAGGAGGGAGATGGAGGGAAATAGGGAAAGAACGATGGAGAGAAAAAGGGTGAGAGAGAGAGACAGAGAGGCAAGGATAGAAAGAGAGGGGGGAAATAAGGAGTGCTTGAGGGAGTGTACAAGGGAGGGAGAGAGATAATGGGGGGAGAGAGAGAGAGGGAGCATGACGGTGGAGGGGAAGAAAGGGAGCATGAGAGAGAGAGAGGGGTGAGAGAGATGAGGGAAGGGAATGATTGTGTGTGAGTCAAAGATGGATATGGAGAAGGGAGGGAGAGAGAGAGAGGGAGTGATGGGAAAATAGGGATTGCGTGAGAGAGAGGGAGAGAGAGATATGGGGAAAATAGTGACGGTTTGAGAGATAGGGCATGGGGGTTAGAGAGAGAGAATAAGAAGGGGAGACTGAGAGAAAGCGTGTGGAGAGAAAGATATCGAGAACATGTAGAAGAGAGGGATGGAAGGATTGAGAGAAAATGATAGAGTGAGGGAGGGTGGGGAGAGAGGTAGAGGTGGGTGGATAAAGAGAGAAGGAGAGGGAGCAGATGGGGAGATAAATTTAAGGGGAACGATCATGAGATAGAGATGAGTTTGGAAAGAGTGGGCAGAGAAGGTGAGAGAGATATCACACCAAAGAGAGAGAGAGAGAGAGAGAGAGAGATGGATGGTAAAAGCATATTTGCAACAATCCATAGTAAGAATCAAAACAATTACTTCATATGCATCTCATGTTGCTAGAAGTAAAAATAATAAAAAGTAAACAAATTATAATTATTCTAAATAAATTATTATTTATAAAAATAATTAATATATAAGTTAAACATACTCACATTTAGAAAAACACGGAATAAGATTCTTAATCATGGAGATTTACCTCCACTTGATGTTGGAAAATCTTAATTCATAAATAGGCTTTGTTACAATCCCATTGGACAATACCGTGCCTTATCAATACCACATGTCCCAAAAACCACAACTCAATTCATATGACATCATTTTTAATTAATCAATTTAATTAAAATGGTTAAAAGAGCATAACTACTTTTGAGATAAATCTCAACCGTTGATTTGTGTATACTACTATCAATATTCTAGAATATTCCATGGAAGTTAAGTCCCTACTATTGATCTTGCTAACAAAAACAAATAATACATGATATTTAAATAATGGGTAGAAATAACAATCAAAAGCCATGTTAAGGACACTTTTAAAAGGAAACACATGATCAAGAATTTACTTGATAGATGGGAGTGGCCATCAAATTTACACCCTAGTAATTGATGCATTAAAAAACATATTTTAAAGAACAAAAACTTACCAAAAATTATTTCTTCCAATTCAAACCGAAAACTGCAAACATAAAATAATTAAACAATGACGAAAAAGATACAAAAATAAAATAAAATACATTAATAAAAACATATTAATAAAATATAATATATAAATAAAAATATATTAATAAGATATAATATATTAATAAAAATATATTAATAAAATATATGAATCAAAGTATATTACACTGGAAATTTTTGTAAATTGCACTCAGTAAGTCCATGGAATAAGATTTTAGTATTATGATTTGTTTATAAATATTACATTCTGAAAAAGAAGAAGAAGTTAATATAAGAAACATTACATATAAAATATATATAAAAATGTACCAATCATTTATTTTTTTCATATAAAATATTTATATTTTAAATGATAAATTAAAATGTTGAAATAAAATAAAATAAATATTTTAAATAATAAATTTTTATATATTACAAATGTTATAATTGTTAATGGATAAATAAACCAAGAAAAAAAGTAATGCTGAATAAAACAGTGATATATCTCTTTACTTCACTTAATTTGCTTTCAAAATATAAAATTTTTTAAAATAAAAATTAACCAAATAAATTATTTGTGTAAAATAAAAATTAACCAAATAGAAACAAATATTTTTGGAATAAAAGGTGACAAATAATTAAGGTTATTAAAATAAAATTTAAACATCAATTCAAAAAATTATAAATATTACTGCAAAATACGTTATTTCCCATAGAAAAATTAGGTTTTTCAAGCATTGTGGAAATAAACCAGGGTCAACAACAACAAAATGCTATTTATTTGAACAATAAAACTAGGAATAAGAGTAATATAAACATTATTCCTTAGCATTAATGTAAATGTGCATAATGGGTTATGAACATCAAATTAACAGTGAAGACAAAGAGAATGTAGCACAATCAAACAACATAATGCTATGTATTTGAACAAAAAAATTAGGAATAAGAGTACTATAAACATTATTCCTTAGCAGGAATGTAAACGTGCATAATACAAGGACTTGAATATCACAATGATAAAATCTTTAGAAAGTCTCTCGAGGGACTAGAACCTAAAGATATTATTAAGGAATTTGAAGATAACTAGAACGCCATGCACAGGGAGTTGAGTAATATTTTTAAGTCAACTCAAGGTAAAGGTATGTGTTTGAAAGAATTATCTCCTTTACTTGTTTTGGTGATTGGATATAAAGGAATGATGGTGAATACATAGGCATATCCTTAGAAGCTCTTGTTAGATGGTCTTGATGATGATGCTCCATGGAAGGAGACTCACGATGCAATGAACCTTCAACTTATGCCCTTATGTTTCCTCCATAAGTTTGTCATAGGAGTCTCTCCTTCAGAGTTCCCTAGGGGGTGAATGGAGTCCCTATTTCATTTCCAAGGCATATTGACCCTGCTAACCAAAATGACTCACCTGAATATGAGCAAAAGTATAACTTGAAACACATAAAAACTCCTCTTTATTAGAGGAAGGGAGGGTTAAGGATGTCTTAGCCAATAACCCAATGAAATGGGGCAAACAATCTTTTATATCTCGAGCTCAAGAGAAAGTAGCATTGGAAGTATGATCTACTAAAAAAATCCAATAATGAGGTTAATTAGAGCAATGAACCTATCAAATTTTCATATTTAAATTTATTAACAAACATATAATATTTCAATAATTGAAATAAACCTTTTCTTAATGCTGTATATATATATATATATATATATATATATATATATATATATGTATATATATATATATATATATATATATATAAAGATTAGAAGATGCATAAATAATTCTCACATCTCCACTTGGAATCGATCTCAAGTGGAAGCCAAAGCTAAGGCCCATAGAGGATTTGTAAGAAGGAAAAGGGTGAAGGCCAAAAAAGTAGTGCAAATTGATGCTGGGTGCAAAGTTGCACAATCATCAATGATATTGAAATTTGTGTATGGTATCTTTGTGTCGATCATTTGTTTTTCCTTAGTTTAAATTTATTTGGATTAATAAATTTTGGGAATATTTAATGATGTAAATAAAATAATTTAATTTTTTGACCTTTCTTATAGGGATTTCACTTGTGATAGTTTCTTATGATTGATTGTGATTTACAACAATAATGCATATTACTTAAGTTAGATATCAAATATTAGTTCAATATATGTATTGTAACAATAGTTTAATGAGAGAATCACGTCATTGATGAATTTTTTTTTTTATTGGTCCATAGGTCCTAGATCTATGACTCTGATACCAATTGTGGGTACACTCCCTCTGATGTCATTTTTTTTTATTAATCAGAAATCAGATTACTAGGTATAGGGAGAAATTACTATTTAAGTTACAATAATATAATAATAAGCAAATAAACATTCTAATCAACTAGTCATTTGTGGCCATTTTTTTTTACTAATCAGAAATCAGGTTAATAGGTATAGGGAGAAATTACTATTTAAGTTACAATACTATAATAATAAGTAAATAAACATTCTAATCAGCTAGTCATTTGTTAGCCATGACCACTATAAAATTTCATCAATATTGAAAGCATATAAATTTGAGGTATATACATCAATAGTCATATTCTCAAATTCAATCATCATGACATTGACATTACATTCCAGTCATTATAAATACATCATTAATCATATAACAAAAATTATTAATACACAATGTATTGTTCACTAAGGGGTGGAGTTTCGGTTCTCGAATTGGCTGTTGTTTGGGCTCTCTTGTCATCATCCATGTACATGTGTGAATGTTGATGTGTTATGAGCAAATCTTATTGACTCATCAGTTTACCTCCTAGCCTAATCCTTGTGTAGTCTTCTTCCTCATGGACCCTTGAGATGCAATGGGGATATAAGATAGTGGAGAAGTTATAGCCAGTCGAGGAGAGCAATCTATGCTCAATAGTCCCCCTCTCAAAAGAAATCCTCCACTATACCGAACTGACTATAATCATAATCATTTTCAACATATATATAAATTGACAAAGAAGGTTTAATAATAGAAGAGATGGGATTGATAAAATGATACCATGGTTGGCATATACAACATGTATTGGAAATGGAGAAAGTCCCTTTGATAATCTAAGAAACTCATTCTTAAATTTGATTTTATTTTATTTTAGTAACACATGGAAAAAGAGAGGCACAAAAAAATTGGAAATGCAGCAAGAGGTGAGTTAAGATGACAAGAGAGATGCATGCATACCTAAAGCAAGGACTTACATTAATTTGTTTAGATTTTGACCAACAATAAATGATTTGAAATTCTTCATTATTTGCATTAGCATCAATGTTTTTTTTAAATTTCTCATATGTGATTGTGAATGTGGTAGATATGTCCAAAATGGGATTTCAAATAACTTCTAACATATTAGGGTAGACCACACCAAAAAAAATATGAATTTTAAAAAGCTACGAGATTTTAAAAGAAAAGATAGAGTAGAGGAGAGAAGATTTAAAATTTAAAAATGTTGAGCTAAATCTTTAACAAAGAGAATATGAAATTAAAAGTATCTTAAAATGCAATACATACCATTAATGACAAAATCATCCATTAAGGAGCCCATTCACATCTAACAAAGTATCAAATAAAATTTAGGAGTGAGTTTGAAAGGTTTCCTCACCATTTTTGGTGCATGCTATGTTATATAAGCCAAACCTGGTATCAATTTATCGACCACAATTCCTTGATTATTAATATTCCTCTCTCATTTTGGGTGTATTGCAAAATTAAATGTCTCTCGCCTTCTTGCTTATCCTTCCACGTACATGTCCTACCTCCATGGCTTCAGCTCGGGGTTGATTTAGGAGTAAAAATAACATGTGGTGAATGCCTCTTCACATGGAGTTTATTGCTAGCAATATTCTTAGTAAAGGAATTCATCTCTTTATTTATAGTCTTTTCACGCATAAAATGCTTTACTAGGGTTTACTGTATTTATTTTAGTGTACGATGCCTTACCTAGGTTTATTATATTTAGTTTAATATACAACACTTTACTATAGTTTTTTAGTTTAGTGTACACTGTCTTTCTCATATTTGTGAAAGTTTATTGTTAAGAGTCTCCATGGTGCTGCTAATCGGAGCCCTTCCTACAATTTCCTATTGGCATGGAGCTCTCTATTTGCATTCTCTATTCATAGTTCTTGCAATATGTATATTTACAATCTGTGTAGAGCATAATGTTTAGCTTTTTATGATTCCTAAAACAATGGCACTTCTACAAACCATCGTTTATGTGGATAATTATTGCAATAAGTTATGCTCATTTCAATGTTTGGTATACATTTATATCTTAAAAATATATTGTTTAGGATTATTGTAGTAGTTTAACCTTTCATGATTAGATTGATAGATATCACACGTTTTTATTAATTTGGTTTCAGTAGCGACTAGTCATCGACTAGGCCCAATTTCAATTAAGAAACCTTTAAAATATGAGGAGATGCATCTATTTGACATATCTTTTGTTGCATTTATCATTCTTTTATTTATTTTTTATTAAATTGTGCTTATGTTATTTTGGTTAGATTATTTACTTTTTCATAGACTCTCAACTTTTTTTTTGAATCATTATTTTCAAAAAATTATATTCTATTATAAAAATAATAAAATTCTTCTAATTTATTTTTGGAACAGTGAGGACTTGGGTTTTAATTCCACTATTCCATTTTCCTAAAAATCATAAAAAACATATTCAAATCATCCAATGAAACTCTTACTTATAAAGATAAGCCCTTAAGGATTGGATTGTACCACAAAAATGTGGAAGAGTAGCCTATGATTGATCACCATAATGAATAGCCCTAATATGCTAGAGGGGCCTGTCATATAAATTCCTTAAACCAAACTTTGGTCCAACTGTTTTATTAAGTTACTTTCCATTAGGGATTACTTTAGATGAGTTTGCAAAACACCTGAAGGGACATCACTGTTCTTTGCTTAGATGATACTTTTGAATTAGTCTTCAACAATTCCTAATACAAGCCATAGATGTAGACTCAACACTAGCCTTTAGTTTACTTATAAAATTGCTTCGAATCATTTTATGTGTAGAAATTGTGTTGATCAATATTTTCAAACTCCCTCAACTGCCAAAGACTTCATATTTTCAGCACGGGAGATTCCAAACAAATCATTGGGAACAGAGATGGAATTTGTCTCCTTCTGAAGGAATGCCCGCACAAAAAATAATTATGTTAGGAAGCCTTCATTTATCTCCCTCAATCAAAATAGTGTATTAAAGAAGTGCATACATCTTCTACAATGGAATTTGAATTCACTGCATGGCAAGAGCCCTTGATGAAATTTTTGTAGGACACATGTGGATTTCTGAAGCTTGAAAAGCTTATGGATGATATGTGTTGCCCTAAATAAAATTGGAGACGAAGATCTGGCAATGTCAATGAGCTGACAATAGGATGAGCTTGAGACACATGGGCGTAGAAAGAATGTTGAATTCAAAATCAATCCAAAGATTGTGCTCCAAACATCATTCAATTACCCTCAAAATAGTCCAAATTAGCCACACATAAATAACCCTGAATTTGTGTGAATAAGAAACTTCCTCATGGCCGAAATGTAGGTGATAAGCATCCGCTAAATATGGCCAAGAATATTCCTTATAGGGAGGCAAGAATTTGCTTCAATATAAGCCCATTCTACCTCAACCCACAAATTTGAATTGACTTCAAAAAGGAACGAAATAGAATGTTGAATGGATGCCTCAACTTTCCATACAAATCTTTGTGAAGAAGGATGAATTTAGACCATAGATTGTATTTGTTGAAGGCCAACCCCTTGCAAGGAAGTAGGCCAAATATGACCTCTAGGACCTATGCCTGTAGCCTCAAAAAGGGTCCAGAGAAGTTTATTAAAAGAGAGTGAAATTAAGGACAAAAGGTCTACTCAGTTGATTCCAAAATCCCAACAAAAAAACATAACCTAAAACATAAATGATAAACCCAATCAACTCCAAAAATGTGACCTATTACTACATGTGTGCATGATTACTAAAGGCTACATAAATTAGAGAAGAAAATCACACCTTTAGATGAGTTTGCAAAACACTTCAAGGAACATCACTGATCTTTGTCTAGATGAGACTTTTGAATAGGTCTTCAACAAATCCTAAGACAAGCCACAGATGTAGACTGAACACCAGCCTTTAGTTTACTTATAAAATTTCTCTGAATCAATCCACAGATTGTGCTCCAAACATCATTCAATTACCCTCAAAATAGTGTAGATTAACCACACAAAAATAACCCTGAATTTGTGTGAATAAGCAACTTCCTCAAGGCTGAAATGTAGGTGATAAGTATCTACAAAAGATGACCAAGAATATGCCTTAGAGGGAGGCAAGAACTCGCTTCAAGATAAGCCCATTCTACCTCAACCCAGAAATTCAAATTGACTTCAAAAAGGACCGAAATATGCCACAATAGAGGTCTATAGAAATAACGAATAAAGATCATAAGAAGAAAAAGATGTAGCCTTAGATAAACCCACAATAGCCTCATATCAACCTCAACAATTTGCAAGGAAACTTGGCCTCGTCTATAGATGAACCAAAAAATAGTCTTGTGCGAATGGATGCCTCAACTTTCCATAGAAATCTTTGTGAAGAAGGATGAATTCAGACCTTAGATTGTATTCTTTGAAGGCCAAACCCTTGCAAGGAAGCAGGCCAAATATGACATCTAGGACCTGTGGATGTAGCCTCATAAAGGGTCCATAGAAGTCTATTAAAAGAGAGCGAAATAAGGGAAAAAAGGCCTTTTGAGTTGATTCCAAAATCCCAACAAAAAAACATAACCAAAAACATAAGAGTTAAACCCAATCAACTCCAAAATTGTGACCTATTACTACATGTGCGCATGATTACAAAAGGCTCCAAAAATTAGAGAAGAAAATAAAAAATGATGGCATGTTTAATTCATGAATTTATGGAACGAGCATTGGAAATAGGCCATCAACTGAGGTTTTGAGATATTTCTCTGCAAAGATATGGTGCCCCTTTCCTCCAAATCAAACGCAGTTCCGCCGCAAGTGATATATGCGAAGCTGTTCATCAATGAAGAATCTGTAGATGCATTTTCAGGATAAACTTTTGAGACCAACGATCCTCGAACAGAGGGAATGATAACGCGCGTATCAGAGGCTCAGAAAGAAAATGCGGTTTTGGTTGTAAAAGCAGCTCGTGCTAACTTCGATCACGGGCCATGGCCTCGCTTTTCTGGGTATAGATCGAAAACTAGCTCCGCAAAATTCTCAGATCTGGTGATTCGGCTGGATGCTATTTCAAGATTCTTAATGGGGAGGTTGCTCAATTCAAAGGATCCTGTCGTAGCTCCCTTCGCAGATGACCTTCAGCGCCAGTTGCCTGTCGGCTGTTGCATGCAACCACAACGTTGCGGACTGGAGACAAAAACTATTCTGGGAAACCTTGTTTTCAACATGAACGCAAAATGCCAAAGCATGGAGGATGCGTGGCAAGTGTTTGCCTAAATGCCTCACCGAGACTTGATCTCATGGAGGGGCCTGATATCGAGCTATGCACAGCATGGATTTTGCTGGCTTTTCCTTCAGCTTGTTGGTGACCATGGCAGACATTCTGAAGACTCGCATGTCAGTGCCACTTGCCTAGATTTTTCTCCCAGGACAGAGAGATTGGGCGTGCTCCAAGCGTGGGCATCCCTCGCCCTTCTCCAAAAAAGCAGTGTGGAAGGGGTTTGTATGAAGCAAATGTCCATTCGGCCCTCTACAAATCAGCTTACCTTTCCTCAACAGTGGATTAGGGCTGGAACGATAGCTGCCATCTGCAGAAGCCTTTTCTTCCCCCACCACCTCGAGTTCGTCAGGAGACAGAAACCCCTAAAGATTCAAGCATTGCTTTGCTCCATAAAGCGTTTGAAAGCTTCTCTTCCCCCTTTCAGGTTCAGATCTCATAGATCTCAGGCAAGACCATTCTGCAATGGGTCTACCCTTCAGATCTGGTGCAGGATCTCAAGGTAAAACTGGAGCGTCGAGTCGGGATTCCCTCTGCCCTACAGAGACTTCTCTTTCAAGGTAAACAACCCGATGATCCTCTCCCCCTCTCTTCTTATAGCATAAAAAATAATAGCTCTTTAGTGTTTACCCTTCGCTTGAGAGGCGGCGCTGCAGGTTAATCTTCTTCTGCTCCTCCCTTCTCCTAAAAAGCAGCAGTACACTCTGAGATTCCCTCCTCCCCTGAGGCTCCCAAACCCAAGCCTTTCCTGGTTGACAAGTTAGAGGAGGTTCGCTCTGTTGAGCTCTCCCCCCCGGGCCTTGCAGATAACCTTCAAAAATTTGCTGAAAGGGCCATTGTCTGCAGATTCAACGGGGTTTGGCCATGCTCTAAGGACCTCTATGACTGGATCCATGACAACTGGACTCATCATTGTAAGGTCAGCTTCTACTCAAAAGGATATTTTATAGTTCTGTTTGACAATCCTAAGCATTATGAACAGGCCTTAGAAGAAGGTCCTTGGTTTATGGGTACAGCAGGACTCTTCTTAACTCCATGGTTCCCAGATTTTGACCCAGCATCTGCAGTTATCACCAAAGCGCCTGTCTGGATTAGACTTCCAAATTTTACCAGCTCACCTGTGGCATTTAGCAGTTTACAGGTGCATAGGCAACACCTTGGGCCGCTTTTTAATGGGAGATTCTATGCAGGAACATCAAGGTCTATACACATATGCCAGAATATGTGTGGAGCTAGATCTTAGCAAGGGTCTGCCAGATCAAATCAATCTCAAGATCAACGATTTTGTTTGGACCCAAATTCTGGACTAGGAGAACACTGCCTTCCGTTGCCACCATTGTCACCTAACAGGGCACTTGCAGAATTCCTGCTCATCGCTCCCTGCAAAAGCGAAAAAGGGCAACATTGCAAATTCCAAACCCAAACGCTGGGCCCCTTGTCCTCCGCTGCCAGTAGTAAGCTCTGATTCCTCAAGCTCGGAAGATGAGGAGAGGGATGCAGAACCGGACCAGGCGCCTCAATCGATGGACCCGCCCACTGATACACCTGCACCCACCTCTGTCTCAGCAGTCTCTCAGAAATGCATCCATGAGACCTCCTCTTCTGAATCAGATAAGGAGATCCCCCTATTGGAAAATTCCAGTCCTAAGTTGTTATAGCTCATTCTCCCCAGGATGGTTGGATAAAAGTCAATAAAAAGAAAGGGAAAAAACATTGTGTTGAGAATTTTTCCCCTGTGGGGTAAAAGTCATTTTTTGTTCTCAAGTCAATGGATGTAGCTCCTTATATGGTTCATTCCTTTTCCGGGACCGAGGTTGATAGTTTCATCATTTCCGGTCGGCCAGTTTCTTGTCTCTCTTGACTGTACTATATTTTACTCAATAGAAATAGTTTAATTTTACTGAGAAAAAAAAAATTCATGAATTTATGGAGGATCCATGCCCATATTTATAGTGATGAAGGTAGGGGGCTTCTTACGGAGCTGACTTACTCAAAAAGGGGGGAAGCCAACCCTCCAAAAATTTAAAATTTGAAATTTAAAAACATTATATTAATTATCCAATATAGCAGAACTAAATAGAATCCCAAAATTAATAAAAGACCCTCATGGGAATTATTTTTAAAAGATAAAGAGATGCTCATTAGGATTAGATGTATATGATCAGACCATATGAATGCTATTTTATGACATCTGGTGGCTCTGCAACAATTAACACATTCTCTTGATGTATATGATCAGATCATTTGAATCCTATTGAATGACATTTGGTGTCTTGCATTATGCACGAAAAAGAGATGCTCATTAGGATTAGATGTATATGATCAAACCATATGAATGCTATTTTATGACATCTGGTGGCTCTGTAACAATTAACACATTTTGTTGATGTATATGATCAGATCATTTGAATCCTATTGAATGACATTTGGTGGCTCTGCATTATGAAAGAATTAAGACATTTCATTTACTTTCCTGGTAGGTTGTGAAAGAAGTTTTGAGATTGTCCTCTATTGTGTCATGGATTCCTCAATTTGCTATTGATGACGGCATCCTTATTTGACAATATGTGTAGCAGTTGTGTTGACCAATATTTGCAAAATCCCTCAAATGCCAAAGACTTGAGATTGTCAACATGGGAGATTCCAAATAAATATTTAGAAACAAAGATGGAACACGTATCCATCCCAAGGCACGCCTGAGCAAAAAATAATTATGTTAGCAGACCTTCAGTTATCTCCCTCGATCAAAATAAAATTTGAAATTTGAAAACATTATATTAATTATCCAATACACTAGAACTAAATAGAATCCCAAAATTAATAAAAGACCCTCATGGGAATTCTTTATCAAAGCTAAAGAGATGCTCATTAGGATTAGATGTATATGATGAGACCATATGAATTTTATTTTATGGCCATGTAGGGTGGTGCATAAAATATCCAATACAATCCTTTAATGATTGACATGAGGGGCATGCTAGAGGGCCATGTCTGGTCACCACCTCACTTCACTGTGTTGGCACCCTGATTGGGGGAGAAGAATCATGTTGAGCTAGACCAGAGCAATATTCTTTGAGATGAGAGTCTGGAAGAGCTTCTTAGGTGCAATTAATTATGGAGGAACAAAGTTTCCTTAATGAGGTCAAATTTTATCTCACCTATAGAAGGAAAATGCCCCACCATCAAGTTATACATTGAGAATTTGCAAGAAAAAATCATAGTAGTCAAAGGAAATAACCAAGGAGTAGTTTCCAAAACCTATATAGAATATTAGATTGAGACTTCTTTGAGATGTATGTATCAATGTTGTTGATAGTAAAAAACAGAGTTTCCTTAATGATGTCAAATTTGATTGAATTGTCCAACAATAACATAACTGTTGTGAATACTTTATGTAAGCTAATTGTTGGCCATACTTTCTGTAAAATAATGTAATAAAAATAATAAATAATTTTCACAGATCTCCTTTGATAAGACCTGTGATTTCTTCCGTGGACTAAAGCATATACAATTCAAGAATACATCTTAGCTACTTTTTTCAACAGAGAAAGTTGGCATTCCACATCAACAAGGAGTTCACGGAAGAGAAATAATTTATTCCTATAAAAAACATGGTATCATGCATGGGTTTAATTATCATTAACATCTATTCTTGATCTTTTTTGTTGCAAATTCATTTTCTTGTAGTATTAAATACTTACAAATTGAAAAAAATATAGGTGTAATGAAAACTATGAGCACATTTTTATCACGTAATCTGCAACCTAAAACAAGATAACCATGTCTAAAATTTAGAAGTGATTGAGAGCTAAAAACAGAGAACAATGTTTAAAATTTAAAAGTGATAGATTGTAAAGGAAATAAATAAAGAATATTCCCAATTATAACAAACTAGTTGTACACTTTCGTCTGTATTTGACATTAGCTAGTGCCAAATAGCCATGAAGTTAAAAAGCTGAAGTTCACTAAATTGCAACCAAGACTTCACAATATGCTCAAAATTGTTTCCATAAGTAGGTTGTGAATTGTTTCCAAGCACATTGTACATATTCAGTGCGAAAATAATGATCCTTTGCATCAGGGGCTCGGATACGTAACTTATTAACAAGTTGATTATTTTGTGTTTATAAAATGAGATTTATTAGTATTTGAAAGAAAAAATTTAATTATTTTGCGTTAATAAAATGAGATTTATTAGTATTTGAAAGAAAGAATTTAATTAGTTGGAAAATTTAAAAGAAAATATTGTCTAGAAATGTATTGGTTCCAAGAATTATTCTTGTACTTCGCAAAATAGAGCTGAAGAGTTGACTGTTTATAGATCTGAGCAAAATCTATACTTAGACGCTGCTCAGCAGCCATAGAGTTAACCTTATGCTTGCAGGATTATCCTTGTGCTTAATCTTATGCACACCACACCTAGAATAGCTTACAAAAGAAATTAAAGCAAGGCACCATTACATAAACGTCCCTTGAGGCTTGATATTTCAAGCAACAAACTAAATTGTATTTGGACATAAAGAAAACTTCTTCATTTTCTAACTCAAAATACTTGATAATGCTTTCCGAAACACTGATGCACTTGAATCCAAAATCCCTAAGGGAAAAAAGAAAGAAAGAAAAGAAGCCTGAAACCACAAGAAACAGCAGTAAACCACTTAAACGATTTTTTCTACACAGAACCATCAATCGCAATAACTATACAACAAGTCATAGAAACCTACTTGAGATTTCACAATACCTTAGAACATCAATATTTAAAAAGAAAAAATGCTTTTGAATCCCGAAGAATGCACATGCAAACCTTTGACTGAACAATGAAGTAACATGCCCCCATGTCCCACAGCGCTAATGAGGATTTCTGTAACAAAAAAAAATGTAAGTGAGACGATTATATATCTTCAAGAGTTTGGAAAAATGAATATTAAACGCACACATCTTGAGTGACCACTAATGCAAGACATAACAGAGTAATAACCTGCTTCTCTTTAACTTGTCCATCTTTACAGAGCCATCAAGAATAGACCAGAACAGGGCGTCAAAACAAGTGAAGTCATATCATTTGAATAAAGGACCGATTGCTTCACAAAATTAAATAGGGAAACCACATCAATGTGTTCACCTGCGTGGTGAAGACAGTGGGATGAATCATGGAAAACATGTTTTAACTAACGCCCTCTATCCCCTGATGCAGTTTCCCCACCCTACATAATGTTTGGATGCAATTGTGGTGGTTCATCCTTTGTCGCCCTGGGAACCTTTATTGACTACGGGCGCCTGGCTTCTCAAACGTAAACCCCCATTTCGAATAATCTCCAGTCTGAGATCCTATAAAACCACGAAGAGAAACCACAAAACCCAAAGTTGCAGATAAACATTTTCCTATGGCAAAAGACGAGAATGACAATTTGGGTGACCAGCTAGGGGAGGCAGCACCCGGAAAGAGAAACCACAAAGGCCTGGAGAAGTTGGAGACCATCATTTCACGGTCGTAGAGGACGAGAATGAGGGTTTGGGTGACCAGCTAGGGGAGGCAGCACTTGGAAGTAGTGCCAAGTAAGAAGCAGTGTCAACAAGGGCAGTCGACCTGCGGTGTAGTGCCGAGCAAGAAGTAAAGTGTGAGAAGGGTGCTCAACTTGTTGTGCTATGTAGCCAGGAGAATTAGAATTATAACTAATTTAATAATTAATTTTATAATCAATTGGATGGTTGAAATTATTTTATCGTCTAACACTTAAATCAAGGGTTGGTAAATTGCACTCAATAAGTCTATGGAATAAGATTTTAATATTATGATTTATTTATAAATATTACATTCTAAAAAAAGGTTAATATAACAAAATTTACAGATAAAATATATTAAAAATTTACCACTCATTTATTTTTTTCATATAAAATATTCATATTTTAAATGATAAATTAAAAAATTGAAATAAAGTAAAATAAATATTTTGAATAATAAGTTTGTATATATTATAAATTTTATAATTGTTAATGGATAAATAAACTAAGAAAAAAACTAATGTTAAAGAGAAAAGTGATATATCCCTTCACTTCAGCTAACATGCTTTGAAAATATAAATATATTTTTTTAAATAAAAATTAACCAAATAAATTATTTTTGTAAAATAAAAATTCACCAAATAGATGTCGGAAACCATATGTGATGTCAAATAAATAAGTGATATCTCATTATTTGAAAACAAATATTTTTGGAACAAAAGGCGCAAATAATTAATGGTTATTAGAATAAAATTTAAACATCAATTCAACCAATTATAAATGTTATTGCAAAATTAGCAGGAACGTAAATGTGCATAATGGGTTATGAACATCAAATTAATGGTGAAGGCAAAGATAATGTAGCACAATCAAACAACATAATGCTATGTATTTGAACAAAAAAATTAGGAATAAGAGTACTATAAAAATTTTTTCCTTAGTAGGAATATAAATTCCCATAATACAAGGGTTATGAGCATCAAATTAACGGTGAAGACAAAGAGAATGTATCACAATCAAGAAAATGTAGAGGAGCATGACAATTGGAAGCTTGGTGGATGATAAAATAGGATTACTCATAATAATTAGCATAGTTATATAAATTAAATGGGTGATAAAAATTGTTACCATTGATTAAAATTTTTATGGGTCGATAGGTCCTAGATCTATGACTCTGACACCAAGTGTGGGGACACTCCCTCTGATGCCAGCCATTTTTTTTTACTAATCGGGGTAGAAATCAAGTTACTAGGTATAGGGAGAAATTCCTATTTAAGTTACAATACTATAATAATAAGTAAATAAACATTCTAATCAACTAGTCATTTGTTAGCCACGACCATTATGAAATTTCATCAATATTGAAAACACATAAATTTGAGGTACATACATCAATAGTCATATTCTGAAATTCAATCATCATGACATTCACATTACATTCTGGTCATTATAAATACATCATTAATCATATAAAAAAATTATTAATACACAATGTACCATTCACCAAGGAGTGGAGTTTCAGTTCTTGGATTGGTTGTTGCTTGCGCTCCCTTGTCGTCATCCACTTACATGTGTGAATGTTGATGTGTTCTGACCAAATGTTAATGACTCATGAGTTTACCTCCTAGCCTACTCCTTGGGTACCCTTCCTCCTCGTGGACCCCCAAGATGCAATAGGGCTATAAGATATTGGATAATTTATAGCCAGTGGAGGAGAGCACTCTTTTCTCAAGAGTCCCCCTCTCAAAAGAAAGCCTCCACTATACCAAATTGACTGTAGTCATAATCACTGTCAACATATATATAAAATGATAGAGAAGGTTTAATAATAGAAGAGATGGGATTGATAAAATAATATCATGCTTGAAATATACAATATGTATTGGAAATGGAGAAATTCCCTTCGATAATCTAAGAAACTCATTCTTAGATTTGATTTCGTTTTATTTCAGTAACACGTGGAACACAGGAGGAACAGAAAACTTGGAAATGCATAAGAGCTGAGTTAACATGACAAGAGAGATGCATGCATAATTAAAGAAAGGATTTACATTAATTTATTGAGATTTTGACCAACCATAAATGATGTCAAATTCTTCCTTGCTTGCATCGACATCAATGTTTTTTCCAATTGTGTTATGTTGTTGTGATTGTGGTAGGTAGGTCCAAAATGGGATTTCAAATAACTGCTAACATATTACGGTAGACCACACAAAAAAAATATGAATTTTAAAAGGCTATGAAATTTTAATAGCTAAGATAGAGTAGAGTAGAGAATATTTAAAATTTTGAAATGGTGAGCTAAATCTTTAAGAGTGAGAATATGAAATTAATAGTAGCTTAAAATGCAATACATACCATTATTGAGAAAAATATCCATTAAGCACCCTATTGACATCTAAAAAAGTATCAAATCAAATGTAGGAGGGAGTTTGAAATGTTTCCTCACCATTTTAGGTGCATGATGTGTTATATAAGTAGAACATGGTATCATTTTATTGACCATCACTACTTCATTATTAATCTTCCTCTCTCATTTTGTGTGTAACTGCAAAATTAAATGTCTCTCGCCTTCTCCCTTCTCCTTCCACGTACATGTCCTACCTCCATGGATTCAGCTTGGGGTTGATTTAGGAGTACAAATAACATATGTTGAATGCATCTCCACATGGAGTTTATTGCTAGCAATATTCTTAGTGTAGGCATTCATCTCCTTCTTTACAATCTTTTTAGGCATAAAATGCTTTACTAGGGTTTACTGTATTTATTTTAGTATACAATGCCTTACCTAGGTTTATTATATTTAGTTTAGTGCACAACGCTTTACTAGCATTTTTTAGTTTAGTGTACAATGTCTTACTCCTGTTTGCTAAGGTTTATTGTAAGAGTCCTCCTTTCAGTTCTCCATGGTGCTGCTAATCACCGACCTTCCTACAATTTCCTATTAGCATGGAGCTCTGTATGATCATTCTCTATTCATAGTTCTTTCAATATGTATATTTACAATCCGTCTAGGGTGTAATGTTGAGCCTTTTATGATTCATCATTTATTGCTGCTGCTACAAACGATCGTTTATGTGGATAATTCTTGCAATAAGTTATGCTCATTTCAATGTTTGGTATACATTTATATCTTCAAAATATATTGTTTAAGATTATTGAAGTAGTTTAATCTCTCGAGATTGCTTTGATAGATCTCACACTTTTTTATTAATTTGGTTTTAGTAACAGTTAGTCATCGACTAGGCCCAATTTCAATTGAGTAATATTTTAAAATGTGAGGATATGCATTTACTTGACATAACTTTTGTTGCATTTATCATTCGTTTATATATATATATATATATATATATATATATATATATATATATATATATAGATATATATATATTAAATTGTGCTTATGTTTTTTTGGTTAGATTATTTATTTTTGCATAGTCTCAACTTTGCTTTTGAATCTTTATTTTCAAATGGATGTTGTTTATTATGATTTTTTTCAGTGTTACCCATTATTTTACTCTATTATAAAATAATTAAATTGTTTTAATTTATTTTTGGAATATGTTTTTCCTTTTTCAAACTATAATTTAACCATTATTCTAATTTAATATGTATTTTTCTTTATAAATTACATTAGCCTAGATTCATTTTAATTTTGTATCTGCCAAGATTTTAAATTAATCTTAACTTTGGATCTATCAAGCACCCAGAGGGATCAAATCTCTTGAGGTACAAACCTTTTTTAGAGTGAAAAGGGATTTGATACCTCTCGTCCCTTGGTAGTATCCAAAATTAAGATTTGTCTAAGATTGTTTAATTATTGGTTTCTATTAAAAATATTATGATTAAGGAATTTCATAAATTTTTCTTTAAATTATGTATATTTATATATTAAAACATTATTTAAATCATTTTTATTGATTTAAAATGTGAAACATATTGTCATATATGGTTGTGTAGTATTGAATTTAAAGTGGTAATTTAACATTTTAAAGAAGAGTATATTCTTCAACTAATTTTACTTTTATCAAAATCATTGCAATTAAATTAATGTCTAAACACATAAAATTAAATAAAATTTTTATGAGTAATGACTTCTGCTTGAATTATAATATCTTAAACAATATTCCAAGAGAGAACAACTAAAAAATTTCACCATATTACCCATTGTCCAACGTTATCACGAATGTAAGTATCATTGTAAGAGAATTGATACTAAGCATATTAATTTTCAAACTCTAAAAATTAGGGTTTCACATGAAGAATACTTTTCTCAAGAAGCTCCACAACATCTGAAAGGGTAGATGGTAACGATGGTAATAGGTGGAGTATTTACAAAATGAAGTTTAAAAGATACAACATCAATTAAGATAAATTGTTTTATTTTTTAAATGTTAAAATATAGAAAATTTATGACAAATAATTGTAATTAATAAAATATTGTAAAATTAAAATTATTTTATAATAAGGAAAAAATTATTAAAAAAATGTTTATTACAATTGTGGCACCATTTTATAAAATATTTGAACCTTGATTTTAGGCAGAGGCTAAATAGAGTTGTTTGGAATATTTCATTATACCCATGCATATCTATAAATAAATTTCATTTCTTGTTAAAGTTGTAGGATTGTGAATGAATGGAGATAATAATTAAATTAATTCCTAAACACTCAAAATTAAATTGAGTTATGATTTATCCATGAATTATAATATCTTAAACAATATTATAAGGGAACAACTCAAAGTTTAATTTAGAAAAGTGAACATATTACCCACTGTGGAACGTTATCACAAATGTAAGTATCATTATGAGAGAATAAATAAGTAGGATATTAATTTCTAAAATTTGAGCATCAAGTTTTTATGAAAAATTCTTATTTCGAAAAGCTCTAGAAAATATGATGGAGAAGCTCCACAACATATGAAGGTGGAGATAATGGGAAATGGTGGAAATAGTTTATGGGTTGATGAGACGTTCATTACTAAGAGCTTCCTGCAAATAATCTTCTGATGTTTATGGTGGCAAATGGAGGTAGCATGATAGTAGTAAATTAAAATTACAAATTGGTAATTCAACCGTCAATTCCATAGGCTTCTTGGTTTTTTGTCCCTAAATTGGTAAATAACACTCAAATCCCCACCGAAATCTTATTGGTAAGAAAATAGTAAATTTCTTTGAAATTTTATAATAGGCTACTACTTTGGGAAAAACCATGGTTACAAATATTAGGGAAAAGCCAACCAAAAATTATGAAAACCTAAAAGAGTAAATTAACTATTTTATTTCAATTTTGTTTTAATTATTAACTTTAGTTGTTATTATTATTTTTTTAAATGTAATTAGAAAGAACGAAAAAGTTTTATGCACTAGTTAATACAAGCCAAACATGATATTACAACATATCTATTACCAAGAAGCAAGATTATGATAAACTTAAATATCGATTTATTATGTGTACGTTATTACTCTATATCTTTTTTTTATAGTTAAAAACCATTAATTAGAATAAAATAAAATTACAATTCCCATAATATTGTAAATAAAATGAAAATATACCTACAAGACAGATTGTAAGTGTAAGATTCAAAAGCAATACCTAATAAATAGATTATAATGGCACAACCCTAACCTAACATAGACTACCATGACAATTTCAAAGTTTGATTTTCCCTCAATAAGTAAATAAATGCCATTTAATCTTAAACCTCATGTTGTGAAACAATTGTATTATATTAAAAAATATGTACACGCAGTACGGCATAATTTAAAATTAACAAACCATTTACATTTTAAAAAAGGCATCTAATCAAATCAATTTTGAGCCGAATCATGCACAAAACTAACCCCAATTTCAAGAGTAATATAACTATACTGAGAACAATTTCGTTGATGATTTCCTAATCAAATCAATTTTGAGCCGAATCATGCACAAAACTAACCCCAATTTCAAGAGTAGTAACTTAATATAACTATACTGAGAACAATTTCCTTGATGATTTCCTAATCGGGTACTAGTAATAAAACAGTTTGGAATGTAACGGTATTAGCAGAAAACCTTCATAATATTAAACATGCAACGAATGTCTATGAGTCGACTCTGAAATGCGCTGAAATTTAAACACGTAACGGTAAAAACATCGGCACGGCGGTAACATGATGAAGTTCAAATGTACTTTTCTCACCCAAGCTAAACCGCCTCAACTCCAGCTTCGAACCCTCCAACCTCCACACACAGCAAAAATTGAAACGTTAGAAAAGCAAGAAAATCGAAACGTTAGAAAAGCAAGAAAATCAATTTTTAAGGATAGCTGCTGGAGAGAAAACCAAAAACAGTTAGAAAAAGAAAGAAAAACAATTTATTTAGAAAAGCAAGAAAATCGCAACGTTAGAAAAACAAGAAAATCAATTTTTAAGGATAGCTGCTGGAGAGAAAACCAAAAACAGTTAGAAAAAGAAAGAAAAACACTTTATTGCGGTTAGAAAATAGATAAAAAAACAATTTTTAAGAGTAAGAAAATAAAGAAAAAACAATTTATAAAAATAGTCAGAAAAAGCAAGAAAAGTTAGAAAAAGAAAGAAAAGCGATAAAAGCGATTTGTGGGAACAACTCTTGTCTCTTGTATCTCCACTTTGACACTGTTGTCAAACCATTGTTTTGTGTTGTGTTGGAAGCGCTCCACAGATTGAGTCCGCGTTGGTCCCGAGTCCATATGTGATAGAGGAGGGTTGGTCGTATGTCTGAGTCTGGCCTAGAGGAGGAGGGTGGCCTTCAAGGGAAATGGAATTGGACCTCGGCTCTGCTCTCGAACCAACAGGGGAAATGGAATTGGACCTCTGCTCCGCTCTCGAACCACCTTTGCTGGATGGAATGCGTCGGTGCCGAAACCAATCATCTTCTCTCTGGTATTTATGCTTCTGTCTCGTGCTTCCAAGTCTTCCTTTCAATTCTCCGTGAGAGGGGAAGTGGGCAGAGAGTGAGAGGGAAGGAGAGAGGGAAGGTGAGAGTGAGAAGGGGAGAGAGAAAGTGAGTATAAGGTTTGGGGGAGAGAGAAAGAGAGTAGGAGGGAAATAGAGATAAGGATAGGGAGAGGGAGCTCAAGGTGGGGGAGAGATAATGTGTGTGACAGAGAGCGAGCGGTGGGGAGGGTGAGAGAGAGAGAGAGGGGATAAGTGGGGCTGAGAGCGAGAGAGTGAGGGAGGGAGGGCATGTGAGAGAAAGAGAGGATGAGGGGCGCTGAGAGCGAGAGAGAGGGAGGGAGAGGGGTGAGAGTTAGAGGGAAGAGAGAGCAAAGAGGAGAGGGAGAGGGAGAGGGAGGGATGGAGAGCACAAGGGTGGGTGGGAGAGAATGGGGTGAGAGAGAGGGAGCATGATGGTGGAGAGAAAAAAAGGCAGCATGAGAGATAGAGGGAGGGGAGAGAGACATGAGCAAAGAGAATGATAGAGTGTGAGACAGAGATGGACATGGAGAAGTGGGGGAGAGGGAGAGAGAGTGGGAGTGATGGGAAAATAAGGAGGGCTTGAGAGAGAGGGAGAGAGAGATATGGGGAAAATAGGGACGGTTTGAGAGATAGGGAATGGGAGATAGAGAGAGAATAAGAAGGGGAGACTGAGAGAAAGGGTGTGGAGAGAAAGATATCGAGAACATGTAGAAGAGAGGGGGAGAGAGGGATGGAAGGATTGAGAGAAAAGGATAGAGTGAGGGAGGGAGGAGAGAGAGGTAGAGGTGGGGGGATAAAGAGAGAAGGAGAGGGAGCAGATGGGGAGATAAATTGAAGGGGAAGGATCGTGAGATAGAGATGAGTTGGGAGAGAGTGGGGAGAGAAGGTGAGAGAGAGATCATGCAAGAGAGAGAGAGAGAGAGAGAGAGAGAGAGAGATGGATGGTAAAAGCATATTTGTAACAATCCATAATAAGAATCAAAAAAATTACTTCATATGCATCTCATGTTGCTAAAGTAAAAAATAATAAAAACTAAAGAAATTATCATTAATTTAAATATTATTATTATTTACAAAAATACTTTAATATATATGTTAAACATACATACATTTAAAAAAACATGGAATAAGATTCTTAATCATGGAGATTTACCTCCACTTTACATTTGAGAATTTTAATCTATAAGTAGGCTTTGTTACAATCCCATCGAACAATACCATGCCTTATCAATACCACATGACCCAAAAATCACAACTCACTTCATATGACATTTTTTTAATTAATTTATTTAATTAAAATGGTTAAAAGAGCATAACTACTTTTGAGATAAATCTCAACGATTGTTTGTAGAATATTCCGTGGAAGTTAAGTTACTACTATTCATCTTACTAACAAAAACAAATAATACATGATGTTTGAATGATAGCTAAAAATAAAAATCAAAAGCCATGTGCAGGACACTTATAAAAGGAAACCCATGATCAAGAATTTACTTGGCAGGTGGGAGTACCCATCAAATTTACGTCCTAGTAATTGATGCATTCTAAAACATATTTTAAATAACAAAAACTTACCAAAAATTATTTCCTCAAATTCAATCCAAAGACTCCAATAAAATAATAATTAAACAATGTTGTAGAAGATACAAAAATAAAATAAAATACATTCATAAAAATATATTAATAAAATATAAGATATAGCTGAAAATATATTAATAAAATATGGTATATAGTTAAAAATATATTAATAAAATATATGACTCAAAGTATATTACACTGAAGATTGAAATGATCATGAAAGTTTTGTAAATTGCACTTAGTAAGTCCATGGAATAAGATTTTAATACTACAATTTATTTATAAATATTACATTCTAGAAAAAAAAGAAAAGGTTAACATAACAAAATTTACAGATAAAATATATTAAAAATTTACCACTCATTTATTTTTTCATATAAAATATTTATATTTTAAATGATAAATTAAAAAGTTGAAATAAAATAAAATAAATATTTTAAATAATAAATTTGTATATATTATAAATGTTATAATTGTTAATGGATAAATAAACTAAGAAAAAAACTAATGCTGAATAAAAAAGTGATATATCTCTTCACTTCATTATCTTGCTTTGAAAAAATAAATATATTTTTTAAAATAAAAATTAACCAAATAAATTATTTTTTTAAAATAAAAATTAACCAAATAAATGCTGCAAACAAAATGTGATGTCAAATAAATAAGTGATATCTCATAATTTGAAAACAAATATTTTTGGAATAAAAGGTGACAAATAATTAATGGTTATTAAAATAAAATTTAAACATCAATTCAACAAATTATAAATGTTAATGCAAAATACATTATTTTGCAGAGAGAAATTAGGTATTTCAAGCATTGTGGAAATAAACCAGGGTTCACAACAAAATGCTATTTATTTGAACAAAAAAACTAGGAATAAGAGTACAGTATAAACATTATTCCTTGGCATGAATGTAAACATGCATAATGGGTTATGAACATCAAATTAGCAGTGAAGAAAAAGAGAATGTAGCACAATCAAACAACATAATGCTATGTATTTCAACAAAATAATTAGGAATACGAGTACTATAAGGGTTATGAACATGAAATTAAGGGTGAAGACAAAGAGAATGTAGCACAATGAAGAATTTGTAGAGGAGTGTGACATTTGGGAGCTTGGTGGATGATAAAATAGGATTAGAGTTCATAATAATTAGCATAGTTATATAAATTAAATAGGTGATAAAAATTGTCACCAGTGATTAAAATAATAATGTGCTATTTAATGTGATTAAAATAATAATGTGCTATTTAATTTATGTAATTCTGAACCTTTGTAATGGGAAAATAGATTAAAAGTCCCAAATACAACTCACAAAAATTGTGTATATTTTTAAAAATATTCTCAAATTATGAAATTTAAATCAAATATACATTTTATTTTATAAAAGCTAGATATTTTAGAAAGCATTTCAAAGTAGAGGATACCTATGGACGTAAATAAACTCTTAGCGATTGAGTAAAACAATTTAGGTTGACAAACTTAGTGATTGTGAGTAAAGCACTTTATGCACCACAAAACCCTAGATAAAATAAACTAGAGTAAGCCCATGAATACATAGAAAAGAGCTATGTAGATGAAGATTATCAGATGCATAAATAATTCTCACTTCTCCACTTTGAATCGATCTAGAGTGGAAGCCAAATCCAATGCAAAGATAAGACTCTTAATAAGGAAAAGGGTGAAGGCCAAAAATGTAGTGTCGATATTGTTTTCAATTGCAAATTGCTGTTAGGTGCAAAGTTGCACAATCACCAATGATCATTTATGTACGGTATCTTTATGTCGATCATTTTTTCTCCTCGTTGAAAATTATTTGGATTAGTAAATTTTGAGAGTATTTCATAATGTAAATAAAAGAGGTTTGGATTAGTAAATTAATTGTCTGACCTGTCTTTTATTGGGATTTCACTTGTGGTAGTTTTTGATGATTGATTGTGATTTCCAACAATAATGTATATTATTTAAATTAGATATCAAATATTAGTTCAATATATGTATTATAAGAATATTTTTATGAGAGCGCCATGTCACTGATGAAAATCGCAACAAAAAGTCAAGGACTGTTGATGAAAGTGTGCACTAACTTTCAACACTGGTAGAACATTGCATAGGCACCACCTTAATGGACTTATGCTTTCCCTGTTCAAATTTTAGTTGGGAAAGGTGGGAAACAATCTTTTATATCTCAGGCTCAAGAGAAAGTAGCATTGGAAATATTATATACTAAAGAAATCCAATAATGAGGTTAATTAGAGCAATGAACCTATCAAATTTTCATATTTAAATTTATTAACAAACATATAATATTTCAATAATTGAAATAAACATTTTCTTTATGCCATATATATATATAGATAATAAACATATAATATTTAAATAATTGAAATAAACTTTTTCTTTATGCCATATATATATAAGTTTATGCATAAATAATTTTCCTCCTCCATTTGAATCGATCTTGATAAGCCAAAGCTAAGGCACACATATATATATATATATTATTTAGAAGATGCATAAATAATTTTCCTCCTCCACTTTGAATCGATCTTGAGTGGAAGCCAAAGCTAAGGCACACATAGGATTTGTAAGAAGGAAAAAGGTGAAGGCAAAAAATGTAGTGTAAATTGATGTTGGGTGCAAAGTTGCACAATCACAAATGATATTGAAATTTGTGTATGGTATCTTTATGCCGATCAATTTTTTTTCCTTAGTTGAAATTTGTTTGGCTTAATAAATTCTGAGAATATTTGATAATGTAAATAAAAGTGTTTTGGATTAATAAATTTTGAGAATATTCAATGATGTAAATAAAATAATTTAATTGTTTGACCTTTCTTATAGGGATTTCACTTGTGATAGTTTCTTATGATTGATTGTGATTTACACCAATAATGTATATTATTTAAATTAGATACCAAATATTAGTTCAATACATGTATTATAACAATAGTTTAATGAGAGCACACATCAGTGATGAAAATTAATTTTTATGGGTGCATAGGTCCTAGACCTATGACTCTAAACCAAGTGTGGGGACACTCTCTCTGATGCCAATTTTTTTTACTAATCAGAGTAGAAATCAGGTTACTGGGTATAGGGAGAAATTACTATTTAGGTTAAAATACAATAATAATAAGTAAATAAACATTCTAATCAGCTAGTCATTTCTAGCCACGACCATTATAAAATTTCGTCAATATCGAAAACACATAAATTTTAGGTACATGCATCAATAGTCATATTTTGAAATTCAATCATCATGACATTCACATTATATTTTGGTCATTATAAATACAACATTAATCATATAACACAAATTATTAATACACAATCTACCGTTCACCAAGTAGTGGAGTTTCCGTTCTTGGATTGGTTGATGTTTGTGCTCCCTTGCCGTCATCCACGTACATGTATGAATGTTGATGTGTTATGAGAAAATTTATTGACTCATTGGTTTACCTCCTAGCCTAATCCTTGGGTACTCTTCTTCCTCGTGGACCACCGACATGCAATGGGCTATAAGATAGTGGAGAAGTTATAGGTAGTGGAGTTGAGAAATCTTTGCTCAAGAGTACCCCTCTCAAAATAAATCCTCCATGCTTGGCATATACAACATGTATTGGAAATGGATAAAGTCCCTTTGATAATCTAAGAAACTCATTCTTAGATTTGGTTTCATTTTATTTTAGGAAGACGTGGAACAAAAGAGGGAAAAAAAATTCGAAATGCAGCAAGAGGTGAGTTAACATGACAAGGGAGATGCATGCATACCTAAACCAAGGATTTGCATTAATATGTTGATGTTTTTACAAACAATAAATGATGTCAAATTTGTGATTCCTTGAATTGGCATCGATGTTTTCTTCCATTTCTGGTATATTGTTTTGAATGTGGTAGGTAGGTCCAAAATCAGATTTCAAATAACTACTAACATACAAGGGTAGGCCACACCTAAAAAAAATATGAATTTTAAAAAGCTATGAAATTACAAAAGAAAAGATAGAGCAGAGGAGAGAAGATTTATAATTTAAAAATGCTAAGCAGCATATGAAATTAAAAGTAGCTTAAAATGGAATACATACCATTATAGAGAAAAACATCCATTAAGGAGCCCATTGACATCTAACAAAGTATCAAATCAAATTTCGGAGTGAGTTTCAAAGGTTTCCTCACCATTTTTGGTGCATGTTGTGTTATATAAGCCGAACCTAGTTTTATTTTATCGACCATAGCTCCTTGATTATTAATCCTCTTCTCTCATTTTGTTTGTATTGCAAAATTAAATGTCTCTCGCCTTGTCCCTTCTCCTTCCACGTACATGTCCTTCCTCCATGGATTCAGCTTGGGCTTGATTTAGGAGTAAAAATAACATATGTTGAATGCATCTCCACATGGAGTTTATTGATAGCGTTATTCTTAGTGTAGGCATTCATCTCTTTCATTACAGTCTTTTCAGCCATAAAATGCTTTACTAGGGCTTACTGTATTTATTTTAGTGTACAATGCCTTACCTAGGTTTATTATATTTAGTTTAATGTGCAACACTTTACTAGGGTTTTTTATTTTAGTGTGTAATGTCTTTCTCATGTTTACTAAAGTTTACTGTTAAAAGTCTCCATGGTGTTGCTAATGGTTGCCCTTCCTACAATTTCCTACTCGCATGGAGCTCTCTATGTTCATTCTCTATTCACAATTCTTGCAATATGTATATTTATAATCTGTGTAGGGTTTAATGTTTAGCCTTTAAAGATTCCTAATTTAATGTTGCTGCTACAAACCATCATTTATGTGGATAATTCTTACAATAATTTATGTTCATTTGAATGTTTGGTATACATTTAACCTTTCATGATTGGTTTGATAGGAATCACACTTTTTTATTAATTTGGTTTCAGTAGCAGCTAGTCATCGACTAGGCCCAATTTCAGTTAAGTAATCTTGTAAAATATGAGAAGATGCATCTATTTGACATAACTTTTGTTGCATTTATAATTATTTATTTATTTTTTATTAAATTTTGCTTATGTTATTTTGGTTAGATTATTTATTTTTGCATAGAGTCTCAACTTTGTTTTTGAATCTTTATTTTCGAATAATTATTGTTTATTATGATTTTTTTCAGTGTTACCAATTATTTTTGGAATATGTTTTTCTTGTTCAAAACTATAACTTAACTGTTATTCTAATTTAATATGTATTTTTCTTTATAAATTACACTTGCCTAGATTCATTTTAATTTCAAATCTACCAAGTGTTTAAATTCATCTTATCTTTGGATCTATCAAGCACTGAGACGGATCAAATCTCTTGAGGTATAAACCTCTTTTAGAGTGAAAAGAGATTTGATCCCTCTCATACCTTGGTGGATCCAATGTTAAGATGTGTCTAAAATAGATTAATTATTAGTTTTTATTAATGATATTATGACTAAAGGAATTTTATAAATTTTTCTTTAAAATATATATATTTTATATTAAAAGATGGTTTAAATAATTTTTTTTTTATTATTTAAAATGTGAAACATATTCTCATGTATAGTTGTGTAGTTTTGAATTTAAAGTGGTAATTTAACATTTTAAAGAATTTTTTGAGTATATTCTTCAACTAATTTTACTTGTATCAAAATTATCACAGTTAAATTAATGTCTAAACACATAAAATTAAATAAAAATTTTCTAAGTATCATTGTAAAAGAATTGATACTAAGCATATTAATTTTCAAACTCTAAAAATTAGGGTTTCACATGAAGAATACTTTTCTCAAGAAGCTCCACAACACCTGAAGGGGTAAATGATAATAGTTGGAGTATTTACAAAATGAAGTTTAAAAAATAAAACATAATTAAAATAAATTGTTTTATTTTTAAATGTTAAAATATAGAAAAGTTATGACAAATAATTGTAATTAATAAAATATTGTAAAATTAAAATTATTTTATAAGAAGGAAACAATCATTAAAAAATTGTTTATTGCAATTGTGGCACAATTTTATAAAATATTTGAACCTTGATTTTAGGCAGAGGCTAAATAGAGTTGTTTGAAAGATTTCATTATACCGATGGATATCTATATATTTATTTCTTGTTAAAATTGTAGGATTGGGAATGGATGAAGATCATAATTAAATTAATTCCTAAACACACAAAATTAAACTGAGTGATGATTTTTCCATGAATTATATTATCTTAAACAATATTATAAGAGAACAAAGTTTAATTTAAAAAATTGAACATATTACCCATTGTGGAACGTTATCACAAATGTAAGTATCATTATGAGAGAATGGATAAGTAGGATATTAATTTCTAAAATTTGAGAATCAAGTTCTTTTGAAAAATGCTTATTTGGAAAAACTCTACAACCTATGAAGATTCTTATTTGGAGAAGCTCCAGAACACTATGAAGATGCTTATTTGGAGAAGCTCCACAACATATGAAGGTGGAGATAAAGGGAAATGGTGGAGATAATTTATGGGTTAATGAGACGTTCATTACTAAGAAATAGGCTAATACTATGGGAAAAACCATGGTTAAGAATATTAGGGAAAAGCCAGCGGAAAGTTGTGAAAACCTAAAAGAGTAAATTGACTATTTTGTTTCAATTTTGTGTTAATTATTAACTTTAGTTGTAATTTTTCACGATAATGCTTGGATAATGTTTGCAATAGGTTATGCTAATCTCAACGCAAAATATATGGTTTGGGATTACTATAGTTGTTTAACTTTTAAGGATTCGCGAGATAGATCTCACACTTTCTTTAGAGATCCCGATGTTTCAAAATAAGTAATGTTTTAAAATAAGAGGTGATGTATCTATTTGACATAACTTTTGTTACATTTTTTATTTGCTTAATTTATTTTTTAATGTGCTTAAATTGTTTTGGTTAGATTATTTATTTTCGTATAGATTCTCAATTTTGTTTATTAATCTTGATTTTCATATATATATATATATATATATTGTTAGTTTTTTATGTCAGTAATTATTATACTCTTTTATTATGAATCTTGATCTTCATATATATATATATATATATATAGTTAGTTTTTTTGATGTTAGTAATTATTTTACTCTATTATACAAAAATTAAAGGTTTTTTAGTTTGTTTTTGGAATGTGGTTTTTTTTTTTAATTTTTGAATTATAATATACTGATATTCTAGTTTAATATGTACCTATATTGTAAGTCTTTGATTATTAATTTAAATAAATTGATTTTAATTGACAATGAAATAAATATTTAGATATATATATATATATATATATATATATATATATATATGAGGAATTGTAGTTTTTAATAAATGTCTATATTTATATTGTTTCTCTTGTAGGTGTGTTTTCTTTATTGATTCAATTTTTTTTAACATGTAAGGGGAGTGGATAAGGTGAGAAAAGGAGGGAGGGGGAGAGTGGGTAGGGGAGGAGAGAGGGAGTGAGGGTGTAGAGAGAATATAAAGGAGGGATGGATAGAAAGAGATATATGAGGAGATAAAGGGAGGGAGTGGGGATGGAGAGAGAGGGAGGAGGAGGGAGAGACATAGAGATACGACGAGAGAGATAAAGAGGAAGGGAGGGAGAGGGATTGGCTGGAGAGAGAGGTGGTGGAGGGACGGAAAGAGATAGTAGAGGGAGGGAGGAGGAAGGAAGGGAGGGGGAGGGAGAGTGATAGAATGAGGGGGAGGGAAGGAGAGAGAGAGAGAGGAGGAGATGGTAGGAGATAGAGAGAGAGTAGAGGGAGGAAGGAGGAAGGCGGGGAGGGAGAGAAATAGAGAAAGAGTAGTGGGAGGAAGGACGAAGGGTAGGAGGGAGAGAGACAGAGAGAGTGTGGAAAAGTGGGAGGGAGGGAGAGAGAGTCTGAGATAAAGAGGGATATTGAGGGGGGGTAGAAGAGAGGGTGGGAAAGGGAAGGAGGAAGGGAGAGAGTGGGAGGGAGGGAAGGAGGGAGGGAGAGATAGATTTAAGTGTAGAGAGAGAGACAGAGGGAGAGAGAAAATGTAAGGGGTAGAAAGGTCGGGAGGAGGGGAGAGAGTGAGAGGGAAGAGAGATAGAGGTTGAGAGTGAGAAGGGGAGAGAGAAAGTGAATATAAGGTTGGGAGGAGAGAGATAGAGAGTAGGAGGGAAAGATAGATAGTGATGGGGAAAGGGAGCTAAAAGTGGGGGAGAGAGAGTGTGTGTGAGAGAGAGAGAGGGTAAGGGGGGATGAGAGCAAGATAGAGAGGGAGGGAGAGGGGTGAGGGTTAGAGGGGGGAGAGAGAAAAGAGGAGAGGGAGAGAGAGAGAATGAGAGATAGGGAGGGAGAGGGAGGAAAACAACAATGGAGAGAGAGAGAGAGAGAGAGAGAGAGAGAGAGAGACGAGGGGGTAGAAAGAGAGCAGGGAAATAGGGAGGGTGTGAGGGAGAGAATGGGGGAGGAGAGAGAGGGAGCATGACGGTGGAGAGAAAGAAAGGGAGCATGAGAGAGAGGGAGGGGAGAGAGAGATGAGGGAAGAGCATGATAGTGTGTGAGACAAAGATGGACATGGAGAATGGGGAGAGAGGGAGAGGGAGAGAGAGAGGGAGTGATGGGAAAATAGGGACGGTTTGAGAGTTAGGGCTTGGGAGATGAGAGAGAGAGAGAATAAGAAGGGGACACTGAGAGAAAGCGTGTGGAGAGAAAGATATGGATACCATGTAGAGGAGAGGGAGGAGACAGGGATGGAAGGATTGAGAGAAAAGGATAGAGTGACAGAGGGAGGAGAGAGAGGTAGAGGTGGGGGAATAAAGAGAGAAGGAGAGGGAGCACATGTGGAGATAAATTGAGGGGGAAGGATCATGAGAGAGAAATGAGTTGGGGGAGAGTGGGGAAAGAACATGAGAGAGATATCATGCAAAAGAGAGAGAGAGATGGACGGTAAAAGCATATTTGCAACAATCCATAATAAGAATCAAAATAGTTAATTCATATTCATGTGATGTTGCTAGAAGCAAAAAAAAATAAAAACTAAACAAATTATCATTATTTTAAATATTATTATTATTTATAAAAATAATTAATATATAAGTTAAACATACATACATTTAAAAAAACATGGAATAAGATTCTTAATCATGGAGATTTACCTCCACTTTACATTGGAGAATCCTAATCTATAAATAGGCTTTGTTACAATCACATTGGACAATACCATGCCTTATCAATACCACATGTCCCAAAAATTACAACTCATTTCACATGATTTTTTTTTAATTAATCAATTTAATTAATGGTTGAAAGAGCGTAACTACTTTAGAGATAAATCTCAACCATTGACTTGTGTATACTACTATCAATATTCTAGAATATTCCATGGAGGTTAAGTCCCTACTATTGAGCTTACTAAGAAAAACAAATAATACATGATATTTAAATGATGGGTAAAATTAAAAACCAAAAGCCCTGTGAAGGATAGTTTTAAAAGGAACCCATGATCAAGAATTTACTTGACAGGTGGAAGTGCCCATCAAATTTACACCCTAATAATTAATTCTTTCAAAAATGTATTTTAAATAACGAAAACTTACCAAAAATTATTTCCTCAAATTCAAACCAAAAACTTCAAAACATAAAATAATTAAACAATGCTGAAAAGGATACAAAAATAGATAAAATACATTAATAAAAATATATCAATAAAATATAATATATAGATGAAAATATATTAATAAAATATTATATATAGATAAAAATATATTAATAAAATATATGAATGAAAGTATATTACACTGAAAATTGAAATGATCATGAAATTTTTGTGAATTGCACTCAGTAAGTCCATGGAATAAGATTTTAATAATATTATTTATTTATAAATATTACATTTTGGGAAAAAAAAAAACGTTAAGATAACAAAATTTACAGATGGGTTTATATTTTGATCAAGGAGCAGATGGCTCATTAGGGTCTTGGTTAGGGTTTCAGTTTTACTGCAGGTTACAGTAACCATGGAAGGCCACCAGTAACCTGCTTTCGCCGCTTGCTGCCTTGCTCCATCCATTACCTTTCTACTTTGTGCGCACTGGTTGACGTGTAGGGGCTTTGGAGGGGTTATTACTGTTTTCTTATCTCCCAGTCATTTACTCGTCAATGGTCTGTTTTCCCCTTGTCACAGACTGTTCGTTTCTGAGCTTTGGTTTACTCTCCGTTACTCCTGCAATTCGAGGTGTCTATCGTTCCAAGAAGCAGCTGTCATCATGGAAAACCTTGATGCCGTTGATTACTCTGAAGACCCGCTAGAGGGGGTATCCATCTGGTGCTCCACTTTCTCCACATCGGAAGGATTGTATAGCTCTGGCCTCACCAAAAGTTATTTTTCATACTCCTTCACGGAACCATCACGGTCTCAACCTGTGGTCCTCCCGGATGACCCACCTACTTGGCCATTGCTTTCTACCCCCCCTCACTCCCCGACTACCCTTGGTTTCATCTCTGGCTATTTAAACCCTAACCTTGGTTTGGACCTCCCTGCATCTGGTGCACTGTCCTGGCCATTTTTCTCCCCTTCGGTGAGCATCGTTTTTGCCGACATTACCCCTCAGGTCTCCATTGCTCCTCCTTCTCGCAGTTTTACCGTCGTTCTGCCTCTCGGTGGTTCTCTCCCTATCTCCGGGGGCAACCCTAACCCTTCCTCGTCTAACCCCAACCCTCATCCGGCAGTATCTGGCTCTCCCCGAGTCAGGTTCAGACCTAGCCACCCCCACAGGAGGCTAAGAAGAAGTAAAAGTGTTACAAGTCCAAGGGGGATGATATCTTTCTTAGATTAGAAGAGGACATACAATGGGAAGAGACTGTGGACTTCGCTGATAGAGTCTTGGTTGGGCGCATCAGAGGACGAAATTACATGGCTGCTCACTTGAAGACTTGGGCAACAGAGGAATGGGGTCACCATCTAGTTGACATTCCCTTCATGCAAACTTTTGTGAGGGGATGGTTCGCTTTGAGATTTGCTCGTGCCGATCATACCAACTAGGTTTTGTCCTCCTAGCGGTTATTTCAAACATGCCCCGATCATCCTGAATCGTTGGATGCCCCTTTTCGATCCTGAGACCGAGCAAATAGGTATCGGACCAGTTTGGATTCGACTCCCCGGGCTCCCCCTGCAATACTAGTCTAAGGACATCTTCCGGCGGATTGGAAATGCTATAGGATCCTACATGGATTATGATAAGTCCTATCATCACACGGGCATGATGGCATATGCTCGGATCCTCATCAATCTTGACACTCGGGGCGGCTTACACGAGTACATCAATATCCAATGGAGGGACACGTCCCGCAAACAGATCATTGACTATGAAGGCATTCCATATCACAGTCGCAGATGCCACAAAGTGGGGCATTTATACAGGGATTTCCCCCTCCTACATAAGTCCAGGGATATTGTAGAGGGCTTGGAGACTGAGAAGCCCACAGGAAACTCCACACGGCAAGATAATGATATTGAACCAGAGGAGAGCGACAAGGCTGCAGGGGAATCCCAGAGAACACCTGATAAATTGGGCACTGATAAGGGCCTCTCAGTTTCAAACCATTCATCGCCTCCTCCTCTTGCGTGTACTGGTCTAGTATAGGAGATCAACATGCTGTCGGGTATGTTATTTTCATCCTCCTCTCACTCTTCTCCTGTCACTGGCATATCTGAAGTTTTTTCATATCATTCATACAATTGTACATCTCCCCCTCCTTTATCACCCTCAGTCTCCTCATTATTAATTAGATCCTAGGGTCTTGCTCCTCCCTCCTCCCTTCTCTGCTGCCTTCCCCTCCCCTCTCCCACCACCGCCCCCAACATCCCTTCTCTATCATCATCCTCCCTTCCTTCTCCATCCATCCTCTCCCCCTCTTTATCCCCCTATTACTCTCTCTGCTCCAGATCGAAGGAGAGAGGACATGATGCAATTAGTCTGCATCGTGAGACTACCCTGCCTCTCATAAACCCTCAAGGGACTAACCATCCCGACTCACTAAAGACAGACACGCTGCGGGAGAAGAAGTTTCCCTCGGGCGACAAAAAACCATTTTCAGGGCCCTTAGAACTAGGAATGGCCCTCATACTCACCCTACATGAATATCCTATCATTCAATTGCAAAGGGTTTGCTAGTCCACCCAAAAAACTAGCGCTCAAAATATTTCTCACATCGAATCAGTTGGATATTATATTTCTACAAGAAACACTCTGTTCGGTTGAATCTCTTATTTTCACTCTAAATTCTTGGCTGCCAAGTTGGACATTCAATGCCTTCGACATGTCTGGGAGTTATGGGGGAACTCCTATTGGTATGTGTAATAAAGACATGAAGATCAGGAACATTTGGGGAGGTAGGGGCTTGATAGGCATGGATATATTTTCCCACACCCTCGAGACTGAAATTCGTATTATGAATGTATATGGTCCTTGTGTGGACAGGGAAAACTTTTGGATATCTTTTCTGGCCTCAGAACTTCTTCAGGCAGACAACATCATTCTAGGTGGGGATTTAAACTTTTCCTTGGGATTCAGTGAATCTTGGGGACACTCAGTCCAAGTAGACGGCTTATTTGATACTATCTCCAGCCTACTTGAGGAACATTAGTGGGTGGACATTCCATCTGATAGGATACAATTTACTTGGTCAAATAACTGCAGTGGTGACCATTGCCTTTCTAGAAGACTTGATAGATTTCTCATGAAAGAAGCTTTGCTAAGCAGTCTTCCCCGCATTTGTCAATGGGTTGGTACTAGAGGCATCTCTGATCATCGACCAATTTCTTTGGAATTAGCCAATGCAAACCAGAAGATTAAAAGCCCCTTCAAATTCAATGCCTCTTGGCTTAAGGATCCTTCTTATATTCAGATGGTCTCCAATTACTGCCAAACCAACCCTATACTAGACCTTGAGGATCATACTAAAGGCTTTATCACGCAATTTACAGAACTAAAGAGGATCTCAAAAATTTGAGCTCACCAGAAGCGAATGAATGATGACAAAACTCTGAGGGAGGGAGAGATGGCCATTGCCGCACATGAGGACACCTCTAATGGCACTTTCCTTACACCCGAGAGTAAAGAACTATACAGCTCCCTCATCACGAAGCACTCCCAAATTCTAAAGGAAAGGGAAGAAAGATGGAGGCTCAGGAGCAGGGCAATATGGCTCACTGAAGGAGATGACAACACCAAGTTCTTTCATAAATTTTCCAACGGTAGAAAAACCATTAACACTATTTGGGAACTGCATGATGATCAGGGGCATACAGTATCATCACAGAGGGATTTGGCTAGATTAGCCATTGAGCACTTCAAAAGCATCTATAAGGCACCTAGAGCTGTGAATATTATGGAAGTCATGCAGGTTGTTGAACATTTCCCCAAATTTGTATATGAGGAGGACACAAAGGACCTGATGATGGAAGTGTCGAAGGAAGAACTTGAGGCAACTATAAAATTGTTCAAGAAAGACAAGAGCCCTGGACCAGATGGGTGGACCATAGAGTTCTACATATCTTTTTTTGAAATCCTGGTGGATGACTTACTCAAGATTGTGGAGGATTGTAGAAGGAGTGGCAGAATATCCTCGACCATTAAATCCACCTTCATTGCATTTATTCTGAAATCTGATAATCCCTCCACTTTCAATGATTTCCGTCCCATTTCCATTTGTAATTGTCTGTACAAGATTATATCAAAGATCATAGCTAATCGCCTGAAGCCTATCCTCTCACAACACATATCTTCTGAACAATTTTCTTTCCTTCAGCACTGACAGATTCATGAGGTCATTGCCATAGCTCAGGAACTACTCCACACTATGCAGATGAAGAAACATAAAGGTATGATTGTGAAGGTGGACCTCTCAAAGGCCTTTGATAGAACAAACTGGCTCTACATGAGGCTGTTGCTGACCCACCTAAGCTTTCCTTATGCATATATTAAATGGATCATGAGCTGCATAAAAGATGTATCATACAACGTGTTATTAAATGGGGAAGCTACATCTTTCTTCATCTCGGAGAGAGGACTCAGGTAGGGATGTCCACTCTCTCCCTTACTTTTTTTACTTATCATGGAAGGATTAAGTAGGACCATCATATCCGCTCGAGATAGAAATAAACTGGCAGGAATTAAGATATCTGAGAATTGTTTCCTCACTCATCTATTGTTTATAGATAACATTCTCATTTTTTTAAATGACAGAATTGGAGACACCACGGTCCTCCAGAACATCTTCAATCTTTTTCAACAGGTTAATGGGATGATAATAAATGATAGTAAATCTACGATTACTACATTTGGATGCACAAAACATGAGATTATATATACACCACAACGTTTCCCCTTCACCTCATTTAATCTGGTACATGGTCTAAAATACCTGGGCTTTAGGTTAAAGCCTCTCGGATACAGGATAACGGACCGGATGTGGCTTATTGCGAAAGTGGAAAAGCGCCTACAGTTATGGTACCATAAATATCTATCCCGTGCAGGTAGATTGGTCCTCATTAAAGCTATGATTGAAGCCACTCCAATCTACTGGATGACCCTGGCTTGGATACCGAAAGGTATATTGAACATACTACAAAGCATATGCTATAGATTCTTATGGAAGGGTAATCAATCGGGTAGACTATTCACCTGGGTCAAATGGGACACAATAGAAAAGCCCAAGAGATGGGAAGGATGGGGCATCAAAATACTTGATCTATTTTCCAAAGCAATGGAAGCAAATCTTGACTGGAAGCTTATCACCACTAACAGTCTCTGATCCCGGGTTGTACAAGTGAAGTATATCTAGCTCATGAACATGATGGACTAGTTCAGACAGCAGCATGGAATAAGTAATAACATATCCAATATATGGAAGGCAGTCATGAGTGCACTACCATTCCTGCGTGAAGGCATTATGTTGTGTATTAACGAGGGCAATGTTGTTCGTATTGGTACGGACCCTTAGGTAGGTTGGGGTAATGAACGGAGACTACCAGCAGACTTGATAAGGCATCTGCATAGCAAGGGTATCACCAACATCAAACACATACGTGAAAATAACAATTCCTCCTTTCTTTAGTAGGCATGGAAATCGGCCCTTGATCTGGACATCCTTGTTCAGTGGCAGCCAGATTGGTAGGAATACACAGATGCTCTTACCCAGGCACACATCCGACTCACTGAAGGACCGGACGAGATCATATGGGCCTTTGCCAAACATGGTGTATATACTCCGAAAGAGGGATATATCAGGCTCATGGAACGACACAAGCCTCAGAACATAATCCCGACTTGGAAACTGCTCTGGAAGCTTAAGGCAACCCCCACACCCTCTTACTGATGTGGAACATCCTTTTTGAGAAGATCCCTACAGGGACAAATACGATGAAAATATATTTTCATGGCCCTTTCTGGTGCCACCTGTGTCACAATGATGAAGAAAGCACTGAACATCTCTTCCTAAATTGCCCCACCTCTAAGGAACATTGGAATTCCATCATTACTCACTATCCAACCTTAAATAACTGGCATGGGCGCAATATTCAGGATGCCTGGAGTTCATGGTGTCAAAACCAAAATGGAAAATCCAGAAACATGCCTCTTCTTGTTTGTTGGTGATTATGGATTGCTAGAAACCAGTCTATTTTCAACCACAAATACCCCCATTGGCCTGCCATCTTGCTCCATACCATTGTTGATTTCGATCTTCTTCCTAAGGAGGATTCCAATACCCCTCCCCGCACCATCATACCTTAACCCATTGACAAATCTAAGCCTTGGGCATACTTTGATGGCTATGCGTAGGAGGGAGGATGTGGTGGCGGATCCATTCTCTACCTTAATGAAAAACATGGTTTCAAGATCCAAACAAATTTAGGCAGGGCAACTAATAATTTTGCGGAACTCTGTACTGCAAGACATCTCATACATTTTGCTTTGGAAAAACATTGCAGACATCTACAGTTGTTTGGTGATTCTAAAATCGTTTGCAATTGGTTGAATGATGCATCACTCTGTAGCGCATATTCATTGATGCATATTTTAGAAGAAGCAAAAATATTGATATCATTTTTTGACTCCTTTGCCTGTTGCCACATTTACAGGGAGCAAAATACAGCGGTAGATCACCTATCCAAAGAGGCAGTGCTTAGACAAGGAAATGAATGGTTGATACAGGAAGAAATTGATGGGACATACCACCAACATTACCACAGACCCTTTGTGGATCCCATACAATGGGCTATAGCCCTATATCTATTATGATTATCTTGTATATAACATGTACATATTTACTATCTCGGTACACAAATAGGACTTTGGTCACTATCTAGTTTTTGATACTTAGTTTTTTTTCTCTCTGCGAAGAGACTGATATAATTTTGATCTTGCTCATTCTATGTTAGCAAGCAGGCATAGACACAGTACAACAGATAGCAGATTCCCCGCGTGGAGACATAACAGCTTCTTTTCTCTTTTTGGTCAAAAGTTCATGAAACTTGACAGGCAACTCTGCCTCCATATGCATATGTGTTAGCATCTACAAGATGTAATTTCTTATATATCAATAGAAATTACGACTTTTTTCCATGGGAAAAAAAAAATTACAGATAAAATATATTAAAAATTTAGCTCATTTATTTTTTTCTATAAAATACTTATATTTTGATTGATTAATTAAAAAGTTGAAATAAAATAAAATAAATATTTTAAATAATAAATTTTCATATATTATATAAATAAGATAAGAAAACAACTAATGCTAAATAAAAATGTGATATATCAGTGATATATCTCTTCACTTCAGTTAACTTGCTTTGAAAATATAAATATTTTTTAAATAAAAATTAACCAAATAAATAATTTTTGTAAAACAAAAATTAACATAATAGATGTTGCAAAAAAAAAAATGTGATGTCAAATAAATAAGTGATATCTCATAATTTGAAAACAAATATTTTTGGAATAAAAGGTGACAAATAATTAATGGTTATTAAAATAAAATTTAAACATCAATTCAACCAATTATAAATGTTACTACAAAATACCTTATTTAGCAGAGATAAATTACGTATTTCAAGCACTTTGGAAATAAACCATGGTTGACAACAACAAAATGTTATTTTTTGAGCAAAAAAATAGGAATAAGTGTGATATAAACATTATTACTTAGCACGAATGTAAACATGCATAATGGGTTATCAACATCAAATTAACAGTGAAGATAAAGACAATGTAGCACAATCAAACAACAGAATGCTATGTATTTGAACAAAAAAATAGGAATACATGTATTATAAACATTATTCCCTAGGAGGAATGTAAACATGCATAATGCAAGGGTTATGAACATCAAATTAACAGTGAAGACAAAGAGAATGTAGCACAATCAAGAAATTTTAGAGTAGCGTGACAATTGGAAGCTTGGTGGATGATAAAATAGGATTACTCATAATAATTAGCATAGTTATATAAATTAAATGGGTGATAAAAAATTTTATGAGTGATTAACAGTTTTATGTCCATAGGTCCTAGATCTATAACACTAATACCAAGTGTGGGGACACTCCTTATGATGCCATTTTGTTTACTAATCGGAGTAGAAATCAAGTTACTAGTTACAGGGAGAAATTCCTATTTAAGTTACAATACTATAATAATAAGTAAATAAACTTTATCATCAACTAGCCATTTGTTATCCACGACCATTATGAAATTTCATCAATATTGAAAATGAATAAATTTGAGGTACATACATCAATAGTCATATTCTAAAATTCAATCATCATGACATTCACATTACATTCAGGTCATTATAAATACATCATTAATTATATAACAAAAAATATTAATACACAATGTACCATTCACCAAGGAGTAGTGTTTTGGTTCTCGGATTGGCTGTTGTTTCTTGAGCTCCCTTGACGTCATTGACGTACATGTGTGAATGTTGATGTGTTTTGACCAAATGTTAATGACTCATCGGTTTACCTCCTAGCCTACTCCTTGGGTACCCTTCTTCCTTGTGGACCCCCGAGATGTAATGGGGCTATAAGATAGTGGAGAATTAATATCCAATGGAGGAGAGCCCTCCTTTCTCAAGAGTTCCCCTTTCAAAAGAAAGCCTCCACTAAACCAAATTGATTATAGTAATAATTATTGTCAACATATATATAAAATCTCAGAGAAGGTATAATAATAGAAGAGATGGGATTGATAAAACGATAGGTACATGCTTGACATATACAACATGTATTGGAAATGGATCCCTTTGATAATATAGGAAACTTATTCTTAGATTTGATTTCATTTTATTTTAGTAACACGTGGAACAAAAGAGGTAGAAAAAAAATGGAAATGTAGAAGAGGTGAGTTAACATGACAAGAGAGATGCATGCATACCTAATGAAAGGATTTACATTAATTTGTTGAAGTTCTGACCAAAAAGAAATGATGTCAAATTCTTCAGCCCTTGCATTGGCATCGATGTTTTTTTTCCATTTCTGGTATGTTGTTGTGAATGTTGTTGTTAAAAAGCTAAGATATAGTAGAGAAGATTTAAAATTTAAAATTGGTGAGCTAAATCTTTAAGAGTGAGAATATGAAATTAAGAGTAGCTTAAAATGCAATACATACCATTACTGAGAAAAATATCCATTAAGCAACCCATTGACATCTAAAAAAGTATAAAATCAAATGTAGGAGTGAGTTTGAAAGGTTTCCTCACCATTTTTAGTGCATGTTGTGTTATATAATCCAAACTTGGTATCATTTTATTGAGCACCAGTCATTCATTATTAATCCTCCTCTCTCATTTTTTGTGTAACTACAAAATTAAATGTCTCTCACCTTCTCCCTTCTCCCTTCTTCATCCACGTACATGTCCTACCTCCATGTATTCATCTCAGGGTTGATTTAGGAGTCAAAATAACATATGTTGAATGCATCTCTGCATGGAGTTTGTTGCTAGCAATATTCTTAGTCTAGGAGTTCATCTCTTTCTTTACCGTCTTTTCACGCAATTGTGATTATTTACTAAGGTTTACTGTATTTACTTTAGTGTAAAATGCCTTACCTAGGTATATTTATTTTAATGCACAACACTTTACTAGTGTTTTTTAGTTTAGTGTACAATGTCTTACTCATGTTTTCTAAAGTTTATTGTTAAGAATTCTCCTTTGAGTTCTCCATGGTGCTACTAATCACAACCCTTCCTACAATTTCCTATTGGCACGAAGCTCTCTATGTTCATTCTCTATTCATAGTTCTTTCAATATGTATATTTAGAATCGGTCTAGTGTGTAATGTTTAGCCTTTTATGATTCCTAATTTGTCTCTGCTGCTACAAACCATTGTTTATGTGGATAATTCTTACAATAAGTTATGCTCATTTCAATGTTTGGTATACATTCACATGTTCAAAATATATTGTTTAAGATTATTGTAGTAGTTTAACCTATCATGATTGGTTTGATAAATCTCACACCCTTTTATTAATTTGGTTTCAATAGCGGTTACTCATCGGCTAGGCCCAATTTCAATTAATTAGTATTTTAAAATATGAGGAGATGTGTCTACTTCACATAACTTTTGTTGCATTTATCATTCATTCTTTTATTTATTATTAAATTGTGCTTATGTTGTTTTGGTTAGATTATGTATTTTTGTAAAGAGTCTCAAATTTGCTTTTGAATCTTTACTTTCAAATAGTTATTGTTTATTATGATATTTTTTCATGTTACCAGTTATTTTACTCTATTATAAAAAAAAAAAAAAAAAAATCTTTTAATTTATTTTTGCAATATGTTTTTCTTTTTTAAAACTATAATTTAACCATTATTCTAATTTGATATGTATTTTTCTTTATAAATTACACTAACCTAGATTCATTTTTATTTTGGATCTACCAAGTGTTTAAATTCGTCTTAACTTCGGATCTACAAGCACCTAGAGGGATCAAATCTCTTGAGGTACAAACCTCTTAGAGTGAAAAGAGATTTGAGGGAATTAACTTTGGGTCTAAAATCACCCAGAGGGATCAAATCTCTTGAGGTGCGAACCTCTTTTAGAGTGAAAAGAGATTTGATCCCTCTCATCCCTTCGTAGGTCCAAAGTTAAGATGTGTCTAAGCTATTTTAATTATTAGCTCTATTAAAAATATTATCATTAAGGAATTTGATAAATTTTTCTTTAAATTATGTATAATTATATATTAAAATATGATTTAAATATTTTTTATTGATTTAAAATGTGAAACATATTCTCATATATAGTTGTGTAGTATTGAATTTAAAGTCCTAATTTAACATTTTTAAGCATTTTTTGAGTATATTATTCAACCAATTTTACTTGTATAAAAATCATCACAATTAAATTAATGTCTAAACACATAAAATGAAATAACATTTTGATGAGTAATGACTTCTCCTTGAATTATAATATCTTAAACAATATTCCAAGAGAGAACAACTAAAAAATGTCACCATATTACCCGTTGTCCAAGGTTATCATGAATGTAAGTATCATTTTAAGAGAATTGATACTAAGCATATTAATTTTCCAACTCTAAAATTAGGGTTTCACATGAAGAATACTTTTCTCAAGAAGCTCCACAACATCTGAAGGGGTAGATGGTAACGGTGGTAATAGGTGGAGTATTTATAAAATGGTGTTTAAAAGATACAATATCAATTAAGATAAATTATTTTATTTTTTAAATGTCAAAATATAGAAAATTTATGACAAATGATTGTAATTAATAAAATATTGTAAAATTAAAATTATTCTATAATAAGGAAAACATTATTAAAAAAAATGTTTATTACAATTGTGGCACCATTTTATGAAATATTTGAACCTTGATTATAGGCATAGGCTAAATAGAGTTGTTTGGAAGATGTCATTATACCCATGCATATCTATATATTTTATTTCCTGTTTTAGTTGTAGGATTGTGAATGGATGGAGATCATAATTAAATTAATTCCTACAAACAAAAAATTAAATTGAGTGATGATCTCTCCATTAATTATAATATCTTAAGCAATATTATAAGAGAACAACTCAAAGTTTAATTTTAAAAAGTGAACATATTACCCATTGTGGAACATTATCACAAATGTAAGTATCATTATAAGAGAATGAATAAGTCGGATATTAATTTCTAAAATTTGAGAATCAAGTTCTTGTGAAAGATTCTTATTTTGAAAATCTCTACAACATATGAATATGCTTATATGGAGAAGCTCCAAACATATGAATGTGGAGATAATGGGGAATGGGGGAAATAGTTTATGGGTTGATGAAACATTCATTACTAAGAGCTTCCTACAAATAATCTTTTGAGGCTTATGGTGGCAAATTGAGGTAGCATGATGGCAGTGAATTAAAATTACAAATTGGTAATTCAACACTCAATTCCATAGGCCTCTTGGTTTTTTGTCCCTAGATTGGAAAATAACACTCAAATCCCCAACCAAATATTTTTGGTAAGAAAAATATAAATCTCATTAGAATTTGATGCCTTTAAAAAGGTTAATACTTTGGGAAAAACAATGGTTACAAATATTAGGGAAAAGCCAGCTGAAAATTGTTAAAACCCAAAAAGTAAATTGACTATTTTATTTCAATTAACTTTAGTTGTTATTTTTATTTTTTTTTAATGTAATTAGAGAGAACTGATGCAGGAGCATCCGGACACCTCGATGAAAAAAATTAAAGGAAGAAGACAAGTGGACGATCACCTGGACAGCCAGGCCAACCACAACTGAATTCTGTTATAGAAACTAATTTTAGTTAAAAAAAATCAGTTACGACTGAATGTATGTATAAAGAACTTCAAGATTCCTGAGTGAATCAAGAAGAAAAGAAGACGGGAATAGAAAAACCTTGTGCGTGAGGGGGAGGACGAGATGTAGTTCCTGAGAAATTCTGGGTTAAGGCTGAAATGCCTTATGTTGTAACCATTTTTGTGTATAATAAAAATGCTTTTTGTGAATTTATGTCTCTGTTTTTCTTTGAATTGTTCACCATCAAGTTTGTTGTCAATCTCTGTCGTCCAGGCCCTGGTTTGAGTAAGGGCGCTGAGGCTTCGGTGGTCAGGGTTGTAAAAAAAAAATGTGTTTCAAAGATTTCTGTTTGGTTAACCAGTCGCGTTCGCCCAGAATAGTGGGTGATTCTACTCGGAGGGAAATTAGGAAACAGCAAGACATGGTCCGTTGCCTGGTCATGCTCTCGGTTGCAGCAGAACCGGTGGACGATGAACGACTGTTGTTGGCGGTGCTGAAGTTGAATGACTGTTTGTTGGGTTCAACAGCGGCTGGAGCGTTGATGGTTGGAGCTTGCAGCTGCGGTGGTGGACGAATGGAATGAGTTCTTCAAGCGCCTGTAAGAATGCAAATGGACTCACCCAGGTGGCTTGTTCTACACAGACCAGTCAAACGGTTATCCGACGTCTTGAAGGTTATGATGAAGGGTTTGACGAGGGGGACAGGAGCGCAGCGGAGGCGTTGTGGGCCCATAACCCACAGGTCCCAGGATCGAGCGGGTAAAAATTCTGAAAACGGAGATCACCCAGTCTTCGTTTTCATCAAGAACCAATAAGTTTTATGCACTAGTAAAGACAAGCCAAACATGATATTACAACATATCTATTGACAGGAAGCAAATTGATTATGATAAACTTAAATATCAATTTATTATGTGTACATTATTGCTCTATGTCTTTTTTTATAGTTAAAGACCATTAATTAGAGTAAAATAAAAATATAACACCCAAAATATGGTAAATAAAATGAAAATATGCCTACAAGAAATATTGTAAGTGTAGAATTCAAAAGAAATACCTAATAATTGTAAGTGTAGGATTCAAAAGCAATACCTAATGAATTACCTAATAAATAGATTGTAATGACACAACCCTAACCTAACCTAGACTAGGATGACAATTTCAAGTTTGATTTTCCATGAATAAGGAAATAAACACCATTTAAACTTAAACCTCAAGTTGTGAAACAATTGTATTATATACAAAAATATGCACAGAGAGTACGACATAATTTAAAATTAACAAACCATTTGCATTTCAGAAAAGGCATCTAATCAAATCAATTTTTGACCGAATCATGCACAAAACTAACCCCAATTTCAAGAGTAGTAACTTCTAAATATAACTATAGTGAGAACAATTTCGTTGATGATTTCCTAATTGGGTACTAGTAATGAAACTATTTGGAATGTAACGGTATTAGCAAAAAACCCTTCGTAATGTGAAACGTGCAATGAATGTCTATGACGCAACTCTCAAATTAGCTGAAATTCAAACACGTAGCGCGAAAAACATCATCCACGGCAGAAACATGATGAAGTTCAAATCTACTTTTCTCACCCAAGTTAAACCACCTCAGCTTCAGCTTCGAACCATCCAATCTCCACACACACCAAAAATTGAAACGTTAGAAAAGAAAGAAAATCAATTTTTAAGGATAGATGGAGAGAAAAGAAAAAAAAAGTTAGAAAAAGAAAGAAAAACAATTTAGAACGGTTAGAAAATCAAGAAAAACAATCTTTACTGATGGTTGATGGAGAGAAAAGCAAGAAAAGCAATTCTCATTGATACTTGATAGAGAGAAAAGCAAGAAAAGTTAGAAAATTTAGAAAAAAGAGAAGCAATTTATATTGTATCTCCACTTTGACAGTGTTGTCAAACCATTGTTGTGTGTTGTGTTGTAAGCACACCACACATCCGAGATTGAGTAGACTTTGGTAGAGTCAATATGTGATAGAGGAGGAGGGTTAGTCCTATGCTTTCAGGGGAAATGGAATTGGACCTCGGCTCTACTCTCGAGCCACCTCTGCTAGGGAAATGGAATTGGACCTCTGCTCCGCTCTCTAACCACCTCTCTGCTGGATGAAATTGAGTTGGTGCTTAAACCAATCATGCTTCTATCTTCTGCTTCCAAGTATGTATGCTTTTGTCTCGTCCTTCCAAGTTCTTAAAATTTTTGATTTCATACCGATCTGGTTAAGGTGTTTCTAAAATAAAATAAACTCAAATCTAGGAGTGAGTTTGAAAGAGTGCCTCTCAATTTTCGGTGCATGCTATGTTATATAAGCTGAACCTGGTACCATTTTATCGACCACATCTCTTTCATTATTAATCCTCCTTAAATTTTGTGTGTAACTGCAAAATCAAATGTCTCTCCCTTCTCTTTCCATCAAATCGCCTCGGGGTTGATGCTTGGGGTTGATTCAGAGAGAACTCCTTTCAATTCTCCATGGTGCTGCCAATAACTGCCCTCCTCTACAGTTTCTTGCAATATGTATATTTACAATCTCTCTAAGGCGTAATGTTTAGCCTTTTATGATTCTTACTTTATTGCTGCTACAAACAATCGTTTATGTGTAAACCCTCATTTACATGGATAATGCTTGCAATAAGTTATGCTAATCTCAATGCAAAATATATGGTTTGGGATTATTGTAGTTGTTTAACCTTTCACGCTTGGCTGGATAGATCTCACACTTTCTTATTAATTTGGTTTGAGTAGTTGTTAGAGATCGCAATGTTCTAAAATAAGTAATGTTTTAAAATATAAAAGATGTATCTATTTGACATAATTTTTGTTACATTCATCATTTGCTTAATTTATTTTTTAACGTGTTTAAATTGTTTTGGTTAGATTATTTATTTTTGCATAGATTCTCAACTTTGTTTTTGAATCTTGATTTTCAAATATATATATATATATATATATATATATATATATATATATATATATAATTTTTCAATGTTAGTAATTATTTTATTCTATCGTAAAAAAATTAAAGTTTTTTTTAGTTTATTTTGGAATATGGTTTTTTTTTTAATTATAATTTATTGTTATTCTAATTTAATATGTATGTGATATTGTAAGTGTTTTATTATTAATTTAAATAAATTGATTTTAATTGACAATGAATTAAATGTTTATATATATATATATATATATATATATATATATATATATATATATATATATATATATATATATATATATATATATATATATATATATATATATAGATAGATATATATGTATTTGTATATAGGGAGGGCACGTGTGAGAGAGGATAAGGGGGGCTGAGAGCGAGAGATACAGGCAAGCAGAGGGGTGAGAGTTAGAGGGGAGAGAGAGAAAAGAGGAGAGGGAGAGAGAGAAAGGGAGGGAGGGAGGGATGGAGAGAGAGAAAGGGAGGGAAGGAGGGAGGGAGGGAGATAGAGAGGGAGAGCGAGGGAGGGAGATAGGGAGGAAGAGGGGGAAACAATGATAGAGAGAGAAAGAGATAGGTGGGGGTAGAAAGAGGGGGAAATAGGGAGGGTTTGAGGTAGAGCGCAAGGGAGGGAGGGAGAGAATGGGGGGAGAGAGAGGGAGCATGACGGTGGAGAGAAAAGAAAGGAAAATGAGAGAGAGAGAGAGAGAGGGAGGGGAGAGAGAGATGAGGGAAGAGCATGATAGTGTGTGAGAATAGGATGGACATGGAGAAGTGGGAGAGAGGGAGATGGAGAGAGAGAGAGGGAGTGATGGGAAGATAGGGAGGGCTTGATAGAGAGGGAGAGAGATATATGGGGAAAATAGCAATGGTTTGAGACATAGGGCATGGGAGATAGAGAGATAGAATAAGAAGGGGAGACTGAGAGAGAGGGTGTCACGCCCCCAGGTCTACGGTAGTCTTTCGACCGTTCTCCGGCGGGGTGCGGCACCAACGTGTATTTTCTTTTTCGTAATACTCATACACTTGGGCTACGCCTTTCACATTAATATACTTAATTAATTTTCTTTAACCAAGTAGAGCGCATAAAACTTCATAAACATTCATAACCAATATAATCAATATGCAATGTAAACCGAGCACATAACATTGGCACACAATTATAATGGGAGGGGCAACTCCCGAACGAGTTCGCCCAAATATTTTATGAACCTTCTTTTCAATAATACAACAAGTGTGTCGGGCAACCCCACGGCCAACACTTAGAATTTATACAATGAAGGCAAGAATGCCTTTTACAATCCGATACCAATTACCTTCGGTTAGAGCGAGCTCGCCCGAGCCTCTTAGAACTCAACCGAATCAATTTCCGCACCAAACTGTCTTCACCGTGAACTGTTCGACCTCCAAACTAATCCCCGGTTTGAACTGCGCACTTATTCACTTATGCGCATGAGAGATGCGCACTTCTGTGTCCTCTTAACTCTAGATCGAAGTCCAAGAGGAGAGCGAAGTGCTTGGTTGCAAATGAGCTCTCTGCACCATACATATATAGCCATCCTAGCTCCAAAACGAAGGGGTGTCAGCTCTTTAAGCCGACCCCCAAAACATATGCGTTGAAGCGCCTTTGTTACTTATGGGCAGGTCGGCCCTTGCCTAAAGGCAAGGCCACCTTACGCCCTTATAAACTCTGCACTCCATCGCATTATTTCATATGTATTTCGTAAGTGCTCCCAAGAACATCGCAACCAGCTCGTGAGAACGTCGCACTCGTCCGCCTTATGTCGCATTGTTGTCTTGGCTGTCGCACTTCCGTTTGCTGTCGTGTTCTGCCCGCCCGTCGTATGGAGGGGTGCCCGCCCGGGTCGCCCTCCCTTCGTCCACGTCTGTACGCTCAACCGCCCACACTTGTGTCTGAACCAACTCGCGCCCATGTCCATGTCCATCAACTCGCTGCTGTTCACCGTGCTTTCGTTTGTTGGTTCGTTCACCGGGTGCGGGTCGCCCTTGGGTCGCCCGCCCATCGGGCGCGGGTCGCCCTCGGGTCGACTCATCGTTTCGGCTCGCCCGAGCCTCAACCGTATGCTGTTCTGCCGGTTCGGGTAGCTGTGCCCGCGTCCATGACCACTGCGGCTCGTCCGCAGCTCATCTTCCGTTCACCGAAACCGCAGCTCGCCCAAACCTGTAACTGTCCGCCGTGCACGGGTCGCGCGCCTGGGGCGCCCGCCTGTCGTGAACGGGTCGCCCACGCGGGTCGCCCGCCCGTCGTGCACGGGTCGCCCACCCGGGTCGCCCTTCGGGTGAAGGCGCGCCTCTGCCTGAATCGCCAGGGTGTTACACTCTCCTCCACCTGAAGACATTGTCGTCCCGACAACATGCCATCTTAGTGAATTTCACCAAGACTCATATCGATCATGATGTAGGCTTCCCTCTATATGAAGCAACACTTCTGCAACCTATATAAGGTCCCTGCCTCCACCAAGTCACCTCCATGTGCCAACTGCCCATGTATAACAAGTGTTACACATCCTAGCCATCTGCCAACACTTATTCCACGATCCATGCCCAGGTCCATGGGAACCCCATCTTTCTGCAGCATGTTGTGTTCACCATACCTGCTCAACCAAGTTTGAGGGCTCACTGCCATGAGCAGCTTAACAATGAGCCCCATCTTTATGTCATCTAAGAAGATGCGGAGCGAGAAGAGCCTGGAGGCTTTCTCTCACTAATCAGCTCGATCCATCTATCAGGATCCTCAACCTCCATCCTTTGTAGATATGCTTCCCGATCTTCCTTCCGGATGTTCGGCCTCACATATAGCTCATCATCGTCATCATCGTCCTCCACCAACTCTAGCCTTCTCGATAGGTCTGAGATGTTATCTGAAAGTGCTCGGATGACCACAGATTGTTCTGCAATCTTTGCCTCCATTGTAGACAACCGCTTGTCTACCTTTACTTTGTCCTCCATCTGCATTCCTCCTAACTTATGATCGGGTTTTGTTACACCAATGGTTGGAACACCAATGGGCACATCTTCCCTTCCATCATAAATGAAGAGTTTCCTCAAATGTGGCACAACCATAGCTTCAAACTGTTTCATGAACTCCATCCCCAATACTGCCTCATAGTCATCAGTTCGCACTATGGTGAAGTCCACCTTTCCGGTCCATCCACCAAGTGTAGTATCCACCTTTTCGGCCATACAAAGGATTTCCATAGGAGGAGAATTCACCGTCTTCATTTGTGCCTTCACAGGTACAAATTTCAGCCCAAGTCTCCTTGCGGTGTCTTCACTCATGAAGTTATGTGAAGCCCCACTATCAACCATAGTGAGTACATCGGCCCCACCAATCTTCATCTGAACATACTCCAACCTGTTTCTTTCCGGATCCCTTCTAGAAGGCACTTCCGTAGTAGCAGCTGCACCAAGTATCTGCATCATCCCCACGGAAGCATTGTCATCCTCCTCAGCAGGTTGTGTAACAACAGTTATCTTTGGTTTAGATGGGAAATTTTTCACCATGTGCGGTCCTTCACACAACCAACACTTCAAAGGCTTCTTCATCTTTGCACCATCATCTGATTTCGGAGTATCCTCCTTCTTCTTGTCCTTCGGTTTGTCGGGCTTCTTTTCCTTAGAAGTCTCATCATAGTGGTCCACCAACCTGTCAACCGCAGCAAAAGCCTCCTCAAGTGTTCTAATCTTTTGTCTCTTCACCTCATTGCGTGCCCAAGGCTTCAACCCAATAATAAAGTTGAACACCTTGTCTCTTTCCGCCATATCGGGAAGTTCCAAAGCTGCACTTGAGAACTCTCGCTGATATGCTTGTAAGCTCCCAGTTTGTTTGATGAACTTGATCTTTGTCCTTGCTTCACATGTTTCATCCTGAGGACTGAAATGGGTCTGCAAAGCTTTCTTCATGTCTTCCCACGAATTGATGTCATCAGCATTTCCATTGATAATCTGATCCACCCTCCTTCTCCACCACATCTTGGCATCATTTGTCAGGAATTGAGCGACTACTTTGACTTGTGTCTCCCCATCAGGTAGACTCAACCGTTCCAAGTACTGCTCCATGTCCCACAAGAAGTTACCAAGAGCCTTTTCACTCCTTGTACCGTCATAAGATTCTGGCTCCTTGACCTTCACATGAGGTACTCCTCCACCTGAGTTATACCTCATGGCTCTCTTCAATACTGCAATCTCGTCCTTGGCTTCATCAATACTTTTATTTACCTTGTCAAGAGTTCCCCTCAAGTTCGTGATCACTGCAAGACCTTGATCTCTTGATTCTTCAACTTCCTTGACCCTTCCTTCCAATCGAGTAAACATAAGATCATTGTACTCACATTGTCCTTTGAGCTCATCGTTTTGTGTCCGGAGTTCTTCAAGTTCTTCCGTAAGCGAGTCCACATCTTGGTTCCAAGAAGACTCCAAAGTCTCCATTCTTTCAATCACCTTTCCCATGAACTCGAGATGAGGATCCTTCACGGGATCCTTCATTGTATGGCTAGACCCGGCTTGAGGGTTAGCGGCCATCTTCTTTTGCGACCTTGTTTCGACCATTCATCGGCTTCCCCAAGTCACCTGCAAGAACCTTGTCAACTGCCAACTTCAAGTGTGTGAGCAACCCTGCTCACCAGCTCTAGACCGAGCTCTGATACCACCTGTCACGCCCCCAGGTCTACGGTAGTCTTTCGACCGTTCTCCGGCGGGGTGCGGCACCAACGTGTATTTTCTTTTTCGTAATACTCATACACTTGGGCTACGCCTTTCACATTAATATACTTAATTAATCTTCTTTAACCAAGTAGAGCGCATAAAACTTCATAAACATTCATAACCAATATAATCAATATGCAATGTAAACCGAGCACATAACATTGACACACAATTATAATGGGAGGGGCAACTCCCGAACGAGTTCGCCCAAATATATTATGAACCTTCTTTTCAATAATACAACAAGTGTGCCGGGCAACCCCACGGCCAACACTTAGAATTTATACAATGAAGGCAAGAATGCCTTTTACAATCTGATACCAATTACCTTCGGTTAGATCGAGCTCGCCCGAGCCTCTTAGAACTCAACCGAATCAATTTCCGCACCAAACTATCTTCACCGTGAACTGTTCGACCTCCAAACTAATCCCCGGTTTGAACTGCGCACTTATTCACTTATGCGCATGAGAGATGTGCACTTCTGCGTCCTCTTAACTCTAGATCGAAGTCCAAGAGGAGAGCGAAGTGCTTGGTTGCAAATGAGCTCTCTGCGCCATACATATATAGCCATCCTAGCTCCAAAACGAAGGGGTGTCAGCTCTTTAAGCCGACCCCCAAAACATATGCGTTCAAGCCCCTTTGTTACTTATGGGCAGGTCGGCCCTTGCCTAAAGGCAAGGCCGCCCTACGCCCTTATAAACTCTGCACTCCATCGCATTATTTCATATGTATTTCGTAAGTGCTCCCAAGAACGTCGCAACCAGCTCGTGAGAACGTCGCACTCGTCTGCCTTATGTCGCATTGCTTTCTTGGTCGTCGCACTTGCGTTTGTTGTCGTGTTCTGCCCGCCCGTCGTATGGAGGGGCGCCTGCCTGGGTCGCCCTCCCTTCGTCCACGTCTACACGCTCAATCGCCCACACTTGTGTCTGAACCAACTCGCGCCCATGTTCGTGTCCATCAACTCGCTGCTGTTCACCGTGCCTTCGTTTGTTGGTTCGTTCACCGGCTGCGGGTCGCCCTTGGGTCGCCCGCCCGTCGGGCGCGGGTCTCCCTCGGGTCGACTCATCGTTTCGGCTTGCCTGAGCCTCAACCGTATGTTGTTCCGCCGGTTCGGGTAGCTGTGCCCGCGTCCATGACCACTATGGCTCGTCTGCAGCTCGTCTTCCGTTCGCCGAAACCGCAGCTCGCCCAAACCTGTAACTGTCCGCCGTGCACGGGTCGCGCGCCCGGGGCGCCCGCCCGTCGTGCACGGGTCGCCCACCCGGGTCGCCCGCCCGTCGTGCACGGGTCGCCCACGGGTCGCCCACCTGGGTCACCCGTCGGGTGAAGGCGCGCCTCTGCCCGAATCGCCAGGGCGTTACAGAGGGTGTGGAGAGAAAGATATTGAGAATATGTAGAAGACAAGGGAGAGAGAGGGATGGAAGGATTGAGTGAAAATGATAGAGTGAGGGAGGGAGGAGAAAGGAGAGGGAGCAGATGGTGAGATAAATTGAAGTGTAAGTATCATGAGATATAGATGAGTTGGGAGAGAGTGGGGAGAGAAGGTGAGTCAGAGATCATGCGAGAGAGAGAGAGAGAGAGAGAGAGAGAGAGAGAGAGAGATGGATGGTCAAAGCATATTTGCAACAATCCATAACAAGAATCAAAACAATTACTTCATATGCATCTCATGTTGCTAGAAGTAAAAAGTAATAAAAACTAAACAAACTATCATTATTTTAAATATTATTATTATTTATAAAATAATTAATATATATGTTAAACATACATACATTTAAAAAAACATGGAATAAGATTCTTAATCAAGAGATTTACCTCCACTTTACATTGGAGAATATTAATCTATAAATAGGCTTTGTTACAATCGCATTCGACAATACCGTGCGTTATCGATACTACATGTCCCAAAAATCACAACTCACTTCATATGACATTGTTTTTAATTGAACTTAAAATGAATAGAATTTCCATGAGCTGGTGTTGAGGAGCGAGAGCGGCACTAGGGTTCTGCGAAATCCCCAATGGCGCCGACGGCTCTAAGCAGAAGACGCACAAAATCTGTAAGATTCCTCACTGCAGCGTGACAGGGCTGCAGGGTACTAGCAGGAGGCAATGGAACAGCCTCAGGGGGGGTGTCAGAGCCCTCCTCTTCACAGCACACGCCTGAGCAAACTGTCATCTTTGGATCAGTGGATCAGGAAGTCCTGAACAAAGGGAAATAGCAGCAAAATAATGAAAAGGAGACAGGACATTGGAAAAACAAGGACAGCAATTTGCAAGAAAGACAAGAAACGCCAGATCAAAGCCCGAAAATCTCCTCAACTACATGTCGACGAGTGGCCAAAGAACGGCCACGAATAGAGCTGCCCGGTGATATAATAGAAAGGAGAATAGAGTACATGACGGATCATGCCCTCATTGGAAAGTTCATAGGGTTTTGGCCGACTGAGAAAGTTTTATATGGTTGGATTGCGGCGAAATGGAAACCCAAAGGAGATGTTACTCTTTAGCTGGGGCCGAAAGGCTTCTTCACCGCAATTTTTTTCTGTCTAGAGGACAAATATAGGGTCCTGGAAGGAGGGCCTTACTTTTTTAACGCAGCAGGACTATATCTGAGGGAATGGATTCCAAGATTCAACCCAGATAAAGAAGACCTCACTTGGGCCCCGGTATAGATCAGATTATACTCTCTTCCAGATGAATACTGGGAAGAAGACATTCTCAAGGGTATTGGAAATGGAGTGGGAACATACATCAGAGTGGAAGAAGAAACCAAATCGCGTAAGTATGTCTCCTATGCTTGTATCTGTGTTTTTATACGCCTGAATGAAGCTCTACCAGAATCGATAACTCTTTCCCACAAAGACGAAGAATGGATCCAGCCGCTTGACTATGAACACGTGCCCTTTAGGTGCAGAAAATGCCATGCACTGGGGCATCTCTTCAGGGACTGCCCCCTAAATGCCAAAGTCAACACCCCTGCCCCTTCTGATAACCCAACCCAAGACGGCTTCACCAAAGTCACAAGCCGGAAGCGCTCGCATAAAAAGCCTCAGAATGGAACCAAACCCCAGCCTAACAGACCCCAAGATCCAGCTACCAAGAACAGCTTTGATATACTCCCTCATACCCCTGAAGATCAACCCCTGACCTCTGAACCCATCCATTCGCGCCCTTCTTCTTCCACCCACCCACCTCCCTTTGATCCCCCCTCCAAATCTCACTCCCCCATCATCTCCCCTTCTATCCTAACCAGAAATTAGAAAGAACTAGTGGAGATTCAAAAGAACATGGAAGTGGACGGAAAGGAAGAAGCACCCAGGACTCAGAGATCAATATAGAAGACAGCAATCAAGTGCAGCAAATGGATGAAGAGCCAGAGAGCATAGATCTAAATGGGCTGGACATTCTGGAACTGGAACAAGCATGTAAAAAACGAGCATATGATTCCATATCTGAGCTTCAACTCGACAAGCTCGAAGTGGTCATCTCAAGAGCCTTCCATCAACACGAACTTAGGATACAACCAGCTAGTCATTGGGATGGCAGCCTGCGCCCAAAGGATTCCAAAAAGAGGGGAAGGAAAACAGACCTCCAGTGAACCATCGAGAATGGGAAAATCCTGGTAGATTCAGGCAGATATGCTAAGTTAACAAAGTACTACAGGCCCTCCAACAATAGTTGAACCATGAAGCTTGTATCCTGGAACTTAAGAGGGCTTAACAACCCCGGAAAACTTGGGATGTTAAAAAACATGATCAAAATGGAAAAGCCGCATATGTGCTTTCTCCAGGAAACCAAATGTAATAGTTCTACCCTAGGCAACATACTCTCAAAAGCATGGCCAGGCTATCGATCGGTTTCTGTAGATGCCTTGGGAGCCTCAGGAGGACTAGCCATAGCATGGAACACCCAAGCGGTAACTCTCACAGATTTTCATGCCTCTCATCACCTTATACAGGCAGCCTTCCATATATTGGGCACCAATATTCATGGCAATTTATGAAATGTATATTTTCCACAAGATACAGGCAGCAAGATCATGCTCCTTGACACTATAGAAGCTCTGAGCAATAACAGAAGACACCCACTATGGATCGTGGCAGGGGACTTTAATATGATCACCAACAGCGAGGAAAAGATAGGAGGGAGGATCAGAATGGAGCCGAAAGTTGCTCGCTTTAAGGACTTCATCCAAACTGCATCTCTAATCGACATGCCATTCTGCAATGTCACCTTCACCTGGAGCAACCGCAGAGCTGGCAAATCCCAAATCGCCTCCAAATTAGACCGCTTTCTCATCTCTGATAATTCGGTGCACTTAGGAGGAGATATCTCCGCAGAAATACTAGCACACACCGGGTCGGATCACTGGCCGATTGCTTTACAATGGAGGAGACTAGGGGATTTGAAAAAAAGACCCTTCCGCTTTGAGGGATTTTGGCTTTCGCACCCTGCATTCAAGGATTTCGTCAAGACCACTTAGGCATCTTTCGTGCCCCCAGAAGGTGCAAAAATGTATCAATTTCAACAGAAGCTAAGATTTCTAAAAAATCAACTAAAATATGGAATAGCGAGACCTTTGGAAATGTATTCAAGGCGCAACAAGAATTGAATCAAGAACTGGTGAATCTCCAACAAAAGATAATCACAGAAGGGCATACGGAAACTACTCTGGACCAGGAGCGGCTCCTTCACAGCCAGCTGGAAGAAAGGAGAAAGCAGGAGGAAATCTATTGGAGGCAAAAATCAAGAGTCAGGTGGCTGAAGGAGGGGGAGCGCAACACCAAATTTTTCCACAGAACCACGGTGCAGAGAAGAATACACAATACTATCCCCTTCATCTAGAATTAGACAGGGGAAAAAGTCGAGAAGCATGAGGAAATCGAAGAGGTTCTCCTAAATCACTTCCAACATGTCCACCGGGAACCAATAGATGATAGGCAACAGTCTATTGAGAAAATAATCAGAAATGTGCCAAAACTCATCACGGAGGATCACAATGAGCTTCTAATGCGACCTATTCTTCCGCAGGAAGTAGACGACGCAATGGCCCAGCTTAAAGATGGTAAGGCCCCAGGCCCAGATGGATTCACCACCACGTTCTTCCATGCCTTCTGGGACATGATAAAGATGGAGGTTTGGCAGATTGTTGAGGAATCCAGGGCCATGCGCTGGCTCCTCCCCTCCCTCAACTCCACTTTTATCACTCTCATTCCCAAAGAGCAGAACTCCATCACCCCTGACAAGTTCAGGCCCATCGCTCTTTGTAACGTCATCTACAAAGTCATATCAAAAGTCATTGCAAACAGGCTAAAGCCCCTATTACCTCTGCTCATCTCTCCGGAACAGTCGGGGTATGTGGAGGGACGACAGATAATGGATGGCATCATCCTCACGCACGAGATAATCCATTCCCTCAAGCACTCCAAACAAGCAGGTATGATTCTCAAACTGGATCTTTCTAAAGCTTTTGACAAGCTCAGTTGGGCTTACATTCATCATATGTTAAAAGCTTTTGGATTTGGTTCCATTTGGATTCGCTGAATCATGAGCCTAATCACTTCCACTCACTTCTCTATCCTGGTGAATGGTATCCCCTCTCGTCCTTTCAAGCCATCCCGGGGTATCAGGCAAGGTGACCCCCTATCCCCCTTCCTTTTTGTTCTGATGGCTGAAGGTCTTGGTAGACACATCAAACACGCCCTCCATTCCAAGCAACTTAAAGGCATAACGGTCCACAATACCCCTGCCACCTCTCATCAGCAATTTGTTGATGATACCATGCTTTTTGGCTACCCTTCTGTCCAGGAAGCCTCCCGCTTCAAATCTCTTCTCAACGACTTCTCAGAGGCTTCTGGCACCTATGTAAACACCTCCAAGTCACAAATATTCTTCTTTCATACTCCTCCTTCGGTTAAAGCTGTAGTCACCCGCATTCTTGGCTTCCCTTCTGCTACCCTCCCCTCCAAATATCTTGGTGCTCCCCTCACCGCTTCCGCCATCAAGCAACCAGCATGGAGCTCTCTCTTAGAGAAGCTTGAGTCCCGCCTCAACCTTTGGACTTACAGATCTCTAAACCTCGTCAGACGAGTGGTGCTCATCAAATCTGTACTTCAAGCCATGCCTCTTTACCTCTTCTCCATTCTAGCAGCCCCTAAGTGGGTCCTAAAGAGAATAAGAAGCATACAACGTGACTTTCTTTGGGGCAGCTCGGCTACAAATCGCAAATGGGCTCTGGTTAAATGGACTTCTGTTTGCATGCCTAAGGACAAGGGTGGCATTGGGCTAAGGGACCCAGAGCACAGTAACTCCATAATGAATGCCAAGATTTGGTGGCACTGGATCACTAACCCAGAAAAGCCATGGGTTAAAATATGGACAGCCAAATACGCTAACAACAGACCTCAAGAAGAACTCATCAGGTTCATCCCCATTGAAACAGGGTCGTTAATCTGGAATGCTGCCAAACAACACTATCATTTAATTCAATAGCACAGCTTCTGGGAGATCAGGAATGGCAGCACGGCTAGATTTTGGACAGACGCCTGGAACCAAATGCCTAGGCTTATTAATGTTCTTCCTCCATCCATGATTCCAAATAGGCAGGAGCAGCAACAGGATAAAATCCAGCATTTTTGGATGCAGGAGACGGAGCACGGGTATAGAAAATGGAGACAGAGTAATCAAATTCTTAGCAGCACAAATGCACATGAGATAGAAGAATTAGAGAAGGAGCTAAGAAAACGAAGCATAAGGCATTATGAAGATCACAACATTCTCAGATGGGGTTATCAACCCAAAGGATCCTTTACCACTTTTGAGGCCTACAAGCTGGTTTGCAGCTTCCCCTCTCCTACGGATCCTTTATGGAGCAAACTTTGGGAACTCGGATCATGGCCAAAAATTTCCTACTTCCTCTGGCTTGTAGGACATAAAAGAATCCTCACTTGGGATAAACTAAGGAGAAGAAGCTTCCAAGGCCCCTCTGTATGCTATAACTGCTTTCAAAGCAAAGAAACCCTTCAACACCTCTTAGATACCTGTCCCTTAGCCAATCAGCTATGGGAAAAGGTGAGCTTCAGATGCCAAAAAAGATGCAGAGGGGACAATGACATCGTCAACACCATAAGGCAATGGTCAAAAAGCCCCTACAACTGTGAGATCCTTAACTACCTGTGGAAAATCATCCTAGGATTAGTCCTATGGAATATCTGGAAGGAAAGAAATAAACGCATCTTCAAAAACAAGAGCTCTCCTATTGAAGAAATATGGAACAGGATACACGGGAATCTCAAAGAAACTATGTTGCTCAGAGCTTGGACGAAGGAGGATCTCCCTTCAACAGACAATGAGAAAAACATCCTTGATAATTGGCTTCTGCAACTGCCACAAGAAGGTTACAAGCCTCGCCCTTCCAATAGCAATATCAAGGACAACAGCTGCTGGAAAGCCCCCCCTATTAACTCCTTCAAACTCAACTTTGATGGAGCCTTCAAAGGCAATCCTGGAGCTGCTGGATTTGGAGGAATTCTGAGGAACCATGTTGGTACTCCTCTGCAGATCTACTTTGGAAACATGGGATGGGACACCAACAACTCCGCTGAACTAGAGGGCCTCTGGCAAGGTCTCCTACTAGCGGAAAATCTCAGTCTCCAACCCTTGATTGTGGAAGGGGATTCCCAGCTTCTCATCAACATGGCCACCCACATTCAGAATGGCTCCCAAGCCAGGAACATCGCCTCAAGCTGGAGATTAGAAGCGAGGCTAAACATCATGGAACAGTATCTGCGCAATAACAGAGCCATCTCTTTTAATCACATAAGAAGAGAGGGCAATAAGATAGCTGATCTCCTAGCCAATATTGGGGTAGAAAATGATCAGGTCCTTCTATCAGGAACCACGGACATCATTCAAAACAATCTCCAAGCCCAGGAATGTGAAAGCCTCATCCAAAAAGATGCAAACTCCCTGGATGCGGGTGTTCGCACGGCATAAGGTGTGAGGCCACATGGCCAACATGTGACGCCTCCCGTTGATATATGGGAGGACACTCTGATCGCCGCAGAGGAATTAAATTCCGAGGCATTAACTCAGGGCCTTTAATGAGATCTGAGACGAATTAGGGAAGTTGCAGTGCGCATTTATGGCGCCCAAGGGTCAAGAGAACGTTGAGAGGGTTAAAGCGGAGGTTTGTATGGGGAAGAACCATATTCAGAGTGAGAGGCATGCTGCGCAGGCTGGTGTGGGCAATTTCTTCCTTCTGGCAGACGCTGCGGCTGGTTCAGACAGTGAACAAGAGGTCAAGGAATATCTCGTGCTGTTTCTCCCTGTTGAAAGAATTGAGGGCATCACTGTGCTACTGCCAAGAGCCGAGGAGAGAGTCCTTAGCTTCGTTGGGAAGAGACTCGAGCAGGGGCTGCTAGCAATTGAAGCTCTGTTCCGCACCTCCAACTCCACTATCGAAATGGTCAAGCCAAGGGAAAGAATGCCATGTAGACGCGGCTCTGGTTGAGGGAGCTCCTCACGCCATCCAGCAGTGGATGCCCACCACCATTGCTGCCGTTGCTACTGTCACAGGAGAGCCGGGGCTACCCACATGCAGGCTACCCAATTCATGGACGTGGGCAGCCCCACAACAGCACCACCCTCCCTTCCAGCATTTGGCACAACAGTTTTTACTATTGGAGGCATTAGTGCACACCTCTCCGTATTATTCATCAAGGATACCAAGGAAAATGAAGACGATGAGGGCAGCAGGGCGATGCTATATGCTGAACAACCGACAATTGCTGAGGAAAAGGCAGAGGGAACTATGGAGCCGGCTCCCACCCAATCTCAGAAGCTGGAGGAGTCGTCCTCGAAGAACGCTGCAGGGGAAGAAGGGGATGGCCTCCCTGAGTACTATGGATGGGTTCCGATTGTTGAGGAGAAGCCTGAGGAGTAGCACTCAGCGGCAGGCTCCGTCGACCATCTTTTTGTTCAGGTTATGTTTAAGTTTTCTGTCTCGGTTGCCACCTGTGTATGGGTATGGGTTAAGCTATATGTTTATGTATGGATCTTTAAAGTTTATGTCCAGTTTTTTATATGCTTTGGTTCAGCTAGTTGGTCGCCCCTGCGCGGGCAGTTTTTGCTTAAAGGCCCCTGCGTGGGTGATTATGGTCTGGAATGAAAACTATGATGTGTTTTGTTGTATTGGTCACAACTCCGGTTGGAAATGTCGCCCCTGTAAGGGATGTTATGGAGTTGCAAGATGCCAACCCACAGTGCCACAATAGGCCTTGGGCTTCATGCTTTTCTGTCTGTAATGTTTATTTGTACATAATATAATAGAATAGAATAGTTTCACTGAGAAAAAAAAAGACATTGTTTTTAATTAATCAATTTAATTAAAATGGTTAAAAGAGCCTAACTACTTTTGAGATAAATCTCAACCATTGATTTGTGTATACTGTTTTCAACATTCTAGAATATTCCATGGAAGTTATGTCCCTACTATTGAACTTACTAATAGAAACAAATAGTACATGAGGTTTAAATGATGGGTAAAAATCAAAATCAAAAGCCACGTGCATGACACTTTTAGAAGAAAAACCGTGATCAAGAATTTACTTGACAGGTGGGAGTGCCCATCAAATTTACACCCTAGTAATTGATGCATTCAAAAACATATTTTAAATAACAAAAACTTACCAAAAATTATTTCCTCAAATTCAAACCAAAAACTCCAAACAAAAAATAATTAAACAATGTTGAAAAAGATACAAAAATAAAATAAAATACATTAATAAAATATAATATATAGATAAAAATATATTAATAAAATATAGTATATACATAAATATATATTAATAATATCAATCAAAATATATTACATTAAAAATTGAAATTATCATGAAAGTTTTGCAAACTGCACTTAGTAAGTCCATGGAATAAGATTTTAGTATTATGATTTTTTTATAAATATTACATTCTGATATATATATATATATATATATATATATATATATATATATATATATAGATATATATATATATATATATATATATATATATATATATATATATATATAGATATATATATATATATATCAAAATTTATAGATTAAATATATTAAAAATTTACGACTCATTTATTTTTTTCATATAAAATATTTATATCTTAAATGATAAATTAAAAAGTTGAAATAAAAAAAAATAAATATTTTAAATCATAAATTTGTATATATTATAAATGTTATAATTGCTAATGGATAAATAAACTAAGAAAAAAACTAATACTGAATAAAAAAGTGATATATCTTTTCATTTCAGTTAACTTGCTTTGAAAATATAAATATATTTTTTTAAATAAAAATTAACCAAATAGATGTTGAAGTGAAGAAAAATATTACATTCTGAAAAATAATAATAATAATAATAATAATAAATAAAATAAATAAATAAATAAATAAAAATAAAATAAAATAAAATAAAAATCAAAAATAAAAATCAAAATAAAAATAAAAATAAAATAAAATAAAATGTTAATATAACAAAATTTATAGTTAAAATATAGTGAAAATTTACCACTCATTTATTTCTTTTATATAAAATACTTATATTTTAAATGATAAATTAAAACGTTGAAATAAAATAAAATAAATATTTTAAATAATAAATTTGTATATATTATAAATGTTATTATTGTTAATGGATAAATAAACTAAGAAAAAAAATAATGCTGAATAAAAAAGTGATATATCTCTTCACTTCAGTTAACTTGCTTTGAAAATATAAATATATTTTTTAAAATAAAAATTAACCAAATAGATGTTGCAAACAAAATGTCACCATGATGGCGGGATACTCATTGTCACCATGGGTGTTTTGGTTGAGATCTCTTTCATGCCATGATGGTGAGATACTCATTGTCACCATGTGTCAGATTATGTCATGCTGATAGGAGGTCTGTTGTGAGTGATAGTTCCTATAGAGGAACGTCTTGTGGCAAGACTTTTCCACTCATGTAGAGGGCAGATATCCTTGTATGACAGAAAACAGAGTCCATGTACATCTTCACCATTTCCAGCACTGAATGAAGCGACCGACACCATCTTGACACTGGTCCTAGAGACATAGTCCACACTAGATGAACTCCATTATCAACATCTTGTGTTTTATGTTGTTGATTCTTGTCATGTTCCCTCTTCTTTGCAGCATGCATATATGTTCCTTTATGATATTTTAATGCAATTTTAACTACATTACGGAAGCAAAAGATCTTTGTTAAATCTAGAAGTTGATTCAACTCGGATCAAGTTTAGTATTAGAGCGGTCTTCGTGTGGATGTGAGTTGCGAGCATGAACAACGGAACGTGCAACAACGGAGGATGAGAAAGCGATGTATGAGACCATGCTCAAAGTATCCAAAAAGATGGAAATAATGTATGCAGCTCTACAAGAAGAGGCTGAGGGAAAAGAATGATTATAGCTTCAGTTACGAGCCACAGAAGAGGCCCTAGAAGAACTAAAGCACAATAGCCAGAGTCTTCAAGCAGATAACACTGAATTGAAGATGTTTCTACATGTAAATAAAAAGGAGGACAAAATTTGCTACAACAACTGCAAGCTAAGGACGAGGCCTTGGAAAGGCTGTAGCATGACCCATGTGAAGTAAAAAGTAATTCTCCAAATTCATGTATGTTTCCTCATGATAATTTTGTTGTTTTTGAAAATCATATCATAGGAATTAGCTCCAAACTGTTGAAGAAAATGGGGTATGAATGAAAAGGCTTGGGTATTAATGGCCAAGGCATTGTGAATCTCATCAAAGTAGAGGAATTACCCCATCAAGCAAGACTTGGGTATGTCAGAAAGGAAGTTGGGGAATGTGTCAAGATAGCGATCGAACGAGCAAAAAAAGATGATGAGAAGCTCGAATCAGTTCTTTCCAAATTGACAATGGAGGTAAATTATGTTAATTTTCCTTCAGTTTCATCTTCACATAGAATTATTTCTGTTGGAAATGTGGAGAAACCAATTGCAGGGACAAACATGAAGCTCCTTACGAGGATGAGGTAGAAGGAAGGAGAAGAACTTGGTGTTAATAACCAAGGTATAACTAAACCATTAGAGTTGTGCAGAAAACTCAATTTACAGGCTTGAGATACACTGAAGGAGAATGCTCGAAGGTATGAGATGCTTCCAAGACATTGTTGAAATTGTCGAGGAAAGAGAATGATGGGAAGACATCACCATTATCCAATGGCAGTGTCCATTGTAGGGAAAGAGTCGAGGAAAACTCTCATCGCAATAATGACACTAGAGACAACAAGGAAAGGTTTAACCAATCTCAATATTTGAATGTTCATTTTGATTACAATCATGTTGTTAATGATGGAAATAAATCAAGGCATCGAAAAACATGTACCTTTTGTGGTTTACATAACCATATATTTGCTAAGTGTTCGAAAATAATAGCAACACAAAAAAGGATGTGGCATGAAAGACCCTCTCAACATCAGGGAAGGAAGAAGGTAAAGCATTTCTAGAGGAAGAAGACCTATTTCAGTCATTGTGACAAAGGTGGCCATCAAAGAGCCACATGTTGGAGGCTCCATCTAGAGCAACACCTCAAGGACAAAGCATCCATGCATGAAGTAGGGGAAACAATTATTCGACAAGAAAAACCACCAAAGGGGGATGACCCATTCATGTCGATAAGTGAAAAATGGTTTCTAGATATGGTAGCTTGTCATGGTCGTGCTTTTGTAAATCATTTGTTGCATTTTAAATTGTAAAAGTGATGATGTATTTTCCATCACTTGTCGTAGCAACAATGATGTCTAGTCTTATTTTGTGATGCATTTTTAAATGTGAAAGTCATGTTGTGTTTCCATCACTTGTTAATGCAAAAATATTGTTTTCCCTTATTTTTGTAAATCATGTGTGGTAGTGATTATGTGTTTTCCATCATTTGTTCACACACAATGATATTTTGGCCTTGTTATTGATAGCTGGGTTATTATTTCCATTTTGATGTAAACTTGACCACCAAGTATGTGTTATAAACTCGTGGCAAGTGTGGGATGCTTAAGTCATTAGTTGGTCATGTAAATTAAGCATGTAATTTGTAGACTTATACTACAGGTTTGCAGAGGGTGCGGGTGTCAGCTCATCGCTTATGGCTCCAAAGGACAAAGGTGAAGGAGAAGGAAGGGTGACTTATGGAACACTTGTAAGTCCAAACAAGGTACAAAGAAGTCGTAGATTATTTTTATGCTTTTCGAGGACCAAAAGATCCTCAGTGGGGAGGATTGATCCATATGGCTCCAGACACATGCCGAAGTCCTAGAGGACTCATAGAGGGTCAAAATTCAAATTGGTCAGAATGCTGCCAAACTAGCAATAGACCGATGTGCTCATCGCCCTGATTCCAATGGTGTGAACAACAGTCAAATCCGAGTTCGTATGAGGGAGAGAGAGCTAGTCAAAGTTGCGGTCAAAGTTGGGTTGTGGGCTAGGTTTAAATGTCCTACAAATTCACCAAGTCCAAGACATGGAATCTAGCTCCCAAGAGTGGGCGAAATTGTTGCCTCTTTAATTTGTCTAATATCCCTTATATTAGACAAAATAAAGAAAAAATATTTATTGTTATAAAAATAAAAAAAATATTAAATTAGGTGGTGGGCCATGACTCCTGCCACCTCCATCGGACCATATGAAAAAGAATATATTAAAAAAAAAAACCAAAATTTGATTAAAAAAGGGGCCGACAGGGCATGACCCCTGCCGACCCCAACCCACATAACTTTAACACATATATTTTAGCGGACGGTGGGCAGGCCACCTCTGATGGACCCAACCCACACCCGTGATACTAATTTTAATATATATATATAGAGGTTGATGGGTATCAAACCCGTGCCCTCCACGTGGGCCAGCCCCATTTAACGCCAATGCTCAAAACAAAACAACAAACAAAACTCTGCCATTTTTAAATACAACAGTTACAACATAACCACATCATCTCATAACTGAGTCTTCAATGTTCTATGTATTAAAATGGGAGGGGCAGATTTGATCCCCTGACCCATCCTCAACCACTGTTTATTTTTAACTAGCGTGCCAATGACCATTTCATGAATACTTAACGGAGAATGAATGGAGAACAAACAGAGAATCAACAGAATGTGGAGCACCATACAGTAGCCCCAGGTAGAACCATGAGTCGGAACCATGTGTTACAGACTCCGAGATAAGAATCTTTTGATGTTGTGAGGAATCCTTGAGATTCCATGGGGAGGTAAAAATTCATTTTATCAGAATGTAATCAAGTTTACAATCAATTTTCTCACATTTCCATAGGGAACACAATGGTGAGGTTGGATTTTCCTTTTGAGAAAGGGATTTCTAGATTCCCAGTGGAGGAGAATCTTCGAGAATTTTGTGGAATCTTCCAGAATCCTTCGAGGCTGAAATTTGCCAGATCCAGAATGCAACCAAGTTTATACTCATTCTTCTCAGAATTTTGCAAGGATCTCATTGGTGAGATCCGTTTTCTGATTTGAGTTGCAAATTTTGAGTCAACTCGAAGGATGGAATCTTTGGAGAATCACGAGGGAATCTAAAAGATTCCTACAGGCTCACATTTTGTCGTTGACAGAATTCGACGAATGGATAGTCGATTTTACACTCCTTGACGATACAAATTCAGTGGTGCAATCAGTTTTTGTAGCTACAACTTCTATTTTTTTGCCATTTTCTAAATTGTAGTGATAGTGTTAGATTTCAAAGTCTGCATAGCTAATTCTATGCCATTCATCTCCACAATTTCAATGGTGCATTCAGATCCAGCAGTTGAGGATTCTATTCATCAGCCAACATCAGAGTTGAGGTATATGGAGTGTTTTTGTCATGCACTTCTTTGATCATTTTCCATGATATGTACGATTTTTCTTCGATTACTACTTGATGTACGATGCGAAATCTTTGTATCTGTTTCGTGTGAGATGTATTCATCATGGACTATATGTATGTTTTGATTGAGATCCCTTTGTTGCCACGATGGAGGGATACTCATTGTCACCATGGGTGTTTTGGTTGATATCCCTTTGATGCCATGATGCCAGGATACTCATTGTCACCATGTGTCAGATTATGCCATGTTGATAGGAGGTTTGTTATGAGTGACAGTTCCTGTAGCGGAATATCTCGTGCAGAGACTTTGCCACTCATGTAGAGGGCACATATCCTTATATGATAGAAAATAAAGTCCATGTACATATTCACCATTTCCAACACTAAATGAAGTGACCAACACCATCTTGACACCTCTCTAAGAGACGTAGTCCACACTGGACGAACTTCGTTATCAACTTCTTGTGTTTTATGTTGCTAATTCTTGTCATGTTCCCTCTTCTTTACATCAAGCATATGTGTTCATTTATGATTTTTTAATGTAATTCTAACTACATCACGGAAGCAAAAGATCTTGGTTAAATCTGAAATTTGAGTAAACTTGGATCAGCCTTCAAGCTATTAGGTTTTGAGTGAAGGTACTAGTTCTGATACAAATTTTTGGAAATACTTAGGGGGGGGTGAATGGGTATTTAATTTCAATTGTTACTTTTACCAGTTAGATCACTTATATTTAGAACAAAAATGAACAATAGAAATAAATGCTTTTATTAATATAATTTTTACAATGAATCAAATACAATATACGTAGGGCTCCAACCCTAGAAGAAGACACCCAGGCTCCAACCTGGGATGTGCCAAGCACCTAGTTAGATTTTATTGAGGCTTCGACCACTAGGGCTTCAACCCTATATTATCCAACGCACCAACTCCAAGGACACTGATCCTATAGCTTCGCTTTATCAAGATATGTTTGGTTTCAAGGATCCTAAAGTCTTCTTCACATAGTTGATTTTACACCCCTCGACTACGAGACATATAGAGGGATGGATAGAAAGAGATAGATAGGGAGATAGAGGGAGGGAGTAGGGATTGAGAGAGACAGAGAGAGAGAGAGAGAGAGAGAGAGAGAGAGAGAGAGAGAGAGAGAGGGAAGAATGTTGCGTGGGAGACAAGGGGGAGGATGATGTGGCATAGTGATAGGGGGAGAGAGAAGGAGAGGAAGGGAGGGAGAGGCAGTGGCTAGAGAGAGAGGAAGAGGAGGGAAGGAGAGAGATAGTAGAGGAAGGGAGGAGGAAGGGTGCGAAGGAGAGAGATAGAGAGAGTGTGGAAAAGAGGGAGGGAGGGAGAGAGAGAGTGATAGAAAGAGGGAGAGGGAGGGAGAGAGAGAGAGGAAGAGAGGGTAGGATATAGAGAGAGAATAGTGGAAGAAAGGTAGAAGGGTAGGAGGGAGAGCGATATAGAGAGTGTGGAAAAGAGGGAGGGATGGGGAGAGAGAGGGAGAGGGAGGGAGAGTGGAAGAGAGGGTGGGAAAGGGAAGGAGGGCTTCAGGAATAAAGGAGGAGAGGGAGGGAGAGATGGAGGAAGAGGAAGGGATGGGGAGAGGAAAAAAGAGGGAGAGAGAGGGAGGGAAAAGGAATGAGAGAGAGAGAGAGAGAGAGAGAGAGAGAGAGAGAGAGAGAGAGAGATGTTAAGTGGGGAGAGAGAGAGATAGAGTTAAGTGGAGAGAGAGAGAGAGAGAGAGAGAGAGAGAGAGAGAGAGAGAGAGAGAGAGGGAGGGAAAGGGAGAGGAAGAGGGAAAGTGTAAGGGAGGGAAAGGTGTGTGGGCAAAGTAAAGGTAGAGGGAGAGGGGAAGAGAGAGGGAGGGTGAGAGTGACGAGGGGAGAGAGAAAGTGAGTATAAGGATGGGGGGAGAGAGAGATAGAGAGTAGGAGGAAAAGAGAGGTAAGGATAGGGATAGGGAGCTAAAGGTGGGGGAGAGAGATAGAGAGTAGGAGGAAAAGAGAGGTAAGGATAGGGATAGGGAGCTAAAGGTGGGGGAGAGAGTGTGTGTGTGTGTGAGAGAGAGACAGAGAGAGAAGGAGGGCATGTGTGAGAGAGAGAGAGGGTAAGGGGTGATGAGAGGGAGAGAGAGAGGGAGGGAGGGTGCATGAGAGAGAGAGAGAGGGTAAGGGGCGCTGAGAGCCATAGAAAGAGGGAGGGAGAGGGATGACAGCTCGAGGGGAGAGAGAGAAAAGAGGAGAGGGAGATAGATAAATAGAGAGAGGGAGGGAGATAGGGAGAGGGAGATAGGGGGAGAGAGAGAGGGAGGGATATAGGGAGGACGAGAGAGGGAGGGAGGGAAACAATGATGTAGAGAGAGAGAGAGAGAGAGACAGGGGTAGAAAGAGAGGGGAGATATGAAGGGTTTGAGGGAGAGCAGAAGGGAGGGAGGGAGAGAATATTGGGGAGAGAGAGAGGGAGCATGATGGCGAAGAGAAAGAAAGGGAGCATGAGAGAGAGAGGGAGGGGAGAGAGAGATGAGGGAAGAGAATGATAGTGTGTGAGACAAAGTTGGACATGGAGAAGTTTGAGAGAGGGAGAGGTAGAGAGAGAGAGGGAGTGATTGGAAAGTAGGGAGGGCCTGAGAGAGAGGGAGAGAGAGATATGGGGAAAATACAAACAGTTTGAGAGATCAGGCATGGGAGTTATAGAGAGAGAGTAATAAGTGGAGACTGAGTGAAAGAGTGTGGAGAGAAAGATACCGAGAACATGTAGAAGAGAGGGGGGAGAGATTGATGGAAGGATTGAGGGAACAATATAGAGTGAGGGAGGGAGGAGAGAGGGGTAGAGGCGGGGGGATAAAGAGAGAAGGAGAGAGAGCAGATGGGGAGATAAATTGAAGGGAAAGGATCATGAGATAGAGATGAGTTGGGAGAGACTGGGGAGAGAAGGTGAGTGAGAGATCATGCAAGAGAGGGGGAGGAAGGAAGAGATAGAGAGAGAGATGGATGGAAAAAGCATATTTGCAACAATCCATAATAAGAATCAAAACAATTACTTCATATGCATCTCATGTTACTAGAAGTAGAAAAAATAAAACCTAAACAAATTATCATTATTTTAAATATTATTATTATTTATAAAAATAATTAATATATAAGTTAAACATACATACATTTAAAAAAGCATGGACTAAGATTCTAGATGATTGAGATTTACCTCCAATTTACATTGGAGAATCTCAATCTATAAATAAGGTTTGTTACAATCCCATTGGACAATGCCATGCCTTATCAATACAACATGTCCCAAAAATCACAACTCACTTCATATGACATTTTTTTAATTAATCAATTTAATTAAAATGGTTAAGAGAGCATGGCTAGTTTTGAGATAAATCTCAACCATTGACTTTTGTATACTACAATCGACAGTCTAGAATATTCCATGGAAGTTAAGTCTCTACTATTGATCTTACTAACAAAAACAAATAATACATAATATTTAAATGATGTGTAAAAATAAAAGTCAAAAGCCATGTGGAGGACAATTTTAAAAGGAAACAGATGATCAAGAATTTACTTGAGAGTTGGGAGTGCCCATCAAATTTACACCATAGTAATTGATGCATTCAAAAACATGTTTTAAAGAACAAAAACATACCAAAAATTATTTCCTCAAATTCAAACCAAAAACTCCAAACAGAAAATAATTAAACAACGCTGAAAAAGATACAAAAATAAAATAAAATACATTAATAAAAATATATTAATAAAATATAATATATAGAAGAAAATATATTAATAAAATATAACATATAGATAAAAATGTATTAATAGAATATATTAATCAAAGTATATTACACTGGAAATTCTAATGATCATGAAAATTTTGTAAATTGCACTCAGTAAGTCCATGGAATAAGATTTTAATATTACGATTTGTTTATAAATATTACATTCTGAAAAAAGAAGTTAATATAAAAAAAATTACAGAAAAAATATATTAAAAATTTACCACTCATTTATTTTTTTCATATAAAATAATTATATGTTAAATGATAAATTAAAAAGTTGAAATAAAATAAAATAAATATTTTCAATAATAAATTTGTATATATTATAAATGTTATAATTGTTAATGGAAAAATAAACTAAGAAAAATTATAATGCTGAATAAAAAAGTGATATATCTCTTCACTTCAGTTAACTTGGTTTTAAAATATTAATATATTTTTTTAAATAAAAATTAACCAAATAAATTATTTTTGTAAAATAAAAATTAACAAAATAGATGCTGAAAAAGAAAATATGATGTCAAATAAATAACTAACTGATATATCATAATTTGAAAAGAAATATTCTTGGAATAAAAGGTGACAAATAATTAATGGTTATTAAAATGAAATTTAAACATCAATTTAACAAATTATAGCAAAAAAAAAATGTTATTTATTTGAACAAAGAAACTAGGAATTAGAGTAATATAAACATTATTCCTTAGCAGGAATGTAAATGTAATCGTAATGGATAGTCGATTTTACACCCCTTGACCACACAAATTCGATGGTGTAGTTAGTTTTTGCAACCGAGCCTTCTATTTTTTGGCCATTTTCCAGATTGGAGTGACGGTGTAATATTTCAGAGTGTGGATAGTTGATTCTATGCTATTCGACTCCATGATTTCAATGGTGCATTCAGATCTAGCAGTTAAGCATTCTATTCATTAGCCAATATCAAAGTTGAGGTATATGGAGTGTTGTTGTCATGTACTTCTTTGATCATTTGTTGTGAGATGTACAACATTGTTTTGATTCCAGCTTGATGTATGATGCAGAATCTTTATATCTATTTTATGTGAGTTGTATTCATCATGGATTGTATGTATGTTTTGATTGAGACCCCTTTGTTGCCATGATGGTGGGATATTCATTGTCACCATGGGTGTTTTAGTTGAGATCCATTTGATGCCATGATGGCAGGATACTCATTGTCACCATGTGTTAGATTATGTCGTGCTGATAGGAGGTCTGTTGTGAGGGATAGTTCCTGTAGTGAAACATTTCAAGGAGAGACTTTTCCACTCATGTATAGGGCACATATCCTTGTATGATAGAAAATAGAGTCCATGTACATCTTCAACATTTCTAGCACTGAATGAAGCAGCCAACACCATCTTGACACTGGGCCCGGAGACATAGTCCACACTAGACGAACTCCGTTATCAATGTCTTGTGTTTTATGTTGCTCATTCTTTTCATGTTCCCTCTTCTTTACAACATGAATATATGTTCCTTTATGCTCTTTTAATGCAATTATAACTGCATCATGGAAGCAAAAGGTCTTGGTTAAATCTGGAAGTTGAGTCAACTCAGATCAATTTTTGTATCAGAGCAGTGTTCGCATGGATGTGAATTGTGAGCATGAACAATGGAACGTGCAAGGATGGAGGATGACAAAGCGATGTACGAGACCATGCTCAGAGTACAATTAAGAAGTAGAAGGAAGAAGAAGAATTTGGAGTTAATAGCCAAGGCATAACTCAACCATTGGAGGTTGTGCAGAGACCTCAATTGCAAGCTTGGGATAAACCGAAGGAGAATTCTCAAAGGTTTTAGATGCTTCTGAGACATCATTGAAATCGTCGAGGAAAGAGAATGATGGGAACACATCGCCATCATCCCATGGCCGTGTCCATTGCAGGGAAATAGTTGAGGCAAGCTCTTATCGCCATAATGACACCATAGACAACAAGGAAAGGTATAACCAGTCTCGATATTCGAATGTTAATTTTGATTGCAATCATGTTGTTAATGATGGTCATAAATCAAGGCATCAAAAAACATGTACCTTTTGTGGTTTACATAACCATATATTTTCTAAATGTTGGAAAATAATAACAGCACAAAAAAGGATGAGGTGTGCAATGCCCTCTCAACATCAAGAAAAGAAGAAGGTAAAGTAGATATGGAGGAACAAGAACTATTGCAGTCATTACGACAGAGGTTGCCACCAATGAGCCACATGTTGGAGGCTCCATGAAGAGCAGCGCCTTAAGGAAAAAGCATTCGTGCATGAACCAGGGGAAGCAATTATTTGAAAATCAAAACCATGACAAGGGGATGGCCCATTCACATCGATAAGTGAAAAATGACTTCTAGATATGGTAGCTTGTCATGCTCATGCTTTTGTAAATCATTTGTTGCATTTTAAACTGTAAAAGTGATGATGTGTTTTCCATCACTTGTTGTAGCAACAATGATGTCTAGCCTTATTTTGTGATGCATTTTTAAATGTGAAAGTGATGTTGTGTTTCCATCACTTGTTAAAGAAAAAATAGTGTTTGGTATTATTTTTGTAGATCATGTGTGGTAGTGATGATGTGTTTTCCAACACTTGTTGAAGCAACAATGATATTTTGGCCTTGTTATTGATAGCTAGGGTATTGTTTCCATTTTGATGTAAACTTGACCACCAAGTATGTGTTATAAACTCATGGCAAGTATGGGATGCTTAAGTCATTAGTTGTTCATGTAAATTAAGCATGTAATTTGCAAAATCGTACGAGAGGTTTGTAGAGCGTGGAAGTGTCGGCTCGTCACTTATGGCTCTGAAGGGCAAAGGTGAAGGAGAAGGAAGGGTGACTTATCAAACACTTGTAAGTGCAGACAAGGTACAAAGAAGTTGCAGGTTATTTTCATTCTTTTGTAGGACAAAAAGCTTCTCATTGGGTAGGATTAATCCAGGTGTCTCTAGACACATGTAGAAGTCCTAGAGGACTCAAAAACGGTCAAACTTCAAAGTGGTTAGAATGCTCCCAAACTAGCACCAGACCAAAGTGCTCATCTCCTTGATTCCAATGGTGCAAATGACACTCAAATTTGAGCTTGTATGAGGGAGAAAGATCCATTCAAAGTTGCAGTGAAAGGTGGGCTGGGGACGAGGTTTAAATGTCCTACAAATTGACTGAGTCCCGAAAATGGAATCTAGCTCCTGAGAGTGGGCGAAATTGTTGCTCTTTAAGTTGTCTAATATCCCTTATATTAGACAAAATAAAAAAAAATTATTATTATAAAAAAAATATATGTATTAAATTAATTGGCGGGCCATGACCCCTTCCACCTCCACCAGACCATATGAAAAAATGTATATTGAAAAAAAAAACAAATTTTAATTTAAAGAAGGGCTGACAGGCCATGACCCCTGTCAACCCCAACCTGCATAGCGTTAACACATAAGTTTTAATGGGTTGTGTGCGGGCCACCTCTGGTGGACCCGACCCATGCCCCACCATACCACTTTTGATACATATACAGAGGTCGGCGGGTATCAAACCCACATTGGCCACGTGGGCCAACCCGCCACCATTCGACGACCCCATTTAATGATAATGCTCAAAACAAAACAACAAACAAAATTCCACCATATTTAAATGGTGCCATTTTTAAATAACAATGATTACAATGTAACCATGCCATCTCAGAACAAAGTCTTCAACGTTCTCTGTATTAAAATGCGAGGGGTGGATTTGATCACCGACCCCTCCTCAACCATTGTTTATTTTAAACGAGCATGCCAACGAACATTTCAGGAATACCTCTGCCCAAAAAAACAATTAAAAAGACCTGACTTTCATTTGCATGGGGAGAACAGAGAATGAATGGAGAACCGACAACATGTGGAGCATCGCACAGTAGCCCAAGGTGGAACCAGGAGCCTGAACCATGTGCCATGGATTTTGAGACAAGAATATATCTATGCTGTGAGGAATCCTTGAGATTCCATGGGGAGGTAAAAGTTCATTTTATCAGAATGTAATCAAGTTTACAGTCAATTTACTCAAATCTTTGGAGGGAATGCAATGATGATGTTGGATTCACCTTTTGAGCAGTGGGTTTGTAGACTCCCAGTGGAGGAAATTTTTGAGAATCTTGAAGGAATCTTCTAGATTCCTTGGAGGCCAATGACGAGATCAATTTCTGATTTGAGTTCTAAATCTCCAAGAAACTTGGAGGAGGGAATCTTTGGAGAATCGCGAAGGAATCTAAAAGATTCTGATAGGGCCAGATTTTTTTGGTGACATAATTTGACGAATGGATAGTCAATTTTACACCCCTCGATGACAGAAATTTAGTGGTGCAGTCATTTTTTGCAACTGAGCCTTCTATTTTTTTCCATTTTCCAGATTGGAGTGACTGTGTTAGATTTCAGAGTGTGGATAATTGATTCTATGGCATTCGACTCCACGATTTTGATGGTGCATTCAGATCCAGTAGCTGAGAATTCTATTCATAATCCAGAATTAGAGTTGAGGTATATTGAGTGTTGTTGACACGTACTTCTTTGATCATTTGTTGTGAGATGTATGATGTTGTTTCGATTCCTGCTTGTTGTATGATGCGAAATCTTTGTATCTATTTCATGTGAGATGTATTCATCACGAATTTTATTATGTTTTGATTGAGATCCCTTTATTGCCATGATTCCAGGACACTCATTGTCACCATGGAGGTTTTGGTTGAGATCCCTTTGATGCCATGATCGCATGATACTCATTGTCACCATGTGTCAGATTATGTCATGCTAATAGGAGGTCTATTGTGAGTGATAGTTCCTGTAGCGGAATGTCTCATGGAGATACTTTGCCACTCATGTAGAGGGCACATATCCTTGTATGACAGAAAATAGAGTCCATGTACATCTTCACCATTTGTAGCAATGAATGAAGTGGCTAATACCATCTTGACACCGGGCCCAGAGACATAGTCCACACTGGATCAACTCTGTTATCAACGTCTTGTGTTTTATGTTGCTGATTCTTGTCATGTTCCCTCTTATTTACAACATGCATATATGTTCCTTTATACTCTTTTAATGCAATTCTAACTATATCATGGAAGTAAAAGATATTTGTTAAATTGAAAGTTGAGTCAAATCAGATCAAGTTTGGTATTAGTGTGGTCTTCGCATGGATGTGAATTGCGAGCGTGAACAATGGAATGTGCAACAATGGAGGATGATAAAGCAATGTACGAGACCACGCTCAACATATCCAACAAGGTGGAAATAATGTATGCATCTCTATACGAAGAGTCAGAGGAAAAGCAACGATTACAGCTCCAGTTGCGAGCCATAGAAGAGGACGTAGAAGAACTAAAGCACATCAGCCAAAGTCTTCAAGTAGAGAACGCTAGTTTGAAGATGCTTCTAAATGAAGAGAAAGAGGATAAATATAGTCTACTACAATAGCTGCAAGCTAAGAACGAGGCCTTGGAAAAGCTGCAGCATGACCCATATGAGGTAAACTGTAATTCTGCAAATTCATGTGTGTTTCCTGATGATGATTTTGTTATTTTCGAAAATCATACCATAGGAATTGGCTCCAAACTGTTGAAGAAAATGGGGTATGAAGGAAAAGGCTTGGGCATTAATGTCCAAGGCATTGCTAATCCCATCAAAGTAGATGAATTACCTAGTTAGGCAGGAATTGGGTATGTCAGAAAGGAAGTTGAGGAATGCACCAAGACAACCAATGAGCCACCAACAACAGATGATGAGAAGCTCTAATTAGTTCTTTCCAAATCGAAAGTGGAGGTAAAAGATGTCAATTTCCCTTCAGTTTCGTCTTCACATAGCATGATTTCTGTTGGAAATGTGGAGATACCAATTACAAGGATAGACATGAGGCTCCTTATCAGGATGAGGTACAAGGAAGAAGAAGAACCTGGTGTTAATAGCCAAGGCATAACTCTGTTGACATTATGGCTAAAGTGTTGTCCTTGATGGCAACCCATTCAGGTGATAGACCACAGTACTTCAAGTTAGCAGCAGAGATTGATGATCAGCTATCAAATATTGAAGAAAATAAGGGGTACGCAGGTACACCTTACATAAGGTGCGTACACGTAGGTCGGAGTTATATAGAGTGCGTACATACCCGCAGGTCAGCCGTTCAGGAGGTGCGTACCCCCAGTGCACACATTTCAAGGCAAAGAAATTCACATGTGGGGTTTTCTTATGTTTTACTCTTGGTATTTAGACGACGATATTGGGTTATTATGGTGTCGGCTCGTGGTATTGATCCATGTTTTAAGGAAGAGCTTTCCTATATAAAGCAAAGGAGATCATTTGGCTTGTGTATGTTTTTGGTTGAATATCTTATGAGGGCTAGATCTGAAATATTATGATCTCTTGGGAGTATGTCTAGATCTAAATAAGGCGAATCTACTGATGGATTGAGATCTCTTCGGCACATGTTCAGATCTGTAGATCTGACTGTCTGGGTTATTTCTGAAGTCTTGAAATCATCTATGCCCGAAGGTACGCAGGTACAGTGAAAGAAAAGTGCATACGTACGCATGAACGAAGCGTTTCAGGTGCGTCGGTACGCAGGCACAGAAGGGTTGCAGGTGCGGAGGTACGCAGGCACAGAAGGGTTGAAAGTGCGGAGGTACGCAGGCACAGAAGGGCTGCAGGTGCGTACATACGCAGGCACAGAAGGGTTGCAGGTGCATACATACGCAGGCACAGAAGGGTTGTAGGTGCGGAGGTCCGCAGTCAGTTCAATGGACTCAGAGCGAGGTACGCAGGCGAACAGTTGAGCAGGGTGCGTACTGTAAGAAGGCGAGCAGTTAAGCAGGGTGCGTACTGTAAGCAGGCAAGCAGTTGAGCAGGGTGAGTATTGTAAGCAGGCAAGCAGTTGAGCAGGGTGCTTACGTAAGCAGGCGAGCAGTTGAGCAGGGTGCTTACTTCTCTTAAGATCTTTGTTTATCATTGTTGTGATCTGGGTTTGTTTCTATTATTGTTGATCTGGTTACTACAGTTGACTGGGTGATTTTCTTATACTTTATGATCATTTGATGCTTATGGATCCAGTTTGAAAATTCATGAAAAGTGGTCCTTGTAAGAAAAGAAGTAAGGGGTTGTAGCTCCCTTCCAGGAGAGACTGGAAAACGAGAGAGAGTTGTAGCTCTCTGCAGGTTGCAGCCTGCGTACTGGTAAAGGACTGCACCAGTACAAAACCATTGTAAAAGGAGTTTCTAATTTGAAAGAAGATAGAGACATATTGCAGCAGGTGGTTTTCACCCACATTGGGTTTCCACCTTACATCTTGTGTTCTTTGGTGTGACTATCTGTTTTCTTTATTCATGCTCATTATTTTATGGTACTGACATGCAAAAATAATTCAAAGAACAAATAAGGAAGATTTATTAAAAGAATTAGATAATACTGATTCACCCCCCCTGTCAGTATTATTTCCAACAATTGGTATCGGAGCAGGTCCTTCAGAGAAGCTTGATCTCTTGAAGGTAGATTGTTCATCATGAGCAACTGCGAGAGAGAAGCATCAATCAGGCCACCGGTTTTTGATGGGACAAACTTCAATTATTGGAAGGTAAGAGTTACTGCCTATCTTCAATCTCTTGGTACAGAAGTTTGGGACACTGTAGAGACAGGCTACGCTTTTCCTTCAGCTACTCCTACAGATGCAGCCGAGAAAAAGAAGTATGAAACAAATGCGAAAGCAGTCAGTACTCTTTTAGGATGTATATCTCAATCAGAATTCATGAAGGTAATGCACTATAAATCCGCAAAAGAGATATTGGACAAAATTGTCACGAGCTATGAAGGAGATGAACAGGTAAAGCGTGCTAAACTTCAAACTCTTAGAATTCAGTATGAGACTCTCAAAATGTATAATGATGAAAGTGTGGCTAACTATTTTCTTCGGGTAGATGAGGTTGTTAATTGTATGAAAAATTTGGGTGAAGAAATAAAAGAGGCTATTGTGGTTGAAAAGGTTCTAAGATCATTGTCCCCCAAGTTTGAATCTAAAGTATCTGCAATAGAAGAAAAAGAAAATCTACGGATTCTTACTATGTCTCAGCTACATGGAATTCTAACTTCTTATGAAATGAGAAAGGGAGGTCCATCAGACAGAAGAGAAGCTGCTTTCAAGGCATCAGGCAAAGGAGATTATTATGAAGCAAGCCACGTCCCAGAAGAAGAGGAAGAAGAATCAAATTTTGTCAGAAATCTTCAAAGGGGTTCTGGAAGGTTCAGAGGTAAGTTACCTTTTAAATGCTTTGCTTGTGGAAGAGTAGGTCATTATGCTGCAAAATGTCCTTATAAGGATAAAGGAAAGGAACTTGCTAGATGGAACAAGAAACAGAACGCAAATAAGAAAAGCTACTACACTCATGAAGATAGTGATGGTCTATCAAACAGTGATGAAGATGAATAAGGTAATGAATATAAGTTGTTAATGGCATTTGAAGATGATGATTATATGGATGCTATAGATGTGGATAACCTTTATGATGAAATTACTAGACTCAAGAGATGTATAGAAGAAAAGAACATGATCATTGATACTCTACAATTTCAAATTGATGAAAAGGAAAAACATCTTGAAAAATTAGAAGGTGAAATTGTTGGTCTTAGAAAAGAGATTGAGAAAACAAAAGCTATTAATCTCAAGTTTGTCAAAGGATCTGAAACTTTGGATGAGATTATCAATGTGCAGCGGTCTCCACTAAACAAGACAGGTCTGGGCTATAATGGAGAAACTTCTCAAGCATCCACCTCAAAAAGTTATCTTGATGCAGCAAGAAGAAATGAGCAAAAGCACATTGAAGATCATCAGGTAAAGCAGGGACGAATTACAAACAGAAACTATCAGGGGCAATCCATCTTAAGGGTGAACAAAAGCTACAACCAGCCACAGGTAAAATCTTCTCAATTTGGTTCAAGAATAGATGACAATAGAAATTACAATCAATTGGCTGGTAGATTCGATAACCGCAGAAGTTTCTTCAATGGAAAATGCTTTTCTTGCCATAACTTTGGTCACAAAGCAGCTCAATGTGTTGCATATAAAACGATCATGACTAGGGAAGCTCAAAAACAAAGAAGTATGATCGGGATTACAAAAAGGACCTATAACAACTTTTCGGTTCTTGAAAATTAAGTTGAATGTTCTATTTGCAATAACTTTGGTCATGAAGACTCTGAATGCAGGAGCAGGTTTCAGCAGAAAAAGGAACAAGCCTCAAGCACCAAAACATGGAGAATAAAGGAACCACAAACAGAAAGATGTGGGATAGCATTTTATGCAGAGGGACAGGAAAACCTATGGTACATTGACAGTGGATGTTCGAAGCATATGATAGGTGATAAAGAAAAACTTGAGTCATTTTCTGCTCTAGAAAAAGGAAAGAAAGTCTCTTTTGGAAATGATACTCCTGCGACTATAAAAGGAAAAGGCATTGCTCAGTTAAAAGAAAAGGTCAAGGCTGTAAATGTTTTGTATGTTGATGGATTGAAGCATAATCTTCTAAGTGTCAGCTAGATGTGTGATCAAAGAACAGAGGTTATATTCAGATCAAATGGATGTCTTGTTCGTGATCTTGATACAGGTAAAACAGTGATCAAAGGAAAAAGAACTCCAAATAATCTGTACATATTTGAAGAAGGACAACAACAATGTTATCTTAGCAAGGATGATGAGCACTGGTTATGGCATCGGAGGTTGGGACATCTAAGCTTTTCACAAATAAGGAAAGCATGCAAATATCAGGCAGTTCGCGATCTTCCAGATATCAAATTTCCTGACAACACCATATGCAAATCATGTCAGTTTGGAAAACAAACCAGAACTAACTTTCCAGAGAAAGAAGGATTAGCTAGCATGCCTCTTGAGCTAGTACATACAGATACATGCGGTCCTTTCAGGAAAAGAACACCTCGAGGAGAAGAATACTTGATATTATTCATTGACGATTTCTCCAGGTTTGTCTGGTTAGGACTTATGAAGCACAAAGATGAAGCATTCGAAAAATTCAAATCCTTCAAAGCCTTGGTTGAAAATGAATCAGGTCACAAAATTAAGTGCCTCAGATCCGATAGAGGTGGGGAATTTACTTCAAATGAATTTTTCGATTTCTGTGAAGAACATGGGATAAGAAGAGAATTCTCTACAGCAAGAACTCCTCAGCAAAATGGAGTTGTGGAAAGAATGAACAGAACAGTCCAACAAATGGCTCGTGCTATGCTTGATGAGTCAGGAACTCCCGCAACTTTCTGGGGTGAATCTGCACATGCTGCGGTTGTTATTCTCAACAAAACAAATGTCCGAGTGAACAGCACTCAAACTCCTCATGAGCTCTGGAGTGGTAGGACTCCTTCAGTAAAGCACTTCAAAATCTTTGGGAGCAAATGCTATATCAAGAATACTGATGAGCAGCTTGGCAAACTTGAACCTAGAGCAGATGAAGGCATTCTTCTTGGTTACTCTCCACATAGCAAAGCATACAAATGCTACAATAAAAGACTTGGCAGAATTGTTGACAGCATTGATGTAGTGGTTGATGAGAAGGGATACATTCCTAGGCAAGTACATCATGAAGACATCGAAGAAGATGAAGGCTACCCCCAACGACAGAATGATGAAGAAGAAGAACCTCAAGAAGAAAATCAAGAAGAACCAGAGGAGGAAACAAGAATAGAAGAAAATACTCCATCCAGATATGTCCAGAAGAATCATCCAGAATCTCAGATTATGGGGTAGAAAGAAGCAGGTGTACAAACAAGAAGAACAGTTGCAGAAGCTTCAAGCTATTTGGCATTACTCTCCTCTACTGAACCACAAAATGTGAAAGAGGCATGCAAAGATGAATGTTGGGTGAAGGCAATGGATGAAGAACTTGAGCAGATCGAAAAGAACAACACTTGGGAGCTGGTTCCTAGACCAAAGGATAAGAATGTTATCGGAACAAAATGGGTCTTCAAAAATAAATTGAATGAAAATGGGGAAGTAATTAGAAACAAAGCCAAACTTGTTTGTAAAGGGTATGCGCAGCAAGAAGGAATAGACTTTGAAGAAACCTTTGCTCCTGTTGCAAGACTTGAGGCCATCCGAATGTTCCTTGCTCTCTCAAGTTTTCAAAACTTCAAAGTATTTCAAATGGACGTGAAATCAGCCTTTCTGAATGGAGACTTGGAAGAAGAAGTATACATTGAACAGCCAGATGGGTTCATTCTTGGAAATGATCCAAATCTTGTATGCAGATTGAAAAAGGCTCTCTATGGTCTCAAACAAGCTCCAAGGGCTTGGTACTACCGTTTGGACAAATATCTTCATCAACAAGGCTTTTCAAAAGGATCAGCAGATAGCAATCTTTATATAAAAGTTGAAAATGACAAATTGCTAATACTTGTTGTGTATGTAGATGACATTATTTTTGGCAGCAATGAAGAAGCTATGAGTGAAAGCTTTGCCTTAGTCATGCAGAAAGAATTTGAAATGTCCTTGCTAGGAGAACTGACATACTTCCTTGGTTTGCAAATCCAACAAAAAGAAGGAGCAATCTTTTTATCTCAAACCAAGTATCTCAAACAGATTTTGAAGAAATATGGCATGGAAGATGCAAAACCAGTATGTACACCCATGGTCACAGGATGTAGCCTCAGTGCAAATGATGAATCTGCAGCAGTACATCAACCAACCTACAGATCTATGATTGGAAGTTTACTTTATTTGACAGGTACCCGACCGGACATCATGCATGCAGTTGGAATAGTTGGGAGATTTCAGGCAAATCCGAAGGAGACTCATCTTCAGGCAGTGAAGAGAATTTTCAAATATCTTCAAGGGACTCAAAATTATGGCTTATGGTATCCTAGAGATACAGATCTTACACTTCATGCTTATACAGATGCAGATTGGGCCGGAAGCGTGGATGACAGGAAAAGCACAAGTGGTGGTGCGTTCTTTATGGGTTCCAGACTGGTATCTTGGTTCAGCAAGAAACAGAGTTCGATTGCCTTGTCTACAGCTGAAGCGGAATATGTTGCTGCTGCATCTTGTTTCACCCAACTCCTTTGGATGATGCAGACTTTGCAGGATTTTCAAATCACTTGTACACCACCTATCCCCATCTTATGTGATAACACAAGTGCAATCAGCATCTCAAAGAATCCTGTTATGCATTCAAAAACCAAGCGCATACCAATCAAGTATCATTTTCTCCGGGAACAAGTGCTTGAACAGAAGGTCAAGTTGGAGTATGTTCCTTCTAAGGAACAAGTTGTTGATATTCTCACCAAACCATTGCCCAGGGACACTTTTGAATACCTCAGGCAAAAGCTGGGGGTTGTTGATGCATCATCTTATTGCTGAACCTCTTCTGATTGATGGTACAGGTTCAGGGGGAGCATATAATGCATTGTTGGCATTATGGAGGATGTGCAGAAGGAGATCTTGGAAGTAGCTGCAATATGTCTCTATCTCTTTCATGGTGGATTATGGTTCTTCGTTGCAGATCTGGTTCATATTCAGGAGGAGCATGTTCTTATGGGGAGCATAACCCTTTGCCCTTGATGTCAAAGGGGGAGAATGAAGCTGAAGTTTTGAGGTTGCCATCAAGTCCAAAGGGGGAGATTGTTGACATTATGGCTAAAGTGTTGTCCTTGATGGCAACCCATTCAGGTGATAGATCACAGTACTTCAAGTCAGCAGCAGAGATTGATGATCAGCTATCAAATATTGAAGAAAATAAGGGGTACGCAGGTACACCTTACATAAGGTGCGTACACGCAGGTCGGAGTTATATAGAGTGCGTATATACCCGCAGGTCAACCGTTCAGGAGGTGCGTACCCCCAGTGCACACATTTCAAGGCAAAGAAATTCACATGTGGGGTTTTCTTATGTTTTACTCTTGGTATTTAGCCGACGGTATTGGGTTATTATGGTGTCGGCTCGTGGTATTGATCCATGTTTTAAGGAAGAGCTTTCCTATATAAAGCAAAGGAGATCATTTGGCTTGTGTATGTTTTTGGTTGAATATCTTATGAGGGCTAGATCTGAAATATTATGATCTCTTGGGAGTATGTCTAGATCTAAATAAGGCGAATCTACTGATGGATTGAGATCTCTTCGGCACATGTTCAGATCTGTAGATCTGACTGTCTGGGTTATTTCTGAAGTCTTGAAATCATCTATGCCCGAAGGTACGCAGGCACAGTGAAAGAAAAGTGCGTACGTACGCAGGAACGAAGCATTTCAGGTGCGCCGGAACGCAGGCACAGAAGGGTTGCAGGTGCGGAGGTACGCAGGCACAGAAGGGTTGAAAGTGCAGAGGTACGCAGGCACAGAAGGGCTGCAGGTGCGTACATACGCAGGCACAGAAGGGTTGCAGGTGCGTACATACGCAGGCACAGAAGGGTTGCAGGTGCGGAGGTCCGCAGGCAGTTCAATGGACTCAGAGCGAGGTACGCAGGCGAACAGTTGAGCAGGGTGCGTATTGTAAGCAGGCGAGCAGTTAAGCAGGGTGCGTACTGTAAGTAGGCAAGAAGTTGAGCAGGGTGAGTACTGTAAGCAGGCAAGCAATTGAGTAGGGTGCTTACGTAAGCAGGCGAGCAGTTGAGCAGGGTGCTTACTTCTCTTAAGATCTTTGTTTATCATTGCTGTGTTCTGGGTTTGTTTCTATTATTGTTGATCTGGTTACTACAGTTGACTGGGTGATTTTCTTATACTTTATGATCATTTGATGCTTATGGATCCAGTTTGAAAATTCATGAAAAGTTGTCCTTGTAAGAAAAGAAGTAGGGGGTTGTAGCTCCCTTCCAGGAGAGACTGGAAAACGAGAGAGAGTTGTAGCTCTCTGCAGGTTGCAGCCTGCGTACTGGTAAAGGACTGCACCAGTACAAAACCATTGTAAAAGGAGTTTCTAATTTGAAAGAAGATAGAGACATATTGCAGCAGGTGGTTGGGTTTCCACCTTACATCTTGTGTTCTTTGGTGTGACTATCTGTTTTCTTTATTCATGCTCATTATTTTATGGTACTGACATGCAAAAATAATTCAAAGAACAAATAAGGAAAATTTATTAAAAGAATTAGATAATACTGATTCACCCCCCCTCTCAGTATTATTTCCAACAAACTCAACCGTTGGAGGTTGTGCAGAGACCTCTATTTGCAGGCTTGGGATACACTAAATAAGAATGCTCAAAGGTGTCAAATGCTTCCGAGACATCGTTGAAATCGTCAAAGAAAGAGAGTGGTGGGAACACATCACCACCATCCCATGGCAACGTTCGTTGCAGGGAAAGAGTTAAGGCAAGCTCTCATCGCCATAATGACACCAGAGACAACAAGGAAAGGTATAACAAGTCTCAATATTCAAATGTTCATTTTTATTACAATCACGTTGTTAATGATGGAAATAAATCAAGGCATCGAGAAACATGTACCTTTTGTTAAGGAATTTAGACTTCTGTGATCCATAACATTGTATATAAAATCTTCGGCAAAATCACATAACCAATCTTTTGTCGACGCGTTTTGAACCAACCAGTGTGGTTCATCGTCAGGACAAGTTGAAGAACCAATCCGGCTTAGCTTGTTTAAATAGAGTATGCAGAGACTCCAACGGCTATATCGCCAACAGCTAATTTTGACCTAATGACCTTAGTCAAACCCTTAATATTTAATTATTATTATTCTTAGAAAATAGCTAAATCAGGTAAATAATAAATAAATTCATTTGTTAATTTAAGTAAATGTATGTGTATATCTAAAAATAAATAATAATCAAGTAACTTATATATTAAAAGAATTCATTTGTTAACCAAATGTATTTGTTTAATAATAAATAATATATAAAATCCATATTTATTATCTTAAATTAATAATTCATATTTATTATATAATCTATATTTATTATTATTCCCATATTATAAATACAAACACATAGTATTACACTCTTACTATTCCTAGAATTTAGTTACAATAGTTAATTATATATCTAATTTATTAATTATCTAAAGCTAATGGTCCATTGGTAAACTATATCATCTCTATGTACCTTTTGTGGTTTGCATGACCATATATTTTCTAAGTGGTGGAAAAGAATAACAACAAAAAAAAGGATGAGGCATGAAAGACCAGCTAAACAACAGGCAAAGAAGAAGGTAAAGCATTTCTGGAGGAAGAAGGCCTATTGCAGTCATTGCGATAGACATGGCCATCAAAGAGTCACATGTTGGATGCTCCATCCATAGCAGTGCCTCGAGGACAAAGAAGTCATGCATGAATGAGGGGAAATAACTATTTGACAGGCAAAACCACCATAGGGGGATGACCCATTCAAGTTGATAAGCGAAAAATGGTTTCCAGATATGGTAGCTTGTCATTGTCATGCTTTTGTAAATCATTTGTTGCATTTTATACTGTAAAAGTGATGATGTGTTGTCCATCACTTGTTGTAGCAACAATGATGTCTAGTCTTATTTTGTGATGTATTTTTAAATGTGAAAGTGATGTTGTGTTTCATCACTTGTTAAGGCAACAATAGTGTTTGGCTTTATTTTTGTAAATCATGTGTGGCAGTGATTATGTGTTTTCCATCACTTGTTGGTGCAACAATGATATTTGGCCTTTTTATTGATAATTGTGGTATTGTTTCCATTTTGATGTAAACTTGACTGCCGAGTATGTGTTATAAACTCATGGCAAATATGGGATGCATATGTCAATAGTTGGTCACATAAATTAAGCATGTAATTTGTAGAATTGTACTACATGTTTGCAGAGGGTGCAGGTCATTGCTTATTCCTTCGAAAGAGAAAGGTGAAGGAGAAGGAAGGGTGGCTTATCAAACACTTGTAAGTGCAAACAAGGTACAAAGAAGTTGTAGATTATTTTCATTCTTTTGGAGGAGAAAAAGCTTCTCAGTGGGGAGGATTGATCTAGGTGGCTCCAGACACATGTAAATGTCCCAGAGGACTTAGAAAGGGTAAAAATTCACAGTGGTAAGAATGCTCCCAATCCAACACTAGGCCAAAGTGCTCGTTCCCCTTATTCCAATGGTGCAAACGACACTCAAATCCGAGCTCATATGAGGGAGAAATAGCTAGTCAAGGTTGCGCTCAAATTTGGGCTATGGGTGAGGTCTAAATGCCCTACAAACCGACCGAGCCCTAGACATGGAATCTAGCTCCCGAGAGTGGGTGAAATTGTTGCCTCTTTAATTTTCTAATATCCCTTATATTGAACAAAATAAAAAAGAAAAACTTATTATTATAAAAATAAAAAAATATTAAATTAGGTGGCAAGTTATGACCCCCGCCACCTCCATCGAACCATATGAAAAAACATATATTAAAAAAAAAAACAAATTTTAATTTAAAAAAATCTGAGAGGCCATGACCGCCACTGGTCCCAACCTGCATAGCGTTAACACATATATTTTAACGGGCAGTGGGCGGGCCACCTCCAGTGGACACGGCCTATGCCCCACCATACCACTTTTAATATATATACGGAGGTCGGTGGGTATCAAGCCCATGCCGGCCATGTGGGTCGGCCCGTCACCAGGTGGCGGCCCCATTTAATGCGAATGATCAAAACAGAACAACAGACAAAACTCCCCCATATTTAAACCATCCCATTTTTAAATAAGAATAGTTACAACATAACTAAGCCATCTCAGAATAGAGTATTCAACATTCTATCTGTTAAAATGGGAGGGTGGATTTCATCTGCTGACCCCTCCTCAACCACTTTTTATTTTTAACCAGTGCGCCAATGACCATTTTATGAATACCTCTGCCCAAAAAACATTTAAGACCTGACTTTCATTTGCATGGGGAGAATAGGGAACAAACAAAGAATGGATGAAATGTGGAGCACTGCACAGTAGCTTAAGGCGGAACCAGGAGCCAGAACCATGTGGCATGGATTTCAAGATAGGTATCTTTTGATGCATTAAAGAATCCTTGAAATTCCATGCGGAGGTAAAAATTCATTTTATTAGAATGTAATCAAGTTTACAGTCAATTTTCTCTGATTTTTGTAGGGAACATAATGGCGAGGTTAGATTCACCTTTTGACAAGCAGATTTGTAGATTCCCATTCGAAGATAATCTTCAAGAATCTTGAGGGAATCTTCCAGATTTATTGGAGGCTGAAATTCACCAGATCCAGAATGCAGCCAACTTTATACTCATTCTTCTCAGAATTTCACATGGATCTCAATGGTGAGATCAGTTTTCTGATTTGAGTTGCAAATCTCCAGTCAACCCAGAGGAGGGAATCTTTGGAGAATCATGAGGGAATCTAAAATATTCCTAGAGGCTTAGATTTTGCCGGTGACAGAAGTCAACGAATGGATAGTCAATTTTACACCCCTCGAAGACATAAATTTATTGGTGTAGTCAGTTTTTGTAGCTGAGCCTTCTATTTTTTGGCCATTTTCTAGGTTGGAGTGACGGTGTCAGACTTCAAAGTGTGGACAGTAGATTCTATGCCATTCAAATCCACAATTTCGATGGTGCATTCAGATCCAGCAGCTAAACATTCTATTCATCAGCCAGAATCATAGTTGAGGTATATGGAGTCTTGTTGTCATGTACTTATTTGATCATTTGTTGTGAGAAGTACGTTGTTGTTTCGATTCCTGCTTGATGTCCGATGCAAAATCTTTGTGTCTATTTCATGTGAGATGTATTCATCATGGACTGTATGTATGTTTTGATTGAGATCCCTTTATTTACATGATGGCAGGATACTCATTGTCACCATGGTTGTTCTGGTTGAGATCCCTTTAATTCCATGATGGTGGGATACTCATTGTCACGATGTGTCAGATTATGTCATGCTGATAGAAGGTCTGTTGTGAGTGATAGTTCCTGTAGTGAAACGTCTCATGGAATCCACTCATGTAGAGGGCACATATCCTTGTATAATAGAAAATAGATTCCATGTACATCTTCACCATTTCCAGTACTGAATGAAGTGACCGACACCATCTTGACACCGGGCCTAGAGATGTAGTCCACACTAGATGAACTCCATTATCAATGTCTTGTGTTTTATGTTGTTGATTCTTGTCATGTTCCCTTTTCTTTACAACATGCATATTTGTTCCTTTATGTTATTTTAATGCAATACTAACTACATCACGGAAGCAAAAGGTCTTTGTTAAATCTGGAAGTTGAGTCAACTCGGATCAAGTTTGGTATCAGAGCAGTCTTCACGTGGATGTGAATTGCGAGCATGAACAATGGAACGTGAAACAATGGGGGATGACAAAGTGATGTATTAGACCATTGTTAGAGTATCTGAAAAGGTGGAAATAATGTATGCAGCTCTACAATAAGAAACAAAGGAAAAACAACGATTGCAGCTTTAGTTTTGAGCCACAGAAGAGGCCCTAGAAGAACTCAGGTACATCAGGCGGAGTCTTCAAGTAGAGAACACTAGTTTGAATATGCTTCTAAATGAAGAGAAAGAGGAAAAACAGAGTTTTTTACAACAACTGCAAGCTAAGGACGAGGCCTTGGAAAAGCAATAGCATGACCCATGTGAGGTAAAAGGTAATTCTTCGAATTCATGTGTGTTTCCTGATGATGATTTTGCTGTTTTTTAAAATCATACCATAAGAACTAGCTCCAAACTATTGAAGAAAATGGGGTATGAAGGAAAAGGCTTGGTAATAATGGCCAAGGCATTTCCAATCCCATGAAAGTAGAGGAATTACCCCGTCAAGTAGGAATTTGGTATGTCGGAAAGGAAGTTAGGGAATGCACCAAGACAACCAGCGAACCACGAAAAATAGATGATGAGAAGCTCTAATCAGTTCTTTCCAAATTGAAAGTGGAGCTAAAAGATGTAGATTTCCCTTCAGTTTCATCTTCACATAGTATGATTTCTGTTGGAAATGTGGAGATACCAATTATTGGGACAAACGTGAGGCTCCTTATCAAGATGAGGTAGAAGAAAGAAGAAGAACTTGGTGTTAATAGCCAAGGCATAACTCAACCATTGGAGGTTTTGCAAAGACCTCGATTTGTAGGCATGGGATACACCGAATGAGAATGCTTGAAGGTGTCAAATTCTTCCAAGACATTGTTGAAATTGTCAAGGAAGGAGAATGATGGGAACACGTCGCCACCATCCCATGGCAATGTCCATTGCAGGGAAATAGTTAAGGCAAGCTCTAATCACCATAATGACACCAAAAAAAACAAGGAAAGGCATAACGAGTCTCGATATTCAAATGTTCATTTTGATTACAATCATGTTGTTAATGATGGACATAAATCAAGGCATCAAGAAACATGTACCTTTTGTGGTTTACATAACCATATACTTGCTAGGTGTTGAAAAGAATAACAACACAAAAAAGGATGAGATTTGAAAGACCCTGTAAACAACAGGCAAAGAAGAAGGTAAAGCACTTTTGGAGGAAGAAGGCCTATTGCAGTCATAGTGATAGATGTGGCTGTCAAAGAGCCACATGTTGGAGGCTCCATCCAAGGCAACGCCTCAAGGACAAAGCATGCATGCATGAACAAAGGGAAACAATTATTCGACAAGAAAAACCACCACAGGTGGATGACCCATTCACATCGATAAGTGAAAAATGGTTTCTAGATATGGTAGCTTGTCATGGTCGTGCTTTTGTAAATCATTTGTTGCATTTTCAACTGTAAAATTGATGATGTATGTTCCATCACTTGTTGTAGCAACAATGATGTCTAGACTTATTTTGTGATGCTTTTTTAAATGTTAAAGTGATGTTGTGTTTCCATCACTTGTTAAATCAACAATAGTGTTTGGCCTTATTTTTTTAAATCATGTGTGGTAGTGATGATGTGTTTTCCATCACTTGTTGATGCATAATGATATTTTGTCCTTGTTATTGATAGCTCGGGTATTGTTTCCATTTTGATGTAAACTTAACCAACGAGTATGTATTATAAACTCGTGGCAAGTATGGGATGCTTAAGTCATTAGTTGGTGATGTAAATTAAGCATGTAATTTGTAGAATTATACTACAAGTTCACATAGGGTGCAGGTGTTAGCTCATTGCTTATGGCTCTAAAGGACAAAGGTGAAGGAGAAGCAAGGATAACTTGTCAAACACTTGTAAGTGTAGACACGGTACAAAGAAGTTCCAAATTATTTTTATGCTTTTGGAGGACCAAAAGATCCTCAGTGGGGAGGATTGATCCATGTGGCTCTAGACACATGCCGAAGTCCTAGAGGACTCAGAAAGGGTCAAAATTCAAAGTGGTCAGAATGCTGCCAAACCAGCACCAGACCGAAGTGCTTGCATCCCTGATTCCAATGGTGTAAACAACACTCAAATCCAAGCTCGCATGAGAGAGAAAGAGCTAGTCAAAGTTGCAGTCAAAGTTGGCATGTGGGCTAGGTTTAAATTTCCTACAAATTGACCAAGTCCTGGAAATGGAATCTAGCTCCCAAGAGTGGGAAAAATTGCTGCCTCTTTAATTTGTCTAATATCCATTATATTAGACAAAATAAAAAAAATAAATTATTATTATAAAAATAAAAAAATATTAAATTAGGTGGTGGGCCATGACCTCCGCCACCTCCATCGGACCATATGAAAAAACATACATTAAAAACAAAAACAAAATTTTAATTAAAAAAAGGCGTGACAGTCAACACGCATAGCGTTAGCACATATATTTTAACGAGCGGTGGGTGGGCCACCTCCGGTCGACCTAACCCACACCCACCATACTAATTTTTATATATATGGAGATTGATGGGTATCGAACCTGTGCCAGCCACATGGGCCGGCCCCATTCAACGACAATCCTCAAAACAAAACAACAAACAAAACTCTGCCATATTTAAACTGTGCCATTTTTAAATAACAACAGCTACAACATAATCATGCCATCCCAAAACAAAGTCTTTAATGTTCTCCATATTAAAATGGGAGGGGCGGATTTGATCCCTTGACCCCTCCTCAACCACTGTTTATTTTTAACTAGCGTGCCAATGACCATTTCATGAATACTTCCGCCCAAAAAACATTTAAAAAGACTTGACTTTCATTTGCACGGGGAGAACGGAGAATGAATGGAGAACGAAAAGATGATCGATGGAATGTGGAGCACATTAAAGTAGTCGAAGGTGGAACCAAGAGCCGGAACCATGTGGCATGGATTCCAAGACAAGAATCTTTCGATGTTGTGAGGAATCCTTGAGATTCCATGAGGAGGTAAAAATTCATTTTATCAGAATGTAATCAAGTTTACAGTCAATTTTCTCAAATTTTCGTAGGCAATGCAATGGCAAGGTTGGATTCTCCTTTTGAGAACTAGATTTGCAAATTCCTAATGGAGCAGAATCTTTGAGAATTTTGAGGGAATCTTCTAGAATCCTTGGAGGCTGAAATTCACCAAATCCATAATTTAACCAACTTTATTCTCATTCTTCTTAGAATTTCGTAAGGATCTCAATGCCAAGATCAGTTTTCTGATTTGAGTTTCAAATCTCCAGTCAACCCAAAGGACGGAATCTTTAGAGAATCACGAGGGAATCTAAAAGATTCCTACAGGCCCAGATTTTGTTGTTAATAGAATTCGATGAATGGATAGTCAAATTTACACCCCTCGATGAGACAAATTCAGTGGTTCTATCATTTTTTATAGTTGCACCTTCTATTTTTTGGCTGTTCTCTAGATTGGAGTGACAGTATTAGATTTCAGAGTGTGGACAGTCGATTCTATGCCATTTGACTCCACGATTTCAATGGTGCATTCAGATCCAATAGCTAGGCATTCTATTCATCCGCCAACATCAGAGTTGAGGTATATGGAGTTTTATTGTCATGCACTTATTTGATCATTTGTTGTTATACATACGATGTTGTTTCGATTCCTGCTTGATGTATGATGCAAATTCTTTGTATCTATTTAATGTGAGATGTATTCATCGTGGATTTTATGTATGTTTTGATTGAGATCCCTTTGTTGCTATGATGGCGGGATACTCATTGTCACCATGGGTGTTTTGGTTGAGATCCCTTTGGTGCCATGATGACAGGATGCTCATTGTCACCATGTGTCAGATTATGTCATGCTGATAGGAGGTCTGTTGTGTGTGATAGTTCCTGTAGCAGAACGTCTCGTGGAGATACTTTGCAACTCATGTAGAGGGAACATATCATTGTATGATAGAAAATAGAGTCCATGCACATCTTCACCATTTCTACCACTGAATGAAGTGGCTAACACCATCTTGAGACTGGGCTCAGAGACGTAATCAACACTGGACGAACTCCGTTATCAATGTCTTGTGTTTTATGTTGCTAATTCTTATCAAGTTCCCTCTTCTTTACATCATGCATATATGTTCCTTTATGATTTTTTAATGCAATTCTAACTACAACATAGAAGACAAAGATCTTGGTTAAATCTGGAAGTTGAGTAAACTTAGATCAACCTTCAAGCTATTAGGCTTTAAGTAAAGGTACTGGCTCTGATACCAATTTTTGGAGATACTGAGAGGGGGGGTGAATCAGTATTTATTTTCAATTGTTACTTTTACCAGTTAGATCACTTATATTTAGAACAAAAAATGAACAATATAAATAAATGATTTTATTAATATAATTTTTACAATGGATCAAATATAATATAGTTAGGGCTCCAACCCTAGAAGAAGACACCTAGGCTCCAACCTGGGATGTACCAAGCACCTACATGGACTTTAGTGAGGCTCCGACCTCTAGGGCTTCAACCCTATCTTATCCAAGGCACCAACCTTGAGTTTAGGAGCACCAACTCTAAGGACATTGATCCTATAGCTTTGCTTTGTCAAGATATGTTTAGTTTCATGGCTCCTAAAGTCTTATACACCCAACCCTGTCAATATTCAGTTATCCATTAAGTTAGTCTCCACGCCATGTCATCAATGAAAACCTTGTCATACATAAAGTGTCACGACTATTCTTCATAATACCCAATCAATCTCTTCAAGTTACCTCATCATGACATCAAAACTACATTATGATCTTCAATACAACACTTCATTGTGTCTTCAATGAACTACAGCAAGTTCTGCACAAACTCTAATCATAGCTCCGCACCTTCTTCAAATATGGTCCAAGGTTAGTCCCAAATATTACTTCAAGTTACCTCCAAAATCTGCATTATAGTTCGCACCATGACTTCTACAAATGCCCCAATATTTCAACACAATATTATCTCAAGACTACTAGACCACTACTGCACCAAGCCTTCAGCACTAGATTGTGAAAATTCTTCTTTACAAATGTCCTTGCACCATGCTATACTAGACCACTATTCAAACTATTCCAATACTTCTACACAAGGATTTATACACCATACTATGCCATCTATTCTGCACCACACTTCTTCATTAATTTTTCACCAATGTTCTTGCACTAAGACTTCAACGCTGCACCAAGATTTTAGTACTACACCAATACTTCTACACCACAGCTTCACCAATGTCCTTACTGCACCAAAACTTCAACAATAATATTCTGGCACCATGCTGAACCAATTCACTAATTCGAATTTTGATATGTTGCTATAGGACTGAGACTATGGTTCAAATGTTCATACAAAAATGAAGTCTGAGGTGAGGTATTCACACTCTTCCGAGCTCCAAAACTATGCCCAATGCTGAATGTAGTTGAGCCACTAAAACTGCACCTTAATGCGAGTTATTTCATATCACAATCAAGGATCTCACACCATAGTCAAATAACCAAGCTTCTACAGTGTGGGTTATTACACCAGTTATTATTCTGCACCACAATGATGGTCCGAAAAATACTTACAGGCAGATATACCAAAACCTTGATGATCGAAGTGATGTATGCCAACCAAATCCCAAATCACTGTGTGAGGTTATAGCACTGAGCCCTAAAACCGAGCCTCCAACATGACGAATCACATGTCTGAGCCCTCCCATGTCACTATCCACAAATTCGAGCCTTCCACTGTAACTATCCACAGGTGTGAGCTTCAATGAGCTTCCAATAGTTCTGTCCAAGCTTAAAACTAAGCCTTCAATCCACCACAGGACAACCACAGGTCTAAGCATCTTCAGGCTTCTCTACAACATTATTTTGAACTAGAGGGTTTATTGTCTAACTGTCCTTCTTCAACGTTTAAACTCCAGAAGAAGACTTGTCACAAATCTGAGCTATAGTCAAGTGTCACTGCTAGTCCGAGCCTCTACAACTAATTTGAGAACTCCATAGTAGACTATCCCTTAGGTCTGAGGTTTTGATCTAGTCCATATGTTCTCTTGTCATAGATATGATCAGGTCCGAGCTCGAGGCCTTCACATCAATATTTCAGTGAGTCTCCAACACTGATCACCAATCCAAGTTCACAGGTAAGGTTCTGAGGTTTTCACTTCTGCAAGTTTGAGGTCTTCAAGATAACCCAATCAAAAATTTAACCTAAACTCTCCTCCTCAAGCTTCTTAGTTCACGAGTTGTGAACTGCTCTTGTTTTTTTGTATCTTCTTTGAAATCTTGACCGAAAATTATAGTGAAAGAATGAAGTCGGAGGCCTAATATATAGGGATTCTGTCATGCTAAATTAATAGGCATGTCTCTATAGGTAGGCCGACATGAGGACTCTAGCACAGGTCGGATCCATGTCCAGAATTAATAACTTAACTTCAAAAGTTCATTTCTCCCGAACCTCTTGGAGTTTCGGGCTAAGTAATAGCTCGTTGGAAATGAAATATTATGCTCTTTAAGATGGTAAAGGTCTCATGGTGATATTATGATTCTAACTAGGTAAAAAGTAATTTTTAATGTGACTGGTCCTTTATGAGTGTAGAAATAAAGTGTAGGGCTTCTTCATGGTGATTCCTTTTTTAGTAATCTTGTCCTTGTCATGTCCTTATCTTCATAGGGTCATCATTATTATGTCCTTTCCTTCTTCAATGTATGTTCATCATCATTCTTGCCTTCTTCATCACATTGTCTCCAGCATTATTGGAGGTTTGTCATCATGTGGTGTCATCATGTCCTTGATTGCCTTCTTCATCACCTTGTTTCCTTCAACATATTGGAGGTTTTTCATCAAGTGGTGTCACCATGAAGATCATTGGAGGTAGGGCATGTCATCATGATTATGTTCCACATAAGTCATTATGTAGTCTTTCATCATAGACATGTCCTCAAGAAGCATCACTCACACTTCATCAACTTGAACAAGAGTTGTATTCATATTCTTGCATCTTCAATAATATTTTCTATCCAATTGTTGCTATATCAGCGATTAACTATTGACATCAATGACAACCTAGATTAATAGTATGACCTGGTTCACATGAATATAGATGGTGTGGTCTCTAGACTCGATGTTATAATGTGTTGAGTCACATGTATATGTGCATGTGTTATACATGTGTAAATGTGTATACGTTGTACCATGTCATATGCATGCTTGTGCTATGTGTACGTGGAATCATGTTTTGTGTACATTGCACTGTGCCACAAATGTATGTGTATATGTTGTGTAAAGGTTTAGGATGAACAAGAATGGGAATGTCTGGGCGTATTTTTAGGATGGGCAGATATGGGACTGTCTCAACCTATGAGGTGTGGAATAAACTTATTTCCTATCTATAGGAGTCTATCTGGTGTTGTAAGTTCCATATTCACGGGGCAGAAAAAATTTGTCTTATACATATATCCCATGTGTCTACCATTGCTGGATCATTGAAGAGAAGGCACTGGGTGCTTGTTAGGATAGGAAATTTACCCCGTGTGTGTACGAGAAAAGAGAAAGCAATTAAAGTCAAGGTAAGTACCAATACTTTATTAATCTCTGAATTTTAAATCATGAACGTGCTTTAGTACTTTTACATGTGATAGTTTAGGTTTTGAGCTAACCTGATGTGATATTTTAAATTATGATGATTTGGTTAATGAACTAGCCTGGTTTTGCTGTGATACGAATTATGGCAAAATTTCAAGATTCATTGAAAGAATAAACTACTAATAGGGTACGATTTAAAATTATTTCATTTTCTTATGATGAGTCTCATGAGATTTGTCTGTCTATGATGGAGCACTAGGCATGATATTACTTAGTTTAGATTAACAAAGCTAACCACAAGGCAGAATAACAACAATGTACAAAAGCCAAAGATTTAAGGAAGAGGGCCATTGTGGGACACTAGCACCAATGGTGCCAACTAATTTACATAAGCATGTTATGACCGATATGGTAGTATTCAAGTATGGATGTGCCTTTGTTTCCAGACCCTTCTAATGTGAGGAAACCTTTCTAAGGAATGGGTCACTTGAGGGACTAATAAGTATAGAATGGGATACCTAAACTTGGAAGGTGGGTAAATGCACAAAAGGGGAGTGATCGGATTGCCTAAGGGACTAGGAATCATAGAAGGGAAGGCCATGAATTGAATTTGTCTTCAATGGTCACAAGCATAACTGATTGGAATGAAAAGCACAGTGGGGATGTGCCTAGAAATAATGAGCCAATAAATGTTTGCTAAAGGAACAAGGAGCACAAGGATAGTAATGATAGACATTGGAGGCAAGAAACACTCCAGAGAGAGGGAAGATTCCAAATTGGATTGAATAAATCAAGCACCAAAATACTACAAAAAGGGACATTAGTAGATGGCTAAATTTATAAAGTAATGGTACCGAGAACTCGGTGAGCCACTATGCATATAAATTCAATTGTAAAAGTTGAAATGAGATGTATATATAAAGTTGCATATTAGCTGTATTTTTTATTTTAAGCAATTATTTTTATTTTGTATATGATAATTAAACACCAAGGATGGTGTTCCCCCAAGGGGAAGGGGTTTGTGATAGCCGCAATCAGTTTTCACCTTTGAAGAGGTTGTAAATATTTTGAAAGGAAAATATAGGCACATGGGCTAAGCCAAACTTGACAATTGATTCGAGGGCTGAGGAGGATATGCCACTCAAGACAAATGGCAAGCAAGGGGGAAAAATGTTAAGTGGTATTGGGAAGATTGACTTGCAAGACTTGGATGACATATGCCAAAAAACCAACTAGTGATGAAAAAGCCAATCACCACATAAATATGGAAACAAAGGATAGAAGGTACATTTTTTATTGGTCCAAATAATTTAGACAAGATTGGACACTAACTACCAATAGGTAGAGTTTGAACATCTTATGAAAAAAGACAAAGAGCCAAATGTAAATGAGGGAGAGTGGAAGAGCACGAAGATTCCGATCACACATCCATCAGACCTTATCTATACGTTCTAATTCAAATACTGGCCCCTATATCCTCCTTAAGGCAACACTCATAGGCAAAGAAGTGGTTCAAACACTGTTAAGAATATTCTTACATTTAGGGTCGCGTGGGCAGTGCATAAAATGGAGATTGAAGAGATCTCTGCAAGCAAAGAAGGGATCGATATTGTTGTGTAGCATTTTTGGGATCCCTTGTCCAATTTGTAGAATCGTTTTGGTCACTGGAGCAGTCCTCTCAAGCCATGAAATCTGGCTCAGGGGTTACAACCGCACAAGAGTTCTGATTGCAACTCATCTATGTTTGGGAGGTGAGTTACTACCCCCGACTTAGTTGCCTATATATATTTGAGGTAAGTGTTTCTCTCATGATAATTATATAGTGTTTCTCTCACTATTAATTCATATTTACCATCAATTTCTAATATAGTCGTTGGTATTATAAAACCATAGATGAAACTAATAAGAAAAATATTTTGTGGAGAACACTTTTCAATTTTGATATTGCTGAGAAAAATAAGGTTAAAAAAAACCATTCTATGATGGTTTTCCCATTTGAGTTTCCAACATAGATATTTGTTTTATGGTTGATTCCCTATGATTGTGTTTTGCTATGTAATTGCTACATTTTTTGGGTTCTTTGTTTGCATGATTAGTTATCATTAAATTAATTAATTCCCACAACACCCATTACTGTGATTCAATTTTTATATGCTTGCTTCAGTTCACCAATGGCATCTCTCATGTTTGTTAATTCTGTTGATCACTGAATCAAAAAAATGACAACAATCCTAATTCCAAATCCATTTTGGATTGCCTTGATGTGTAGTAATTACAATGTTTCATTTACTTATTGGTGATTCTTTCTATTTAGACCTAGACTACAACCTTTTACGTCAGGGCATAGAATCATTTGTGTTTTCAACTAAGCATTGAATGGTTCATGGCTTAATCATGTATGTGAGAGGATTGTGTAGTGGTGTCGTCAACCACTTTGACTAGTACAAACCCATGGGCTTTCACATCTACCAACAACACCAAATAAAAAAGCTTGGTGGAGGAATTGGGCTATAGTTACAATAGTTAGTTATATTGTATCTTCTTTGTAGAGAAAAAGGTATGCCTCCTACAACCATCTCTTAGTTCTATTTTAGCTAGATATTACCATCCCACAGTGAAGTAATTCATTTGCAAGACTTTGAGAGTGATTAGTTGTTGTTGGAGTGATATATAAAAGGTATAGTATGCTATTTTGCTGGTATAACAAAGTGTTGTTGATTATTTTTTGAGCTTGGTTGTATTGAGCACAAAGCTATAGGGAAAGAGTGCAAATGAATTTTCTACTCGACATGATCTCGATATTACAAACAAACACACCAACTTCAAAACCAATCTAAATATAGCACAAGAAACCTAAACTTAGTTTGTTGAAAATTGCATAAACATTATGATTTATTTTGTAGTAAGCATTCATTTTGATGAGATGAATAGGCCATAGGTCCACCATCTATAGATCAACAAGAGGTATAGTATGTGAATGGAGTCCCTATTTCATTTCCAAGGCATATTGACCCTGCTAACCAAAATGACACACTTGAATATGAGAAAAGGTATAACTTGAAACAATAAAACCTCCTCTTTATTAGAGGAAGGGAGGGTTAAGGATGTCTTAGACAATAAGCTAGTGAACGGTGTGAAACAATCTTTTATATCTCAGGCTCAAGATAAAGTAGCATTGGAAGTATTATATACTGAAAAAAGTCCAACAATGAGTTTAATTAGAGCAATGACCCAATCAAAATTTCATATTTAAATTTATTAATAAACATATAATAATTAAATAATTGAAATAAACTTTTATATATATATATATATATATATATATATATATATATATATATATATATATATATATATATATATATATATAGATTAAGTTTAGAAGATGCATAAATAATTCTCACTTCTTCACTTTGAATCAATCTCGAGTGGAAGCCAAAACTAAGGAACATATACGGTTTGTAAGAAGGAAAAGGGTGAAGGCCAAAAATGTAGTGCAAATTGATGTTGGGTGCAAAGTTGCACAATCACCAATGATATTGAAATTTGTGTATGGTATCTTTATGCCGATCAATTGTTATTCCTTAGTTGAAATTTATTTGGACTAATAAATTCTGAGAATATTTCATAATGTAAATAAAAGAGGTTTCGATTAATAAATTTTGAGAATATTTAATGATGTAAATAAAATAATTTAATTGTTTGACCTTTCTTATAGGGATTTCACTTGTGATAGTTTCTTATGATTGAGAGCATCACGTCACTGATGAAAATTAAGTTTTATGGGTCCATGGGTCCTAGGTCCATGACTCTGATACCAAGTGTGGGGACACTCCCTCTAATGCCAATTTTTTTTAATAATCGGAGTAGAAGTGAGGTTACTAGGTGTAGGGATAAATTGCTATTTAAGTTACAATACTATAATAATATGTACATAAACATTCTAATGAGCTCTAGAGTCATTTGTTAGCCATGACCATTATAAAATTTCATCAATATTGAAAACACATAAATTTGAGGTACATACATCAATAGTCATATTATGAAATTCAATCATCATGGCATTCAAATTACATTTCAGTAATTATAAATACATCATTAATCATATAACACATATATTAATAAACAATGTACTGTTCACCAGGTAGTGGAGTTTCAGTTCTTGGATTCACTGATGTTTGTGCTCCCTTGTCGTCATCCACGTACATGTATGGATGTTGATGTTTTATGACCAAATGTTAATGACTCATTGGTTTACCTCCTAGCCTAATCCTTGGGTACTCTTCTTCCTTGTCGACCCCCAAGATGCAATGGGGATATAAGATAGTGGAGAAGTTATAGCTAGTGGAGGAGAGAAATCTTTGCTCAAGAGTCCCCCTCTCAAAAGAAATCCTCCACTATACCAAACTGATTATAATCATAGTAATTGTCAATATATATACATAAATTGACAAAGAAGGTTTAATAATAGAGTATATCGGATTAATAAAGTGATACCATACTTGGCATATAAAACATGTATTGGAAATGGAGAAAGTCTGTTTGATAATCTAAGAAACTCATTCTTAGATTTGATTTCATTTTATTTTAGTAACACATGGAACAAAAGAGGGACAAAAAAAATTGAAATGCAGTAAGAGGTGAGTTAACATGACATGAGAGGTGCATGCATACATAAAGCAAGGATTTGCATTAATTTGTTGAGGTTTTGACCAACAATAAATGATGTAAATTTCTTGATTCCTTGCATTGGCATCGATGTTTATTTCCATTTATTGTATGTTTTTTTGAATGTGGAAGGCAGGTCAAAAATGGGATTTCAAATAACTCCTAACATACTAGGGTAGACGACACTAAAAAAATATGAATTTTAAAAAGCTATGAAATTTTAAAAGAAAAGATAGAGTAGAGAAGAGAAGATTTAAAATTTAAAAATGTTGAGCTAAATATTTAACAGAGAGAATATGAAATTAAAAGTAGCTTAAAATGCAATACATACCATTACTGAGAAAAACATGCATTAAGGAACAAAATGACATCTAACAAAGTATCAAATCAAATTTAAGAGTGAGTTTGAAAGGTTTCCTCACCATTTTCAGTGCATGCTGTGTTATATAAGCCGAACTTGGTGTCATTTTATCGACCACAACTCCTTGATTATTAATCCTCCTCTCTCATTTTGTGTGTACTGCAAAATTAAATGTCTCTCACCTTCTCCCTTATCCTTCAACATACATGTCCTACCTCCATGGATTCAGCTCGGGGTTGATTTAGGAGTAAAAATGACATATGTTGAATGCATCTCCACATGGATTTTATTTCTAGCAATATTCTTAGTGTAGTAATTCATCTCTTTCATTACAACCTTTTTAGGCATAAAATGCTTTACTAGGGTTTACTGTATTTATTTTAGTTTACAATGCCTTACCTAGGTTTATTATATTTAGTTTAATGTACATCACTTTACTAGGGTTTTTTAGTTTAGTGTATAATGTCTTTCTCATGTTTGCTAAAGTTTATTGTTAAAAGTCTCCATGGTGTTGTTAATCGCCGCCCTTCCTACAATTTCCTACTCACATGGAGCTCTCTATCTTCATTCTCTATTCACAGTTCTTGCAATATGTATGTTTACAATATGTGTAGGGCTTAATGTTTAGCCTTTTATGATTCCTAATTTAATGCTGCTACTACAAACCATAGTTTATGTGGATAATTCTTGCAATAAGTTATGTCCATTTCAATGTTTGGTATACATTTAACCTTTCATGGTTGGTTTGATAGGTCTCACACTTTTTTATTAATTTTGTTTCAGTAGTGGCTAGTCATCGACTAGGCCCAATTTCAATTAAGTAATCTTTTAAAATATGAGGAGATGCATCTATTTGACATAACTTTTGTTGCATTTATCATTATTTTATCTCTTTTTTATTAAATTGTGCTTATGTTGTTCTGGTTACATTATTTATTTTTTGCATAGAGTCTCAACTTTGTTTTTGAATCTTTATTTTCAAATAATTATTGGTTATTATGATTTTTTCTTCAGTGTTACCTGTTATTTTTGGAATATGTTTTTCTTTTTTAGAACTATAATTTAACCGTTATTCTAATTTAATATGTATTTTTCTTTATTAATTACACTAGCCTAGATTCATCTCAATTTTGAATCTACCAAGCCTTTAAATTCATCTTAACTTTGGATCTACCAAGCACCGAGAGGGATCAAATATCTTGAGGTACAAATGTCTTTTAGATGTGTCTAAGCTGGATTAATTATTAGTTTTTATTAAAGATATTATGATAAAGGAATTTCATAAATTTTTCTTTCAAATATGTATATTTTATATTAAAAGATGGTTTAAATAAATTTTATTGATTTAAAATGTGAAACATATTCTCATATATATTTGTGTAGTATTGAATTTAAAGTTGTAATTTAACATTTTAAAGCATTTTTTGAGTATATTCTTCAACTAATTTTACTTATATCAAAATTATCACAATTAAATTAATGTCTAATGACATAAAATTAAATAAAATTTTGTAAGTATGAGTCTAAGAAAATTGATAATAAGTATATTAATTTTCAAACTCTAAAAATTAGAGTTTCACGTGAAAAATACTATTCTCAAGAAGCTCCACAACATGGGTAGACGATAATAGGTGGAGTATTTAAAAAATGAAGTTTAAAAAATACAACATCGTTAAAATAAATTTTTTCATTTTTTAAATGCTAAAATATAGAAAATTTATGACAAATAATTGTAATTAATAAAATATTGTAAAATTAAAATTATTTTATAAGAAGGAAACAATTATTAAAAAAAAATGTTTATTATGATAGTGGCACAATTTTATAAAATATTTGAACCTTGAGTTTTAGGCAGAGGCTAAATAGCGTTGTTTGGAAGATTTCATTATACTCATGCATATCTACATATTTTATTTCCTGTTAAAATTGTAAGATTGGGAATGGATGAAGATCATAATTAGTTTAATTCCTAAACACACAAAATTAAACTGAGTGATGATTTCTCCGTGAATTATAATATCCTAAACAATATTATAAGAGAATAACTAAAAGTTTAATTTAAAAAAGTGAACATATTACCCATTGGGGAACATTATCACAAATGTAAGTATCATTATGAGAGAATGGATAAGTAGGATATTAATTTCTAAAATTTGAGAATCAAATTCTTTTGAGAAATGTTTATTTGGAAAAACTCTACAACCTATGAAGATGCTTATTTGGATAAGCTCGACAACATATGAAGGTGGAGATAATGGGAAATGGTGGAAATAGTTTATGGGTTGATGAGACGTTCATTACTAAGAGCTTCCTGCAAATAATCTTTTGAGGCTTATGGTGGCAAATTGAGGTAGCATGATGGTAGTAAATTAAAATTACAAATTGGTAATTCAACCCTCAATTCCATAGGCCTCTTGGTTTTTTTCCCTAGATTGGTAAATAACACTCAAATCCCGAGCCAAATCTTTTTGGTAAGAAAAAAATAAATTTCATTGGAATTTTATGCCTTTAAATAGGCTAATACTATGGGAAAAACCATGGTTAAGAATATTAGGGAAAAGCCAGCCGAAAGTTGTGAAAACCTAAAAAAGTAAATTGACTATTTTATTTCAATTTTGTTTTAATTATTAACTTTAGTTGTTATTTTTTTTAAATGTAATTTGATGTACTAGTAAAGACAAGCCAAACATGATATTACAACATATCCTAACCTAACATAGACTATGATGAGAATTTCAAGTTTGATTGTCTGTGAATAAGGATATAAACACCCTTTAGACTTAAACCTCACGCTTTGAAACAATTGTATTATATAAAAAAATGTGTACATGCAGTACATCATAATTTAAAATTAACAAACCATTTGCATTTTAAAAAAGGCATCCTAATCAAAACAATTTTAGACCGAATCATGCACAAAACTAATTTCAAGAGTAGTAACTTCTAAATATAGCTATAGTGAGAACAATTTAGCTGATGATTTCCTAATCGGGTACTAGTAATTAAACAATTTGGAATGTAACGGTATTAGCAAATGTTTGGAATGCAATGGTATTAGCAGAAAACCTTCGTAATGTTAAACATGCAACGGATATCTATGAGGAAACTCTCAAATGAGCTTAAATTCAAAGCGAAACACATCGCAAGAAACATGATGAAGCTCAACTGTCGTTTACTCACCCAAGTTAAACTCCATCTTCGAACCCTCGAGGGCTCCACACACACCAAAAATTGAAGCGTTAGAAAAGCAAGAAAATAAGTTTTTAAGGATAGCTGCCGGATAAAAGCAAAACCGGTTTGAAACAGAAAGAAAAACAATTTGTAATAATAGCGAGAAAAGAAATTTTTAATAGAGAAAAGAATGAAAAGTTAGAAAAAAAAGAAAAGAAATTTATAGAAAAGCAATAAAAGCAATTTGTGGATTGTCAAACCATTGTTTTCTGTTGTGTTAGAAGCGCTCCACACATCTGAGATTTTATCTACGCTGGTCCCGAGATTGAGGTTGGTCCCGAGATTGAGGAGGAGGGTGCTTTCAAACCACCTCTGCTGGATGAAATTGAGTTGCTGCCATTCTCACATTTATGCTTCTGTCTCGTATTTATGCTTCCAAGAATGTATGCTTCTGTCTCGTGCTTCAAAGTTTTTTTAATTTTTGTTTTCATACCGATCTGTTTCAGGTGTTTCCAAAATAAAATAAACTCAAATCGAGGAGTGAGTTTGAAAGACTGCCTCTCCATTTCTGGTGCATGCTATGTTATGTATCATTTTATCGACCACATCTCTTTCATTATTAATCCTCCTCTCATTCCAAAATGTCTCTCACCTTCTCTCTTCTCCTTCCATTCATTCGTCTCGGGGTTGATTTACAGAGTGCTGCCAATAACCACCCTCCTCTACAGTTTCTCCCAATATGTATATTTACAATCTCTCTAATGCGTAATGTTCAGCCTTTTATGATTCTTACTTTATTGCTGCTACTAATAATCGTTTACGTGGCTAACGCTTGGAATAAGTTATGGTAATCTCAATGCAAAATATATGTTTTGGGATTATTGTAGTTGTTTAACCTTTCATGAATGGCTGGACAGATCTCACACTTTCTTATTAATTTGGTTCCAGTCGCTGTTAGAGTTCCCGATGTTTTAGAGTAAGTAATGTTTTAAAATATGAGACGATGTATTATTTGAAAGATTTTTTGTTACATTCATCATTTGCTTAATTTATTTTTTTACATGCTTAAATTGTTTTGGTTAGATTATTTATTTTTCATATATTCTCAATTTTGTTTTTCCATCTTGATTTTCAAATGAATATCTTTTATATATATATATATATAGATAGATAGATAGATAGATATTTGGTCAAGTAAGAGTTGAGCCTTCAATTAACCGATAAAAGGATTATATATGGTACACGTCTTTACAAGTGTAAAGACCAGCAAAAAACATACCTATTGCTGGTTAACAGACAATAGGGTCAACAAAACCCAAAATCATACATCGCATCACAGAGTTACAAAGACTCAAAGTATATGCACACAGGATTCCCAACTTGTCATATGCGATTTCCCTTTTCCACCATTGATCTCATCTACTAGATCAACAGTTGTCGCAAGATCGCATCACACCATCAAGTGATTTCATCGCTCTCGCATGCGAAATGTGAAAACAACCAGACTTCAAATAAATTGAAACCACGCCGAAGATCTTCTCAGGTCTGCTCACCCACGCTTAATCGCTCAATCACCACCGTCGAACTTACCTTCAATCCGACGGTTAATACTTCCTCCAATCCACAGAGCTACTCAGTGATCCAACTCCGTAGATCAAAACCCATTTGATCCAACGGTCTACAATGACATCGCCTTAGACCACTTACACGACATTTAACATCCTTATGGAGCCGATAAGGATTAAACCACTTTAATCTATAAGCGTTCGGGTCTGTCCGTGAGGTTAATGTTTGATCCCTTCCCGGCTAGATATCTGTTGGATGACGAAGGCCATTAAATCCTATGATCTACGGCCCTTCATCTAGTAAATGAGTTAACCAACTCTTTGACCCCCGTAGTTGACTATGACGTAAGCAATGACTAAGGGATTGACGGTTAGGATTTACTACGGCATTTCAACCAGGGTCAAGGACTGTCGCTTTCTCCTATTCCTGCTAGTCTACTAATCACCATCGATCCACCATGTCGATCCAATGGTCCAGATCGATACTGACCATTCAACATCCACCAATACTTAGATTGAAAATCTGCCTTTCATTTCTAAGTTCCACCTTATGCGACTTAATCCTGGCCACCCATCACGAAAAAATCTCATCCATTGATCATCTAGTTCCAATGGTTACTATGATTCAACACTTTACTTCTTCGCTCTTCTCTTCATTTGAGTTCTTACGGTTAGGAGTTACTATGGCTTAAGGGCTTCCCCTCTCTCCTCCTTTCGCTAGTCTTCCTTCTGCTCATTATTCAAGGTCTGGAAGTGCTCCATATCTTTGGCAGCCTGACATTGACAACCATGACGTAGTTTACTAGAGGGTATAGAATCCCAATTGTGCCAAATATAGCTTTCCTTACATAGCACTCCATTTTCCAAACGATCAGCTAAAATGTTGGGTTTTCTTCACACATGAATGAAGCTGACTCTTCTCAAGGTTTGCAAGTGGGAATGAATACGGTGAAAGACCTACGATAGCCTCCAATGTTTCGACACTTTTCAAGGTGCCGTTCCATTACACATTTTTCTTGGCCGCATTAATGACCAATTCAGAGTCAGCTTCAATGATGGCATTGTGTAAATTTGACTCCACCAGGATTTCCAGGCATTGCTCTAAGGCCATGATATCCGCCATGTCATTGGTGGCAATCCAAAAATGACTGTGAAAGATAACCTTTATGCGCCCATGCTCATTTCTTATGACACTACCAAATCCAGCCATCCCTGGGTTTTCCTTAGAAGCCCCGTCTATATTGATTTTCGAAAAACCATGAGGAGGAGGCCGCTAGATATCTCTACCCGCAGTTGTTTGCTCACACCATTGTCAGTGCATTGTGTAGTATTGAATCTAAAGTGGTAATTTAACATTTTAAAGCATTATTTGAGTATATTCTTCAAACAATTTTAATTGTATAAAAATCATCGCAATTAAATTAATGTCTAAAGACATAAAATTAAATAAAATTTTGATGAGTAATGACCTCTCCTTGAATTATAATATCTTAAACAATATTCAAAGAGAGAACAACTAAAAAATGTCGCCATATTACCCATTTTCCAATGTTATCACAAATGTAAGTATCATTATAAGAGAATTGATACTAAGCATATTAATTTTCAAACTCTAAAAATTAGGGTTTCACATGAAGAATACTTTTCTCAAGAGGCTCCACAACATAAGGGGTAGATGGTAACGATGGTAATAGGTGGAATATTTACAAAATTATATTTAAAAGATACAACATCAATTAAGATAAATTGTTATAATTTTTAAATGTTAAAATATAGAAAATTTATGACAAATAATTGTAATTAATAAAATATTGTAAAATTAAATTATTTTATAATAAGGAAAAAATATTAAAAAAATGTTTATTACAATTGTGGCACCATTTTATAAAATATTTGAGCTTTATTTCCTGTTAAAGTTGTCGGATTGTGAATGGATAGTGATCATAATTAAATTAATTCGTGAACACACAAAATTAAATTGAGTGATGATTTCTCCATGATTTATAATCTCTTAAACAATATTACAAGAGAACATCTCAATGTTTAATTTAAAACAGTGAACATATTACCCATTGTGGAACATTATCACAAATGTAAGTATCATTATGAGAGAACGGATAAGTGGGATATTAATTTCTAAAATTTGAGAAAGAAGTTCTTGTGAAAAATTCCTATTTGGAAAAGCTCTACAACATATGAAGATGCTTATTTGGAGAAGCTCGACAACATATGAATGTGGAGATAATGGGAAATGGTGGAAATAGTTTATGGGTTGATGAGACATTCATTACTAAGAGTTTCTTACAAATAATCTTCTGAGGCTTATGGTGGCAAAATGAGGTAGCATGATGGCGGTAAATTAAAATTACAAATTGCTAATTCAACCCTCAATTTCATAGCCCTCTTGGTTTTTTGTCCCTAGATTGGAAAATAACACTCAAATACCTGGCCAAATCTTTTTGTAAGAAAAAAACAAATTTCATTGCAATTTTATGCCTTTAAAAAGGATAATACTTTGGGAAAAACCATGGTTACAAATATTAGCGAAAAGCCAGCGAAAATTTGTGAAAACCTGAAAGAGTAAATTGACTATTTTATTTCAATTTTGTTTTAATTGTTGACTTCAGTTGTTATTCTTTTTTTTAATGTAATTACAGAGAAACAAAGAAATTTATGCACTAGTAAGGACAAGCGAAACATGATATTACAATATATCTATTGCCGCGAAGAAAATTAATTATGATAAACTTAAATATCGATTTATTATGTGTACGTTACTCTATGTCTTCTTTTTTATAGTTAAAAATCATTAATTAGAGTAAAATAAAAGTATAACTCCCATAATATTGTAAATAAAATGAAAATATACCTACTAAACATATTGTAAGTGTAAGATTCAAAAACAATACCTAATAAATAAATTGTAATGACACAACCCTAACCTCACCTAGAATACGATGACAATTTCAAAGTTTGATTTTTCGTGAACAAGTAAATAAACGTCATTTAAGCTTAAACCTCATGTTGTGAAACAATTGTGTTATATAAAAAAATATGCACACACAGTACGACACAATTTAAAATTAACAAACCATTTTCATTTTAAAAAAGGCATCTAATCAAATCACTTTTGGACCGAATCATGCACAAAACTAACCCCAATTTCAAGAGTAGTAACATCTAAATATAACCATAGTGAGAACAATTTCATTGATGATTTCCTAATTGGGTACTAGCAATGAAACTGTTTGGAATGTAACAGCATTAGCAGAAAACCTTCGTAATGTGAAACGTGCAACAAATGTCTATGAGGAAACTCTCAAATGAGATAAAATTCAAACACGTCAGGGAAAAACATCATCCACAGTGGAAACATGATGAAGTTCAAATGTACTTTTCTCACCCAAGTTAAATGGCTCAACTCCAGCTTCGAACCCTCTAAATGCACAGATGAAGCTCAAATGTACTTTTCTAATGGGGTGTAAACTACACTAAGCCAATAAACCCATCATTTACCATCACTCAAGCATAGACCTGTGGTTATAAACCCACATTCTATCGGAAGTGTTAATTATATGCTTCTGCCTTAAAACACCAGGACAACACATCTTATAGGAATACATGGAAAATATACGAAATCTTACCTTTTTCAATAGCCCTTACACATTTCCCGATATATAACTTTATCGCTATCACAATCAGGCAATAATATGCCTTCCCTTCTTTCTACCGATATGCGATAATACACAAAATACATATAGGAAACATGGAAACCCCACAGTCAACGCCTAAGCTGAACTTCAAATATTATACACCCACATTTAGAACTCCATCGAGTCCACTCTCGGCTTGAACCCTTTCTGCCTTCTTCGATCACCGATCATGCCTCATCGCATATCAACGATATCGCTTAATTGCATATCGGGATTCCACCTGCCTGCTAGCCTTAACTCCTACACTTTATGATTAGCGATTAAATCGCACTGTCGTTCTAGCACTAGATTCAATGGTCTACACTTAATTTCCTGATCATAATTGCTTGCTCCTACGGCCGGGTCCGATAACGCATAAAGTTTCGTCTGATGCGATATATTAGCAATTGCTCATCAGTATTTCTTGAAGCCTGAGGTCTGCCCTTTATAAACCATATTTGTTGATGCGATATCAATTGACTATGTCCTCAGCGATATGATCTTGTTCATTGATCATATCGATCCAACGAATGATGTGCATCACTCTTCACTTCTCGTTCTATTGATGGACATATGCTACACTCTAGTTTCCTCTGCCATACTCTGGTTTTAAACACGATAACGATATAACAATCATTCATTTAATCAATGGATCACCATCAATCCTTCTAGTTATCAATGGTTGATCAACATGCCTACTAATAAGATTTTAGTCATCAACGCATATATACAACATAATTACTTAAAAAGGAAAAATACACAATTCCTCTACCTGCACACTCCTCTCTATGTTCGGCGAATTCCACCTAGATACATATGCTAAACAGAATCACTAATACAAATAGAATTTATAATTTCATAATGAATCACACTATTCCACACGCAGAATCTACTCTCCGTATATTAACATACAAACACATGATTGCATATTGAGGCTCGGCATCCCTCTCTGGCCTGATTCTTCTAATTAGAGCCTCTATTTCCTAAACTGCCCGTAGGCTTATGATTGCATCATGAATCCTCTCAAATCCCCTGCCTCTCTCTTTGTCTCTTCAGAAAAGATAGGAAAATACATATATGTTCTATCTGATATTCTCCTTTCACATATGAAGGAATTCACTATATATTTAGAAATCATATCCTACCCTAACTAATCAATATAACTACTTGGCTTGATCTCCACGCAGGGATGATCACTTTCCACTTATTCTCTAATTTCCTTAGTATTTGCAACAATATAACTACTTACATACTTTGAAATTAATAAAAATTAAATAACCAATTCTTCCTCCAAACTCTCATTAGCCACAACATGTGACCACAACATCGCATTGTTGGCTAGGCCTAGATGCTCCTGCATCAGAGTCCCAAGGATAAAAATAATCATGATCTCGTGATCATGTGCTTTTGATCTGTGTCCTCCTGGATACCATACTTTGTTCGGTAGTCTATCCTTCGCTACTGCTGTTGTTGGTTGTTGTTCTCCAGGTCTCCATATTTTATGCTGCATTGCCCCATTAGTTATGCTCTCACTATCTGCTACTATCTTTTTCATATATATTACTACTTTTTTCTCATCATCACAATTTATACCAGGAATCCACACTTTAATTGTAGTTTACCATTACCTTCACATCTACCATTCTTTCTAGCCCATCTTCCTTTCTTCTTTTGTCCTTTATATATTTTATTGGAATGTTGTTGTATGAGTTCCCACAACTCATCAATTTCTTTGTCCACTTCACTTCTCAGATGATGAATACTATTCCCCTGCAACTGGATGTGTTTTTGCATAAGAACATCATATCCATGTGCCAATACATTTCTAAAACATACAAATTCCTTTCCATTGATCCCTTGCAACAATTCCTGTTCCTTGTTCTAGTTTCTCACTCATGGCTTCATCACTTCTTACTTCAATTCCCAGTATACCTATAATTCCACAAATTTCTTGAAAAATAGGAATTCTTCCTATTTTTTTAGGTGCTTAGAATACCTCTTCTTATAGTAACTTAATTTTTGCACCCTTAAGGATTATGCCATCATATTTGTCTGCTTCTGAAATGTCATTTTCAACCTCTTCTTCATCAATAAATGCTTGTAGTACAATAGTAATCTTGTTACTATTCTCTCTTGAACTCATCTCTAGTTCAACAGTTGCATATTATAGATTCAACATCATTCCATTTTTCTGAGACATTTTGATCTCACCCTTCCTTACTTCGATCTGATCTTCAGAATAAATTCCTTGTTTCGAATTGACTTCACATTGCCTTGTTTCTACACATAAATCTTCACTACAATCAATCAATTCATTAAAAACAAATGCTTTACCCGGTTTCTTCATTATGCCAACATTTCTCACAACTTCATTTCCATATTTTTAATCCATGACAACTTCTTCATTCTTCTTCAGTTTTGGTTATGCAGTCTGACCACTTATTCCTTGGTTTCCTTGCCTCTTCTCCAAAAGACTAAACTCATGCCACAAATCTGTCATCTCATTTGGAATTTCTCCAAGAGCTCTGCACGATCTTCGCTAACTTCATTTTCTGCAACATCTGTCCTTGGTCCTTCTTTACTCTGGCTTTCTTTAAGGTCATTAATATTTAATAACTTTTTAATATCTACAAATTCTTCTATATCAACCTTCAATAGTTATTCTCCTTTGGCTTCAGTCCTCAATAGTTGTCTAATATCTGCATAATTCACTACAACTATGTTTAGCAGCTGCTCCTTCCTCTCCATCAAAATATTATGTGAATATCCTTCTTCTAACTTCTGAAAAATCATATCTTTGCTTTTCCTTTCCCTTTTGACAACCTTAAACAATTTCCTTACTTCAGTGTATCCTACATTTACACACAAAATATTAGTTTCAAAACTATGAGACACCAAGGTATCATCAGATAATTTCATCATCAATCCTTCTGGTTGACTCCCACTTCCTATACACACCATAAGATTCTCCATTTTCTTTGCATTAGCTTCATCAATTTTCCTGAGAAAACTCTTTGTTCCATATTCATATGAATGGATCTCTTCCTTTCCAAACACTTCTTTGATCTCAATAATTCGTTTGACATCCTCCTTCTGACCTATCTTTTGGATGTCATCTAACTAGACATCTTCCTTCACTTGACTGTAACTTTTCTCTTTATTCTTCATATGACTGTGGGTAGTCATCTTTCCACCTGTTGGTTTGACAGTTTCCAATAACTGCCTGTGTTGTAGATCTGATATGAAATAGCTCTGATACCAATTGTTGTAGATCTAACCCAAACGTATATGATAATAGAAATAAACCCAAGAATAATAAGATTGAAATAGATAGAAATGATTCACTTTATTGATCAAACCCTTAAGGTAGGGCAACACCATACATTCACTCCTTAAGGAAGGAGAACACTCCACAAGCCGTATGCCTATTCATACAATAATCCTTGACTCTCTATATTCCTTGACTTGGAGTCTCTAGCCTCTATATAGGCCTCATACATACAATACCATGGGTCATTACCATGGTTCCCTCATACCAACAAACTAATACCTTGGGCCCATTACATTATTATTAACTACTTGTGGTCCCTTACATGTCATGGGTTAACCACCTTATTTATTACTATGGCCCATCCCATTATTACATTATTACCTTGGGTACCTCCCTTGGTACCCCATATTATCCCCCCTAGGTATATAACATTCCACCCCCCTAAGCATGTTTCGTCCCCGAAACATGGGAAGAACACAAATAATAAGATCTTCTCAAAAGAGTAGTCCACTGGTACCATGCACATGCATCTAGCCATCCAAGAGAAAGGTGAACCCTCGATCTCGTTGGTGCCTCACTCACTTGAGATGGAAGTTGACCGTGGTAGCTCTTCTGTGTGGATGTGTAGTAGGTGGATCTTCACTTCTCTCGATCTGTCATGTGGGGGTTGTTGTCCATGTGGCTAATTGGTTGCCATCTTGATGGTTGTCTTGCGGGGTGATGTGGGTGATGATATGTTGAAGTTTTAACCCACGATGGCTTTTTATTTACTTCACCCTGCTGTGGTGGTTGTTGTGGTGTCTTCTTTCTCAATATGACTTCAACCACTAAGCCCTCCTCTGATGTATCATCACCTGTAACTTTTTCTTCTTCAGCCTCTGTTTGTGTTTGATTTTTGATCATCAAAGGCTCATGATCTGATATGTCAGTCGCTGGAATATCTTCTGCTTTAGCCTCCATGTGCTCTACCTTCTTATTGATGGAAATATCCTGTAATGTAATTTTCTTCTTTTTATACCAGAGCTTCAGGAATTTCTTCTGCACATTAATATTGATAGTACCCACGGATTCCATCCAAGGATATCCCAAAACAACATCCATATTATCCATCTCTGAAGCATAAAAATCAACATGCAACACATATTTATCCATAGAAATCTTCAAATCCTTATACACTTGAACATCCTCATTATCAACTTGCGCAGTTTGAATGTGTTTTGCTGGAACTTGTAATATTTTTTCCAAATTAACACTTATAATATTTTGCTTGCAACTAGGATTTATAGTCACAACGATTATCTCCTTCTGAATCAATCCATGAACCTGCAATAAGAAAGCATCAGTAGAAAATAACCCTTTAGGTTCCATGGTTTCCTTCTTTTCTGTAAAATTAAGCTCTTTGCTAGGAAAAGTATCTGTCTATGTGAGCTTATCAACAAGAATAGCTTTGCGGCCAAAGAGGTCCATAATAGCTTTTGTAAACATGTCCCAAGTCCAAAACTTTCTATTGGAACATTGATGCTCTTGCCACCATTGTCGTCTTTCATAGTCCAAGTACATGCTTCCCACCATAAGTTGAGTCTCATTATCATAGATGCAATTCCGATTGAAACACTGCTCCATTTGCGCTATCCATCTAGCTGTATGAGAGCCATCAAATTTATACAACTCCCTCAAAGCCCGATCTAGGTACGCCATCACAAAAATATTGGCGAAAATTTGAAATGGTCACAGTTTCGTCAATGTTGCTCAGAATCTCTATTATAACCTATTTTTAGAAATGGAACAATCATTCTGCATCTACCCATGTGGTAGAAATTTTGATCCAGGCACTTGAAATTTCAGATCTGTGCTGCTACTCTCCCGCCGTCACCAAAATTTCTGCAAAAAGAGATGATTTTAAATCAGCGATATATTCCTCATCCGGACTCCGATTTGACTGATTTTGTTTTTGAAATTCGGTAATTTTTCTCAAACAATTCAGATCTACAATTAGATTTTGTAGATCTTGCACCAGGACATCTATATCTGTGCCGCAAACTCGTTGCCCTGAAAATTGTCTGCAACCCCACTAATTTTTAAATCAGCGATATCTCCTTCATCCGGACTCCAATTCAACCGATTTCTTTGTTGAAATCGGCTATTTTTTCACAAAGAATACAGATATACAATTATATTTTGCAGATATTGCAGCAAAATGTATAGATCTTATCTGCAAATTCGCCACCCAAAATCCCTGCAAAAAATATAAAAATTTCTCCACTTTGGTGCCCAAGAAAGTGCTCTGATACCACTTGTTGTAGATATGATATGGAATAGCTCTGATACCAATTGTTGTAGATCTAACCCAAAAGTATATGATAATAGAAATAAACCCAAGAATAATAAGATTGAAATAGATAGAAATGATTCACTTTATTGATCAAACCCTTAAGGTAGGGCAACACCATACATTCACTCCTTAAGGAAGGAGAACACTCCACAAGCCATATGTTTGTTCATACAATAATCCTTGACTCTCTATATTACTTGACTTGGAGTCTCTAGCCTCTATATAGGCCTCATACATACAATACCATGGGTCATTACCATGGTTCCCTCATACCATCAAACTAATACCTTGGGCCCATTACATTATTATTAACTACTTGTGGTCCCTTACATGTCATGGGTTAACCACCTTATTTATTACTATGGCCCATCCAATTATTACATTATTACCTTGGGTACCTCCCTTGGTACCCCATATTATCCCCCCTGGGTATATAACAGCCTGTTTTTCCCCAAGTTTACATGACCTACAAACATACAACAATTATCAGTTTTAAAAATACAATACCTTTCATCCTCTTGTAATGCTTCAAGCACCAATCTTCCATCATAGGTCTTCTAGATTTCAACAGATCCTCCTTGTTTTGACTCCACTCCTTTCAGTCTCTTCTTCTCTAACAAATCAATATGAATTTGTTCAAGTTCCCTGAACTTGTTCATCAACTTTCCATTCCACCTCTGTTGCAATAGCCCCCACTTGACCCATTTCTTCATTCTCCATCTGTATCATTCGTCTTCATTTGTCTTTCTTTGTACTGACATAATAATCTCTTATTTTTCATTCTGTTTCATGTTGCTATACTTCTGCAATCTAATGCCTTCCCCAAATTCATTCTCATGTTGTTGATCATGTCTTTTAAATTGTTGGTTCCTTCCATCTTTATTCTGCTGGATTAATACTTATGTCTCCTTCATGTCTCTAAGGACATAACTTCCTTGTTGTTCCTGATCTTTCATCTCACCTTCAAATAATATCTGCTCAATTTCTCTGATTTCAACATCATATTTATTAATGTCGTCTTCCATACCTACAGTCACATCATTAACTGAAGAGTCTAAACATTTACTTAATTTTATAAATGTTTGAGACATTTCATCTTTATCATGCATGGTAACCACAATCTCTTCTTTATCAGGTTTTGAAAGCTTCATTTCTCCTTCAGGTTCCTTGAGCAATCTTTCCAAGAATTCTAATTCCATGTGAAATCTTTCCAACATTTCATCACAACTTCCACTCTCAGTTTCATTATTTTTCTGGCAATCCTTCTTAGTTATCCTGTTTTCTACACTATCATATTGCAAAGTTATTTCATCAATTCCATCAGACAAATTCATTTATTTACCTTCCTGGAATACCACTATGGCATTTTCATTAGACTTTTGGTCCATATCAACTTCATTTTACTGTCTTACACCAAACAGAAATTCATCCATGAACTCTTTCTGTTGCAATAAATCAGCACCTTTTTCCTCTAAAAAGCATTCTCCATCATACTTCACCTCAAGATTTTCATTCCTATTTGTGAAAGTTTCACCATATTTTCCATCATCCTCTCCATATCCTGCAAACATACACAAACTATGAGAATTAAAATCACAAGGCTTCATTGCCTCATCTACTTCCCTTATCACCATATCTTATAATTGTTCTAAACTATTCCAATAGTTCATGAGATCTTCAACTGATCTCTCATTGTTCTCTTCACCCAGGATCTCCCCTTGTTCTGGACTACAAATGGAATCTTCCATTTCTGCTTTTACTTCTCTGAGGTTTTCCATCAACCCCTTTACCTATCTTTGTTGCAACCTTCTCTGCAACTTAGGCCACTTCATTGGCTTCATTTTCAAGACCCAACCTTGTCCTTGGTTCTCCTCAAGCAGCATTACTAATGCATCAAATTCTTCTCTTATCTCAGCTATTTCCTTGTCAGGTTTTGCTTGACTTATCTGTTTCCTATGGATTGTTTGAGGACCCTTCTCCTTCATCTTGTAGCCTTATTTTGAGCCTTCCATATGACTTTCCATAGCCATCTTCTCTTCTGTGTGAGCTCCTACATCTACAACAAATCAAATTCCTTCTAAGTTGATCTTCTCACCAAGCTTCTCCTCTACCTAGTCTCCAAGTCCTCTTTCTTTAGAACTTGCACTGAGCAATGTTGCTCTCTCTCTCTCTTTGGTTGCTCCACTCACTTCTCTTAAGGACTCCTTTATCCCTATCTATTCCAAGCCTCAGCTGGAATGAGGTTCTGCTACAATTACTAAGAACTTCCAAAAGTTCTTCTACAGTCTTACTGTTGTAGTCTTGTGCCCAACATTGCCATTCATTCGACCGCTACAACTTCATGCCTTTTTAGTCATAATCGTCATAAATAGAGCATCCCTGCTCTGATACCACTTGATGGCATGTAAATCACACTAAGGCAATAAACCCCTCATTTACCATCACTCAAGCGTAGAACTGTGGTTATAAACCCACATTCTATCGGGAGCATTAATTATATGCTTTTTCCTTAAAATCCGAGGACCACACATCTTATAGGAATACATGGAAAATATAAAAAATCTTACCTATTTCAATAGCCCTTGCACATTTCCCGATATATAACTTTATCGCTATCACAATCCGGCGATAATGTGCCTTCTCTTCTTTCTACCGATATGCGATAATACACAAAATACATATAGGAAACATGGAAACCCTACAACCAACGCCTAAGCTAAACTTCAAATATTATACAACCACATTTAAAACTTTGTCGGGTTTACTCTCAGCTTTTATCCTTTTCACCTTCTTCGATCACCAATTGTGCCTCATCACATATCGACAATATCGCTTAATCGAATATCAACATTCTACCTACCTGCTAGCCTTAACTACTCCAGTTTATGCTTAGCGACTAAATCCCGACCATCGATCTGGGACTTGATCTGATAGTCTACACTTAATACTTTGATCGCAATGGCTTGCTCTTACGGCTAGGTCTGATAACGCATAAAGGTTCCACCAATGTGATATATCAACAATCGCTCATCAGCATTTCTTGAACCCTAAGGTCTGTCCTTTATAAACCATATTTGCCGATGCGATATCAATTGACTCTATCCTCAACGATATGATCTTATTCATTGATCATATCGATCCAATAGATCCTGTGCATCACTCTTCACTTCACGTTCTATTGATGGACTTATGCTACACTCGGGTTTCCTCTACGATACTCTAGTTTTAAACACGATATCCATATAACAATCATTCATTTAATCAATGGATCACAATCGATCCTTGTAGTGATCAATGGTCGATCAACATGCCTACTAATGGGATTTTAGTCATCAACGCATATATACAACATAATTACCTGAAAAGGCAAAATACACAGTTCCTCTACCTACACACTCCTCTCTGTGTTCACTGAATTCCGCTTGGATACATATGCTAAACAAATTCACTAATACAAACAGAATTTATCATTTCATAATGAATCACACTATTCCACACACAGAATCAACTCTCTGTATATTAACATACAAACACATGATTGCATATTGAGGCTCTTCATCCCTCTTTGGCCTGATTCTTCTAATTAGAGCCTCAGTTTCCTAAACTGCCCATAGGCTTACGAATCCATAGTGAATCCTCTCGAATCCCCTCTCTCTCTCTCTGTCTCTTCAGAAAAGACAGGAAAATACATATACGCTTTATCTAACAGTCTCCTTCCAAATGTGAAGGAATTCACTATATATTTAGAAATCATATCCTACCCTAACTAATCAATATAACTACTTGGCTTGATCTCCATGCAGGGAGGATCACTTGCCACTTATTCTCTAATTTCCTTAGTATTTGCAACAATATAACTACTTACATACTTTGAAATTAATAAAAATTAAATAACCAATTCTTCCTCCAAACTCTCATTAGCCACAACATGTGAACACACCATCACATTGATAGCTAGGCCTAGATGCTCATGCATCATTTTCTCACCCAAGTTAAACCGCCTCAACTCTAGCTTGAAACCCTCCAAGTTCCACACATACCAAAAATTGAAACGCTAGAAAAGAAATAAAATCAATTTTTAAGGATAGTTGCTGGAGAGAAGAGCTAAAGCAATTAGAAAAAGAAAGAAAAACAATTTATAATAGTTAGAAAATCAAGAAGAATACTTTTTAATGATGGCTGATGGAGAGAAAAGCAAGAAAAGCAATTTTCATTGATACCTGATAGAGAGAAAAGAAAGAAAAGTTAGAAAAAAAAGAAAAGCAATTTATAAAAATAGTTGATGGACAGAAAAGTGATAAAAGCGATTTGTGGGAACAACTCTTTATATTGTATCTCCACTTTGACACTGTTGTCAAACCATTGTTTTGTGTTGTGTTGGAAGCACTCCACACATTCGAGATTGAGTCCGCGTTGGTCAATTCCATATGTGATAAAGGAGGAGGGTTGGTCCTATGCCTTCATGGGAAATGGAATTGCATCTTGGCTCCGCTCTCGAACCACCTCTACTGGATGAAATTAATTTGGTGCCAAAACCAATCATGCTTCTATCTTGTGCATCTAGATATGTATTCTTTTGTCTGGTGCTTCGAAGTTTTTAAAATTTTTGTTTTCATACAGATCTATTTAAGGTGTTTCTAAAATAAAATAAACTTAAATCTAGGAGTGAGTTTGAAAGAGTGCCTCTCAATTTTTGGTGCATGTTGTGTTATATAAGTTGAACCTGTTATCATTTTATTGAACACATCTCTTTCATTATTAATCCTCCTTTAATTTTGTGTGTAACTGCAAAATATGTAAATGTGTTAAAAAACATACACAGATGAATCTAGCTAGTAGTGGTTGAACACATAGCTTTGCAGAGAAAAACACTAAAAATATCCAAAGAGCAAAAGTAATTATATTGATCTAAAAATAGGTTACAATGATCATGATATAGTGGTGATCAATGATAGGACTTGACACCCATGACAAGATCTGGAGAGAACTAGTCAGTTGCAGAGTGAATGGTGGAGCAAATAAGGGAGTAAATCATGCAAAAAGGATCTTGCATGCAGTGATCAATGAGAAGACTTGAGACCTACAGTAAGTTCCAGAGAGAACTAACCAGTTGCAGAGTGAAAGGAGGAGAAAATCAGGTAGTAAATCATGTAGAAAGGATCTTGCATGTAGTCCCATGCATGCATGGACAGTCAAAGGTGCCAATCTTGTGAATATTACAATGTTTAAACCTTGCATGTCAGTGAATGCTCTAACTAAGTGTCTGCATGTGATAGTAATGAAGGTCCTATGTGTGCAGTACCTCCAACACCCCCCCTGAACAACACTATGGGGAAAAATAGAAAATGGGACCTGACAACTAAGGCCAAAGGTCACCCAAAATACAGTGCAACTTGTACTAAAATTGAGGAAAGAGGGAAAACCTCGTGGCAAAAACCCCCCCTCAAAATACAATGTAATCAGAATAAAAGAGGAAGAAAAGATAGTTTCTAAGCAACTGTGTCCTTCACTCCAAGATGATCGCGTAGAGAGTAAAACTTTTGTTCTGTGAATGTCTTGGTGAAGATGTCTACAATATGCTTTGCTGAAGGACATAACTACAAATCGATGACCTGATCATGTACTAAGTCTTTGATGTAGTTCATATGGATCTCTATGTGCTTCATCCGTTACCGCTGTAATGGATCCCTGTAAAATTTGAGAGTGCTTTGGCTATCACACCAGATGACAGTGGACTGGTGGAACTAGATGCCCGACTCAGTGAGGAAGTTTTGTGGCCATAGAGCCTAAATGGTGATGTTGACCACTCCTCTGTACTTGGCCTCACTTGGAGAGAGAGCAATAGCAGCCTGCTTCTTGCTCTACCAATAGACAGGGCCAGACCCTAGACTGAGTGAATAACTGGAGGTGGACTTGCGATTAATGTTGTCACCCACCCAATCTGAATCTATGAAGCTAAGGAGATTCAATGATGTGCTTGCTTCATAGTGAATCCTAAAGGTGATGGTGCCTTGCACATATCGGAGGATGTGCTTGGCAACTTTCCAGTGTAGCTCATGTAGCTTCTACATGCATCTGGAAACTACCCCTACTGCATATGAGAGATCTAGTCTAGAGTGGGTGAGGTACAGTAAGCTCCTCACTAGCTGTCGGTAGAGAGTACTATCAACTAATGGAGTGTCACCTCCATCCTCAAGGCAGACCACAGACAGAAAAGGATTTGGTGCTGGTCTATAGTTAGTCATGTGAAATCTCTCGAGGAGATCCAGTGCATACTTAGCCCGAGAGATTTTGATGCCTGTGGCATCCTGGCTGATCTCAAGACCAAGAAAGAACTGTAATGGACCCATGTCTGTCATCAAGAAGCTATCATGCAAGGTCCTCTTGACTGTAGCAATGGCTGAAGCCAAGCTGTCGGTGATCAGGAGATCGTCCACATACAAAACTAAGATAAGAAGAGATTCATGTGTCCTGAGTATGTAAACATTCAGATCAAACTTACATCTTTCAAAGTTTTTTGATAAGAGAAAAGAATCCATCTTCGCATAATAAGCTCTCAGGGCCTGCTTAAGGCGGTGGAGAGACTTCTTTCGTCTGCAGACCAAAGAAGAATCCTGAATGAAACCATGTGGCTACTCCATGTAGATCTCCTCAGATAGGTCTTCATGAAGAAAGGCATTCTTCACATCCATTCGATGTACTTCCCACCCCTGGGTAGCTGCAATGGCAAGTGCAAGGCATATGGAATCCATCTTTGCTACTGGAACAAAGGTCTCATCATAATCAATGCCATGCACTTGCTGAAAGCCTTTGGCTACTAGCCTAGCTTTACGTCTGGTCATTTTCCCATCTGCAACACTCTTGGTCCTGTAGACCCATTTTCATTAGAGAAGTCTACTTCCTGAAGGAAGGGCGACCAGATCCCAACTCTGGTTCTCGAGGAGGGAGTTGTACTCCTCCTCCATGACAGACTCTCAAGAGGGATGCCCAACAACCTCAGCATAAGACTACAGATCAGAAGACTAAACGAATTGAAAATATTGGGATGGCGTTGGTTCAGTGGCATTGAGGACAAGAGGAGGCTCAATAAACTCTGAGCTAGTCCTCCGCGGATCAAAATTATCCCCCACAAGACCATTTCTAGCATCTCGGTGGTCTTGCGCATATATCTCACTTCAGCTCTTTTTTCTCTGATTTATGACAGGGGAAGTTGATTCACTACTTGAAGCCCAATCTAGGCTTGGATGTGGATCATCATATGCATGCACTGCCTTTGTATCTGAAGACTCTGTCTCTACATTTTCATGATCTACCTTAGCATCTGCATGCTCTGTATCTGCATCTGAGTGTACCGAGTCATCAACTCGGTCATGAGGTAGATAAAAGGTGTCTGCATGCAGTAATTGAGATGCTTGTGATAGACTTTCCTCAAATTGGACACTTCGCTTAATGATGAACTTGTCCATAGAGGAAATTAGGAGTTGATATCGCTTCACACCATCAAGGTATCCAACAAAGATGCACTCAATGCTCTGTGGATCAAGAGCTTTCCTCTTTTTAGAGGGGATCCTGGCCCATGCTTGGGAGCCGAAAACACATAAGTGGGTGACGTCCGGTTTAGTGCCTCTCCAAGCCTCAAAGGGGGTCTGATCCTTGACAGATCTATGAGGAGATATGTTCTTGATGTAGTTAGTACAATTAAGTGCTTTAGCCCATAGCTTATGAGTTAGTGACTTAGCATGCAGCATGCAAGAAGCCATTTCTTTGAGAGATCGGTTCTTTCTCTCAGCAACTCCGTTCTGTTGCAGAGTGAATGGAACTTTGTGCTGTAATTATATGTTGAACTCAAGGCAAAGGTTTCGAAGTGTTGTTCTAACATATTCCCCCCCATTTTCTATATCAAGGGCTTTGATCTTTCTCTTTGACTGTGTCTCAACTAGTGCTTTGAAATCTTCAAAGTGCGCAAAAACTTTGGATTTTGCCTTAAGAAGATACACCCAAGTATACCGTGAAAAATCATCAATAAATGTAAGCACATACCTTTCTTTTTTGATGGAAGGATGAGGAAAAGGCCCCATGAGATCACTATGTATCAGATCTAGAGGAGACGATGCTCTGTGAGTCTTTTTAGTGTCAAACTTTTCTCTAGGATGTTTGCCAAGGACACGCCCTTCACAGACTCCTTTGGAGAAACTAATATTTGGCAAGCCTTCGACCATCTCATGCCTTCTTAGCTGCTGCATATACTTGTAGTTTAAGTGACCAAACCTCTCGTGCCAAAGCCTACTACTATCGTCAGCATGTGTGCAATAAGAAGGATTTGGATTCAATAAATTCATAAAAATGTATACAATCTAGCTCCATTGTTTACCGCACCGATTGCTATTTTAGAGCTGCTATGTAGGTCATATATGTTCACTGCATATAGAGTGAATTCCACTCTCTTTCTAGTGTTAGAATGTGTGATCTGACAAACTGAAAGCAGGTCTACCGAAAGTTTTGGAACATGAAGCACATCTTCAAAGCTTTCGTGTAAAATTTCCACTCTACCTTTCCCGGTTACATCAATCGGTGAGTCGTCTCCCATGAGGATGGGAGGTCCTTTTCATGCATCCAAAGAGGAATAGACTTCCTTTGCAACATCCATATGATGTGATGCACCAAAATATATAATCCATGCATGAGGGGAAGAGTTAATTGAAACTAAAGCGTGAAAATTGTGACCTTTCCCGTGTGGCAGATCCTCAGTTTTCTTTTTGGCACCCTGAGGGATGTGGTCCCCAAGGTTTTGCTTCTGAAGGATTTCTTCCATTTGGTCAATCTATTTCTCCATGCAAGAGGATTCTGGATTGAACCCTTGGTGATAGTAGCTGCATTTGTCTCCTTTCTTCCATTTCTCATTTCCGGAGCCGGAGGAGTCATTGAAGGGCTTAGTGTACCCGTCCTTCTTTGGATGAGAATGCACTTTTCCCTTGTCTTTTTGATGCTTATTTTTCTGATTTGAATAAGATCTGTGATTTTTATTGTGGCTTCCATCATGCACAACAAGTGCATGTGCTTTTTGAGGTTTGATTTTCCCCATGACAATGAGTTTATCTTGCTCAAAAGTGAGGGACTCCATGAACTCTTTGAGACAAGTCATAGAGTAGGATTTACCTATTGTGAGCCTTACTAAATGAAATGTAGACACAAAAATGGAGTATTCTAGTCTGAGCTTTGACATAATAGAGAGAAGTTGGTGACTCACCTCCTTGTATTTGTCAATTCCACAACCTTTGAGTTGCAGCAATAGATCATTATATTTGGTGAAGAAGTCTTGAATTTTGTCATAGTTTCGTGGATCCAACGAGAGCAGCTCCACTTCGAGCAAATGCCCTTTCATCTCATCCTGTTTCTCGTAGAGTTCTTCAACCTTTTCCCAAATCTCATTGGGAGTACTGCAGGCTAATAGATGAAACTGCAATTCTGGGGAGATGCACATACATATGGATCCGTCGGCCTCATCCATGCAGTTTAGGTACTTGGATTTCTCTATGGCTGAAGTGGGTTCCACTTATGTAGACATGGAAATCCTGTACAACCCTTTATGTTGAAGGTATTGACCCATTTGGTCCTTCCATTCATGATAGTTGTATGGTGTTAGGATTGATGCTTTGGGAAACTCCATTTTTCTGCCGATCTTCGATATACAAGCTACAATACCTACAAAATAAAGTAATTGTGCACCTTTTATCTAGAAACCTATGGGCTCTGATACCATGTAAATGTGTTAGAAAACTTTCACAGATGAATCTAGCTAGCAAAGGTTGAGCACGCAGCTTTGCATAGCAAAAACAATAAAAGAAATCAAAAGAACAAAAAGAATTATATTGATTCATAAAATAGGTTATAATGCTCATGATATAGCACCACTGGGTGAACATCCCAAGGTAATACACCATAGTGGTGTTCAATGAGAGGACTTGACACCTACAACAAGTTATTAAGAGAACTAGCCAGTTGTGGAGTGAAATAAGGAGCAAATCAGGGAGTAAATCATGCAGAAAGGACCTTGCATGTAGTCATCAATGAGAAGACTCGACACCTACAGCAAGCTCTGGAGAGAACTAGCTAGTTGTAGAGTGAAAGAAGGAGAAAATCAGGGAGTAAATCATGCAGAAAGGATCTTGCATGTAGTCCCATGCATGCATGGATAGTCAAAGGCGCCAATCTGGTGAAGATTCCAATGTCGAAGCCTTTCATGTTAGTGAATGCTCTAACTGAGTGTCTACATGCATCAGCAATGAATGTCTTAGGTGTGTAGTACTTCTAACAAAATCAAATGGATCTCGCCTTCTCCTTCTCCTTCCATCGATTCCCCTCGGGGTTGATTCTCGGGGTTGATCCAGAGAGTCCTCCTTTCAATTCTCCATGGTGCTGCCAATAACCGCCCTCCTCTATAGTTTCTTGCAATATGTATATTTACAATCTCTCTAAGGCTTAATGTTTGGCGTTTTATGATTCTTACTTTATTGTTGCTACAAATAATCGTTTATTTGTAAACCCTCGTTTACGTGGATAATGCTTGCAATAAGTTATGCTATTCTCAATGCAAAATATATGGCTTGGGATTATTGTAGTTGTTTCACCTTTCATGAGTGGCTCGATAGATCTCACATTTTCTTATCAATTTGGTTTCCGTCAATGTTAGAGATAGCGATGTTTTAAAATAAGTAATGTTTTAAAATATGAGATGATGTATTTATTTGCAATAACTTTTGTTACGTTCATCATTTGCTTAATTTATTTTTTAACGTGCTTAATTTGTTTTGGTTAGATTATTTATTTTTGCATAGATTCTCAACATTGCTTTTGAATATTGATTTTCAAATAAATATCTCTTATATATATATATATATATATATATATATATATATATATATATATATATATATATATATATATATATATTTAGAGAGAGAGAGAGAGAGAGAGAGATAATGATGAATTGTAGTTTTTAATATGTGTCTATATTTATATTGTTTCTCTTGTATCTGTCTTTTCTTTATTGATACAAATTTTTTTAACATGTAATTAACATCTAAGGGGAGGGGATAAGGATAGAGAAGGAGAGATGGGGGATAGTGGGAAGGAAAGGAGAGAGAGAGTGAGGGTGTAGAGAGACATATAAAGGAGGGATGGATAGAAATACATAGATAGGGAGATATAGGGAGGGAGTAGGGATGGAGAGAGAGGGAGAGGGAAGAATGGTCGGTGGGAGAAAGGGACTAGGAGGGAGAGACAAAGAGATAGGAGAAGAGAGAAAAAGAGGAACATAGGGAGAGGGGCTGGCTGTAGAGAGAGGTGGAGGAGGGAGGGAGAGAGAAAGTAGAGGGAGGGGAGAGAGAGGTAGAGGAAGGACGGAGAGAGATGGTAGAGGGAGGGGAGAGAGAGAGTGTGTCATAGAAAGAGGGAGAGGGAGGGAGAGAGAGAGAGAGGAAGAGAGGGTAGGAGATAGAGATAGTAGTGGGAGGTAGGAGGAAGGGTAGTAGGAAGAGAGATAGAGAGAGTTTGGAAAAGATAGAGGGACGGAGAGAGAGACTAAGAGAAAGAGGGAGAGGGAAGGAAAGTGGAAGACATGGTGGGAAAGGGAAGGAGGCAGGGAGGGAGAAAGGAGGAGAGGGAGGGAGAGATGGACGAGGAAGAAGGGAGTGGGAGATGGAGGAGGAGGAAGGGAGCGAGGGAAAAGGAGAGAGAGAGAGAGAAAGTTAAGTGGGGAGAGAGAGATATATAGTTAAGTGGAGAGAGAGAGACAACAAGAGAGAGGGAGAGGGAAGGTGAGAGTTAGAAGGGGAGAGAGAAAGTGAGTATAAGGTTTGGGGGAGAGAGATAGAGAGTAGGAGGGAAAGAGAGATAAGGATAGGGAGAGGGAGCTAAAGGTGGGGGAGAGAGAGAGAGAGAGAGGGAGGGTGTGTGAGAGAGAGAGAGAGAGAGGATAAGGGGGGCTGAGAGAGAGAGAGTGAGGGAGGGAGGCCGCATGAAAGAGAGAGAGGATAAGGGGGGTAAGAGTGAGAGAGAGAGGGAGGTAGAGGGATGAGAGTTAGAGGGGAGAGAGAGCAAAGAGGAGAGGGAGAGAGAGAAAGAGAGGGAGGGAGGCAAATAGGGAGGGCGAGAGAGGGAGGAAGGGAAATAACAATGGAGAGAGAGAGAGAGAGAGAGAGAGAGAGAGAGAGAGAGAAAGAGAGGGAGAGAAATAGGGAGGGTTTGAGGGAGAGTGAAAGGGAGGGAGTGAGAGAATGGGGGTAGAGAGAGGGAGCATGATGGTGGAGAGAAAAGAATGAAGCATGAGAGAGAGAGAGAGGGAGGGGAGAGAGAGATGAGGGAAGAGCATGATAGTGTGTGAGATAGAGATGGACATCGTGAAGTTGGAGAGAGGGAGAGAGACAGAGAGAGAGAGAGGGAGTGATGGGAAAATAGGGAGGGCTTGAGAGAGAGAGAGAGAGAGAGAGAGAGATATGGGGAGAATAGGGACGGTTTGAGAGATAGCGCATGGGAGATAGAGAGAGAGAGAATAAGAAGGGGAGACTGAGAGAAAGCGGGTGGAGAGAAAGATATCGATAACATGTAGAAGAGAGGGGGGAGAGAGGTATGGAAGGATTGAGAGAAAAGGATAGAGGAAGGGAGGGAGGAGAGAGAGGTAGAGGTGGGGGGATAAAGAGAGAATGAGAGGGAGTAGATGGGGAGATAAATTGAAGGGGAAGTATCATGAGATAGAGATGAGATGGGAGAGAGTGGGGAGCGAAGGTGTGAGAGAGAGAGAGAGAGAGAGAGAGAGAGAGAGAGAGATGGATGGGAAAATCATGTTTGCAACAATCCATAAAAAGAATCATTATAATTACTTCATATGCATCTCATGTTGCCACAAGTAAAAAATAATAAAAACGAAACGAGTTATCATTATTTTAAATATTATTATTTACAAAAATAATTAATATACAAGTTAAACATACATACATTTAAAAAAACATGAAATAAGATTCTTATTAATGGAGATTTACTCCACTTTACATTGGATATTCTTAATCTATAAATAGGATTTGTTACAATCCCATTGGACAATACCATGTCTTATCAATACCAAATGTCACAAAAATCACAACTTAGTTCATATGACATTTTTTTTTAATTAATCAATTTAATTAAAATGGTTAAAAGGGCATAACTACTATTGAGATAAATCTCAACCATTGATTTGTGTAAACTATTATCAACATTTTAGAATATCCATGGAAGTTAAGTCCCTACTATTGATCTTACTAGTAAAAACAAGTAATACATGATGTTTAAATGATGGGTAAAAATAAAAATCAAAAGCCATGTGCAGGACACTTTTAAAAGGAAACCCATGATCAAGAATTTATTTGACAGGTGGGAGTGCCCATCAAATTTACACCCTAGTAATTGATGCATTCAAAACATATTTTAAATAAAAAAAACTTACCATAAATTATTTCCTCAAATTCAAACCAAAAACTCCAAACAAAAAATAATTAAACAATGCTGAAAAAGATACAACAATAAAATAAAATAAATTAATAAAAATATATTAATAAAATATAATATATAAATGAAAATATATTAATAAAATATAGTATATAGATGATAATATTTATAAAGTATATGAATCAAAGTATATTACATTGAAAATTGAAATGATCATGAAAGTTTTGCAAATTGCAGTGAGTAAGTCCATGGAATAAGATTTTAAATGATAAATTAAAAAGTTGAAATAAAATAATATAAATGTTTTAAATAATAAATTTGTGTATATTATAAATGTTATAATTGTTAATGGATAAATAAACTAAGAAAAAAACTAATGCTGAATAAAAAAGTGATATATCTCTTCACTTCAGTTAACTTGCTTTGAAAATATAAATATATTTTTTCAAATAAAAATTAACCAAATAATTTCTTTTGTAAAATGAAAATTAACCAAATAGATGCTGCAAACAAAGTGTGATGTCAAATAAATAAGTGATATCTCATAATTTGAAAACAAATATTTTTGGAATAAAAGAGAACAAATAATTAATGGTTATTAAAATAAAATTTAAACATCAATTCAACCAATTATAAATGTTACTGCAAAATACATTATTTCACAGAGATAAATTAGGTATTTCAAGCATTGTGGAAATAAACCAGGGTTGAAAACAACAAAATGCTATTTATTTGAAAAAAAATAGGAATAAGAGTAATATAAAAATTATTCCTTAGCAAGAATGTAAACGTGCATAATGGGTTATGAACATGAAATTAACGGTGAAGACAAAGAGAATGTAGCACAATCAAACAACATAATGCAATGTGTTTGAACAAAATATTCAGAATAAGAGTATATAAACATTATTTCGTAGCAGGAATGTAAACATGCATAATGCAAGGGTTATGAACATCAAATTAATGGTGAAGTCAAAGAGAATGTAGCACAGTCAAGAAATTGTAGAGGAGTGTGGAAGTTGGGAGCTTGGTGTACGATAAAATAGGATTACTCATAATAATTAGCATAGTTATATAAATTAAATGGGTGATAAAAATTGATACTAGTGATTAAAATAATAATGTGCTATTTAATTTATGTACTGAACCGTTGTAATGGGAAAATAGAGTAAAAGTCCCAATTACAACTAACAAATATTGTGTATATTTTTAAAAATATTCTCAAATTAGGAAATTTAAATCAAATATACATTTTATTATTATAAAAGATAAAAATTTTAGAAACCATTTCAAAATAGAAGATACATATGGATGTAATTAAACAAAGTGATTGAGTAAAACACTTTAGGTTGATAAACTTAGTGATTGCGAGTAAAACACTTTATGCACCACAAAACCCTAGATACCATAAACTAGAGTAAACCCATGAATACATAGAAAAGAGTTATATAGATGAAGAATAGCAGATGCATCAATAATTCTCGCTTCTCCACTTTGAATCGAACTCAAGTGGAAGCAAAAGCCAATGCAAAGATAGGATTTGTAAGAAGGAAAAGGGTGAAGGCCAAACATGTAGTGTCGATATTGTTTTCAACTGAAAACTGATGCTGGGTGCAAAGCTACATAATCACCAATGATATTGAAATTTTTGTATGGTATCTTTATGCAGATCATTTGTCTTTCCTTGGCTGAAAATTATTTGGATTAATAAATTAATTGTTTGACCTTTTTTTTATAGGGATTTCACTTGTGATAGGTTTTGATGATTGATTGTGATTTACAACATAAATATTATTTAAATTAGATATCAAATATTAGTTCAATATATGTATTATAACAAATTTTTAATGAGAGCATGATGCCACTGATGAAAATCGCAACAAAAAGTGAGGGACTATTGATGAATGTGTGCATTAACTGACACAGGTGGAACATTGCATAGACACTGCCTTAATGGACTTGTGCTTTTCCTGTTCAATCTTGCATAAAAGAGTGCATTCACAAAGTCGTTGTAGAATAAGCATGTGTGAGCAAGTGACTTTGACACTCACCAAACCAACCATAAAGTGAATATGGAACGAATGATCACAACATCCACAATAGGCTCCAAAATTCAAGTTAGAACAAATTTTGGAGGGTGTTTGTCATAACGAAAACATAAGGCTATGTAGGAGATGTTTGTCTATATTTTCATCCATATCCTCCATCGAATGGGTAGTATAAGGAGAGATCACCTAGTAATGTTATTGTGAAAACATTGTCTACATTAAAGGAGGTTGTTTTGGATCAAAGAAAAACTCAATCCATCCTTGTAAGCCTAGGGGATTCCAAGAAAAAGGCTAAGATTCCTGAGAAGAGTTGAGAAATGATTCAATTAACGGAACTAGATTCCAAGTAGAAGCTCTCATTAATATTTAGGCCTAAACATTTGACTTATCTCCCTATGTGTCCCCTCCATATGTGATGAAGTATGGATCGATGGACTTAGCTGATGAAATATATCAACATATTCTTGTAATTGAACACATCGTTGAGGACTTATGTGGCCGAAATATTAAGAACAAGACAAGAAAATGTATAAAACTAAAAGGTAGATATACAAGGTTAGTCCTTGTAGTGATATTAAGCTCAATATGTTATTAAAATAATATAACATACACTAGCAAGATGCATCATCAAATTAATTTTTAATGAAGCCAACATTGTCTTCTTTTTCATTATGGAAATATATGCTTCTCAGTTGAAAAAGTTGGCCTCTCTCCTTCAATGCACAATTTGAAACAATTGATGACATTCATCGATGGTGAAATCTACCTAGCTTACATATCAAATATTGGTTTGCCAAAGTATTTACAGAGATGGGAAACTCTTTAGGTCGTTATTTGGAAGCAAACATGAATTTTAATAAGACTAGAGTTACGACAGTCACTTAGATTATGGTTGGAATTTATTTTGGAGATGGATTAGTATTGGGAATGGTGATTTAGAAGGGCTCACCTATGGTTATTTTTGAGCTTGATTGTCATGGTGTCCCCTTAATATGTTTATATGCCATTAACTAAATCATATACCTAAAGACTACTATTTTCCTTTGAAATAAAATGTTAGGGTAAAAAATCACCTACTTCCAACATTTTAAAGGGTCCTTCACTGAAAAAGAGCATTTCTCCTATGGAGGTTGGTATTGAAAAATTTGACTTGAATACCACAATCATAAAAGCTTTAGAAAGTCTCTGGAGGGACTAGAACCTAAAGATATTATTGAAGAATTTGAAGATAACTAGAATGACAATCACAGGGAGTAGACTAATATTTTGAAGTCAATTCAAGATAAAGGTATGTGTTTGGAACAATTAGCTCCTTTACTTGTTTTGGTGATTGCATATAAAGGAATGAAGGTGAATATTTGGGCATCTCCTTAGAAACTCTTGTTAGATGGTCTTGATGATGATGCTCCATGTAAGGAGATCCATAATGAAATGAACCCTCAACTTATGCCCCTAAGTTTCCTCCACAAGTTTGTCATAGTAGTATCTCCTTTAGAGTTCCCTAGGGGTGAATGGAGTCCCTACTTCATTTCCAAGGCATATTAACCCTGCTAACCAAAATGACTCACTTCAATATAAGCAAATTTATAACTTGAAACACTAAAACCTCCTCTTTATTAAAGGAAGGGATGGTTAAGGACATCTTAGCCAATAACCTAGTGAAAGGGGGGAGACAATCTTTTATATCTCAGGCTCAAGAGAAAGTAGCATTGGAAGTATGATCTACTGAAAAGAGTCCAATAATGAAGTTAATTAGAGAAATGACCCCATCAAAATTTCATATTTAAGTTTATTAATAAACATATAATATTTCAATAATTGAAATAAACTTTTTCTTTATGTTATATATATATATATATATGAAGATTAACACATGCATAAATAATTCTCACTTCTCCACTTTGAATTGATCTCGAGTGGAATCAAAGCCAAGGCACATATAGGATTTGTAAGAAGGAAAAGAGTCGAGGCCAAAAATGTAGTGCAAATTGATGCTGGATGAAAAGTTGCACACTCACAAATGATATTGAAATTTGTGTATAGTATCTTTATTCTGATCGTTTGTTTTTCCCTTGTTGAAATTTATTTTGATTAATAAATTTTGAGAATATTTCATAATGTAAATAAAATAGGTCTAGATTGATAAATTTTGAGAATATTTCATGATGTAAATGAAAGAGGCTAACTGTTTGACCTTTCTTATAGGGATTTCACTTGTGATAGTTTCTTATGATTGATTGTGATTTACCACAATACTGTATATTATCTAAATTAGATATCAAATATTAGCTCAATATATGTGTTATAGCAATAGTTTAATGAGAGCATCACGTCACTAATGAAAATTAATTTTTATGCATCCATAGGTCCTAGATCTATGACTCTGACACCAACTGTGGGGACACTCCCTCTCATGCCATTTTTTTTTACTAACTAGAGTAGAAATCATGTTACTAGGTATAGGGAGAAATTTCTATTTAGGTTACAATAATATAATAATAGGTAAATAAAAATTCTAATCAACTAGTCATTTGTTAGCCACGACCATTATGAAATTTCATCAATATTAAAAACACATAAATTTGAGGTACATACATCAATAGCCATATTCTGAAATTCAATCATCATGACATTTACATTAAATTCTGGTCATTATCAATACATCATTAATCATATAACAAAAATTATTAATACACAATGTACTGTTCACCGAGGAGTGGAGTTTTGTCTCTCTGATTGGCAGCTCCTTGGGCTCCCTTGCTGTCATCCACATACATGTGTGAATGTTGATGTGTTCTGACCAAATGCTAATGACTCATTGGTTTACCTCCTAGGCTACTCCTTGGGTAGGCTTCTTCCTCGTGGACCCCTGAGATGCAATGGGGCTATAAAATAGTGGAGAAGTTATATCCAGTGGAGGAGAACACTCTTTGCTCAAGAGTCCCCCTCTCAAAAGAAAGCCTCCACGATACCAAAGTGACTATAGTCATAATTATTGTCAACATATATATAAAGTGACAGAGAAGGTTTAATAATAGAAGAGATGGTATTGATAAAATTATACCATGCTTGACATATACAAAATGTATTGGAAATGGAGAAAGTCCCTTAGATAATCTAAGAAACTCATTCTTAGATTTGATTTCATTTTATTTTAGTAACATGTGGAACAAAAGAGGAACAAAAAAATTGGAAATGCAAAAAGAGGTGAGTTAACATGACAAGAGATATGAATGCATACATAAAGAAAGGATTTACATTAATTTGTTGAGGTTTTGGCCAACAATAAATGACGTCAAATTATTCATTCCTTGCATTGGCATTGATGTTTATTTTTCCATTTCTGGTATGTTGTTGTGAATGTGCTATGCAGGTCCAAAATGGGATTTCAAATAAGTGCTAACATACTAGGGGAGACCACACAAAAAAATATGAATTTTAAAAAGCTATGAAATTTTAAAAGATAAGATAGAATAGAGCAAAGAAGATTTAAAATTCAAAAATTGTGAGCTTAATATTTAACAGAGAGAATATGAAATTAAGAGTAGCTTAAAATGCAATACATACCATTAATGAGAAAAATATCCATTAAGCAGCCCATTGACATCTAACAAAGTATCAAATCAAATGTAAGAGTGAGTTTGAAAGGTTTCCTCACCATTTTCAGTGCATGCTATGTTATATAAGCCAAACTTGGTATCATTTTATGGACCACCAGTCCTTCATTATTAATCCTCCTCTCTCATTTTGTGTGTAACTACAAAATTAAATGTCTCTCGCCTTCTCCCTTCTCCTTCCATGTACATGTCCTACCTCCTTGGATTTAGCTCGGGGTTGATTTAGGAGTACAAGTAACATGTTGAATGCATGTCCGCATGGAGTTCATTGATAGAAATATTCTTAGTGAAGGCATTCATCTCCTTCTTTACAATATTTTCAAGCGTAAAATTCTTTATTAGGGTTTACTATTTTTGTTTAGTGTATAATTCCTTACCTAGGTTTAGTAGGCATTCATCTCTTTCTTTAGAGTCTTTTCAGGCATAAAATGCTTTACTAGGGTTTACTGTATTTATTTTAGTGTACAATGCCTTACCTAGGTTTATTATATTTAGTTTAGTGCACAACAATTTACTAGGTTTTTTTAGTTTAGTGTACAATGTCTTACTCATGTTTGCTAAAGTTTATTGTTAAGAGTCCTCCTTTCAGTTCTCCATGGTGCTGCTAATCACCACCCTTCCTACAATTTCCTATTGGCATGGAGCTCTCTATGTTCATTCTCTATTCATAGTTCTTTCAATATGTATATTTACAATCTGTCTAGGGCATAATGTTTAGCGTTTTATCATTCCTAATTTATTGTTGCTTTATGTGGATAATTCTTGCAGTAAGTTATGCTCATTTCAATGTTTGATATACATTTATATCTTCAAAATATATTGTTTAGGATTATTGTAGTAGTTTAACCTTTCATGATTCATTTGATACATCTCACACTTTTTTATTTATTTGGTTTCATGTAAGGTTAGTCATCGGCTAGGCCCAATTTCAATTAAGTAATATTTTAAAATATGAGGAGATGCATCTACCTGACATAACTTTTGTTGCATTTATCATTCATTTTTTGCTTGTTTATTAAATTTTTCTTATGTTGTATTTATTAGTTATTTATTTTTTCGTAGAGTCTTAACTTTGATTTTGAATCCTTATTTTCAAATAGTTATTGTTTATTATGATTTTTTTCAGTGTTACCAATTATTTTAATATATTATAAAAATAAATAAATTCTTTTAATTTATTTTTGGAATATGTTTTTCTTTTTTAAAACTATGATTTAACCATTATTATAGTTTAATATGTATTTTTCTTTATAAATTACACTAGCCTAGATTCATTTTAATTTTCGATCTACCAAGCATTTAAATTCACCTTAATTTTGGCTATACAAGCACTGAGAGGGATCAAATCTCTTGAGCTACAAACCTCTTTTAGAGTGAAAAGAGATTTGAGGGACTTAACTTTGGATATATAAGAACCCAGAGGGATCAAATCTCTTGAGGTACAAACCTCTTTTAGAGTGAAAAAGGATTTGATCCCTCTCGTCCCTTGGTATATCCAAAGTTAAGATGTGTCTAAGCTGGTTTGATTATTAGTTTATATTAAAAATATTATGATTAAGGAATTTCATAAATTTGTCTTTAAATTATGTATATTTATATATTAAAAGATGATTTAAGTCATTTTTATTGATTTAAAATGTGAAAAATATTCTCATATATAGTTGTGTAGTATTGAATTTAAAGTGGTAATTTAACATTTTAAAGAATTTTTTGAGTATATTCTTCAACTAATTTTACTTGTATCAAAATCATCGCAATTAAATTAATGTCTAAACACATAAAATTAAATAACATTTTCGAGATTAATGACTACTCCTTGAATTATAATATCTTAAACAATATTCCAAGAGAGAACAACTAAAAAATGTCACCATATTACCCATTGTCCAACTTTATCATGAATGTAAGTATCATTGTAAGAGAATTCATACTAAGCATATTAGTTTTCAAAATCTAAAAATTAGGGTTTCACATGAAGAATACATTTCTCAAGAATCCCCACAACATCCGAAGGGGTAGATGGTAACGATGGTAATAGGTGGAGTATTTACAAAATGAAGTTTAAAAGATACAACATCAATTAATATAAATTGTGTTATTTTTTAAACGTAAAAATATAGAAAAAATATGACAAATAATTGTAATTAATAAAATATTGTAAAATTGAAATTTTTTTATAATAAGGAAAAAATTATTAAAAAAAATATTTATTACAATTGTGGCACCATTTTATAAAATATTTGAACCTTGATTTTAGGGAGAGGCTAAATAGAGCTGTTTGGAAGATTTCTTTATATCGATGCATATCTATATATTTTATTTCCTATTAAAGTTGTGGGATTGTGAATGGATGGAGACCATAATTAAATTAATTCCTAAACACACAAAATTAAATTGAGTGATAATTTCTCAATGAATTAAAATATCTTAAACAATATTATAAGGGAACAACTCAAAGTTTAATTTTAAAAAGTGAACACATTACCCATTGTGGAACGTTATCGCAAATGTAAGTATCATTATGAGAGAATGCATAAGTAGGATATTAATTTATAAAATTTGAGAATCAAATTCTTGTGAAAAATGCTTATTTGGAAAATCTCTACAACATATGAAGATGCCAGTTTGGAGAAGCTCCAGAACATTGTAGAAAATCTGTTGGTAAGTTAACCCTATAATGCAATATAAACCAAAGAAGAATACTATAACCTACTTCTACTATCAATTTGTGGAAGCTTAAAGATCAAGCTGAAGAATATAACCAAAAGAAGAAGAATCAATGTCACAATACACATGAAAATACTTTGGGGAAATCCTCAGCTAAAAACCCCACACTATTGTATTATCATACATGGTGGAAATACATAGGAATTATACAAATCCTTATTTCTCATAGCTAGCTAGCTCTTAGTACAATCCTCATAGATGCTCACAAGCAATATTGGCTTCTCTTCAGCCTTCCTCTCTGCCCTCCAGGCTCTTATTTCCTTGCACTGTGACGCAAGAATCAATTCTTTTGAGAAATCTCAATAATCGGCCCTCACATTTGCTATCTCTTTTACAGTCCAACCTTCCACTACGCTACTCTGATTTCCACCCTTTTAAAACCGAACACTGATATTTCCCCTTCTTAAAAAAACTGCTTGCAATTCTCCGTAGATCGTCTCACTTTCGATCCAACGGTCCAGATTATATCGCAATAAGATATCACTATGGGCAAGCGATTAGGTTTTGCCACACACATATACAATGTTGTGATGCGATATATTCAATGGTCTCACTGCCCATCACATATCACAGTTTCACAATGCTTCAGGCCCATTTCCTTTCCAACTGAAATATTGCAATGCGATGGATCACAATTGCGCGTCACACTGTCTTATGGTCGAGGTCCCATCACAAACCAATGCTTTATTGCGATGCAATATATCGGTGATCGCACATCGCAATTCCTCAAGTCCTAAGGTCCGCTCCCTCGTAAAAAATAATTGCAATGTGATATGGGATGATCCAACTGTCGGCAGGACTTCGCGCTGTTGCTTGGAACTTAGATTAATGCTAGGATTTAAGCAGGCTTCAACCACTGTTATTAACACTCAGGACTGCAATTTCTTTTGAACTACAAGTTTTATATTGGAAAGCATAAAATAGAGTCTAAGAGTGTTTTATTTATTCCAAATGCAAATAAACAAAGTCAAGAAGAGTTTTCAATGGCAACAACACATTAACGCACACTGAATCATTTATTCAATATAATAACACTTACAGGGTCTCGGCCTTCTGGCTCAATTACAACAATTAAAAAGACCCCTGTTTCAATATGGAAATCCTCACTCTATTACTTGACTCTTGCTTCACTCAGTCCTCTCTCATCTCTGTCGATCCTTTTGCATTACATTTTTCTTCTTTTTATCAATCCAATCTTGCCTAACAACTAAATCTCTATTTTCAAACATTCTAACAGTCAAATCTCTATTTTCCAGCTCTATCACACACCTATGCTAACAACTTATCTTTGGATCTTAAAATAAGACAATTTCTACTTATTACAATAGTGAAATACAACTCATTTCTTGAGAGATCCAACCGTCTCGGTAAAAACTGACTTTTTACCACTTAGTTCAGTGAAATTCAACTTGTTTAGCCACAACATGTGAACAAATTTTCACATTGCTGCCTAAGTCCAGATGCTCCTACATCAGACTCTCAGGGAAGAAAAGAATCATCCTTTAGACTTTCAGGGCTTACTCTATACTTCTACAACTCTGCTATGGTCAACTAGCTAGCATCCTCCATTGGCTATCCTTTCCATTTGACTATATATTAAAAATAAGTCTACCCTCGGGTTCTTTTGGATACTCTTTTCTCCAAAACAACTTCCAATTCTTTCTTAACGGCCCTTGGCATTTGTTCTTCCCAATTCATGGTTTGAAATTCATCTTCTATAGTTTCCTCCTATAGCTCTGTCTCCGTCCCTTTACATGGATACAAATTGGCAATATTGAAAATAGGTTATATTCCAATCCCTTACGGCAATTCAATTTCATATGCATTATCTAAAAACTTTCTTACAATTTTACATGGTCCTATCTTTTTCATTTTTAGTTTATTGTAAGTCTTAGTAGGAAATATTTCTTTTCTCAAATATACCATCACTAAATCCCCCACTTGGAATTATTTCTCTCTTCTTTTCATATCCACTCTCTATTTGTATTTACCATTGCTTTCCTACAATCTACCTTGGACATCTTCTTGAAGTCTTTGCATCTGTTCTACAAACTCTTCAGTTTTTTCACTTCTTGTCTCCTATTTTCCGAAATTTCTGAGCTCATACACACCTCTTGGATTCATTCCAAAAGCAATATAAAATGGACTCATTCTAATACTTCGGTTCGGAGTGTCATTATAAGAAAATTCATCCTGAGCTAGTGCTAAATCCCACTACTTAGGATTTTGATACACTAAACTTCTCAATATGTTTCCCACGCTCTTGTTTACTACTTCGGTCTGTCCATCTGTTTGAGGGTGGTATGCTAAACGGAAACTGAGGTTAACTCCTAGTTTCCTCCAAAGAGTTCTCCAGAAATGTCCTACAAACTTTTTATCTCTATTAGACACAATACTTATAGGGAATCCATGTAATCTTACAATTTCTGAAAAAAATAGATTGGCTATATGTGTTACATCGCTAGTCTTCTTACAGGCAATGAAGTGTGCCATCTTCGAAAATCTATCTACCACAACATAAATGGAAGCATTCCCTCTTTGAGTTTTAGGTAATCCCAAAACAAAATCCATGCTAACTGCATCCCATGGTCAGTCTAGTACTGGCAATGGTTGATACAATCTTGTATTCTGGCTTCTCCCTTTATTATGCTGACATATCCTACACTTCTCAACAAATATCTTAACATCAGTTTGCATTTTTTGCCAATAATAAAAAGCATTCACCTGAGCAAAGGTTTTATCTTGTCCAAAGTGACAAGATAATCCTCCACTATGTTTCTCCTTTATTATGTTTTCCCTCATAGAACACTTGGGAATACACAACTTGTTCCCTTTAAACAATAAGCCTCCTTGGATTAGATAATCTAAACATTGAATTATGTTATGCACTATTGGATTTTGAATTGCTGTATAGATATCTTGGAAATCTGCATCATCTTGTACATCTCAATCATTTCTTCAAATCCAAAACACCAACTTTGAATTCTTGCACAATAAAACTTACCCTGCTCAATACATCATCGACTTTATTCAACTTACCACTTGTGTGCTTTATCACAAAAGTAAATCTCTGGAAAACTTCTACCCACTCATGTTTCTGGTTCAATTTCAGCTGGTTATTTATGAACTATAATGCATGATTGTCCGAATACAATATGAATTCCTTTGGCAGAAAATAATGTCTGCATTTCTTCAAGGCTTGTATAATAGCGTAAAACTCTTTATCGTAAGAAGAATACTTCTTTTTTGCTTCATTCAATTTCTCATTGAAGTATGCTATTGATCTTTGTTCCTAACTCAAAACTACACCACCTACTACTCCACTAGCATCTGTTTCAACTTGAAATACTTTTTCAAAATTAGGCAAAGCTAAAATCGATTCCTTTTTTATTTTCCTCTTCAACAATTTAAAATTCTTGTCTGCTGCTTCTGTCCACTTGAGCGGCTGATTAGTCTCCTTAATTGCTTCAAGAATTGGTGCACAAATCTGACTAAAACCTCTAATAAACATTTTATAAAAACTTGCAAGACCATGGAAGCTTCTTACCTCAAATATATTTCTGGGAATAGGCCAGTTCCAAATTGCTTGGACTTTCGCTAGATCCATTTTCAATCCTTCTTTAAAAACTACGAATCCCAGGTAAATTAATTCTTCTCTCATAAAACTACATTTCTTCAGATTTATCAGTAGTTTCTCTTTCTGTAGAGTTCTTAAAACCAATTTAAGATGCTCTAAATGTTCTTCCTTACTTTTACTGAAAACTATAATATCATCAAGATAAACAATAACAAACTTACCTGCATATTCCTTCAAGATTTCATTCATCAATCTCATGAACGTGATGTCTGTTATAAATGCAACCTTCCACTCATCTCCTTCTTGAATTCTTATTTGATGATATCCACTCTTCAGATCTATTTTAGTAAAATAATTTGATCCACTCAAACAATGCATGAAATCATCCATGTGTGGCAAAGGAAATCTATACCTGATTGTGATCTTGTTTATGGCTCTAGAATTTATGCACATACACCATTCACCTCCTTTCTTTGGACTGAGTACTATTGGTATAGCACATGGACTAAGGCTTTCTCTAATTAGTCCCTTATCCATCAGTTCTTCCACTTGTCTTCCAACTTCTGCATTCTCTTGAGGAGTTAATCTGTACACTACTTTATTTGGAAAACTCGCTCTTGGTATTAGATCAATATGATGACTAATACTCATGATTTGTGGTAATGCATTTGGGAACTAATACACAATAATATCAGCAAAATCATTTAATAGAGTTTTGATTTCTTCAGGTAAATCATCTAAGTTTGTGAAAGTTAAAATTACCTTTGTTCTCCCTATGACAGAAAAATGCATTTCTTCATCTTTTCCAGTCACTTACAACAACTCCTTTCCACTCATTAGCATATGACTACTTCCAGGTGCTCCTTTGTCAGCGTCATCCTTCAGTGGCAGCAATGTATGCTTATTTCCATCCTTCTCCAAAGTATAAGTGCTTTTTCTCCCATCATGAATAGCTTTCCAATCAATTTGGCATGGTCTTCCCAGCAATACATGGCATACATCCATTGGCATTACATCCCATAATATTACATACTTATACGTACCAATCTGTATTTCAACCTTGCATTGTTCTGTCAAAATAATTCGATGTCCTTTCTGCAACCACAACACTTTGTAAGGAGTAGGGCGCACTGTCTCTACTAATCCGAGCTTGTCCACCATCTCTATAGAAACAAGGTTATCATTGCTTCCACTTTCAATTATTACTTTACAACAACCTTTTGATTTACAGGTAGTTTTGAATAAATTCTTCCTCTATGTGGGTTCTTCAAACGCTTTCTCTATCTTAAGCAATGTCCTTTTCAGCATGAGGGATTCTTCTACTTCAGGAGGTTCTTCCTTCTCCATAAGTTGAAGTGCTTCTGGCTTTACCTCAGCCACATTTGCATTCCTCTGACTTGCTGGTTTATTATGAGGACAGTCCCACATCACATGTCCTCATTCTCCACATGTGTAGCACCGAATATCTCTTTCTCAGCCTCTTCCTCTAGGCGCAAATCTTCCTCTATTAAAATCCCCTCTCTATGCTGGTCTACTACTTGAACTGCCTGCTTCACTCTAATGTTGTTGTCCCCTTCGTTTGGTAGTTCCTCTACATCTTACTGAGCTTCTTCCTCTATTTCTATGATTCTGTTTTCTCAACATCTTCTCCTCTGCCTTCAAACTCGCTTGATAGGCATCCTCAATAGTCTTCAGACTTAATAATCTAATCCCGTCTTGTATGTCATATCGTAAACCATTGATATATCTGGCTACCTTCTCCATGTCATCCTCTGCATGCCCTTCTCTAATACTCAATCTATAAAATTCTTCTGTGTATTCTTTAACACACATTCCTTTTTGCCTTAAATTCTACAACTATTTGAAAATATTTAACTGATAAGAATTAGGCATAAATTTTTCTTTCATCTTACTCACCATTTTTTCCCATCGCTTGATCATGGACATTCCTTTCCTTGTTTTGGATGTCTATAGTTCATCCCACGAAATAACTGCATGACCCTTCAATCTGGTAACTACAAATTTCACCTTCCTCTTGCCGTCAACCTCCTCTTCATAGTCAAAATATTTGTCTACTGACCTGATCCAATCCATTGCCTCTTCTGTATTGAGAATCCCTTCATACGTAGGAATTCCACCTTTGGTTTTCCTCCTACTTTCGCCAACATCTTAATATCTCTAATAGTTTCATTTTCCTTCTGTTCTTCTTCCTCCTTAGAAGATTCTTCTTTAGCACTGTCATCCCCTTCATCAGGTGTTCTTCACTGAGCAGTCTCAATTGTTTCCATCCTCGTACGTAGACTTTAGATCTCCTCTAGCAGAACTACATTTTCTTACGGTCTTCGTCGACCCAATGCCAGCTCCTCTCCTTGGAGGCATGTTTACTATAATCAAACTTAATATCTCTATGCTCCGATACCACAAATGATGCAGGAATCAATTGTTTTGAGAAATCTCAATAATCGACCCCTACATTTGCTCTCTCGTTTATAGTCCAACCTTCCACTACGCTACTCTGATTTCCACGCTTTTAATACTGAACACTGATATTTCGCCTTTCTAATAAGACCACTTGCGATTCTTCATAGCTCGTCTCACATTCGATCCAGCGGTCCAGTTTATGTCGCAATCGAATATCGCTATGGGAAAGCACTTAGGTCTCAACACACATGTATATAATGTTGCGATGCGATATATTCAATGGTCCCAATACCCATCGCATATCACAATTTCCCAATGCTTCAGGCCCATTTCCTTTCCAAGTGAAGTATTACGATGCGATGGATTGCAATTGCGTGTCGCAGTATCTTATGCCGAGGTCTTATCACACAGTAATGCTTTATTGTGATGCAATATATCGATGATTGTACATCGCACTTCCTCAAGGCCTGAGGTCCGCTCCCTCGTAGAAAAGCTTTATGATGTGATATGGGATGATCCAGTGGTCGGTGAGATTTCGCACCATTAGTTGGAACTTAGATTAACGTTGGGATTTAAGCAAACTTCAACCACTATTACTAACATTAACGACTGCACTTTCTATTGAACTATGAGTTTTATAATGTAAAGGATAAAACTGAGAAGAGTGCTTTATTTCTTCCAAATGCAAATAAACAGAGGCAACGAGAGTTTTCAATGGAAACGACACATTAATGCACACTGAATCATTTATTCAATACAATAACACTTAGAGAGTCTCGGCCTTCTCGCTTGATTACAGAAATTAAAAAGATCCTTGTTTCAATATGGAAATCCTCGCTCTATTACTTGACTCTCGCTTCACTTTATCCTCTCTCATCTCTGCCGATCCTTTTGCATTACATTTTTCTTCTTTTTATCAATCTAATCTTGCCTAACAACTCAATATCTATTTTCAAACATTCTAATAGTCAAATCTCTATTTTCCTGCTCTATCACACACCTATGCTAACAATTTATCTTTGGATCTTAAAATAAGACAATCTCTACTTATTACAATAATGAAATACAACTCATTTCTTGAGAGATCCAACCGTCTCGGTAAAAACTGACTTTTGACCACTCAGGTCAGGGAAATTCAACTTGTTTAGCACAACATGTGAACAAAATTTCACATTCCTGGCTAAGTCTAGATGCTCTTGCATCATGCTATTCCTTGTGGATGATTATCATGTTACCAAGTGGAAAACCTTCCTTCAAAACTACGCAATCCTCAAGGATAAATCCTTGACTGCATATATGAGTTTTCTCCATAAGAAAACACATGCAATTGATAGTACATTGACCTTGACTTTAATCTCAAGTGGGTCTTTCTCATAATAGATATGCATGAGTTTCTGATGAGGGAATCTTCATTTAACTGGAGTAGCACTAGTTGAGTGCATTAATGCATCAACTAACTGTTAATTCACTGTTAGTTCCTCAAACAGTTTGGAACTAATTTAACTGGACTTAACTCAGTAAACTTAGTTAACTAATTACAACTCAAATATAACTCAATCTTATCTCCTTAATTCAAGGGATAACTCTTACATGAATTCAGAAAGACCTCTAACTTGAATTTCTCCAAATAATTAATTTAAAATAAATTAATTAATTATTTCCACACAGTTGTTAAGACTAAATTCGATTTTAACTCACAATTTAATTCAAGGAAAAAATAAATTCGAATATTCTTGTTGCCATATTTCAACACTCCCTCTCAACAAGAAAGGGATTATCTACTACCCCAATCCTATCTCTATGGAACTCAAATTTACACCTTGACAATGCCTTTGTCAAAATATTAGCATCTTTCTCCTCCATCGAAATATACTTGATCCAAAAATGGATCTTGAATAAACCTCTAAGTCTAAAAGACTTCATATAAGAGGTAAAAGGTGCCAAATGGCACAAATCCTTTGTAAACTAGAGGAAAATGAAAGTCACAGGCTGCGCTTGTAAATAGTCTCATTTCAGAGATCTCCTCATTCTGAGTCCAATGCAAGTTGAATGGGCAAAAATGGACTTCAGATGAAAGAGTTATCATAAAAAGAAGTTTCCATTTTGTTCTTTGGAAAAGAGGCTAAAAACATGAGAAAAAAACGAAAATTGAGCCTATCGGAGGTCAAAGAGGTAGTGAATAGGAGCTGTTGGATCTAACCGATGAAAAATCTAGATCTGATCAGAAATCACAATCGGCAGTGACAGTCGGTGGGCAGTCGAAGGCATAATATGTGATGGGACCAGGGCGATGCGATACTGCGATCGCCGATATCGGTGGATCACAATCAGCGCTGGAATAGACCATATCATATCGGAAAGACCTCGGTCTTGTACGATCTGCAGTTGTGACTTTTTGCATCAAAATATTGCATCGGCACATTACAGAGGGGCAGTTATATGTTATATGTTATATATATGATAGCGGTGGTCAAACCCAACGACAATATGAACCGGATTTAATAAATTTTGAAATCCATCAAACGATGATTTTCTTTGTATTTTCATTTTTGTTGGATAAACGAAATACGAAGGAAAAGTGCCCAACTAGATGAAATTGGACCCGAAAGGGTTCCAAAATGCCTCTGTATAATATTTCAAGTTCGACAAGTGGTATTTTCCCATATTTTAATGTATTTTCATATATTTCGTTATCAAACGAAATACAAAGGGAAAGAATAGAGTAGGCCATTTGCAACACGCGATAGTGACTCCCAGGTGGACCTGATAGAAACATAAGATGGGATTAAGGACTTTTGATGTCCGAAACACTATGTTTTGGCAGGTTTTTCTCGTGTTTTACAACGTTCTTTGTGAAAACATAGAATGACTGTTTTTGAAGGATTTCAAGCGCCAATGGGTCCATTCCGTTACGAAACAAGTGGGGACCTTCCCTAAAGGTGTTATGCAATGATTATTAAATGCTAGAAGAGGGATTTGAGTAGACCAAAGCCAAAAGTTATAGAGCCTGAGAGGGAAAATGAACAGGCAACGCGATTTGGCTTAAAAAGCCACAAATGTGAAAGACAAAGGGGGTGGTTCAGTTGTTGTTTGTTGTTGAGGGTGCTTATGGGCTTTCTGTCGCTGAAAGCCAAGCCAAAGTAGGAAGCTAAGGAAAAAGAGGCAGCACAGAAGCCAAGCAGGCAGCATATAAGCAAAAGAGTAGCTAAGGGAGTCACTCGGAGTTCAAGTGAGAAGCCTAGAGAGAGCCACAAGCCAGAGCTACAGTGAAAGAGCTAGTGAGAGAGCTAAGAGCCAGAACCAGAGCTAGAGCCAAAGAGCCAGAGCTCGAGTTAGAGTTGAGAGCCAGAGCCAAAGTTACAGCCAGAGCAAGAGCCGAGAGCCAGAATCAGAGTGAGAGCTAAAGAGCCAAAGCTAGAGTCAAAGTTGAGAGCCAAAGCGATGGCCAAGAAGCTAGAGTCGAAGAGCTAGAGCCAGAGCCAAAGAGCGAGAGTGGGAGCCAAGAGCCAAGCTAAAGCCAAGACCCAGAGCTTCAAGAGTGAGGGGATAACATGGTGTCTAAACCTGTTGTTTCTATGTAAAACATCAAGAGTTAAGCGAAGAGCTTGTAGAAAAAAGACTTATACCATAATTCCAGAGAGCCTAGTTGAATTGACTAGAGCTCATGGAGATGTAGCCCAAGAGTTGTGGGTGAACTCCTAATTAAATTGTTGTCTTATGTGTCTGTTTTTACTGTTTCATTATTCACTGTTATATGCATTTATATATTAGTTTCATCCCATTAATTTACAACACAAAAATAGATTTTAAACCATATGAATAGTTTAACACAAGCACAAGCATACACCTATATTTTCAAGCATTTCTTAATTCCGCATTGGTTAATCAATAAGACTTGGAAAATTTAAAGCTTTGGAAGTGGGAGAGGTTCTTGTAAATTAGATAAGAGGCCTAAGTGCCCCATTTTCAGATCAAGTTGTATCAGAGCTTAATTTTGATTAAACCATGCCTTCAAAGAAAGTTATGTTAGAATGATTGATTGCCAGAGCAAATATTACTTATCTGAAAGGTGTTTGGGCAGTCAAGGATTGATTGTTTGATTGATGTATTCTTGTTGCAGACTGACTATTGTTTAAAGTTTGCAGACGTAAAGAGGAAAGGCCTAAGTATTTGGGTCGTGACTATGGATAAGCTTATGGAGAAAGTTCCAAGGCTTCGATGAAGGCCATTGAAATAGCTCCAAGAAGGGGTTGCATTACAAAGTGTGAAGATTGTATTCAGGAGGAACGCAATAGCTTGAAACATCATTTGCAGGATGCAGGTGTTTAGGAGCACAAACTTGAACCAGAGAGTTGGGGAGACTCTAACAGTCTTGAAGAGATTGATGGTGTTCCAAAGGGAGCCATTTCTTCATTTGCTTCACCTCCTCATGAAGGAAATAAAGGTGAAAGAGGCAGGTATAAATCTAGTTCTAAACTTATTCCTTTTGATTTTGCAAAGCATGATAAATTTCCACATAGAGATGGAGAAAGAATTGCTTGTTCCTTTTGTCGTTTGGATAACCATAATGTTTCTAGATGTCAAAAGGGAATGGCCACATACAAGAAGCGAAAGAAGGAAAAGAAGCAAGAAGCCAAAGGTCCATTGGACAACGAAAATCATGTTGTTAAGAGGATGCACATGCAGTGCACTTACTGCCATAAGCAAGGACATCTTGCTGCAAAATGTTGGACTCTGAATCCAACAATGCTTCCACCAAAGCTAAAGAAAGTGGAAAGAGAAGATGGCAAAAATGGAAAGGAAGATTCCATGAATGATGTGTCTCAGTATGATTCACATGATGATGATGATGTGCAGAAAAACGTAGTACCTTTGAAAGGTATCGGTAAGGAAGGGTTAGAGTTCTTATCCGATTTAGATTACATGACTATTGATGCATCTACATTATATTTCATTTCAGCTTCAAAAGTACAATGTGCTTAAGTTAAAGTGGAAGGATGAAATGCATGCATGAGCATGAGATGCATGAACACAGGTATGTTGATGATTTCCTTGTTTTTGAACATGTATGTGTAACTAACTTGCAACGCTGATTGCTTTGACATGCATGTGATGCCATGTTGACTTGGAAGAAGTTAAATTCGTCTCCAAATGGAGATAATGATGAAGTGTTTCATCTTTTGAAAAGGAGTCTTAATGGTCTTTTTCTACATGCTTTACTTGAAGGGTCATTTGTTTAAAGGCATGTTTTGTGGGCTTGTTATCTAGTCCATCATTTGTATGCAGATGTAAGACATGGAGGTGTTCACAAGATGTGAAATCTATTTCTTTTTTTGAAGCAAGAATTAGGCCATCCAATTGTTATCTATATGTCTGTTGTTGTTAACAGTTGTTGTTGGTAGCCTTTCAAATAGGTAGAAATGAAAGTTTTATGGAGCACATGTAGTTCACATTTGTTTGAGCCACCTTGGATCAGTGATCAAGGCAAAGAAGTTCAAACCACCTTTTAAGACCATCTCAGTAGAAGTTCTACAGGAAGGAAAGGAGGAAGACGGCTCTTCCCAAGAAGACCAGCCCATCCAAGAAGGGAAGTGATCAGAAACTTTGGTTTAGAGGCACTATGTGAAGGCAAGTGTAGGGATGTTGAAAGAAGAGGGTGAGTCACTGTCATTTACTGTTCAGATCAATATATCAGTCTTTTGGATACCAAAAGTTCTCTTATTGGGAAGGCGTGATCCAAAAATGCATCCTGGATAAACCTCTAAGTCTAAAAGACTTCATATAAGAGGTAAAAGATGCCAAATGGTACAAATCCTTTGTAAACCAGAGGAAAATGAAAGTCACTGGTTGCTCTCGGAAACAGTATCATTGCATAGATCTCCTCATTTTGAATCCAGTGCAACATGACAGGGCGAAAACAGACCTCAGATGAAGGTGTTATCATAAAAAGAAGTTCCCCTATTGTTCTTTCATAAAGAGGGTAAAAACATGAGAAAACAGCAAAAAGCAAGCCTGTCGGAGATCAAAGAGACAATGAATAGGAGTCGTCGGATCTAGCTGATCAATGGTCCAAATCCGATCAACAATCGCAATCAGCGGTGACAGTCGGCAGGCAGTCGGAGGCATAACATGCGATGGGACCAAGCCGATGTGATATCGTGATCGTCGATATCGACGGATTGCAATCGGTGCTGGCATAGACCCTATCATATGGGAAAGACACCGAGCTTGTGTGAACTCCGATTGTGACTTGTCGCATCACAATATTGCATCAGCACATTATAGAGGGGGGTTATATGTTATATGTTATATATGCGATAGCAATGGCCGGACCCAACAGCAATATGAACCGGATTTAATACATTTTGAAATCCATTAAATGACGAGTTTCTTTGTATTTTCGTTTTTGTTGGATAAAAAAATACGAAGGAAAAGTGCCCGACCCGATGAAAATGGACCCAAAAGGGTTCCAAAATGCCTCTGTATAATATTTCAGGTCCAACAAGCAGGATTTTCCCATATTTTAATGTATTTTCATATATCTCCTTATGAAATGAAATACAAAGGGAAACCATGGAGTAGGCCATTTGCGACACATGATAGTGACTCGAAGGCGGACTCGATAGAAATATAAGGTGGGATTAAGGACTTTTGAAGTCCGAAAGACTGTGTTTTGGCAAGTTTTTCCCATGTTTTACAATGTTCTTTGTGAAAACACAGAACGACTATTTTTTAAGGATTTCAAGCATCGATGGGTCCATTCCATTATGCAACAAGTGGTCGCCTGCCCTAAAGGTGTTATGCAATGATTATTGAATGCTAGAAGAGGGATTTGAGTGGACCAAAGTGAAAAGATACAGAGCCTAAGAGGGAAAATGAACGAGCAATGCAATTTGGCTTAAAAATCCATGAATCTCAAAGACCGAGGGGGCAACTGAGTTGTTGATGGTTGTTGAGGGTGTTGTTGGGGTTTCTGTTGCCGAAAGCGAAGCTAAAACAAGAAGTTAAGGCAAAAGAGGTAGTGTAGAAGATAATGAGGAAGAATAGAAGCAAAAGAGTAGCCAAGGGAGTCACTTGGAGTTCAAGTGAAAAGCTTAGAGAGAGCCACGAGCCAGAGCCAAAGCCGAAGAGCCAGAGTGAGAGCCAAAGTGAGAGCCAAGCCAAAGAAAGAAGTTAAGGTAAAAGAGGTAGTGCAGAAGCTAAGGAGGTAGCGTAGAAGCAAAAGAGTAGCCAAGGGAGTCACTTAGAGTTCAAGTGAAAAGCCTAAAGAGAGCCACAAGCTAGAGCTAGAGCCGAAGAGCCAGAGCGAGAGCCAAAGTGAGAGCTGAGAGCCAAAACTGAAGCCAAAGCCAAAGAGCTAGAGCCAGAGCCAGAGTCAGAGCCGAGAGCCAGAGCTAGTGGCAGAGCCAAAGCGAGAGCTACAGCCAGAGCCGAGAGCCAGAACCAAAGCCAGAGTCAGAGCTGAGAGCCAGAGCTAGTGCCAGAGCCAGAGCCAGAGCTAGAGCCAGAGCCGAGAGCCAGAACCAGAGCCAGAGCCAAACAGCCAGAGCTAGAGTCAGAGCCAAGAGCCATAGCGAGGGCCAAGAAGTCAGAGCCGAAGAGCTAGAGCCAGAGCAAATTCAAAGAGCCGTAGCCAAAGCCAAGAGCCAGAACCAAGAGCCAAGAGCCAGAGCCAAGAACTAGAGCTTCAAGAGCTAGGGGATAACATGGTGTCTGAGCCTGCTGTTTCTGTATAAAATAGTGAGAGTTAAGCCAAGAGCTTGTAAAAGAAAGACTTATACCATAATCCTAGAGAGCCTAGTTGAATTGATAAGAGCTCATGGAGATGTGGCCCAAGAGTTGTGGGTGAACTCCTAATTAAATTGTTGTCTTATGTGTCTATTTTTATTGTTGCATTATTCACTGTTATATGCTTTTATATATAAGTTTCAACACATTAATTTACATCACAACAACAGATTTTAAAGCATATGAATAGTTTAACACAAGCACAATCATACACCTATATTTTCAATCATTTGTTAATTCTGCATTGGTTAATCAATAAGACTTGGTAAAATTTAAAGCTTTGGAAGTGGGAGAGGTTCTTGTAAATTAGACAAGAATCCTAAGTGCCCCATTTTCAGATCAAATACTGCAACAACATGATCCTCCTCCCTACGCAATTTCTGAGATGATTATACTGGATGTCTATGTGCTTGGACCTATCATGATTATTGGATTCTCAGAGAGTTTGATAGACCTTTGATTATCACAATAGATCACAGTTGGATCCATCCTCTAATAAAACAAACCAACTATGATTTTTCACATCCAGATGGCCTCACATGCTGCGTACCTTACAGCCATGTATTTTTCCTCTGCCGAGCTGAGTGCAACTGACTTATGTTTCCCACTGTACCAAGAAACTGTCATTGACCCAAGGTCGAAAATCCCTCCTAATGTGCTCTTCCAATCTGATGGACTCCCTGCCTAATCTGCATCAGTGAAGCCCTGTAGCTTCACTCCCTCTTTCCGTCTGTACCATAATCCATACTGATATGTGCCTCTGAGGTATCTCAATACATGCTTTGCCACCTTCCAAGACATCTTGGTAGGCTGAACCATCGCTTGACTTAGCTGGTTCACCGCATAGAAAAAATCTGGTCATGTGTTCACTAAGTAGATCAGTGAACCCACAAGTTGCCTGTACACAGTAGCCTCTACCACTTCTCTTGAAGTAGCAACCTCCTTCCTCCAGTTACCTGCTAGAGAAGTTTGCATGGGCTTGCACTTCTCCATGTGGAATCTCCTGAGTATCTCATTGACATACTTGCCTTGAGACACAAATAACTCCCCATCCTTTTGCCACACTTCCATGCCAAGGAAGTAATACATGAGACCCATGTCTTTCATCTCGAATTCTCTTGCAAGGTCCTCCTTGCAAGACATAATCAACTGATCATCACCAGTCAATATGAGATCATCAACATAATGTACGATGACCAACAACTTACCTTTCAACATGATGTGGTACAGGTTCACATCCACCTCACTCTTTCTGAAGCCCTATGCAGTGAAGTAGTTGTCTATCCTAGTGTACCAAGCATGAGGTGCTTGCTTCAGCCCATATAACGCTCTCTTGAGTCTGCAAACATGCGACTCATGATCGAAGGCCTCAAAACCTTCTAGTTGCTTTATGTACACCTCTTCCTCAATCTAGCCATTGAGGAACGTAATCTTCACATCCAGCTGATGGATCTTCTAACCCATCTATGCTGATAGTGCCAACATAGATCTGGTAGACGAGTACCTTGCTACAAGAGAAAAAGTCTCATCATAGTCAATCCCCTTGACCTATTAAAATCCATGGGAAACAAATCTTGCCTTATGCTTCTCCACACTACCATCAACAACTTGCTTTACCTTGTAAAGCCAATTGCAACTGCCAGCTGACTTGTTCTCTGATCTCAGAACCACATCCCAAAAACTGTTACAAACTATGGAATCATACTCCTCCACCATAGCATCAACCCAAATCGGCTGCTACACTGCTTCCTCAAAGGAAGATGGCTCGGTCTCAACGCATTCCCCAGCAAGGGCCATGTATCCAGTGTACCTCTCAGGTGACCTCCTCTATCTGTGCTGAGAAGATAGTGCTCCCACATTCTCTTTCGCATTCTCAACCAATTTCTTAGCTTCTCTTATGCGCTTCTATCCATCTCTAGAAGATTCTGCTTGAGTGGATGTCTCCACTCATAGAACCTTTGCATGCGGCTGCTCCTCATCAGTCTGAGGATCCTTCTCCTTAGGAGCCAACAGTTCCTCCATAGCCTATATTTGGATCTCTCTCTCAAGGGAAACTCACATGACCTTCTGCTCATCAAACTTCAGATCTCTACGAACCACTGTCCTCCGACTGGTAGGTAAGTACACACGATAGTTGTGAGGTGTATCAGTGTACCCCACAGATATCCCCAACTCTGTTGTCAGTTCAAGCTTCTTCTCTACATCCCTTGTTACATGGCAATATATCAATGAGCCAAAGATACTAAAGTGGCCCACATCTAGTCTCTTACTAGAGAAATCTTCCTCTAGTGTCTTCATTCCAAGTATGCGATATGGGCTTCTATTCTACAAATATACCATTGTATTGCATGCCTTAGCCCACAAGTGAAGTGGTAGGCCTTGGTCATGCAACACTTCCCATGTTTCCCTTACAATAGTTCTGTTTTTCCTCTCGGCCAGCCCATTCTACTGTGGGTTATGAGGTGTTGTCAATTCTCGTTTAATTTCTTCTGCTGCACAAAAGTCCTTAAACTCTTGAGAGACATATTCTCCACCATTGTCGCTTCTCAAGGCCTTGATCCTCTTTCCTAACTCTTTCTCGACCAAAGCTTGGAACTCACAAAACCTTGTCAAAATTTGGGTCTTCTTCTGCATGAATTAAATCCAACATTTACGATAATAGTCATCAATGAAAATCACTTAATACCTCTGCTTCAATGTGGATGTTGTCGAGAATGGCCCACACAAATTATTACGAACTCACTCTAAGATAGCCTCTGCTTGACTGTCTCGATGATAAAAGGAAGATTTGGTGTACTTTCCCAAGGTACAACCTTTGCATGTGTAAAATTGCTCAAGTTTACGTCTTGGCTTTGCACCAATTCCACTTTCGTACTCAATGCTGCACAATCATTTACCTCTAGTTTATGGAGATTCTTCACCTGAATCCCTATCCTCTTTGTCTGACCACTATTTATGTGTCTTAGGAATGCGTTTCCTTTACTGAAGACAACATCGTAGCCTTTGTCCTCCAACATCGTGACCGATACCAATTTCTTCTTCGGTCCAGGCAGATACATCACATCTGTCAAGGTGACAGGAGCTCCATTCTCCCTCTGAAAAGCAATCGTGTCCACTCCTAAAACACTATACCTTCCATCGTCACCCATCTCTATGCTCATATTGAAGTCTTTTTCCTCCAAAGCACTGAATAAATTTTTTTCACTTGTCATGTGGAATGAGGCTCCACTGTCAAGATACTAGACAAAACCCATCATCGATGGCATCATGCATGTGATGAGGGTAAATTCCATTTCGAACTAAGAGGCTAATGCCTCACCTTCTGATCCTTTCGAGGATCCCTTCTTGGGCTTCTTTGATGGGCAATTAGTCACATAATGTCCATCTTGTGAGAATTACAACAACTTACTTTAGACATGTCACCCTTCTTCGCTCCATGAGAAGAATTCAATTTGAAATGGGAAGCATTCCCCTTCCCTTTCCTTGCCTTACCTGCTAAGGCTAGATTTTCTTCATCATCATCCTTGGATGAAGAACCATCACGTTGGCTCCTCTTGATCTTCTCCTGTGTAAGATCCAACCACAGTCATTACCAATCTGACAGTTTCTCCCTTCCATTCATAGACTCATGATAGCTATTCCAACTCTTTGGAACGCTAAGGAGAGCGAGGCTTACCATATCATCATCGACAGTAGTTATTCCCACACTACCGAGCTCATCTCTGCAGGTGGTGCGCCTATTCAGATATGTGGAAATAGTATCGCCCTTCTCCATCTTGATTCTTCGAAGCTTATCCTTGAGCACCAATTTCCTCTAGTCACTATTGTTCTAGTAGAGGTCCTTCAATGTCTTCCACATTGAAAATGGAGTATCCTTCCCATGGAAACTTAAGACAATATGGTCTCGAACTCCCTCAAGGATGATCCGTCTCACCTTCGCCGCACACTTCTTCCACTCAACCAACTCTTGTGCATTAGTTGAATGTGTCTTCGGGATTTCTTGATCACTGAATTCCTTCAAGCCATTGACTTCTAATACAACCTCCATTCTATCTTTCCATGCTATGTAATTTGAGCTACCTTCCAAGGCATACTTGAGTGTCAAGCCATAGAATGCCATTGTCCAACCTTGAAGTATGATATGAATTTGATTTTCACCTGCAACCCCAAACTTCAAACTTCAAATTGTCTTCTCAGTATATTATTCACAACTCTGATACCATGTAGAAAATCTGCTGGTAGGTTAGCCTGATAATGCAATATAAATCAAAGGAGAATACTATAACCTAATTCTACTATAAATTTGTAGAATCTTAAAGATCAGGCTGAACAATATAACCAGAAGAAGAAGAATCAATGGCACAATACACATGAAAATACTTTTGGGAAAGCCTCAGCTAAAAACCCCACACTATTGTATTATCATACATGGTGGAAATACATAGGAATTATACAAAGCTTTAGCTCTCAGAACTAACCAACTCTCAATACAATCCTCATAGATGCTCACATGCAATCTTGGCTTCTCTGCAACCTTCCTCTCTGCCCTCCAAGCTCATATTTCCTTGCGTTGTTCCTTGTGGATGATTCTCCTGTTACAAAGTGGAAAACCTTCCTTCAAAACTACGCAATCCTCAAGGATAAATACTTGACTGCATGCATGAGTTTTCTCCACAAGAAAACACATGCAACTGATAGTACATTGTCCTTGACTTTAATCTCAACTAGTTTTTTCTTATAATAAACATGGACCAGTTTCTGATGAGGGAATCTTCAGTAAACTAGAGTAGCGCTAGTTGAGTGCATTAATGCATCAACTCACTGTTAACTCACTATTAGTTCCTCAAATAGTTTGGAACTAATTTAACTAGATTTAACTCAGTACACTGAGTTAACTAATTACAGCTCAAATATAACTCAATATTATCTCCTTAATTTAAGGGATAACTCTTGCATGACTTCACAAAGACTTCTAAATTGAATTTCTCCAACTCATTAATTTAAAATAAATTAGTTAATTATTTCCAAGAAGTTGTTAAGACTAAATTTGATTTTAATTCACAATTCAATTCAAGGACAAAGTTGATTTGGAATATTCTTGTTTCCATATTTCAACATATGAAGATGCCTGCTTGGAGAAGCTCCACAGTATATGCAGGTGGAGATAATGGGAAATGGTCGAAATAGTTAATGGGTTGATGAGACATTCATTACTAAGAGCTTCCTGCAAATAATCTATGAGGCTTATGGCGGAAAGTTGTGGTAGCATGCTGGCAGTAAATTAAAATCGCAAATTGGTAATTTAGCACTCGATTCCATAGGCCTCTTGGTTTTTTGTCCCTAGATTGGTAAATAATACTCAAATCCTGAACCAAATCATTTTGGTAAGAAAAAAATAAATTTCATTGGAATTTTATGCCTTTAAATAGGCTAATGCTATGGGAAAACCCATAGTTACAAATATTAAGGAAAACCAGCCAAAAATTGTGAAAACCTAAAAGAGTAAATTGAATATTTTATTTCAATTTTGTTTTAATTATTAACTTTAGTTATTATTATTTAAAAAAAAATGTAATTTGACATAATCAAAATGTTTTCCGCACTAGTAAGGACAAAACAAACATGATATTACAACATATGTATTGCCGAGAAGCAAATTTATTATGATGAACTTAAATATCCATTTATTATGTCTACGTTATTACTATGTCTTTTTTTTAATAGTTAAAAACCATTAATTAGCGTAAAATAAAAGTATAACTTCCATAATATTGCAAATAAAATGAAAATACACCTACCAGTGAAAATACACCTACCAGACATATTGTAAGTGTAAGATTCAAAAGCAATACCTAATAAATAGATTGTAATGACAAAACCGTAACCTAATTTAGACTACCATGACAATTTCAAGTTTGATTTTCCGTGAATAAGTAAATAAACACCATTTAATCTTAAACCTCATTTTGTCAAACAATTGTACTATATACAAAAATATGTACATGTAGTACAACATAACTTAAAATTAACAAACCATTTGCATTTTAGAAAAAGTATCTAAACAAATCAAGTTTGGACCGAATCATGCACAAAACTAGCTCCAATTTCAACAGTAGTAACTTCTAAATATAACTATAGTGAGAACAATTTCGTTAATGATTTACTTATCGGGTACTAGTAATGAAACAGTTTGGAATGTAACGGTATTAGCAGAAAACCTTCCTAATGTTAAACATGCAACGAATGTCTATGAGGCAACTGGCAACTCTCAAATGAGCTGAAATTCAAACACGTCCCGGTAAAAACATCATCCACGGTGGGAACATGATGAAGCTCAAATTTCCTTTTCTCACCCTTAAACCGCCTCAACTCCAGCTTCAAACCCTCCAAGCTCCACACACACCAAAAACTGAAACGTTAGAAAATCAAGAAAATCAATTTTTAAGGATAGCTGTTGGAGAGAAAAGAAAAAACAGTTAGAAAAATAAAGAAAAACAATTTATAACGGTTAGAAAATAAAGAAAAGCAATTTTTAATGAGAGCTGATCGAGAGAAAAGGAGGAAAAACAATTTTTAATGATACTTTACAGAGAGAAAAGGAAGAAAAGTTAGAAAAATAAAGAAAATAAATTTATAAAAATAGTTGATGGATAGAAAAGCAATAAAAGCAATTTCTGGGAACAACTCTTTATATTGTATCTCCAATTTGACATGGTTGTCAAACCATTGGTTGTTGTCATGTTGGAACCGCTCCACACATGCGAGATTGAGTCACCGTTGGTCCCAAGTCCATATGTGATAGAGAGGGGTTGGTCCTATCTCTGAGTCTGGCCTAGAGGAGGAGGGTGGCCTTCAGGGGAAATGGAATTGGACCTCTGTTCTGCTCTCGAACCACCTCTGCTCGGAAAATGAAATTGAGTTGCTGCCGAAACCATGTATGCTTCTGTCTCGTACTTCCAAGTATGTATGCTTCTGTCAGGTGTTTCTAAAATTAAATAAACTCAAATCGAGGAGTGAGTTTGAAAGACTTCCTCTCCGTTTCTGGTGCATGCTATGTTATATAAGCCGAACCGAAACTGGTATCATTTTTTCAACCACATCTCTTTCATTATTAATCCTCTTCTCATTTTGTGTGTGTAATTGCAAAATTAAATGTCTCTCGCCTTCTCCCTTATCCTTCCATCGATTCTGCTCGGGGTTGATTCAGAGAGTCCTCCTTCCAATTCTCCATGGTGCTGCCAATAATCGCTGTCCTATACAGTTTCTTACTGGCATGAAGCTCTCTACAGTTCTCCCAATATGTATATTTACAATCTCTCTAAGGCGTATTGTTTAGCTTTTTATGATTCCTACTTTATTGCTGCTAGAAACAACCATTTATGTGTAAACCCTCGTTTAAGTGGATAATGCTTGCAATAAGTTATGTTAATCTCAATGCAAAATATATGGTTTGGGATTATTGTAGTTGTTTAACCTTTCGCAATTGGCTCGATAGATCTCACGCTTTCTTATTAATTTGGTCTCAGTAGTTGCTAGAGATTGCAATGTTTTAAAATAAGAGGCGATGTATCTATTTCACATAACTTTTGTTACATTTATTATTTTCGTAATTTATTTTTTAACGTGATTAAATTGTTTTGGTTAAAATATTTATTTTTGCATAGATTCTCAATTTTGTTTCTGAATCATGATTTTCATATATCTATGTATATATATAGTTTTTCAATATTAGTAATTATATTTTTTATTATAAAAAATTATTTTTTTTTTAGTTTATTTTTGGAATGTGTTTTTTTTTTTATAATTATAATCTACTATTATTCTAATTTAATATGTTTATGATATTGTAAGTGTTTTATTATTAATTTAAATAAATTGCTTTTAATTGGCGATGAATTAATATATATATATATATTATATATATATATATATATATATGAATAATGATGAATTGTAGTTTTTAATATATGTTTATATTTATATTGTTTCTCTTGTATCTGTGTTTGCTTTATTGATACAAATTTTTTTAACATGTAAGGGGAGGGGGTAAGGAGAGAGGAGGAGAGCAGGGGGAGAGTGGGAAGGAGAGGAGAGAGGGAGTGAGGGTGTAGAGAGACATATAAAGGAGGGATGGATAGAAAGAGATAGATAGGGAGATAGAGGGAGGGAGTAGGGAGAGGGAAGAATGGTGGGTGGGAGAGAGGGAGGAGCAGGGAGTGACATAGAGATAGGGGGAGAGAGAAGAAGGGGAAGGGAGGGAGAGGGGGTGACTGGAGATAGAGGCGGAGTAGGGAGGGAGGAAGGGAGTGAGATAGAGAGTGCGGAAAAGAGGGAGGGAAGGGGAGAGAGAGCGATAGAAAGAGGGAGAGGGAGGGAGCGAGAGAAAGAGGAAGAGAGGGTAGGATATAGAGAGAGACAAGTGGGAGGAAGGAGGAAGGGTAGGAGGGAGAGAGGTAGAGAGAGTGTGGAAAAGAGGTAGGGAGGGGAGGAGAGAGTGAGAGAAAGAGGGAGAGGGAGGGAGAGAGGAAGAGCGGGTGGGAAGGGGAAGGTGAGAGAGAGCGAGAAAGCAAGGGGGGAGGGAGAGAAGGAGGAGGAAGGGAGAGGGAGAGGGAGAAGAAGGAGAGAGAGGGAGGGAAAAGGAATGTGTGTGTGTGAGAGAGAGAGAGAGAGAGAAAGTTAAGTGGGGAGAGAGAGAGATAGTGTTAAATGGAGAGAGAGAGAGAGGGTGGGAGAGGGAAAGTGTAAGGGAGAGAAAGGTGTGTGGGGGTGGGAGGACAGAGAGGGGCAGAGAAAGAGAGAGGGGGGAGGGAGATAGAGAGTAGGAGGGAAAGAGAGATACGTATAGGGAAGGGAGGTAAAGGTGGGGGACAAAGAGTGTATGTGAGAGAGAGACAGGGAGGGCGCGTGAGAGAGCGAAAGGGTAAGGGGGGATGAGAGAGAGAGAGAGGGAGGTAGGGCACGTGAGAGAGAGAGTGTGTAAGGGGGCTGAGAGCGAGAGAGAGAGAGAGGGAGGGCACTAGGGAGAGAGAGGGAGGGAGATAGGGAGAGCGAGAGAGGGAGAGAGGGAAACAACGATGGAGAGAGAAAGGGAAAGAATGAGAGAGAGAGGTAGGGGTAGAAAGAGAGGGGAAAGAGGGAGGGTTTGAGGAAAAGCACAAGGGAGGGAGAGAGAGAATGGGGGGGCGAGAGAGAGGGAGCATGACGGTGGAGAGAAATAAAGGGAACATTAGAGAGAGAGAGGGAGGGGAGAGAGAGATGAGGGAACATCATGGTAGTGTGTGAGACAAAGATGGACATGGAGAAGTGAGAGAGAGGGAGAGGGAGAGAGGGAGTGATGGGAAAATAGGGAGGGCTTGAGACAAAGGGAGAGAAAGATATGGGGAGACTGAGAGAAAGTATGTGGAGAGAAAGATATTGAGAACATGTCGAAGAGAGTGGGGAGAAAAGGTGAGAGAGAGATCATGCAAGAGAGAGAGAGAGAGAGAGAGAGAGAGAGAGAGAGAGGAGAGATGGATGGTAAAAACATATTTTCAACAATCCATAATAAGAAACAAAACAATTAATTCATATGCATCTCATGTTGCTAGAAGTAAAAAAATAACTAAAACTAAACAAATTATCATTATTTTAAATATTATTATTTTTTATAAAAATAATTAATATATAAGTTAAACATACATACATTTAAAAAAACATGGAATAATATTCATAATCATGGAGATTTACCTCCACTTTACATTGGAGAATCTTAATTTATAAATAGGCTTTGTTACAATCCCATTGGACAATACCATGTCTTATCAATAGCACATGTCCCAGAAACCACAACTCAATTCATATGACATTTTTTTTCATTAATCAATTTAATCTAAAATGGTTAAAAGAGCATAACTACTTTTGAGATAAATCTCAAACATTAATTTGTGTATACTACTATCAATATTCTAGAATATCCCATGGAAGTTAAATCCCTACAATTGATCTTACTAATAAAAACAAATAATACATGATATTTAAATGATGGGTAAAAATAAAAATCCAAAGCCATGTGAAGGACACTTTTAAAAGGAAACCCATGATCAAGAACTTACTTGACAGGTGTGAGTGCCCAACAAATTTACACCCTAGTAATTCGCGCATTCAAAAACATATTTTAAAGAATAAAAACTTACCAAAAATTATTTCCTCAAATTCAAACCAAAAACACCAAAGAGAAAATAATTAAACAATGACGAAAAAGATACAAAATAAATTAACATACATTAATAAAATATAATATATAGATTAAAATATATTAATAAAATATAATATATAGATGAAAATATATAATAAAATATAATATATAAATGAAAATATATTAATAAAATATAATATATAGATAAAAATATATTAATAAAATATATGAATCAATGTATATTACACTAAAAATTGAAATGATCATGAAATTTTTGTAAACTGCACTGACTAACTCCATGGAATAAGATTTTAGTATTATGATGTGTTTACAAATATTACATTCTGAAAAAGAAGAAGAAGTTAATATAACAAACTTTAGAGATAAAATATACTAAAAGTTTACCAATCATTTATTTTTTCATATAAAATATTTATATTTTAAATCATAAATTAAAAAGTTGAAGTAAAATCAATTAAATATTTTAAATAATAAATTTCTATATATTATAAATATTATAATTGTTAATATATAAATAAACTAAGAAAAAAACTAAAGCTGATAAAAAAGTGATATATCTCTTCACTTTTTTTTTGCTAAAGCAAGAGACGTGCCTTCTTATCATTAAATCAAATAAAAAATTACAATATGAACATACTCCTTCACTCTATAGGTCACAGGCCAAAGAAAAGTGCATATCTAAAGCCTATCCCTCCGTTTCCCAAAAATTACCCTCCCAACCCTTTTTGAAACCAACCACGTTAACTTATCGGGCATCTCGGGTGCTAAGAGCCCTCCCCGTGTAACCACATATACAAAACACTGCCTAACTTTCAATCGCTACCGTTTGATCTTTACATTGTCTAACGACCGAGATATATTTAACACCAAGAAGAGGTAAGTAGAAAAAGCCTCCAGCCCCAACAAACTACTCGTTCAATCCAAAGCATTGATTAGCCTTGCTCCATCGGATGACTGAGCTGAAAATCGCACGCCCGAAGATGTCAACCTTTAATGAGCATTGAGAGTGGTTTTTGGACTAGGCCCTCCACCATGTTTCATGTTTTAAATGGCATCGCTGCCAAAAATCTAAAACCACCTTTATCATGAAAGCGGTGCGATCACTTCTAAACCACTCTGGTGGTGGTTTTAACTTTTGCCCTGAAAAATTAGGAGATGCGGAAGCTTTAGCTACTACCTTCTTCAGTCTGAGAAACTCTGTAGCTCATCGCTGAGAAACTCTGTCACCCGTCAGCTTTACTGATAACCTTGGCTTACCTTCCATCATATACCTTTTTGTCCAACCTTGTAAAGCCCTCTAATCTTTGTCCATTACTAGTTGGATTCTATCATTTTTCTCCTATACCCTTCTTTGTCCTCCTCCACCTGGTTATGATAGAGTGTTTTCAGGTTGCTCTGCTTCATTGTGTTCCACCCCCTTAAAATTGTGCTATCCTTGCAGCTGACACCTTGGTTGGCTAGAATGTCTGCCAATTTGTTGGCCTTTCTCCTCACATGAATGAATCTGAGAGTACGTAGTTCCTGTAGATGTACTTGAATTCTATGGAGAACCCGAGTTAACCTCCAGTGTTTTGTGACCTTTTCCGGCCCTGTTCCATTACTGATTCACTTGGCTGCGTTTATGACTAACTCTGAATCCGCTTCTATTATGACATTTTGGCAATTGTTCTGTATCAAAAATTCTAAGCATTGTTCCAATGCCATTAGTTCTGCCATGTTGTTAGTGGCTTTTCCTAAGTGTCCATGGAAGAGGGAGATTATGCTACCTGTATCATCCCTAAGAACTCCCCCAAAGCCAGCCTCCCTCAGGTTGCCTTTAGAAGCTCCATCAATGTTGTACTTTAAAAAACCTTCAGGGGGAGGATGCTAGAACTCCTGCAACGTATCTCTGATTCTTGTTTTCATGTCTACACCTTGAGGAATAAGCCCCTGCATGTCTAACTGCTGGAGGATTCTTAACTCTTCAACTAAGGGAGGATTTTTGGGGAGATTCCTAACTGTGGTACCAACTGTCTCCTTAAGTTGTTTTAAGATCAACTCCACTAGGCTAAGTGAGGCAGTCTTTACCTCTTTGAATATTCTTTTGTTCCTTTCTTTCCACACATTCCATATAATGAAACTTGGCAAGAGATCCCAGGCAGAATTGAGAACTTCATTATCCGAAAAATTATTCCTCCAGTTGTTTAGAGTGTTAGTAATACTTTCTTTGTCTCTATCAGACTGATTGAAGATGTTGGTAAAAAAATCCCATATCCTGGCAGTGAAAATACAGCTATTGAGAAGATGCTCGATAGTCTCCTCTTGGGTCTCACAGAGATGACATCTGGAGGGTCCCAGCATACCCCTTTTTTTAAGGTTGTCCCAGGTTAAAATTTTCCTGTGGTGAACTAACCACATGAAGAGTTTGATTTTCATCCAGCCTTTGTGCCTCCAAAGCTTCTGCCAAGTTTTATTTGGAGCTTGGGGTTCCAGATCAAGGAGAAAACCTTTAGCTTCCTTGATATTAAAGTTTCCCTCTTTGTTGTTACCCCATCTCAGTTGGTCCTGCCCTTCAGTTACTAAAATTATTCTCTGATCCAACATTCTCTTAAGGGACTCTGCTTTACTGTTGTGGGTCCTGTCCTCTCTGCCCTCTATTTTTTTCCAAGTTCTCCACTTTCCTACATTATGTGGATTCTCCCAAAAGTCTTTCACCTTTACTAATCCTTGTTTGTCTGTCTCATGCTTGAGGCCTAAAAATTCTTCCTTCAGTAGATTAGGTTCTTGTTGCCATTTTTCCTCCCAGAAAAGTGCCAGATCTACCTCTCTGATTTCCTAGAAACTGTTTTTTTGAACCACTTCTCTGTTCTCCCAGGCCTTGTTCCATATGGGGGAGCCTTTTACTATTCCTATCATACATATGATATCATAATCTGACTAGGCATTGGCATATTTTTCCTTCCAGATGCTTGCCCATTGAGCTTTAGGATTCTTAGCCCACCTCCACCAATGTTTGGCTCCAACTGCCTTGCTGAGAATCTCTAGGTTGTCCAAACCTAGGCCTCCTTGTTTCTTGGGTTTACAAATCTTTTCCCATGAGACTGAAGCCCATTTTTTCCTAGTTTCCTCTTTGCCCCAAAGAAAATCTCATTGAATATTTTTAAATTATTGCAAGACTCCTATTCGAGCTGGGAGGGTTGATAGCATAAAGATTTGGATGGCTTGGGGTACTGCTTTAGTGAGGACCAGTCTACCAGCTAAATTTAAAGATCTGTTTGTCCATTTCCTGAACTTATCTTGCATTTTAGTTGCTAATGGATCCCATATACCCTTGTGTTGGGGTTTATCTGTAAGACGAACTCCCAAATACTTAGAGGGAAGGGATTCTCTCTGAAAGCCTAAAATTCTGGAGACAGTTCTCTGGATGGAAATATGAGTGTTAAAGAAAAAGATTTTTGATTTGGAAAGGTTTACTTCCATACCTCTAGCCTTAGCGAAGTCATACAAAATTTGTTTGTAAGAAAGTGCTTCTTTAACTATGGGAATTCCCTGTAACATGGTATCATCTACAAACTGTTGATGAGTCAGAACTTACCCATTGTTTGAAAGTTGGAGTCCTTGAATTCTTCCCATTACTCTTGCATGCTTTATGGACTGTCCTAGCCCTTCCATCATGAGGATGAAGAGAAAAGGAGAGAGCGGATCTCACGGTCTAAGTCCCATGGAAGGGAGAAAATGTTCACAAGGAGAGCCATTCACTAGAATTGAAAAGCTGGATGAAGTCACTAGGGCCATGACCCATCTAACCCAATTATGATCTAAACCAAATTCTGTGAGCACTTTTTTGATGTATATCCAATTCACTTTGTCATATGCGTTGGCTATGTCTAGTTGCATGATCATACCCACTCTCTTGTTGCTAGTTAACGTGTGAACCACCTCATGAGCTTGAATTATGTTGTCCAGAATTTGTCTTCCTTCTACGTACCCAGTTTGTTCCCGAGGGACTAGTGTGGGCAGCAGGGGTTTGAGTTTGTTAGCCACAACCTTGGAAATTATCTTATAGAAAACATTGCATAAAGAAATGGGTCTATATCTCTCAGCCATTTGAGAATTATCTTGTTTTGGAATAAGGGCAACAAAGGAGGTATTGAGAGCTTTCAGAATGGTCTTGTTACGATTGGAGTCTTCTACTATCTCTACAATATCCCTTTTAACAATATTCCAGCAGGCTTTGAAGAAATCCACATTGAATCCGTCTGGACCTGGTGCCTTACCATTTTGCATTTCCTTCAGGACTTCACTGACCTCCTTTTCAGTTACAGGTCTATTGAGATTACAATTATCCTCTCTGGATACTAGTTTAGGTATATATTTAATTAAGTCCTTAATGAAAGGTTCTCGTCCTCAAAAGTTTTGCTTGGTAGTGTCTCGAAAGTTCTTTACTAACACTGCATCTATCTCCTTATGGGATTGATGAATTTGGCCTTTCTCGTCCTTGATCGAAGAGATTATGTTGTGAGTTCTGTTTGCAATGGTAGATCGGTGGAAAAATTTAGTATTACGTTCTCCTTCCTTTAGCCATAGAACCCTACATTTTTGTTTACAAAAATTTCTTCTTGTTTACACAACATTTCCCATTCTTGGTGATATTTCTCTGCTTGATCATTTTTGTCTTTATCAAAGGCATCCCTGTTCAAAGCTTGATTGAGCTCTAGGATTTTGTTTTCCACAATTTTCTTACTTGTGAAAATATTGCCAAATTCCTTCTAGTTCCATTCCTTTAGCTTCAGTTTGATGTATTTTAATATTTTATATAGCAGGAACATAGATGATCCTTGAATCTACAGGTCTTGAGCCCACCATTTTCCAATGTTGTTGATGAATTCTGGGTGTGAAAGCCATATATTCTGAAACCTGAACAATTTATTTCTTGGGGTGCCAATGCCTTTGATCTCCATTGGAATCGGCCAGTGATATGAGCCTCCAAAAGGAAGAATACTTGCTATTATTTCCTTGTCTAGAAGCATGAGTTCTTCAGAGATGATGGATTTGTCTAGCTTGGAAGCTACCTGGGAATCCCCTCCTCTTTTGTTGTTCCATGCCCATAGACCATTGTTTTTCTCAACGTCCTCCAGCTTCATGTTTTATCAAAAACTTTGGAAAGCTGAGGAATCTTTGTTTAGTGCTCTTGTACCCCCTTTTTTCTTTGAGAGGGATCTAATCATGTTGAAATCTCCTACTATAACCCACAGTAGCCCTACAAATCTATTCCAAAGGTCCACTAAGGAATCAATAAACCTGCTTTTGTCATATAACCTTTGAGGGCCATAAACATTCGTTACTAGATAAGTGTCCCTGTCTCCTACAAGCTGTATAACAACAGATAAATAATTCCTTGATGCCTTTGAATCAATAATCCCTATTTTTTGGGGATTCCAGAGGGTGAGGATACCCCCTGCTGTATTTTCTGATTTAACTTCTATAAACTCATATTTGCTGAGCCACTTACTATGGATTTGTCTTAACTTTTGAACAAAGAATTTCATTTCTTGGAAAAAAATTATATCCGGAGCTACATGTTTCATTCTATTATTCAACATTCTCTATTTTCTCTTATTGCCCAGACCTCTGATGTTCCAAGTTGTAAACTTCGTAATTATAGATTGGTAAAGGACTAACTAGTTAGATCTTTCATCTTACATAAGTCTGTCATGAGCTTTCCACATTCTATTAATAGCTCGTTCTGCTTTTTTCTACCCCTTTTCTTCCCTCGTTTCTCGGAGCTAATTCTGGAGTATTTTTTACTGCTTTCATTCCATCGTTGTTGTGTCTTTCCATGTTTTATTTTTCTTCCAAGCCCTTTGACGACGTTTTCCATAAGAATAACTACTTTGTTAGATTGCATTTTTCTTGTGGTAGAGATTCTACCCCACGAGTTGTTCCCTTACTCAAGAACCCTTCTAGATCTAGGTTTTCTTTGTCAAGAATCTCTTCTAACTCATTGTCTTCCATTTCCATCTCGCTCTGGGTCATTTCCTGATCCATATCCATCTCTGGTTCACTCATCATGATCCCTTTCTGTTTTTCGTTTACCTGTTCCTGATCATGTTCTTCTTCCTTCTCCTGCTTATCATGTCCATCCCTCATTACTTGATTTTCAACTGTTGTATCTTCCTCCTCTTCAACAAAATGGAACTGATTCAGCCTCACCTTTTGGTCTCCACTTTGGTGTTGATTTGGCCCTTTTTTGTTGTTTTTACCTTTGTGAGCTACTTTGTGAAAGCCATCTATTTATTTCGTTGTGTTAGGTTTTCTTTTGTTCTCTGCCTTACTGAGAGGGTAGTCTCTTAGAAGGTGCTTGTGTTCATGACATTTTCGACATCTAAATGGGATATGCTCATAGTTAACCGTATGCACCCATTCCTCATCATAAACCTCCAATATGACCTCGTCCAGGAGTGCTCTAGATAAATCCATCTCTACACAAATCCTAGCAAAGGAGGTATATTTTCCCCTTCTTGAGGCTTCAAAAGTTTTGACATACCTCCCTAATTTATTGCCTATGGCTGTTAGTGATTCTATTTGCCAATAATCAAGAAGTAGCGAATAGAGTCTTACCCAAACTGGGACTGAGGTAAAGGTTTGTAGCTCCGACACGAATTTAATCATCCACAAGCGCATATAAAGCCCTGCTGCTAAATAGAAGTAGGGCCCGCCTTCAAACACTCTGTCTTTGTCCTTAATATTTGCAAACACCACACTGAAAGGATCCTTGGGTCCTAGATGAAGATCAATGCTTCCTTTAGGAATTGAGTGGTATCTGATCCATGTTTGTAAAGCCTTTACAGTGGGCCATCAACCCATGAATTTACATATGATTCCATAAGTCTACATGTGCTCCTTGTGGGCCTATAGCTCTGGGTTATTTAAGATTACTTTGGGAGTGATTTCAGCTTTGGGCTTGCACGGTCCCTTTTGTTTCCTATCTTTTGTTCCCTTTTCTTGTGATTTTACTCCTTTCCTTCTGTGCCATCCTTCTCCTTATCCTTGTTACTTTTTGATTCCTCTTCCCTATTTTTTCCTCCTTCCTTAGCGATACCTCTGCCTGATTCTAGAGGTTTCCTGCTCTTGTTTGCCACTGCCTCTTTGTAGGAAGGAGTGGAGCTCCCTCCTCTGTATCCGTCCATGGAGACAGTCCTGTGCCGAAACCATCAACCCTGGTCTTCCATTCTTCTGCTCTTCATCACTTGTTCATCTCTCTTCACTTCCCTTAACTTGCTTTGAAAATATAATTTTTTTTTTAAATAAAAATTAACCAAATGAATTATTTTTGTAAAATAAAAATTAACCAAATAGATGCTACAAACAAAATGTGATGTCAAATAAATAAGTGATATCTCCTTATTTGAAGACAAATATTTTTGGAATAAAAGGTGACAAATAATTAATGGTTATTAAAATAAAATTTAAACATCAATTCAACCAATTATAAATGTTACTGCAAAATACATTATTTCACAAAGATAAATTAGGTATTTCAAGCATTAAAGAAATAAACCAGGGTTGAAAACAACAAAATGCTATTTATTTGAACAAAAAAACTAGGAATAAGAGTACTATAAACATTATTCCTTAGCAGGAATGTAAACGTGCATAATGGGTTATGAACATCAAATTAATGGTGAAGACAAAGAGAATGTAGCACAATCAAACAACATAATGCTATGTATTTGAACAAAAAAAATAGGAATAAGAGTACTATAAACATTATTCCTTAGCAGGAATGTAAACGCGCATAATGCAAGGGTTATGAACATCAAATTAAGGGTGAAGACAAAGAGAATGTAGCACAATCAAGTAATTGTATAGGAGTGTGATAGTTTGGAGCTTGGTGGATGATAAAATAGGATTACTCATAATAATTAGCTTAGTTATATAAATTAAATGGGTGATAAAAAATGTTACGAGTGATTAAAATAATAAAGTGTTTTTAATTTATAATGGGAAAATAGAGTAAAAGTCCCAAATACAACTCACAAAAATTGTGTATATTTTTAAAATATTCTCAAATTATGAAATTTAAATCAAATATACATTTTATTATTATAAAATATAGAAATTTTAGAAACAATTTCAAAATACAAGATACATATGATGTAATTAAACATAGTGATTGAGTAAAACACTTTATGCACCAAAAATCCATAGATACAATAAGCTAGAGAAAGCCCATGAATACATAGAAAAGAGCTATATAGATGAAGATTAGAAAATGCATAAATAATTCTCACTTCTCAACTTTGAATCGATCTCCAGTGGAAGCCAAATCCAATACAAAGATAGGATTTGTAAGAAGGAAAAGGGTGAAGGCCAAAAATGTAGTGTTGATATTGTTTTCAATTGAAAATTGATGCTCGGTGCAAAGTTTTACAATCAGCAATGATATTGAAATTTGTTTATGGTATCTTTATGCTGATCATTTGTTTTTCCATGGTTGAAATTTATTTGGATTAATAAATTTTGAGAATATTTCATAATGTAAATAAAAGAGGTTTGGATTAATAAATTAATTGTTTGACCTTTTCTTTATAGGGATTTCACTTGTGATAGTGTCTAATGATTGATTGTGATTTACAGCAATAATTTATATTATTTAAATTAAATATCTAAAACTAGTTCAATATATGTATTATACCAATAGTTTAATGAGAGAATCACGTCACTCATGAAAATTACAACAAAAAGTGAGGGACTGTTGATGAAAGTGTGCACTAATTTTCGACACAGGTGGAACATTGCATAGGCATTGCCTTGATGGACTTGTGCTTTTCCTATTCAAGCTTTCATAAAAGAGTGCGCTCACAAACTTGTTGTAGAATAAGCATGTGTAAACAAGTGACTTTGACACTTATCAACTGACCATAAAGTGATTATGGGAGGAATGAGAAAAAGATCCACAGTAGGCTCCAAAATTCAAGTTAGACCAAATTTTGGAGGGTGTTTGTCGTAACAAAAACATAAGGCTATGTAGGAAATGTTTGTCTATATTTTCATCCATATCCTCCATTGAATGGGTAGTATAAGGAGAGATTAAAGGAGGTTGTTTTGGATCAAAGAAAACTCAATCCATCCTTGCAAGCCTAGGGGATTCCAAGAAAAAGTCTCAGATTCTTGAGAAGGGTTGAGAAATGATTCAGTTAAGGGAACTGGATTCCAAGTAGAAGCCCTCATTAATATTTAGGCCTTAGCATTTTACTTATATCCCTATGTGTCCCCTCCATATATGATGAAGTATGGATCGAAGGACTTAGCTGATGAAATATATCACCATATTCTTGTAATTGAACACATTTTTGGGGACTTATGAGGCCCAAATATTGGGAAGAAGACAAGAAAAGGCATAAAACTAAAGGATACTTATACAAGGTTATTCCTTGTAATGATATTAAGCTCAATATGGTTATTAATATAATATAACATACAATATCAGGATGCATCTTCAAATTAATTTTTAATGAAGCCAACATTAAGTCCTTAAGTAGTAAGGTTTTTGAACATGATTAGGCGGCTATGTTCCAAAAGAATTTTTTTCTTGCAAGATGATAGTTGGCCTTCAACTTTTTTTCAATGCGGGAATGTAGAAAATGAATTGTCTTCATTTTACATTATGGAACTAGATGCTTCTCAGTTTAAAAAGTTGGCCTCTCTCCTTCAATGCACAGTTTGAAACAATTGATGACATTCATCGATGGTGAAATCTACCTAGCTTACATATGAAATATTGGTCTGCCAAAGTCTTTACAAAGATAGTAAACTCTTTAGGTCATTATTTGGGGGCAAACATGAATTTTGTTAATACTAACATTACGATAATCACTCAGATTATGGTTGGAATTTATTTTGGAGATGGATTAATATTGGGAATGCTGATTTAGGAGGGCCCACCTATGGTTATTTTCGAGCTTGATTGTCATGGTGTCCGCTTAATATGTTTATATGCCATTGACTTAGTCATATAGCTAAATATTATTCATTTCCTTTCAATAAAAAGTTAGGGTAAAAATTCACCTACTTCAAACATTTTAAGGGATCCTTCACTGACAAAGAGAATTTCTCCTATGGAGGTTCGTATTGAGAAAATATACTTGAATACCACAATGATAAAAGCTTTATAATGTCTTTGGAGGGACTAGAACCTAAAGATACTATTGAAGAATTTGAAGATAACAAGAATGCCAGTCGCAAGGAGTCGACTAATATTTTGAAGTCAACTCAAGATAAAGGTATGTGTTTGGAAGAATTAGATCCTTTACTTGTTTTGGTGATTGGATATAAAGTAATGATGGTGAATACATAGGCATCTCCCTAGAAACTCTTGTTAGAAGGTCTTGATGATGATGCTCCATGTAAGGAGACTCATGATGCAATGAACCTTCAGCTCATGCCCCTAAGTTTCCTCCATAATTTTCTCATAGGAGTCTTTCCTTCAGAGTTCCCTAGGGGTGAATGGAGTCCCTATTTCATTTCCAAGGAATATTGAACTTGCTAACTAAAATGAATCACCTAGATATGAGCAAAATTATAACTTGAAACACATAAAACCTCCTTTTTATTAGAGGAAGGAAAGGTTAAGGGTGTCTTAGCCAATAACCTAGTGAAAGGTGGGAAACAGTATTTTATATCTTAGGCTCAAGAGAAAGTAGCATTGGAAGTATGATCTAATGAAAAAAGTCCAATAATGAGGTTAATTAGAGAAATGACCCTATTAGTAAACATGTAATATTTCAATAATTAAAAGAAACTTTTTCTTAATGCTATCTATAGATGAAGATTATAAGATGCATAAATAATTATCACATCTCTAGTTTTGAATCGATCTCAAGTGGAAGCCAAAGCTAAGGCACATATAGGATTTGTAAAGGAAAAGGGTGAAGGGCAAAAATGTAGTGCAAATTGATGTTGGGTGCAAAGTTCAACACTCACAAATGATATTGAAATTTGTGTATAGTATCTTTATGCGGATCATCTGTTTTTCCCTAGTTGAAATTTATTTGGATTAATAATTTTTTAGAATATTTCATAATGTAAATAATAGAGGTCTAGATTGATAAATTTTGCGAATATATCATGATGTAAATAAAAGAGGTTAATTTTTTTATCATTCTTATAGGGATTTCACATGTGATTGTTTCTTATGATTGATTGTGATTTATAACGGTATTGTATATTAATTAAATTAGATATCAAATATTAACTCAATATATGTATTATAACAATAGTTTAATGACAGCATCACGTCACTGACGAAAATTAATTTTTATGGGTCCATAGGTCCTAGATCTATGACTCTGATACCAAGTGTGGGAACACTCCCTCTGATGCCATTCTTTTTAACTAATCAGAGTAGAAATCAAGTTATTAGCTATAGGGAGAAATTCCTATTTAAGTTACAATACTATAATAATAAGTAAATAAACATTCTAATCAACTAGTCATTTGTTAGCCACTACCATTATGAAATTTCATCAATATTGAAAACACATAAATTTGAGGTACATACATCAATAGCCATATTCTGAAATTTAATCATCATGACATTTTACATTACATTCTGGTCATTATAAATACATCATTAATAATATAACAAAATTTATTAATACACAATGTATCATTCACCAAGGAGTGGAGTTTTGGTTCTCGGATTGGTTGTTGCTTATGCTCCCTTGCCATCATCCACGTACATGTGTGAATGTTGATGTGTTCTAACCAAATGTTAATGACTCATCGGTTTACCTCCTAGCCTACTCCTTGGGTACCCTTCTTCCTCATGGACCCCCGAGATGCAATGGGGCTATAAGATAGTGGAGAAGTTATAGCCAGTGGAGGAGAGCACTCTTTGCTCAAGAGTCCCCCTCTCAAAAGAAAGCCTCCACTATACCAAACTGACTATAGTCATAATCACTGTCAACATATATATAAAATGATAGATAAGGTTTAATAATAGAAGAGATGGGATTGATAAAATAATACCATGCTTGACATATACAACATGTATTGGAAATGGAGAAAGTCCCTTTGATAATCTAAGAAACTCATTCTTAGATTTGATTTCATTTTATTTTAGTAACATGTGGAACAAAAGAGGAACAAAAAAATTGGAAATGCAGCAAGAGGTGAGTTAACATGACAAGAGAGATGCATGCATACCTAAAGAAAGGATTGACATTAATTTGTTGAGGGTTTGACCAACAATAAATGATGTCAAACACGACAAGAGAGATGCACGCATACCTAAATAAAAGACTTACAATAATTTGTTGAGGGTTTGACCGACAATAAATGATGTCAAATTCTTCATTCCTTGCATTGGCATCGATGTTTTTTTCCATTTCTGGTATGTTGTTGTGAATGTGGTCGGCAAGTCCAAAATGAGATTTCAAATAAGTGCTAATGTACTAGCGGAGACCACACAAAAAAAATAATATGAATTTTAAAAAGCTATGAAATTTTAAAAGCTAAGATAGAGCATAGCAGAGAAGATTTAAAATTTAAAAATGGTGAGCTAAATATTTAATAGAGATAAGATGAAATTAAGAGTAGCTTAAAATGAAATGCATACCATTACTAAGAAAAATATCCATTAAGTAGCCCACTAACATCTAACAAAGTATCAAATCAAATGTAGGAGTGAGTTTGAAAGGTTTCCTCCCCATTTTTGGTACATGTTGTGTTATATAAGACGAACCTGGTATCATTTTATCAACCACTAGTACTTCATTATTAATCCTCCTCTCTCATTTTGTGTGCAACTACAAAATTAAATATCTCTCACCTTCTCCCTTGTCCTTCCACGTACATGTCCTACCTCCATGGATTCAGCTCGGGGTTGATTGAGGAGTACAAATAATGTATGTTGAATGCATCTCTGCATGGAGTTTATTGCTAGCAATATTCTTAGAGTAGGCATTCATCTCTTTCTTTACATTCTTTTCAGGCATAAAATGCTTTTCTAGGGTTCAAGGTATTTATTTTAGTGTAGAATTCCTTACCTAGGTTTATGATATTTATTTTAGTGCACAACACCTTACTAGTGTTTTTTAGTTTAGTGTACAATGTCTTACTCATGTTTGCTAAAGTTTATTGTTAAGAGTCCTCCTTTCAGTTCTCCATGGTGCTACTAATCACCACCCTTCCTACAATTTCCTACTGGCATGGAGCTCTCTATGTTCATTCTCTATTCATAGTTCTTGCAATATGTATATTTACAATCTGTCTAGGGCATAATGTTTAGCCTTTTATGATTCCTAATTTATTGTTGCTGCTACAAACCATCGTTTATGTGGATAATTCTTGCAATAAGTTATGCTCATTTCAATGTTTGGTATACATTTATATCTTCAAAATATATTGTTTAGGATTATTGAAGTATTTTAACCTTTCATGATTCGTTTGATACATCTCAGACTTTTTTATTAATTTGGTTTCAGTAGCGGTTAGTCATCGGCTAGGCCCAATTTCAATTAAGTAATATTTTAAAATATGAGGAGATGCAACTACTTGACATAACTTTTGTTCCATTTATCATTAGTTATTATTATTATTATTAAATTTTGTTTATGTTGTTTTGGTTAGATTATTAATTTTTGCATAGAGTCTCAACTTTGCTTTTGACTCTTTATTTTCAAATAATTATTGTTTATTATGTTTTTCTCAGTGTTAGCGGTTATTTTACTCTATTATAAAAAATTAAATTCTTTTAATTTATTTTTGGAATATGTTTTTCTTTTTTAAAACTATAATTTAACCGTTATTCTAATTTAATATGTATTTTTCTTTATAAATTACACTAGCCTATATTCATTTTAATTTTGGATTTACCAAGTGTTTCAATTCATCCTAACTTTGGATCTACCAAGCACCGAGACGGATCAAATATCTTGAGGTTCAAACCTCTTTTAGAGTGAAAAGAGATTTGATCCCTCTTTTTCTCTTGGTAGATCCAAAGTTAAGATGTGTCTAAGCTCGTTTAGTTATTAGTTTCTATTAAATATATTATGATTAAGGTATTTCATAAATTTTTCTTTAATAATGTATATTTATATATTAAAAGAAGGTTTAAATCATTTTTATTGATTTAAAATGTGAAACATATTCTCATATATAGTTGTGTAGTATTGAATTTAAAGTGGTAATTCAACATTTTAAAGCACTTTTTGAGTATATCCTTCAACTAATTTTACTTTTATCAAAGTCATCGCAATCAAATTGATGTCTAAGCACATAAAATTAAATAATTTTTTTTATGAGCAATGACTTCTCCTTGAATTATAATATCTTAAACAATATTCGAAAAGAGAACAACTAAAAAATGTCACCATATTACCCATTGTAAAATGTTGTCACGAGTGTAAGTATCATTGTAATAGAATTTATAATAAGCATATTAATTTTCAAACTCTTAAAATTAGGGTTTCACATGAAGAATACTTATCTCAAGAAGCTCCACAAATCTGAAGGGGTAGATGATAATAGGTGGAGTTTTTACAAAATGAAGTTTAAAAGATACAACATTAATTAAGATAAATTGTTTTACTTTTTAAATATTAAAATATAGAAAATTTATGACAAATAATTGTAATTAATAAAATATTGTAAAATTAAAATTATTTTATAGTAAGGAAAAACTTATTTAAAAAATGTTTATTACAATTGTGTCAACATTTTATAAAATATTTGAACCTTGATTTTAGGCAACTACTGTTTGGAAGATTTCATTATACCCATGCATATCTATATATTTTATTTCCTGTCAAAGTTGTAGGATTGTGAATGGATGGAGATCATAATTAAGTTAATTCCTAAACACACAAAATTAAATTGAGTGATGATTTCTCCATGAATTATAATATCTTAAACAATATTATAAGAAAACAACTCAAAGTTTAATTTAAGAAAGTTAAATGCTTATTTGGACAAGCTCTACAACATAAGAAGATGCTTATTTGGAGAAGCACCACTTCATATTGGAGATCGTTCATAATGGGAAATGTTGGAAATAGTTTATGGGTATGAGGCGTTCATTACTAAGAGCTTCCTACAAATAATCTTATGAGGCTTATGGTGGCAAATTGAGGCAGCATGATGGCAGTAAATTAAAATTACAAATTGGTAATTCAGCCGTCAATTCCATAGGCCTCTTGGCTTTACGTCCCTAGATTGGTAAATAACACTCAAACCCCTAGCCAAACCTTTTTGGTAAGGAAAAAAAAAATTCATTGGAATTTTATGCCTTTAAACAGGCTAATACTATGGTAAAAACCATGGTTACAGATATTATGGAAAATCCAACTGAAAATTGTGAAAACCTAAAAGAGTAGATTGACTATTTTATTTCAATTTTGTTTTAATTATTAATTTTAATTGTTATTATCTTAAAAAAATGTAATTTGACATAATCAAAATGTTTTATGCACTAGTAAAGACAAGCCAAACATGATATTACAACACATCTATGATGGGAAGCAAATTGATTATGGTGAACTTAAATATCGATTTATTATTATGTGTACATTATCACTCCCATAATATTCTAAATAAAATGAAAATGTACCTATGAGACATATTGTAAGTAAGTGTAAGATTCAAGAGAAATACCTAATAAATAGATTGTAATGACACAACCCTAAACTAATCTATACAACCATGAAAATTTCAAGTTTGATTTTCCATGAATAAGTAAAGAAACACAATTTAAACTTAAACCTTGTGTTGTGAAACAATTGTATTATATACAAAATATGTACATGTAGTACGACGTAATTTAAAATTAACAAAAAAAAATTATTAAAAAAAAAAGCATCTAATCAAATCAATTTTGGAGGGAATCATCAACAAAATTGACTCTAGTTTCAAGAGTAGTAGTTTCTAAATATAACTATAGTGAGAAAAACTTCGTTGATGATTTCCTAATCGGGTACTAGTAATGAAACAGTTTGGAATGTAATGGCATAAAACCTTCTTGATGTTAAACATACAACGAATGTCTATAAGGCAACTCTCAAATTAGTTGAAATTCAAACACGTCGCGGGAAAAACATCATCCACAGTGGGAACATGATGAAGTTCAAATGTCCTTTTCTCACTCTTAAATCGCGTCAACTACAGTATCGAACCTTCCAAGCTCCACACACACCAAAAATTGAAACGTTAGAAAAGCAAGAAAATCAATTTTTAACGATAACTGCTGGAGAGAAAAGCAAAAACAGTTAGAAAAAGAAATAAAAACAATTTATAATGGTTAGAAATTCAAGAAAAGCAATTTTTAATAATAGTTGATGGAGAGAAAAGCAAGAAAAGCAAGTTTTAATGACACCTTATAGAGAGAAAAGCAAGAAAAGTTAAAAAAAGAAAGAAATGCAATTTATAAAAACAGTTGATGAATAGAAAAGCAATAAAAGCGATTTGTGGAAAAAACTCTTTATATTGTATCTCCACATTGACATGGTTGTCAAACCATTGTTTTGTGTTGTTTTGGAACCGCTCCACACATCCCGCATAGAGGAGGAGGGTTGGTCCTATGTCTATATTTATATTTCTTCTGTTGTATCTCTGTTTGACTTATTGATACAATTTTGTTTAACATGTAAGGGGAGGGGTAAGGAGAGAGAAGGAGGGGGTGAGTGGGAAGGAGAGGAGAGAGGGAGTGAGGCCATAGAGAGACATATAAAGGAGGGATGGATAGAAAGATATAGATAGGGAGATAGAGGGAAGAATGGTGGGTGGGAGAAAGGGGGGTGAGGAAGCAACATAGAGATAGGGGGAGAGACAAGAAGAGGAAGGGAGGGAGATGGGGTGGTTAGGGAGAGAGGCAGAGGAGGGAGGGGGAAGGGGTGGCTAGAAGAGAGAGATAGTATAGGAAGGGAGGAAGAAGGGTGCGAGGGAGAGAGATAGAGAGAGTGTGGAGAAGAGGGAGGGACGGGGAGAGAGAGTGATAGAAAGAGGGAGAGGAAGAGAGGGTAGGAGATAGAGAGAGAATAGTGGGAGGAAGGAGGGAGAGAGATAGAGAGAGTGTGAAAAAGATGGAGGGAGGGGTAGAGAGGGTGAGAGAAAGATGGAGAGGGAAGGAGAGAAGAAGAGAGGGTGGGAAAGGGAAGAAGGGGGTGAGGGATAAAGGAGGAGAGGGAGAAAGGATGAGAGGTAGGGAGACATGGAGGCAGATGAAGGGAGAGGGAGAGTCAAAAAGAGGGAGAGAGAGGGAGGAAAAAGGAATTAGAGAGAGAAAGGGAGGGAAAAGGAATGAGAGAGAGAGATAGAGAATGTTAAGTGGGGGGAGAGAGAGATAGAGTTAAGTATAAAGTGAGAGAGAGAGTGTGTGTGTAAGGGAGAGAAAGGTGGGGGGCAGAGAGAGAGAGAAAGAGAGAGGAAGAGGGGAAGGGGGGCAGAGAGTGAGAGGGGAAGATATAGGGAGGGAGAGAGATAGAGAGTAGGAGTGAAAGAGTGATAAGGATAGGGAGAGGGAGCTAAAGGTGGGGGAGAGAGAGTGTGTAAGAGAGAGAGAGGGTAAGGGGGGCTGATAGCAAGAGAGAGGGAGGGAGGGCGCATGACAGAGATAGAGGGTAAGGGGGGCTGAGAGTGAGAGAGAGAGAGAGAGGGATCAGGGTGAGATTTAGAGGGGAGATAGAGCAAAGAGGAGAGGGAGATAGAGAAATAGAGAGAGGGGGGAGATAGGGAGAGAGAGGGAGGGAGATAGGGAGGGAGGGAGAGAGAGGGAGGGAGCATGATGGTGGAGAGAAAGAAAGGGAGCATGAGAGAGGGAGGTAAGAGAGAGACGAGGGAAGAAAATGATAGTGTATGAGACAAATATGGACATGGAGAAGTGGGAGATAGGCAAAGGTAGAGAGAGAGAGTGAGTGATTGGAAAATAGGGAGACCTTGAGATAGAGGGAGAGAGAGATATGGGGAAAATATGGACAGTTTGAGATATCGAGCATGGGAGTTAGAGAGAGAGAGAATACTAAGGGGAGACTGAGAGAAAGGGTGTGGAGATAGAGATACCAAGAACATGTAGAAGGGACGGGGGAGAGAGGGATTGAAGGATTGAGGGAAACGTATAGAGTGATGGAGGGAGGAGAGAGAGGTAGAGATGGGGGGATAAAGAGAGGAGTGGGAACAGATGGGGAGATAAATTGAACCAAAAGGATCGTGAGACAGAGATGAGTTGGGAGAGAGTGGGGAGAGAAGGTGAGAGAGAGATCATACAAGAGAGAGGGAGGAAGGAAGAAAGATGTCAGTCCAGGTAGTAACTCCATAAGGCAAAAATGATTCGACTCTGTTATTCCATTAGGTAGGTCTTCATTATATACATGAGGGAGAGACTGTTCATTTCGTCTCTTGATGAATGTTCATATTTCCTATTTATCTATTTACATAAATTCACCCAATCATAAGGATTAGGTGGCAACATTCCCCCCTTAATCTGAAGGGATGTTGGTGAGTCCAAGCATCATTCTGAATCATTCAAGCTTTTCTCTTCCAAGAGCTTTCGTGAAGATGTCTGCAATTTGCTCATTTGTGGAACAATGTTGGAGATGGATTTTTTTGGCATCAACATGATGTCGAATCAGATGATATTTAGTATTGATGTGCTTCATTCGATCATGGAACTTTGGGTTATTGTTGAACTTTATTGCCGAGGTATTATCAATCATGAGTGGAGTTGATTGTTCTTGTTTTACCTGCAAATCTTCAAGAATTTTCCTGAGCCACACGATTTCTTTTGTTGCTTCAGTTGCTGCCACGTATTCTGCTTCTGTTGTGGAATCTGCTGGAACCGATTGTTTGCATGATTTCCAGGAGACAGTTCTTGATCCAAGACTCATAGCATATCCTGAAGTTGATACCCCAGTTTCTTTGTCTCCATCGAAGTCTGAATCAGAGTATCCAATCAAAATGAAGTCATCTGCCTGTGTATACTTGATTCCAAAGTCTTGAGTTCCCTTCAAGTACCTTAGAACTCTTTTTGCAGCATACCAATGTCCCTCACAAGGCTTTTGCATAGACCTGGAGAGGATTCCAATAACAAACGAAATGTCTGGTCTGGTAGTAGTTAGGTAGTTGGGACTTCCTACAAGCTGTCTATAGTTTGTTGCATCCTCAAATTATTTTCCTTCAACAGATGTGAGCTTTAAGTTTTGTTCCATTGGAGTAGTAAGAGGATTGCACTTTGTCATGCCAAACCTGTTCAACATATCTCCAATGTATTTCTTTTGAGAAGGAAATATGGATTTTGGATGTTGGGTTACTTCAATGCCAAGATAGTAATGAACATAGCCCAAATCAGTCATTTCAAAACTTTTCCCCAATTCCTTCTTTATGGATGCAATGTAGCTTTCATTGTTCCCTGTCATCAAAAGATCATCTACATATAGCACAAGATATACAATTGTTTTTCCAACTTTCTTGACAAATAAATTTGCATCATCAAGATCAAAATGTTTGAAATTGAGTTTCAGAAGATGCTTAGTTGGTTTTTCATACCAGGCTCACGGTGCTTGTTTGAGGCCATACAAGGACTTCACAAGTTTGCATACTTTATGTTCATGTCCTTTCACAACAAATCCTTCAGGCTGGGACATAAAAAAATTCTCTTTTAGATCTCCATTCAAGAAAGCAGTTTTTACATCCATTTGATGGACTTTCCAACTGTTCTAAGCTGCTAGTGCAAAGAGTGTCCAGATGGTAGCCCATTTTGCTGTGGGGGCAAAAGTCTCCTCATAATTGACCCCTTCCCTCTATGCAAAACCTTTTGCCACAAGCCTAGCTTTGTGCTTGTCAAGTGAGCCATTAGCTTTATACTTGTTCTTGTAGACCCACTTGCAGCCAATTGGTTTGGTTCCTAATGGAGGATCAACCAGCTTCCAAGTGTCATTCTTTATGAGGGCATCATACTCCTTTTGCATTGCTTCTCTCCATTCATCATGAGAAGCAGCTTCTTTGAAGGAAGTTGGTTCAAAATATGTAGACAACTTCAATTCATAATCATAAGAAACATCCATATCAACAGGTGAATTAGAGTCATCTACATCACCTCCATTTTGCCGGTTTGAATTTCTCGTTCCTGTCTTTCCAGCTTCATCAGGATGAACACTTTCAAGTGTGTTTGTCACCCATTTTGGGAGACCTTTTTCAAATGGTCCAGGCTACTCTGTTGATTGAGTTGGGACTGAATCAAGATTGAATCTCCCAATTCTATCAATTACATCACTTAAAGCATCATCTGTTGTTGGAGTTTCATGCGGGGGAGAGTGTTCTTTAGAAGAAGATTCCACATGTTGATGTAGTATATGAATCCCCCCTCCAAGATGTGGAATCTGACTATCAAATTCTTCAAATGATTTTGCTTTTGCGAATCTATCCAAGCGATCAAGTTTCCACTCAACAGCATTACCAATTTTGGATGATTCAAGAAAAATTACATCTCTAGATACAACAAACTTTTTATTTAATTCATCATAGAGGCGGTATGCTTTGGAGGTGTTTGAATATCCCAGAAAGATACACTTATGACTTCTAGCACCAAGTTTTTTTCTATGTACCCTTGGTATCAAGGCACAACAGGTGGAACCAAAGACCCTGAGATGCTTTACCGAAGGAATATGTACATACCACATTTCATATGGAGTCTTGTTTCTTATAGCATTAGATGGACATCTATTCTTTATATATGCAGCACAAAGAACAGCATCAGCCCAAAATATTATGTTTACATTTTTGAAGAAGAGCATGGATCGTACCATATTTAAGATTATCATATTCATTCTTTCAGCTACACCATTTTGTTGGGGATTAGAAGGCATAGTTGTTTGATGTTTGATCCCATGTTGGTGAAGATAGTTTTCAAATTCATTTGATGTGTATTCTTTTCCATTATCAGTGTCAATAGACCCAATATGAGATTGTGCATCATTTTCAATCCATTTATGAAAATGATTGAATGTTTGAAAAGCATCATATTTGTTCTTCAATAAATAAACCCAACACATTCTGGTGTAGTCATCAACAAATGTCATGATATATTTATTTCCATTTGTAGAAGGAACAGGCATTGGACCACATAAATCTGAATGAATGAGTTCAAGTTTTCTATGTGCTCTTGAATGTGAATCCTGAAAAGACTGTCTGCTATGCTTTCCTAGAATGCAAGCATCACATTGCTTAAGTTTCTTAGGAATTGTAAGCAAACCAACAACACCATTTTTCTTCAACAAGCAAAGACTATCATAGTTCAAATGTCCAAATATAGCATGCCATAATAAACTTGATGGAATTGTACCTTCTTCATGATAATAATTGTATGAGAAATGTTGTGCATGAGCAGAGGTTCCTTGCAGCTTGAGAAGCTTTTCTTCTTCTATTCCCCTCATGACAAGTGAGTGATCAGATGCTTTTCTTACCTAAAGCTTGCCATCAAACATATGAATGGAGTGACCTTGCTGGTGGATGTGGACCAAGGACAACAAGTTTCTCTTCAGCTGTGGGAGATATTGAACACGATGCAGAAGAAAGTCTGGAAGACCAGACAGTTGAAGCCTGATTGTACCAAGCCCTAATGGCTTGATTTTTTATTGGTCTGCAAAGTATACTGCTCCATCAACATTGTCAGTGAAATCTTCAAAAAACTGTTTTCTATGAGTCATGTGGCAGGTTGCTCCTGAATCAAGCAACCAATAATTTTTCCAAGAAGAAAGTGAAGCATTAAACAAATCTTCATTTACTCCAATGTTACATTGTGCCACAACATAGTGAGAAGATTCAGGTGCTTTACCTTTGTCTGTATCATCAATTTTACCTTTCTGTTGGTTTCTTTTCTGCTCAATTTTGTCCCACGGTAGCTTGCATGTAGAGGCATCATGTGATCCATTTCTTTTGCAGCGAATGCAGTGCAGATCTGCCTTTTCTCCTTGAGAATGTCTGCCCCCCCGCCTTTAAAATATATTCCTCTTCCTCTAAGACAACCTCTTCCTCTTGTAGAATCTTGAGCGGGTTCTTTTCTTTATGAGCAAGGCACACAACCTCTTCAGAAGATTCATGGGCTATCTTCTTTCCAAAAGCTTTTGCTCTTTCAGCAAACTTTTTCACAAGAGAGTCAAAGGTTATATCTTTGAGATTTCCATTTGCTTGCAATGACTCAAGATAATTGAAGTAGGATAAAGTGCCTTGATAAAAGAAATAAGAGGAATATCCAATTCAACCTTAGTGGATTTGATATCATGCATTATAGACTTTACTTCAGATGTAAGAGCAAGAGGATCATTATTTTGCAGTTCAAGAGTGAAGAGTTTAATCACGAGTTGAACAACTTCAAGTGCAGAATGTTAGTCATAGAGTTCTTTCAGCTTTTGTAAGGCTTCAGAGGTAGTTGAATATGACGAAATATGGTGACTCACCTCTTCATTTACAGATGTTGCAATTAATGCATAAGCTTTGTTGTTCTTGTTTTCCCAAATGACGAGCTCCTTTTCTAAGGTAGGTTGTACTGGTTCATTGTCTCCATCTCCGACACACACTCGTTTCCACAACTCATTGAAAATGAGGTCGTGTTTTATCATCCGGGACCATTTAGGATAGTTCTCCTTGCCTGGGAGAACTATTCCCACCATGGATATGATTGAATGCATACTGTAGCAAGAAAAACTTCTGCGCAAAACTTTTACTCTTAACGGAAAAAAAATATAGTTCTGATGTGACTAGGCAGCAAACTCAAATGTTAAAGTATAGAATATGGAATTATACTAAGTCCAAAAAATACCCTCAACACCATAAACCACTACATCCACTAAAAGGCCAATGAATGTAGAACAAATGTATTTGGACTTTCAACTCCATTCATAATACTATTCTCTTCATATAAAAACAATGATGCGAATTTGAAATTATCAGATATTGTGTCACAACTTGATCATTCAAAATGTATCAGTGCATGATTGTAATCTTTAACAATAGGCCAGATACACAAACGACTTCTAACAACAAATAATCCAACCAAACAAATGCCCCAGGAGGTGCAAAGAAACCCATGAAATAAGCAACCTCATAAATGCAAATTAAAAAAATCACCGTCAGGATTTGCTCCGATACCTCAGTGGTCGTTGTTGAAAAGGATCAGAGTATTACAGTGGTTGATGTTGAATAGGCTCAAAGTATTTCCTTCTTTCTTTTCATTATATGAGCTCAAAATCAACACAACAACAATATAGGGGATTCGAACTTGGGCCTCCACAGCTCGGTCAGGAAATTCAGATGAGGATCCAGCGAAAGTACTGACAGCTGGCGATGGCGTTATGATTGAAGATTTACAGGAGAGGTGGCCAGAGGATTTTCGCCGCTACTATCCACAGCATAGAGATGGAGTTATTCTCAACTGCCCAGTGGTTCATGGCACGCTTGCACCTCTGGTTCATGGAGGTGCTCTTAGCAACTTCCCATGGCATACGCTTTGCTTCAGGCACCAGATTTGAAAGGTTTTTGAGGAAAGAAATGAATGGCGTTGAGTATTCGCTCACTAGTTCATGGAATGATCTTGGCCTAAATCCATGGCAGAACACGAAGCGCATGAAGGATTGGTGTCGACTGTGGGATAGAGATTGGCATGGGCGCAATGACCTCACTAGAATAGTCAGATAGGTATGTTTCATGTTATGGCAGAAAATTTTATGTTGACATTCCAGAGAGCGTAGGTAATGCAGAGGGCAAGACTGTATATATGGAATATGGTAGACAGAGGGCGCAGGCAGTGTCAGGCAGCAGCGTTCAGGTGACAATGTGGAGCAGGCTACCAAAATTTATGAACAGACATCATTTTTGAATGGAGACGAGAGGAGCAGAGGAGCAGAATAGGGAGTTATAAAGGGCATAAAAGCTAAAAAAAAGGAGCTGGCTCTGATACCATGTCAGGCCAGGCAGTAACTCCATAAGGAAAAAATGATTCGACTGTGTTATTCCATCATGTAGGTCTTCATTATATACATGAGGGAGAGACAGTTTAGTTTGTCTCCTGATGACTATTCATATTTCCTATTTATCTATTTACATAAATTCACCCAATCACAAGGATTAGGTGTCAACAAGAGAGAGAGAGAGAGAGAGAGAGAGAGAGAGAGAGAGAGAGAGAGAGAGATAGATGGATGGCAAAAGCATATTTGCAACAATCCATAATATGAATCAAAAAAATTACTTCATATGCATCTCATGCTATTAAAAGTAAAAAATATTAAAAACCAAACAAATTATCATTATTTTAAATATTATTATTATTTATAAAAATAATTAATATATAAGTTAAACATACATACATTTAAAAAAACATGGAATAAGATTCTTAATAATGGAGATTTACCTCTACTTTACATTGGAGAATCTTAATCTATAAATAGGCTTTGTTACAATCCCATTGGACAATGCCATGCCTTATCAATACCACATGTCCCAAAAATCACAACTCACTTCATATGACATTTTTTTTAATTAATCAATTTAATTAAAATGGTTAAAAGAGCATAACTACTTTTGAGATAAATCTCAACCATTGATTTGTGTATACTACAATCAATATTCTAGAATATTCCATGGAAGTTAAGTCCCTACTATTGATCTTACTAACAAAAACAAATAATACATGATATTTAAATGATGGGTAAAAATAAAAATCAAAAGCCATGTGAAGGACACTTTTAAAAGGAAACCCATGATCAAGAATTTACTTGACAGGTGGGAGTGCCCATCAAATTTACACCCTAGTAATTGATGCATTCAAAAACATATTTTAAATAACAAAAACTTACCAAAAATTATTTCCTCAAATTCAAACCAAAAACTCCAAACATAAAATAATTAAACAATGCTGAGAAAGATACAAAAATAAAATAAAATACATTAATAAAAATATATTAACAAAATATAACATATAGATGAAAATATATCAATAAAATATAATATATAGATAAAAATATATTAATAAAATATATGAATCAAAGTATATTACGCTGAAAATTGAAATGATCATGATTTTTTTGTAAATTGCACTAGTAAGTCCATGGAATAAGATTTTAATATTATGATTTATTTATAAATATTACATTCTGAAAAAAGAAGAAGAAGTTAATATAACAAAATTTACAGATAGCTTATATTAAAAATTAACCTCATTTATTTTTTCATATAAAATAATTATATTTTAAATGATACGTTAAAAGGTTCAAATAAAATAAAATAAATGTTTTAGATAATAAATTTGTATATATTATAAATGTTCTATTTTTCAATGGATAAATAAACTAAGAAAAAAACTAATGTTGAATAAAAAGTTGATATATAAATATGTTTCTTCAAATAAAAATTAACCAAATAAATTCATTTTGTAAAATAAAAATTAACAAAACAGATGCTAAAAACAAAATATGATGTCGAATAAATAAGTGATATCTCATAATTTGAAAACAAATATTTTTGGAATAAAAGGTGACAAATAATTAATGGTTATTAAAATAAAATTTAAACATCAGTTCAACAAATAAGAGTAATATAAACATTACCCCTTAGCATGAATGTAAATGTGCATAATGGGTTATGAACATCAAATTAACGGTAAAGACAAAGAGAATGTAGCACAATCAAACAACATAATGCTATGTATTTGAACAAAAAAAATAGGAATAAGAGTACTATAAACATTATTCCTTAGCAGGAATGTAAATGTGCATAATGCAAGGGTTATGAACATCAAATTAAGGGTGAAGACAAAGAGAATGTAGCACAATCAAGAAATTGTAGAGGAGTGTGATAGTTGGGAGCTTGGTGGATGATAAAATAGGATTACTCATAATAATTAGCATAGTTATATAAATTAAATGGGTGATAAAAATTGTTACCAGTGATTAAAATAATAATGTGCTATTTAATTTATGTAATATTGAACCTTTGTAATGGGAAAATAGAGTAAAAGTCCCAAATACAACTCACAAAAATTGTGTATATTTTTAAAAATATTCTCAAATTATGAAATTTAAATCAAATATACATTTTATTATTATAAAAGATAGAAATTTTAGAAACCATTTCAAAATAGAGGATACCTATGGATGTAACTAAACTTAATGATTGAGTAAAACACTTAAGGTTGATAAACTTATTGATTGCAAGTAAAACACTTTATGCACCACAAAACCCTAGATACAGTAAACTAGAGCAAGCCCATGGATACATAGAAAAGAGCCATATAGATGAAGATTACCAGATGCATAAATAATTCTCACTTCTCCACTTTGAATTGATCTCAAGTGGAATCCAAATCCAATGCAAAGATAGTATTTGTAAGAAGGAAAAGGGTGAAGACCAAAAATGTAGTGTCGATATTGTTTTCAAATGCAAATTGATGCTCAGTGCAAAGTTTCACAATCACCAATAATATTGAAATTTTTTTATGGTATTTTATGCTAATCATTTGTTTTTCCTTGGTTGAAAATTATTTGGATTAATAAATTTTGAGAATATTTCATGATGTAAATAAAACATGTTTGGATTAATAAATCAATTGTTTGACCTTTCTTTTATAGGGATTTCACTTGTGATAGTTTCTGATGATCGATTGTCATTTACAATAATAATGTATATTATTTAAATTAAATATCAAATATTAGTTCAATATTTGTATTATAACAATAGTTTAATGACAACATCACGTGACTGATGAAAATCGAAACAAAAAGTGAGGGACTGTTGATGAAAGTGTGCACTAACTTTTGACATAGGTGGAACATTGCATAGGCACTGCCTTGATGGACTTGTACTTTTCCTGTTCAAGCTTGCTTCAAAGAGTGCACTCACGAACTTGTAGAATAAGCATGTGTGAGAAAGTGTCTCAAAAACTGACCGTAAAGTGATGATGGAACGAATGATCACAAGATCCACAGTAGGCTTGAAAATTCAAGTTAGACAAACTTTTGGAGGGTGTTTGTCGTAACGAAAACATAAGGCTATGTAGGGAATGTTCATCTATATTTTCATCCATATCCTCCATCGAGTGGGTATAATAGGGATATATCACCTAGTAATGTTATTGTGAAAACATTGTCTACATTAAAGGAGGTTGTTTTGGATCAAAGAAAAACTCAATCCATCCTTGTAATCCTAGGGGATTCCAAGAAAAAGGCTAATATTCCTGAGCAGGGTTGAGAAATGGTTCAATTAAGGGAATTGGATTCGAAGTAGAAGCCCTCATTAATATTTAGACCTCAACATTTGACTTATCTCCCTATGTGTCCCCTCCATATGTGATGATGTATGGATCGAAGGACTTAGCTGATGAAATATATCAACATATTCTTGTAATTGAACACATTGTTGAGGAATTATGAGGCCTAAATATTAAGAAGAAGACAAGAAAATGTACAAAACTAAAAGGAAATTATACAAGGTTAGTCCTTGTAGTGATATTAAACTCAATATGGTTATTAACATAATATAATATACAATACAGAACGCATCTTCAAATGATTTTTTAAGTGGTAAGGTTTGGGAACATTATTAGGCTATGTTCCAAAAGAGATTTTTCTTGCAAGATGATGGTTGGCCTTCACCTTTCTTTCAATGGGGGAATGTAGAAAAGGCATTTTCTTCTTTCTCATTATGGAAATAGATGCTTCTCAGTTTAAAAATTTGGCCCCTCTCCTTGAACACACAATTTGAAACAATTGATGACATTCATTGATGATGAAATCTACCTAGATTACATATTAAATAATTTTTTACCAGAGTCTTTACAGAGATAGGAAACTCTTTAGGTCATTATTTGGAAGCAAGCATGAATTTTATTAAGACTAACATTACGACAATCACTCAGATTATGGTTGGAATTGATTTTGGAGATGGATTAGTATTGGGAATGGTGATTTATAAGGTCTCACCTATGGTTATTTTCAAGCTTGATTGTCACCGTGTCCCCTTAATGTGTTTATATGCCATTAACTAAGTCATATAGGTAAATATTGCTAATTTCCTTTCAATAAAAAATTAGGGTAAAAAATCACCTACTTCCAACATTTAAAGAGTCCTTCACTACCAAAGAGCATTTCCCCTATGAAGTTTGGTATTGAAAAAATATAGTTGAATACTGCAATGGTAAAATCTTTAGAAAATCTCTGGAAGGAATAGAACCTAAAGATATTATTGAAGAATTTGAAGATAACTAGAATGCCAATCACAGGGAGTTGACTAATATTTTGAAGTCAACTCAAGATAAAGGTATGTGTTTGGAAGAATTAGCTCCTTTACTTGTTTTGGTGATTGGATATAAATGAATGATGGTGAATATGTAAGCATCTCCTTAGAAAATCTTGTTAGGTTGTCTTGATGATGATGCTCCATGTAAGGAGACTCATGATGCAATGAACCTTCAACTTATGCCCCTAAATTTCCTCTATAATTTTCTCATAGGAATCTCTCCTTCAGAGTTCCCTAGGGGTGAATGGAGTCCCTATTTCATTTCCAAGGCATATTGACCCTGCTAAGAAAAGTGACTCACCTGAATATGAGAAAAAGTATAACTTGAAACACATAAAACCTCCTCTTTATTAGAGGAAGGGAGGTTTAAGGATGTCTTAGAAAATAACCTAATGAAAGGTAGGAAACAATATTTTATATCTCAGGCTCAAGAGAAGGTAGCATTGGAAGTATGATCTACTGAAAAATTCCAATAATGCGGTTAGCTAGAGCAATAACCCTATCAAAATTTCATATTTAAATTTATTAATAAACATATAATATTTCAATAACTGAAATAAACTTTTTCTTTATGCTATATATATATATATATATATATATATATATATATATATAAAGATAGATGAATATTAGAAGATGCATAAATAATTCTCACTTCTCCACTTTGAATCGATCTGAAGTGGAAGCCAAAGGTAAGGCACATATAGGATTTGTAAGATGGAAAAGGGTGAAGGCCAAAAATGTAGTGCAAATTGATGATGGTGCAAAGTTGCACAATAACCAATGATATTGAAATTGGTGTATGGTACCTTTATGCTGATCCTTTCTTTTTCCTTAGTTGAAATTTATTTGGATTAATAAATTTTGAGAATATTTAATGATGTAAGTAATATAACTTAATTGTTTGACCTTTCTTATAGAGATTTCATTTGTGATAGCTTCTTATGTTTGATTATGGTTTAGAACAATAATGTATATTATTTAAATTAGATATCAAATATTAGTTCAATATATGTATTATAGAAATAATTTAATGAGAGCATCTGTTATGAAACCAGCTCAAGAAAAGATAGAAAAGATAGATCAACGCCTTAGAATTCAACCTCTTCGAGGGGGCAACCTCCTTTACATTACATAAATGAACAATTCTTTGATTATTCAAATGACAAAACCTCCTTTCTATATATAGGAGTCTAAGGAGTCACAATATAATCCAGCCGACCTAACAATAATAATATAAAGCCACAAAAATAACAATAGAGGGATTCTATGGGGCACAATAATAACAATATGGGGGCAATAGGAGCACAACAATATTAATAAGGAGTATAACTACAATAGTAATGGGGTAATCACTAGTATTATAGGGACCCAACATGCCCCTCTCCTTCAAAAAAGTGTTGTCCTCAACGCTTGAGTAGTTCTGGATACTTATGCATAAAATTCTCATCCTCCCATGTGGAATCTTCAGCGGATAAGTTATTCCACTTGATAAGATACTTGAAATTGATCGATTTCGTAGCTGTCGAGTTCTTGTTTCTGTGACTACTTCCGGTTCCAATATAATTTTTCCTTCCTTGTCAAGCTCTGGCAATATTGTTTGAATTGGGACCTTGTCGCCTATAACCTTCTTTAAACATGAAACATGGAAAACTGGGTGCAATCGAGAAGCTGCAGGAAGCTCCAATTTGTATGCCATAGTACCAATCTTTTGCAACACCTTGTACGGACCATAATACTTTGGTGATAATATATTATCCTTCTTAGCTTGCTTGAGGGACATTTGCTTATATGGTCGTAGCCGTACGAATACCCAATCACCTACATCAAAACTTCTTTCACTGCGATGTTGATCTGCCTGTTGTTTCATTCTATTCTGTGCCAACACGAGGTTATCCTTTAAGAGTTGGAGGACTTGTTGTTGATGTTCGATGTGATGTTCCACTGCCTGAACCTTAGAATTTTCTCTTAAATATGATGTGATGGATGGTGGTTGATACCCATAAGGTGCCATAAATGGGGTCATTTTTGTTGCTGTATGGAAGGAAGTGTTATACCACCATTCAGCCAGAGGCAACCATTTGACCCATTGTGTCTGTTTATCAGATACAGAGCAACGAAGATATCCTTCCAAACATTTGTTTACTATCTCAGTTTGCCCATCAGATTTAGGATGATAAGATGAGCTATGAGCTAACTGAGTACCAAGACAAGAAAATAATTTTGTCCAAAAATTTCCAGTGAAAATGGGATCTCTGTCACTTACAATAATCTTTGGGTTTCCATGTAGCTTTTGAATTGTTTCCATAAATGCAGTAGAAACTGTACTCGCTTTAAATGGATGTGATAATGCACAAAATTGTGCATACTTGGTAAGTCTGTCAACTACCACCATGATGACACTCTTTCCCTCAGACTTGGGTAAACCTGTGATAAAATCCATTGAAACCTCCTCCCAATGTTGGCTTGGAATGGATAAAGGTTGTAATAGACCCGGTCTTAATTGTTTCAACTTTATTTTGTTGGCAAACCAAACATTCCGCCACAAACTTTTGAATATCTGATTTAAGGCCATCCCAAAAAATTCCTTCTTAACCCTGTGGTAAGTTTTTAAAAATCCCGAGTGCCCTCCTAAGCGGGAAGTGTGCAATTCTATAAGAATATTTTGTTTTAGCTAGGAATTCTTACAGAGGTATAAGTGATCTTTTTACCATAACGAATCATTTTGCCAGCTAAATGTATCAGACGTACTGGAATCTTGTTGTAACTTTCGAATAAGTGCCCACGCTTCTTCGTCATTCCTCCATTCCTCCCTTGCTTCGTTTATCCAATCTGGTTGGATAATAGAAATGGCGCACAACAATGCTTCCACATCCTCATCCTTTCTTGAGAGTGCATCTGCCACCACATTTTGCTTCCATTTTTTGTACATGATTTCAAAGTCATAACCCAACATCTTTGTGACCCACTTTTGTTGCTCTTCAGAGGATAATCTTTGTTCTAAAAAGTATTTAAGGCTATCATAATCCGTTTTTACCTTGAAGTGTCTTCCCATTAGGTAGGGTCGCCATTTCTTAAGTGCATGGAGTATTGTCAACATTTCCTTCTCATAAATAGCTTTGCTTAAAAACTTTCCCTTGATTGGACGACTTTCAAAAGCAATGGGTCTTTAATCTTGCATTAGAATAGCACCAATTCCATTTCCTGAAGCATCACATTCCACAATAAAGGTTTTTGTGAAGTCCGGTGTAGCTAAGACCGGTAATTGGCACATTCCCTCTTTAAGATGTTCAAAGGCCTTTGTTGCTTCTGGAGTCCATGAAAATGCATCTTTCTTCAATAATGTTGTTAGAGGTGCTACTATTCTCCCATAATTCTTAACAAACTTGCGATAATAGCCTGTCAACCCGAGAAATCCTTGCAGATGCCTTATGGATGTGGGGATTTTCCATTCCTTAATGGCTTTAATTTTGCTAGGGTCTACCTTAACTCCTTCATGAGATACAATATGACCCAGATATTCCACCTCCTGGACTCCAAAGAAACATTTGGATCTTTTTGCATATAATTGTTTCTCTTCCAATAGTTGTAGCACCCTGTCAACATGATTAACATGATCCTTCCAAGACTTGCTGTAGATTAGTATATCATCAAAAAGTACTAACACAAATTTTCTAAGGAATGGTTTGAAAATTGAATTCCTCAAACCTTGAAATGTTGAAGGTGCATTTGGTAAGGCCAAAAGGCATGACCAAAAATTCATAATGACCCTCATGAGTTCTAAATGCTGTTTTCGGAATGTCTTCAGTATTCATTCTGATTTGATGATATCCTGAACGAAGATCCAACTTGGTAAAGTAAATTGATCCATGTAATTCATCAATGACAGGAATGGGGAACTTATCTTTAATAGTGAGCTTGTTGAGCTCCCTATAATCTGGACACATGAGCCATGATCCATCCTTCTTGTGCACCAATACTACTGGAGCAGAGAAATAACTTTGACTCGGTTGAACTATACCAGCCTCTATCATTTCTACAACCATACGTTCAATTTCAGTCTTTTGGACATAGGGATATCTGTACGGCCTGATGTTTGGAGGAACACTTCCTAGAATCAGATGAATAACATGATCATGATCACGCATAGGTGGGAGACCTTTGGGAGTCTCAAATACCTTGGAATGATTGTCCGGGACGTTTTGGAGATCTGGAGAAATAGATGATTCCGATGTGGAAACATCTAGTGAACATAATTGTGCAATTACACCTCTTTGCTCCTTTTTTAGAAGCTTTGTCATACCATTAGAGCTGATTATCTTTCCTGGTTTCCCTGCAATACCCCTTAATTCAACTTCCTTTCCTTTCGTAGAAAATTTGATGAAACGTTCTTGAAAATTAAAAGCTATTGTACCCAAGGATTGTAGCCATTGGACTCCTAGTACAACATCAGCACCTCCCATTGGAATGGAAAGCATTGGGCTAGTCAATACATATTCTCCCATGGATAGCTTGATATTATGGAACTTTCCAGAGCAATTTATTGTTCCTCCATTTGCAATCATTACTTGACACTCTGGTGCTGGATATAGGAAGCAATTCAATTCTTTTGCTACCTTACAATGGATAAAATTGTGGTTGCTTCCTGAATCAATCAACAGTATTACCTTTTTCTTCTTGATTTGTCCTTGTATTTTGACGGTTTGAGGAGTGGTAATTCCTGCCAATGCATTACAAGATATGGTCGGATTTATTTGTTCTTCATTTAGGCTTTGTTCCTGGAGTATATCCTCTTCTTTTAACCTTTCTTGCTCCTTTTCTTCTTCCTCTTCACAATCTATGTAGAATAATTTCTTCTCAGCACACCTATGACCTTTAGTGTACTTGCTATCACAACTGTAACAAAGCCCTTTTTCTCTTTTTTCTTCCAATTGTAATGGTGTAAACCTTATAGGTTGTGGAAGACTAGGGGCAACAACACTTCCATCTTTATAGTTGTGAGTGGTATGCTTCCTGGTTGCCATAATTTTACTTTCCATTTTTCTTGCTAACCTGAATGCCTTCTCTAATGAATCAGGTTCCCAAAGGCGAAAATCATGTTGGATATTATCCTTTAAAGACCCTATGAACACATCAATCCTATGCTCCTCTGGAATATCTTTTACCCTTATGTTCAATTTTTGGAACTCCTCAATGTGCTCCATTATTGAACCCTTTTGTTTGAGACTTATCAGTTGGCTAAAAAAAGTGTTTCTTTTTGTATCCTCATAATGTGCTATCAATTCCTCCGTAAAAATTGTCCACGTGATAAATTGTTTATGAGAGCAAAGCCATTGATACCATACAAAATGATTTGGTTCCTAATATAAAGTTGCCATGCGTACCTTTTGTGTGTTTTGCACATTATTGAGATCGAAGAATTGCTCCATCTGTAATATCCATGTGGCTGGATCCTTTCCATCAAACTTCCACATATCAATTTTTGGAACATGGTGAGTCTTTGATCCAACATTAGAGTCTATGGAATCATGATTAACATTTATTTTTTTCTCATCATGAGTTTCCTTTAGTACCCTTTCACCCTTAGTGACCATTTCTTGTAGCAACTTATTCATATTTATCTTCAATTCTTCCATCTTATCATCCATGCCAAAAAATTTAGCGTCCATGCCATTCACCTTAGCTTCCATGCCATCCATCTTAGCTTCTACACCTTTCTTTAAACCATCCATCTTAGCTTCTACATCTTTCCTTAAACCATCCATTTTAGATTATGTTGCTTTTTGTGCAAGTGACACTCGTTGCACTTGTTCTTGTAATTTTGATATATCATATAGCATTTCTTCTTCTTCTTCATGAGTCATGCTAGAGCTTTCAGGTTCCTTACTAGGTGTTTGCATTTTCTTTCCTCGGGGTATCAGTTACCGATAATAATTCTCTATTATGCCCCTTGAATTCCTTCAAAATAAATTTTCAAACCAAGCCTAAGCAAAAATTTAAGAAAACCTACACACCTTTTTTCACTTTGTAGGAGCTCGATATTGCCTCTGATGTATCTCTGTACTTTTCGGTCATCTAGTTCTGAATTTGTGACCTGTAGTAGCCCTCTGTTTCCTCTTTCCAATGCCACAAGTCTGACCCAAATTGGATTCTCCAAGGAAGAGTTATGCGAACTCTCCCGCAGTGACTTGATTATAGACTAGTTCAGTAGAGCGAATTTGTACGACATGCCACGAGTCACTGTTTCGACCTTTGGATCTGAACAATGCGTACAAGAAACTACAGTCCGTCCTCTTTCTGTACCTTCTTACAAAATTTCAATCCGATCCCCAGAGAGAACGTTATGACGATTTTCCCCAGGTCACCTGTTTTGAATGTAATTCAGGAGTCTACAAAAATACCAATTTCCTCAGATCATATCTCCGCAAATATCACGTGAAAAGTTCTAAAATTTGGACCCAAGGTTTAGCGTGATTTCTTCTCAAATGGGTTTTTTTTCGACTTCTGAAACATCACAGAAAAAAAGTTATAGCGAAAATGCCACGATGACCTGTTTGGAGCAGCGAAACCATAGAATCCAAACCTCTAATACCAAATGTTATGAAACCAGCTCAAGAAAAGATAGAAAAGATAGATCAACGCCTTAGAATTCAGCCTCTTCGAGGGGACAACCTCCTTTACATTACATAAATGAACAATTCTTTGATGATTGAAATGACAAAACCTCCTTTCTATATATAGGAGTCTAAGGAGTCACAATATAATCCAGCCAACCTAACAATAATAATATAAAGCCACAAAAATAACAATAGAGTGATTCTATGGGGCACAATAATAACAATATGGGGGCAATAGGGGCACAACAATATTAATAAGCGGTATAACTACAATAGTAATCGGGTAATCACTAGTATTATAGGGACCCAACAACATCACGTCACTGATAAAAATTAATTTTTATGGGTCCATAAGTCCTAGGTCTATGACTCTGATACCAAGTGTGGGGACACTCCCTCTGATGCCATTTTGCTTTTAGTAATCAAAGTAGAAATCAAGTTACTAGGTATAGGGCAAAATTACTAATCAAGTTACAATACTATAATAATAAGTAAATAAACCTTCTAATCATCTAGTCATTTGTTAGACACAACTATTATAAAATTTCATCAATATTGAAAACACATAAATTTGAGCTACATACATCAATAGTCATATTCTGAAATTCAATCATCATGCCATTGACATTTAATTGTGGTTATTATAAATACATCATTAATCATATAACACAAATTATTAATACACAATGTATTGTTCACTAAGGAGTGGAGTTTCGATTCTCGGATTGCCTGATGTTTGCACTCCCTTGACATCATCCACGTACATGTGTGATTGTCGATGTGTTATGAGAAAAAGTTAATGACTCATTGGTTTACCTCCTAGCCTAATCCTTGGGTACTCTTCTTGCTCGTGGACCCTTGAGATTCTATGGGGCTATAATATAGTGGCAAAGTTATAGCAAGTGGAGGAGAGCAATCTTTGCTCAAAAGTCACGCTCTCAAAGGAAATCCTCCACTATATGAAACTGACTATAATTATAATCAATGTCAACATATACATAAATTAACAGATAAGGTTTAATAATAGAAGAGATGGGATTAATAAAATGATACCATGCTTGGCATATACAACATGTACTGGAAATGGAGAAAGTCCCTTTGATAATCTAAGAAACTCATTCTTAGATTTGATTTCATTTTATTTTAGTAACACATGGAACAAAAGAGGGACAAAAAAATTGGAAATGAAGCAAGAGGTGATTTAATATGACAAGGGAGATGCATGCATACATAAAGCAAGGATTTACGTTAATTTGTTGACATTTTGACCAACATTAAATGATGTCAAATTATTCATTCCTTGTAGTGGCATTGATGTTTTTTTCCATTTCTGGTATGTTGTTGTGAATGTGGTAGGCAGGTCCAAAATGGGATTTCAAATAACTACTAACATACTAGGGTAGACCACACCAAAAAAATATGAATTTTAAAAAGCTATGAAATTTTAAAAGCTAAGATAGAGCAGAGTACAGAAGATTTAAAATTTGAAAATTCTGAGCTAAATATTTAACAAAGAGAATATGAAGTTAAAAGTATCTTAAAATTCAATACATACCATTACTGAGAAAAACATCCATTAAGCAGCCCATTGACATTTTAAAAAGTATCAAATCAAATGTAGGAGTGAGTTTGAAAGGTTTCCTCACCATTTTCGGTGCATGCTATGTTATATAAGTCAAACCTGGTATCATTTTATTGACCACAACTCCTTCATTATTAATCCTCCTCTCTCATTTTGTGTGTAACTGCAAAATTAAATGTGTCTCACCTTCTCCCTTATCCTTCCACATACATGTCCTACCTCCATGGATTCATCTCAGCGTTAAGTTAGGAGACAATAACTTATGTTGAACACATCTCCGCATGGAGTTTATTGCTAGCAATATTCTTAGTGTAGGCATTCATCTCTTTCTTTACAGTCTTTTCATGCATAAAATTCTTTACTATGGTTTACTGTATTAATTTTACTGTACAATGCGTTACCTAGGTTTATTATATTTAGTTTAGTGTAGAACACTTTACTAGGATTTTTTAGTTTAGTGTAACAATATCTTACTCATGTTTGCTAAAGTTTATTGTTAAGAGTCCTCCTTTCAGTTCTCCATGGTGCTGCTAATCGCCGCCCTTCCTACAATTTCCTACTGGCATGGAGCTCTCTATGTTCATTCTCTATTCATAGTTCTTGCAATATGTATATTTACAATCTGTCTAGGGCATAATGTTTAGCCTTTTATGATTCCTAATTTATTGCTGCAGCTACAAACCATCGTTTATGTGGATAATTCTTGCAATAAGTTATGCTCATTTAAATGTTTGGTATACATTTATATCTTCAAAATATATTGTTTAGGATTATTGTAGTAGTTTAACCTTTCATGATTGGTTTGATAGATCTCACACTCTTTTATTAATTTGGTTTCAGTAGTGGTTAGTCATAGACTAGGCCCAATTTCAATTAAGTAATATTTTAAAATATGAGGAGATGCATCTAGTTGACATAACTTTTGTTTCTTTTATCATTCGTTTTCTTTATTTACTAAATTGTTCTTATCTTGTTTTGGTTAGATTATTTATTTTTGCATATAGTCTCAACTTTGTTTTTGAATCTTTATTTTCAAATAATTATTGTTTATTATGATTTTTTTCAGTGTTAGCGGTTATTTTTTTCCATTATAAAAAAATAAAATTCTTTTAATTTATTTTTGGAATATGTTTTTCTTTTCTAAAACTATAATTTAACCGTTATTCTAATTTAATATGTATTTCCTTTATAAATTACACTATCCTAGATTCATTTTAATTTTTGATTTACCAAGCATTTAAATTCATCTTAAGTTTGGATCTACCAAGCACCGAGAGATCATGATTGGCTAGATAGATCTCACACTTTCTTATTAATTTGGTAGATTGTGATGTTTTAAAATAAGTAATGTTTTAAAATAAGAGGTGGTGTATCTATTTAACATAACTTTTGTTACATTCATCATTTGCTTAATTTATTTTTTTAATTAAGCTTAAATTGTTTTGGTTAGTTTATTTATTTTTGCATAGATTCTCAACCTTGTTTTTGAATCTTGATTTTCAAATAAATATCTTATATGTATATATATAATTTTTTCAATGTTAGTAATTATTTTATTCTATTATAAAAAAATGAATGGTTTTTTTAGTTTCCTTTTCGAATATGTTTTTTTAATTATAATTTACTGTTATTCTAATTGAATATGTATATGATATTGTAAGTGTTTTATTATTAATTTAAATAATTTAAATGACAATGAATTAAATGTTTATATTATATATGATATATATATATATATATATATATATATATATATATATATATATATATATATATATATATATATATATATATATATATATATATATATATATATATATGAATAATGATGAATTGTAGTTTTTAATATGTCTATATTTATATTATTTCTCTTGTATTTGTGTTTGCTTTATTGATAGAAATTTTTTTAACATGTAATTAACATGTAAAGGGACGGGATAAGGAGAGAGAAGGAGAGAGGGGGGAGAGTGGGAAGGAGAGGACAGAGGGAGGGAGTAGGGATGGAGAGAGGGAGAGGGAAGAATGGTGGGTGGGAGAGAGGGAGGTGGGGAGAGAGATGGAGAGAAAGAGGGAGAGAGAAAAGAGGAAGGAAGGGAGAGGGGGTGGCTGGAGAGAGAGGAAGAGGATGGAGGGAGAGAGATAGTAGAGGGAGGAGGGAGAGAGATAGAGAGAGTGTGGAAATGAGGGAGGGAGGGTGAGAGAGAGTGATAGAAAGAGGGAGGGGGAGAGAGAGAGGAAGAGAGGGTAGGAGATAGAGAGAGAGTAGTGGGAGGAAGGAGGAAGGGTAGGAGGGAGAGAGATAGAGAGAGTGTGGAAAAGAGGGAGGGAGGGGGAGAGAGAGTGAGAGAAAGAGGGAGAGGGAGGGAGAGTGGAAGAGAGGGTGGGAAAGGGAAGGAGGGACAGAGGGAGAAAGTACTAGAGGGAGGGAGATATGGATGAGGAGGAAGGGAGGGGGAGAGGGAGATAGAGGGAGAGAGGGGGAGGGAAAAGGAGAGAGAGAAAGCTAAGTTTGGAGAGAGAGAGATAGAGGTATTCAGAGAGAGAGAGAGAGAGGAGAGGGAAATTGTAAGGGAGAGAAAGGTGGGAGGGAGAGAGAGAAAGAGAGAGGGAGAGGGGAAGGGGCACAAAGAGTGAGAGGGGAAGAGAGAGGGAGGGTGAGAGTGAGAAGGGGAGAGAGAAAGTGAGTATAAGGTTGGGGGGAGAGAGATAGAGAGTAGGAGGGAAAGAGAGATAAGGATAGGGAGAGGAAGCTAAAGGTGGGGAAGAGAGACTGAGAGAGTGAGAGGGAGAGAGAGAGGAGGGGAGGGAACATGAGAGAGAGAGAGGGTAAGGGGGCTGAGAGAGAGATGGAGGGAGGGAGGGAGGGTGGGTGAGAGAGAGAGGGTAATTGGGGCTGAGAGCGAGAGAGAGAGGGAGGGAGAGGGGTGAGAGTTAGAGGGGAGAGAGAGAAAAGAGGAGAGGGAGAGAGAGAAAGAGAGGGAGGGAGGGAAACAATGACAGAGAGAGAGAGGGCGAGAGAGAGAGAGAGAGAGAGAGAGAGAGAGAGAGAGAGAGATGAGGGTAGAAAGGGAGGGGGGAAATAGGGAGGGTTTGAGGGAGAGCACAAGGGAGGGAGGGAGAGAATGGGGAGGGGAGGGAGGGAGGGAGAGAATGGGGGGGGGAGAGAGAGAGGGAGCATGACGGTGGAGAGAAAGAAAGGGAGCATGAGAGCGAGAGAGGGAGAGGAGAGAGAGAAGAGGGAAGAGCATGATAGTGTGTGAGACAAATATGGAAAAGGAGAAGTGGGAGAGAGGGAGAGGGAGAGAGAGAGGGGGAGTGATGGGAAAATAGGGAGGGCTTGAGAGAGAGGGAGAGAGAGATATGGAGAAAATAGAGGGAGTTTGAGAGATAGGGCATGGGAGATAGAGAGAGAGAATAAGAAGGGGATTCTGAGAGAAAGGGTGTCGAGATAAGCATATCAAGAACATGTAGAAGAGAGGGGGGAGAGATCGATGGAAGGATTGAGAAAAAATATTAGAGTGAGGGAGGGAGAGAGAGAGGTAGAGGTGGGGGGATAGAGAGAGAAGGAGAGGGAGAAAATGGGGAGATAAATTGAAGGGGAAGGATTGTGAGAGAGAGATGAATTGGGGAAGAGTGGGGAGAGGAAGTGAGAGAGAGATCATGCAAGAGAGAGGGAGGAAGGAAGAGAGAGGGAGAGAGAGAGAGAGAGAGAGAGATCGATGGTATAAGAATATTTGCAATCTTAGAAGTAAAAAATAATAAAAACTAAACAAATTATCATTATTTTAAATATTATTATTATTTGTAAAAATAATTAATATATAAGTTAAACATACATACATTTATAAAAACGTGGAATAATATTCTTAATTATGGAGATTTACCTCCACTTTACATTGGAGAATCCTAATCTATAAATACATTTTTTCACAATCACATTGGAAAAATACCATGCTTTACGAATACCACATGTCCCAAAAATCACAACTCACTTCATATGGCATTTTTTTTAATTATTCAATTTAATTAAAATGGTTAAAAGAGCATAACTAGTTTTGAGATAAATGTCAAACATTGATTTTTGTATACTAGTATCAATATTCTATAATATTCCATGGAATTTAATTCCCTACCATTTTTTTTCTCAGTAAATACTAATTCTATGAAAGGAGAGTAACAGTAAATTTACAAGGAGGACGAAGCCTCGAAAGAGAAGAGCTGCATGCTTTCAGCCTTACAAAATTGTCCCATGATTGGGAAGATCAGTTACGGAGTTCATAAAACCAGATATAGGAGCATGAAGACTAGGAAAAGACCCAAAAAGAGAATCAATCCCAGTGAAGTTAACTTGACCAGCAATGAAGGCTGGGGAGTCTGTCCAAAATAGCATAAGAACCTCAAACTGCCAAACCGCATGGAACATAGACAAAACCAGAGAGACAAACCGCCTGTCCGCCTCAACAAAACCAGAGAATCAAGGAACTGGAGAATATGAGTCAAAAAGAAATCAGTGGAGATGTCCACGGGAACCAGGTGTTGTCACATGACCACATCCTGGTCCAGTGGCTCCTCCACCACCGGACACTCGTTGCCATACCAGAAGTCTTCATCCTTAGCTGCATCACCATCCCCGCTACCACCTGGAGGAATCGAAGCCGGAAGAGTGCTGCCTGAGTTTCCTTCAACAACGATCGATGCCGAAGCCCCGTGGGGGCTGCCACCTGGAGACAAAGCGACCCCCTTAGCCTTGTCTGTTGCCTGCAATTCACTCTGCGTATTGGCCTGACCATCCTCTTCCTGCTGCCGCTCAATACCATGGTTGCCCGCTATTCTGAAGCCTCCCTGAGAAGATTCTGCCACAGTGTGAGCTGAAGCAAGAGGCAGAGACTCCTCCTCCGAGAAGATAATGGAAATATTTGCAGAGATGATAGGCTTGATTAAGCTACTTTGGAACCTAAAATGATAATTCTGAAAGGCATGATATGGATATGGTCTATGGGAGGGGCTAGACGGAGGCGTCATTGCTTGAAAGGCAGGGGGATTTGACTGATTAGCAGCTTGAGCGGGCTGAGAATGCCTGCGACCGCCATGACTCCCGCCATTACGGCTCCTCATTCTATGCCTGACCATCACTCGATTGCAAGAGAAGAGGTTAGCTGACCGGATGGTAGTGTTGGGTGGATACAGCCTGCAGGGGAGAAAGCAAACTATAATCCCATAATAGGGCAAACCAGGGGAGAAATAGCACTGGATTTCAATCGCCAAAACCGGAGAACAAAACATGAGGAGAAAGGTTGAAGACTCCATAATTAATACCGCCTGAGCCTTGAATCTACCGAGGTGAGCCATTAATTCATCCTTCAAGTGGACTTGAGTTCGCGTAGGGTGAGCCTGCTTGTGCCTGACGCCATCCTGGATATGGGCGCTCATCTGCATTTGACAGGACAAAACACCAGCTTCCATTAATAATATCATTAACTATGAATTGATTCACCCGCATCCGAGTAGTTAATTCCCTACTATTGATGTTACTAACAAAAGCAAATAATACATGATATGGAAATGATGGGTAAAAATAAGAATCAAAAGCCATGTGAAGGACTCTTTTAAAAGGAAACCCATGATCAACAATATACTTGACATTTGGGAGTGCCCATCAAATTTAAACTCTATTAATTGATGCATTCAAAACATATTTTAAAGAACAAAAAATTACCAAAAATTATTTCCTCAAATTCAAACCAAAAACTCCAAACAGAAAATAATTAAACAATGCTGAAAAAGATATACAAATAAAATAAAATAAAATACATTAATAAAAGTATATTAATTAATATATAGATAAAAATATATTAATAATATATGAATCAAAGTATATTACACTGAAAATTGAAATGATCACGAAATTTTTGTAAATTGCACTCAGTAAGTCCACGGCATAAGATTTTAATATTATGATTTATTTATAAATATTACATTCTGAAAAAAGAAGAAGAAGTTAATATAACAAAATTCACAAATGAAATATATTAAAAAGTTACTACTCCTTTACAATTTTCATAAAAAATATTTATATTTTAAATGATAAATTAAAAAGTTGAAATAAAATAAAATAAATATTTTAAATAATAAATTTGTATATATTATAAATGTTATAATTGTTAATCGATAAATAAACTAAGAAAAAGCTAATGCTTAGTAAAAAAGTGATATATCTCTTCACTTCAGTTAACTTGCCTTGAAAATATAAATATATTTTTTAAATAAAAATTAACACAATAAATTATTTTTGTAAAATAAAAATTAACCAAATAGATGTTGCAAACGAAATGTGATGTCAAATAAATAAGTGATATCTCAAAATTTGAAAACAATTTTTTTGGAATAAAAGGTGGCAGAGTTAATGGTTATTAAAATAAAATTTAACCAACAATTCAACAAATTATAAATGTTACTGCAGAATACATTATTTTGCAGAGATGTATTAGGTATTTCAAGCGTTGTGGAAATAAATCAGGGATGGCAACAATAGAATGCTATTTATTTGAACAAAAAAACTAGGAATAAGAGTAATATAAACATTATTCCTTAGCATGAATGTAAATGTGCATAATGGGTTATGAACATCAAATTAATGATGAAGACAAAGAGAATGTAGCACAATCAAACAACATAATGCTATGTATTTGAACAAAAAAATTAGGAATAAGAGTACTATAAACATTATTCCTTAGCACGAATGTAAATGCCCATAATACAAGGGTTATGAACATGAAATTAATGGTCAAGATAGAGAGAATGTAGCACATCAAGAATTTGTAGAGGAGTGTGATAGTTGGGTGCTTGGTGGATGATAAAATAGGATTACTCATAATAATTAGCATAGTTATATAAATTAAATGGGTGATAAAAATTGTTACAAGTGATTAAAATAATAATGTGCTATTTAATTTATGTAATACTGAACCTTCGTAATCAGAGAATAGACTAAAAGTTCCGAACACAACTCACGAAAATTGTGTATATTTTTTAAAATATTCTCAAATTATGAAATTTAAATCAAATATATATTTTATTATTATAAAAGATAGAAATTTTAGAAACCATTTCAAAATAGAGGATACCTATGGACGTAATTAAACTTAGTGATTGAGTAAAACACTTTAGGTTGATAAACTTAGTGATTGCGAGTAAAACACTTTATGCACCACAAAACCCTAGATACAATAAACTAGAGTAAGCCCATGAATACATAGAAAATAGCTATATAGATGAAGATTAGTAGATGCATAAATAATTTTCACTTCTCCACTTTGAATCAATCTCGAATGGAAACCAAAGCCAATGCAAAGATAGTATTTGTAAGAAGGAAAATGTTGAAGGCCAAAAATGTAGTGCCGATATTATATCCAACTACAAAATCACCAATGATATTGAAATTTGTGTATGGTATCTTTATGTCGATCATTTATTTTTCCTTGCTTCAAAATTATTTTGATTAATAAATTTTGAGAATATTTCATAATGTAAATAAAAGAGGTTTGGATTAATAAATTAATTGTTTGACCTTTTTTTTTATAGGGATTTCACTTGTGATAGTTTTTGACGATTGATTGTGATTTACAACAATAATGTACATTATTTAAATTAGATATCAAATATTAGATCAATATATGTATTATAACAATAGTTTAATGAGAGGATCATGTCACTAATGATAATCTCAACAAAGAGTGAGGGACTATTGATGAAGGTGTGCTCTAACTTTCGACACACGCGGAGCATTGCATAGGAACTACCTTGATGAACTTGTGCTTTCCCTGTTCAAGCTTGCATAAAAGAGTGTGCTCACAAACTTGTTGTAGAGTAAACATGTGTGAGCAAGTGACTTTGACACTTACCAATTGACCATAAAGTGATTATATAAGGAATGATCACAAGATCCACAGTAGGCTCAAAAATTCAAGTTAGACCAAATGTTGGAGGGTGTTTGTCATAACGAAACCATAAGGCTCTGTAGGAAATGTTTGTCTATATTTTCATCCATATCCTCCATAGGATGAGTAGTATAAGGAGCTATCACCTAACAATGTTATTGCGAAAACATTGCCTGCATTAAAGGAGGTTGTTTTGGATAAAAGAAAAACTCAATCCATCCGTGTAAGCCTAGGGGATTCCAAGGAAAAGGCTAAGATTCCTGAGAAGGGTTGAGAAATGATTCAGTTAAGGGAATTGGATTCCAAGTAGAAGCCCTCATTAATATTTAGGCCTCAACATTTGACTTATCTCCCTATGTGTCCCCTCCATATGTGATGAACCATGGATCTAAGTACTTAGCTGATGAAATATATCAACATATTCTTGGAATTGAACACATTGTTGAGGAATTATGAGGCCCAAATATTAAGAAGAAGACAAGAAAATTCATAAAACTAAAAGGTACTTATACAAGGTTAGTCCTTGCAGTGATATTAAGCTCAATATGGTTATTAACATAATATAACATACAATAGCAGGATGCACCTTCAAATGAATTTTTAATGAAGCCAACATTAAGTCCTTAAGTGGTAAAGTTTGGGAACATTATTAGGCTATGTTCCAAAAGAGATTTTTTCTTGCAAGACAATGGTTGGCCTTAACCTTTCTTTTAATGGGGGGAATGTAGAAAAGGCATTGTCTTCTTTTTCATTATGGAAATATATGCTTCTAAGTTTAAAAAGTTGGCCTCTCTCCTTTGGTGCATAATTTGAAACAATTGATGACATTCATCGATGGTGAAATCTACCTAGCTTATATATCAAATATTGGCTTTCCAGAGTATTTATAGAGATATGAAACTTTTTAGGTAATTATTTTGGGGCAAACATGAATTTTATTAAGACTAACATTACGATAGTCACTCACATTATCGTTGGAACTTATTTTGGAGATGGATTATTATTGGTAATGATGATTTAGAAGGGCTCACCTATGGTTATTTTCGATCTTGATTGTCATATAGATAAAGATAAAGATTGCTCATTTTCTTTCAATAAAAATTTAGGGTAAAAAATCACCTACTTCCAACATTTTAAAGGGTCCTTCACTAACAAATAGCATTTCTCCTATGGAGGTTGGCATTGAAACTTTTTACTTGTATTCTGCAATGATAAAATATTTAAAAAGTATCTGGAGGGACTAGAACTTAAAGATATTATTGAAGAATTTGAAGATAACTAGAATGCAAATCACAGGGAGTTGACTAATATTTTGTAGGCAATTCAAGATAAAGGTATGTATTTGGAAAAATTAGCTCCTTTACTTGTTTTTGTGATAGGATATAAAGGAATGATGGTGAATATGTAGGCATCTGATTAGAAGCTCTTGTTAGATGGTCTTGATGATGATGCTCCATGTAAGGAGACTCACGATGCAATGAACCTTAAGCTTATGCCCCTAAGTTTCCTCCATAATTTTGTCATAGGAGTCTCTCCTTCAAAGCTCCCTACAGGGTGAATGGAGTCCCTATTTCATTTCCAAGGCATATTGACCCTGCTAACCAAAATGACTCACATGAATATGAGCAAAAGTATAACTTGAAACACATAAAACCTCCTCTTTATTAGAGGAAGGGAGGGTTAAGGATGTCTTAGCCAATAACCCAATGAAATGGGGCAAACAATCTTTTATATCTCGAGCTCAAGAGAAAGTAGCATTGGAAGTATGATCTACTAAAAAATGTCCAATAATGAGGTTAGTTAGAGCAATGACCCTATCAAAATTTCATATTTAAATTTATTAATAAACATATAATATTTCAATAATTGAAATAAACTTTTTCTTTATGCTATATATATATAGATGAAGATTAGCAGATGCATAAATAATTCTCACTTCTCCACTTTGAATCGATCTTGAGTGGAAGCCAAAGCTAAGGCACATATAGGATTTGTAAGAAGGAAAAGGGTGAAGGCCAAAAATGTAGTGCAAATTGATGTTGGGTGCAAAGTTGCACAATCACAAATGATATTGAAATTTGTGTATGGTATCTTTATGTTGATCATTTGTTTTTCCCTAGTTGAAATTTATTTGGATTAATAAATTTTGAGAATATTTCATAATGTAAATAAAAGAGGTTTGGATTAATAAATTTTGAGAATTTCTAATGATGTAAATAAAATTAATTTAATTGTTTGACCTTTCTTATAGGGATTTCACTTGTGATAGTTTCTTAAGATTGATTGTGATTTACAACAATAACGTATATTATTTAAATTAGATACAAAATATTAGTTCAATATATGTATTATAACAATAGTTTAATAAGAGCATCACGTCACTGATGAAAATTAGTTTTTATGGGCCCATAGGTCCTAGATCTATGACTCGATACCAAGTGTGGGGACACTTCCTCTAATGCCATTTTTTTTACTAATCCAAGTAGAAATCGGGTTACTAGGTATAGGGAGAAATTACTATTTAAGTTACAATATTATAATAAGAAGTAAATAAACATTCTAATCAACTAGTGATTTGTTAGCCATGACCATTATAAAATTTCAACAATATTGAAAACACATAAATTTGTGGTACATACATCAATAGTCACATTCTGAAATTCAATCATCATGATATCCACATTACATTACTATCATTATAAGCACATCATTAATCACATAACACAAATTATTAATACATAATGTATCGTTCACCAAGTAGTGGAGTTCCGGTTCTCGGATTGGCTGCTATTTGTGCTCCATTGTTGTCATCCACGTACATGTGTGGATGTTGATGTGTTATGACCAAATGTTAATGACTCATTGGTTTACCTCCTAGCTTAATCCTTGGGTACTCTTCTTCCTTATGGACCCTCAAGATGAAATGGGGCTATAAGATAGTGGAAAATTTATAGCCAATTGAGGAGAGAAATCTTTGGTCAAGAGTCACCCTCTCAAAAGAAATCCTCAACTATACCAAACTGACTATAATCATAATCACTGTCAACATATATATAAATTGAAAAATATGGTTTAATAATAGAAGAGATGGGATTGATAAAATGATACCATGCTTGGCATATACAACATGTATTGGAAATGGAGAAAGTCCCTTTAATAATCTAAGAAACTCATTCTTAGATTTGATTTTATTTTATTTTAGTAACACATGGAAGAAAAGAGGGAAAAAAGAATTGGAAATTCAGAAGATGTGAGTTAACATGACAAGAGAGATGCATGCACCTAAAGAAAGGATTTACATTAATTTTTTGAGGTTTTGACCAACAATAAATGATGTTAAATTGTTCAATCTTTGCATTGGCATCAATGCTTTTTTCCATTTCTGATATGTTGTTTTGAATCTGGTAGGCAACTCCAAAATGGGATTTCAAATAATTGCTAACATACTAGGGTATACCACACATAAAAAAACATGAATTTCAAAAAACTATCAAATTTTAAAAGCTAAGATAGAGTAGAGCAGAGAAGATTTAAAATTTAAAAATGGTGAGCTAAATCTTTAAGAGTGAGAATATGAAATTAAGAGGAGCTTAAAATGCAATACATACCATTACTGAGAAAAATATCCATTAAGCAACCCATTTAAATCTAACAAAGTATCAAATCAAATGTAGAAGTAAGTTTGAAAGGTTTCCTCACCATTTTCGGTGCATCTTGTGTTATATAAGCTGAACCTAGTATGATTTTATCGACCACCAGTCCTTCATTATTAATCCTCCCCTATTATTTTGTGTGTAGTCCATGTACATGTCCTACCTCCATGGATTTAGCTCGAGGTTGATTTAGGAGTACAAATAACATATGCTGAATGCATCTCTTCATGGACTTTATTGCCAACAATATTCTTAGTCTAGGCATTCATCTCTTTCCTTACCGTCTTTTCAGGCATAAAATGCTTTACTAGAGTTTACTGTATTTATTTTAGTGTACAATGCCTTACGTAGGTTTATTATATTTAGCTTCATGCACAACATTTTACTAGTGCTTTTTAGTTTAGTGTACAATGACTTACTCATGTTTGCTAAAGTTTATTGTTAAGAGTCCTCCTTTGAGTTCTCCATGGTGCTGCTGATCACAGCCCTTCCTACAATTTCGTACTAGCACAAAGATCCCTATGTTGATTCTCTATTTATAGTTCTTTCAATATGTATATTTAGCCTTTTATGATTCCTAATTTGTTGTTGCTACTACAAACCATCATTTATGTGGATAATTCTTGCAATAACTTATGCTCATTTCAATGTTTTGGCATACATTTATATCTTCAAAATATATTTTTTAAGATTATTGTAGTAGTTTAGCCTTTCATGATTGGTTTGATAGATCTCACATTTTTTTATTAATTTGGCTTTAGTAGCAGTAAGTCATCGGCTAAGCCCAATTTCAATTAAGTAATATTTTGAAATATGAGGAGATGCATCTACTTGACATAACTTTTGTTGCATTTATCATTCATTTTTTTTACTATTATTAAATTGTGCTCATGTTGTTTTTGTTAGATTATTTATTTTTGCAAAGAGTCTCAACTTTGCTTTTGAATCTTTATTTTAAAATAGTTATTGTTTATTATGATTTCTTTTTCATGTTACCTGTTATTTTACTCTATTATAAAAAAAATCCATTTTTTTAATCTATTTTTGCAATATGTTTTTCTTTTTCAAAACTATAATTTAACATTATTCTAATTTAATAAGTGTTTTTCTTTATAAATTACACTAGCCTAGATTCATTTTAATTTTGGATCTACCAAGCATTTAAATTCATCTTAACTTTGGATCTACCAAGCACCGAGAGGGATCAAATCTCTTGAGGTACAAGCCTCTTTTAGAGTGAAAGGAGATTTGATCCCTCTCGTCCCTTGTTAGATCCAAAGTTAAGATGTCTCTAAGTTGGTTTAATTATTAGTTTCTATTAAAAATATTATGATTAATAATTTCGTAAATTTTTCTTTAGATTATGTATATTTATATATTAAAATATGATTTACATATTTTTTATTGATTTAAAATGTGAATCATACTCTCATATATAGTTGTGTAGTATTGAATTTAAAGTGGTAATTTAACATTTTATAGCATTTTTTTAGTATATTCTTCAACCAATTTTACTTGTATAAAAATCATCGCAATTAAATTAATGTCTAAACACATAAAATTAAATAACATTTTGATGAGTAATGACTTCTCCTTGAATTATAATATCTCAAACAATATTCCAAGAGAGAACAACTAAGAAATTTCACCAATTTACCCATTGTCCAATGTTGTCGCGAATGTAAGTATCATTGTAAGAGAATTGATACTAAGCATATTAATTTTCAAACTCTAAAAATTAGGGTTTCACATGAAGAATACTTTTCTCAAGAAGCTCCACAACATCTAAAGGGGTATATGGTAACGATGGTAATAGGTGGAGTATTTACAAAATGAAGTTTAAAAGATACAACATCAATTAATATAAATTGTTTTATGATGTAGGAGCATCCAATTAGGGAGGCAAGAGCTGGACAAGCTGTTAAAATTAAATTCAATTTTTGTTTAATTTTATTTTATGTTTACAAGAAGGCTTTCATAGCCAATGCTTTCCTTTAATTTGAATAGTAGTTAGATTAGAAATTAGTTTTAAATAAGTTAGGAAAAAAACTGCCAGAAACTGGAATGTAACTACATTGTAACTGTAGGTAGTTCCTCAACAGAATGAGGCTACCAGTAACTTAAATAGGAAACCCAAAGACAAAGCTGGGGTTGGTGCCATGCAGAAGAAAAGAGACTAGAGTGCATAGCTCTGAAATATATTTTTAAAAAGTAAATGGAAGCTTACAGGTATCCATTATTATTTTCCATAAATGACAAGAATTATGTATTGTGCATAGAAATTAATGACAGAATTGAATGAATGTTAATGAAATTGTGCATCAAACTAAAGGAGACAAACACAGTAGAAGAAACCATCCAGGTATTTCACAAAAGCATGCTATTGATTTAATAGTGAAAATTTGTAATATATATATATATATATATATATATATATATATATATATATATATATATGTGTGTGTGTGTGTATAAACATTTTTAAAAGTCCACGGTAGCACAAAAAGATAGTATTTCGTAACCCCATGTAGGTCTGAGGCACAGAGCCTTCAAAAACCATCCATAACAGTCCTCATACAATCGACATAGACCAAGGAGGGTTTCACACAACCCAGAACAAACCAAACTAAGCAGAGACCGAAGCATTACTAGAAGCCAGAGATGGGATACATAAACTTTTCCCAAATTCATAAACAAAAGTTACAGTGGAGGACACGGTGCATAGGAGGCCGCCTATTGACAGACCAACTAAGACTGAGAATAGACAGAGGCATAGCCTAACTACTACCAACAAAATATATATGACCGCATAGTGTAAACAGGAAGGACCCTACCCGGTTTGCGTAAAGCCAGACCAGAAGGACGAAGACCCTCGAATTTCCCCAAAGACCAAACCCTTGCAACCACTGTGACGAGGGCTAAGTACCTACATAGACAAACAGAGAATTAGTGAGGTAGCATAACCATAAACCCATGATAAAGAATAGAGAGAGGGTAGGATGAATACCGAGAGTGGATACCTAAAGAGGAGGCTGAGCTCCATAGTCGAGCCACAAAACTGAGACCAACAAAGCATAGCCAACGGCACTGGAGCCAAGGAAAGTTGAGACATAATAGAACGCAACCAATGGCCATAGGGCTAGCAAATATCGAGACCCAATAGAGCATAAACCATGGACACAGAGCCACAAGACCACCCTCTGCTCACCAGGAGAAAAGCTGTTAGCGAAAGTAAAATGAAATGGAGAATTGAAACGGGAACAGAGGAATTACCTCAAGTAGATGTTGTCAAGCTATCACCGGGAGAGTTGGGTAGAGGGCCAGGTAAAACAATGCAACCAACGAAACAGTTAAAAACAATGTCCTCGACTTGGTAAAATCAAATATCCGTGAACAAATACAGAGAATCCAAGGCATACCCATGGCGACCACAAAGCCCAAAACCTCCTAAAAAAACCATGTAAGAAGCAACCACCAGGTCCAACGAAACACCATCACATAGTTAACAAACGACAGAGGACCAGAGCCAAAGAAGGACCTAGGAGATAGTAGGAGGCAGAGCGCCATCCTTTCCTTGTAGAACGAACTAGGTAAGAATGTAGGCGAGCGAACCAAAACTGGCGGAAACATAACCAACTCAACCACAATAGACTGCGCCATAGAGCCATGTAACATAGGCCGAGACCGCCTCAGGATGGAGGAGAATTAATTGCCCATTAAAACCTTACCTAAACCCCAAGAATATACGAGCGCGGGAAAAGTTGAACACAGGCCAACTGCCACGTAGGCTTGCCACCCCGACATCTAGGGGATTATCACCAAATTTTGTTATCAGAGCAAGTTCTCTCCTTAAGGAAGAAAAAATATGGAAGTAGGAAGAAGTGGTCAAGGTAGATCTATTCGAAGAATAGCCTATGAAAGATTGTGTGAAGAAATTAGGATCCTATGTGCCAGATTGGTAGCAGTAGAAGCAAGGAGGCGTAGGGATCCAAAAGGTGGTGACGAAAGTGAAGAAGAAATTTCAACTACAACGGATGGATCAGATGACGAAGGGCCAAAGATAAAATTATTGAGGTTTGTTTTGTTAGCAAGCAGAAAATTGAAGCCAGAGCTTTCAAACTATGATGCCAGTTTATCTACAAAATTACTGCTGAATTGGATTAGCGAGCTGGATAAATACTTTGAATGTGAAGAAATCAATGAGGATAAGAAGGTCAAGTTTGTAGCCACCAAACTGAAGGGACATGTAGCACTGTGGTGGGACACTGTGGAGGCAGAAAGGAGAAGATCAATTAAGGTACCAATTAAAAAATGGAACAGGATGACCGCCAAGATGAAAAGTAAGTTTTTACCCAAAGACTATCAGATTGCTCTATATAGACAGGTACAAAAACCAGAAACAAAGGGCAATGACTATGAAGGAATATACAAAAGAATTCTATAATGTGAATCTATGAGCGAGTTATGTCTAAGATACCCTAAAAAAGACAGCGAGGTTTGTGAATGGATTACGAATGGAGATACTGCATGAGATTAGTATTCTCTCCCCCAAGTCCATAGAGGAAGCCTATCAAAGTGCTTTAAAAGTATAAGAGAAGATCACAAGGAAGTAGAATTCCAGAAGAGGATGTGGATTTGGCCAATGATGTGGACAGTCTTTTGGGAGAGGTAGAACTGTGAACAGCAATGAAGAAGGCAGCAGTTCAAAAACTACAAGACCAACTGATAAAGAAGGTAACACTAGAGGAGGAAGGCCTTACCAACGAGGAAGAGGTAATGGCAAAGATAGAGGAAATGCCTATCAGTGCTACAGGTGTCACAAGTGGGGACACCAGTATTTTGAATGTCCTAAGAGTGATCAAGTAGGACAAAGAGGAGAATACGTTGCTCAACTGGAGGAAGCTAAGGAACCACCTCAAGAAGTGGAGAACATGCTTGAGACAAGAGAGTCCTTGGTGTTGAACAAGGTATTATTCAAACCAGCTAAAGAATTATCTGACCAGACACAATGGAAAGCATTGTTCCGAACTGTGTGTAAATCACATGGGAAATGTTGTAAATTGGTTATTGATAGCAAAAGCATTAACAACCTGGTAGCCACTGAAATGGTAGAGAAACTAGGTTTAAAAAGATTGAAGTACCCAACCCCATACCAGGTGTCTTGGTTACAAGAAGGACATCAACTGTTGGTTGATGAGCAGTGTGAAGGGAATATTCATATTAGTAGTTATAAGGATAAGGTAGGTTGTGATACTATGCTGATGGATGTGTGCCATATACTACAGGGTAGACTATGGAAATATGATAGGAAATTAGTTCACGATGGGAAGACAAACTGTTATAAGTTTGCGAAAGATGGGATCAAGCATACCGTGGTACCCATGAAAGAAGAGGATACAATAGAAAACAATGGCACAAATGCATTATTGTTAGGAGGAAAAGAGTTCCTACAACAGATTGGAGATGATCAAATAAAGTTTGCAATTGTGCGAAAGCCAAGAGTAGTGTTAATCAACACTGAGATTACTGATTTGCTTGAGGAGATACAAGATATGCTACAGGAGTTTAGCTCCATTGTAGTGGATGATTTACCAGATAAATTACCACCAAGGAGTATCAGTCACCATATTTGGTTTCATTCTACGAGCTAGTTTACCAAACAAAGCTGCTTTTGAATGAGTCCAAAGGACAATGAGGAGATTAGGAAATAGGTACAGGAGTTGTTGGACAAACGGTTGATTTGAGACAGTTTAAGTCGTTGTGGTTCCAATAGTCTTATCTCCCAAGAGAGGAGCAGAGTGGCGGATGTGTACTGATTCTTGAGAAATAAATAAGATTAACATCAGGTACAGGTTTCCTTTGCCACATATGGATGATATGATCGATTGTTTGAGTGGAGCGGTGTATTTTTCAAACATTGATTTAAAAAGTAGATATCATCAAATTCAGATTCGAGAAGGAGATGAGTGGAAGACCAATGAAGGCCTGTATGAATGGCTGGTCATTCCATTTGGATTGAGCAACGCACCTAGCACATTCATGCACTTGATGAACGAGATGCTGAAGGAATATATTGGAAAGTTTGTGATTGTGTATTTAGATGATATCCTTATTTTTAGTAAGATAAGGGAAGAACATTTCCGACACATTAGGTGTGTCTTGGAAAAATTGTAGTAGAATAAGTCGTTGTTAAATTTGAAAAAATGTACATTTTTAAGGACATAATCTATTTAGCATTTATGATTTCAGAAAACAAATTAAAGATGGATCCACAAAAGATTGCAGCCATAGTTAGCTAGCCATCCCCTAAGAGTTTGTTTGAAGTATGGAGTTTTCATGGGTTGGCGAGTTTTTATCGAAAATTTATAAAATATTTCAATGGGATTTTTGCACCCATGGTGGATATCGTAAAAAAAGAAAATCAACCTTTTCATTGGATGGAGTTAGCTGAAAATAGTTTCCACCTGTTGAAAAAGCAAATCACCAAAAGACCCATTTTGAGGTTACCAGATTTCAACAAACTTTTTCAAGTTTGTTGTGATGCCAATGGGATAGCCATTGGAGTAGTACTCAGCCAAGAGGACAAACCAGTGGCCTATTTTAGTGACAAGTTGAATGAGAGTAGACAGAAATATACATCCTATGACAAGGAGTTTTATGCAGTGGTACAAGCACTGAAACATTGGAGACATTACTTAATGGGAAATGAATTGTTTGGTTTTCGGACAATTCCGCTTTGCAATATGTCATGGAACAGCATAAGTTGAACCATAAACATGAAAAGTGGGTGGAATACCTCTAGAGTTTTACGTTTTTGCTGAAACACACCAGTGAACAAACCAACAAAGTGGTAGATGTGTTAAGCAGGAGGAGTTTGATTTTACAGGAAAGCAGAGTGTAGGTGTTATCCTTTGAGAATCTCAAGGATCTGTATGAAACAGATGCGGAATTTTAGGAAGCATACAAAGCTTGCCAGAATCTATTGTTGAGGGACAATAGTTCATGGCTAGACTATAATATACATGAATGATTTCTGTTCAGGGGAGGATAGTTGTGTATCCCAGAATGTTTAATGAGGGAAAACTTAATTTAGGACAAACATAGTGGGGGTCTAGCTAGACATTTTGGCATAGAGAAGACTTTGGACCAAGTAAGTTACTTCTATTATGGGCCGAAGATGCAGCGAGATGTATAGAGATATGTCGCTAGATGTAAGATGTGTCAACTGGTAAAGGGACACAGTCAAAATACAGGATTGTATACACCCCTACCTATTCTGGACAGACCATGGGACTCAGTCAGTTTAGAATTTTTCTTAGGCTTGCCAAGGACACAGAAGGGCTATGATTCAATCATGGTAGTAGTGGATCGCTTTACTAATATGGCACATTTTATTCCTTGTAAAAATACCAGTGATGCCACGCATGTAGCCCACTTATTCTTCACAGAAATTTTCAGACTACATGGCTTGCCAAAGTCTATTATTTTAGATAGGGATGTGAAGTTCATGGGTCATTTTTGGTAGACTTTGTGGAAGAAGTTAGATACTAAATTAAATTTTAGCTTAGCTTATCATCCACAGATCGATGGGCAAATTGAGGTAGTGAACGAAAGTCTAGGAATCTGTTACGTAGTCTGGTTGGTGAAAATTCATGACAGTGGGATCGCGTACTTACACAAGCAGAGTTTGCTTATAATGATTCACCCAACAGGAGTACAAACATAAGTCCTTTCTAGATCCTATACGAAATGCACCCCTGTGGTGTTCACGAGTTGCGAGATTTGAGTCGATTGGAATGAAGGAGTGTTGATGGTGAAGGTTTCACAAATTTCATCAACAAACTTCATGAATAGGTGAAAACCAAATTGTAGGACAACAGCCAAAGATTTAAATAGAAGGTAGAATTAAAAAGAAGGGAAGTGAAATTCAATGTAGGAGACTTGGTATTGGCACATCTATGGAAAGAGAGGTTTCCTAAAGGGGAAAATAACAAGCTCGAACTGAAAGAAATAGGGCCTTGTCGAATACTATGAAAATTCTCTGCCAATGCATATGAACTGAAACTACCCCCGAGTATCGGGATCTCACCCATTTTCAATGTGGTAGACCTGTACCCTTACATTACTGCTAATGTGGAGGACAGTTCAACAAAATAAACATAGGACACCCAGTGAGAAGGAGAGACAGAGACATGGGTACTTAGGTAGCTAGGCAGACACGACGGAAGGATTACTTACAGTACCTAGTTAAATGGAAGAACCATCCAATTGAGGATAGTTCCTAGTTGGATGTCGGACAGATTCAAAGTGCCAGGTATTCGACTAAGGAGCTCATGGATAGGAGCCATGAGATTCATTCACCATGGGAGCCTGATGTAAGAGAATCCAATTAGGGAGGTGACAGCCAGACAAGTTGTTAAAATTAAATTCACTTTTAGTTTAATTTTATGTTTAAAAGAAGGCTGTCATAGCCAATGTTTTCCTTTAATTTGAACAATAGTTAGATTAGAAATTAGTTTTAAATAAGTTAGGAAACAAACTGCCAGAAACTAGAATGTAACTACATTATAACTGTAGGTAGTTCCTCAACAAAATGAGGCTACCAGCAACTTAAATAGGCAACCCGAAGACAAAGGTGGGGTTACTACCATCCAGAAGAAAAGAGACCAGAGAGCGTAGCTCTGAAATATATTTTTAAAAAGTAAATTGAAGCTTACAAGTATCCATTATTGTTTTCCATAAATGACAATAATTATGTACTGTGCATAGAAATTAATGACATAGCTGAATGATTGTTAATCAAATTGCGCATCAAATTAAAGGAGCCAAACACAGTAGAAGAAACCATCCAGGTATTTCATAAAAGCATGATATTGATTTAACAGTGAAAATTTACAATATATATATATATATATATATATATATATATATATATATATATATATCTGTGTGTGCATGTGTCTGTGTGTATAAACATTTGTCAAATTCCACGGTAATACAAAAAGATAGCATTCTATCACCCCACACAGGTCACAGAGCCTTCAAAAACCATCCATAAAAGTCTTCATACAATCGACATAAGACAAGGAGGGTTCCACACAACCCAGAACAAACCAAGTTGAGCAGAGACCGAAGAATTACCAAGAGCCAGAGATGGGATACATAAAAAATTTCCCAAATTCATAAACAAAAGTTACAGTAGAGGACACGGTGCACAGGAGGCCACCTATCAACATACCAAGACTGAGAATAGACAGAGGAACAACCTAACTGCTACCAACAAAATATATATGACCGCATAGTGTAAACAGGAAGGATCCTATCTCGTTTGTGTAAAGTCAGACCAGAAGGATGAAGACCCAAGCATTTTGCCCAAAGACCAAACCCTTCCAACCACCGTGACAAGGGCCGAGTACCTTCACATAGAAACAGAGAATTAGTGAGGCAGCATAACCATAAACCCATGATAAAGAAAAGAGAGAGGGTAGTATGAATACCCACAACAGATACTTGAAGAGGACGCTAGGCTCCATAGCTAAGCCACAAAACTAAGACCAACAGAGCATAGCCAATGGCACCAGAGCCAAGGAAATCCTAGACACAATAGAGTGCAACTGACGCTCAGAGGGCCAACAAATATTGAGACCCAATAGAGCATAAACCATGGCCATAGAGCCATAAGACCACCGTCTGCTCACCAGGAGCAAAGCTCTCAATGAAATTAAAAGGAAATGAAGAATTAATAATGGAGCAAAGGAATTACCGCGAGTAGAAGCCATCAAGACATAGCTGGGAGAGTTGGGCAGAGGGCCCGGTAAAACAATGCAACCACTGAAACAGTTAGAAATAATGTCGTCAACCTGGTAAAATAAAATACTCATGAACAAATACAAAGAAGCCAAGGTGTACCCAAGACAACCACAAAACCCAAAACCTCGTCGAAAACCATGCAAGAAGCAACCACCTGGTCCAATGAAACCCCATTACAAAGTTAACAAATGACAGAGGACCAACACTGAAGAAGGACCCAGAAGACAACGGGAGGTAGAGCACCATCCTTTCCTTGCAGAACGAACTAGGTAAGAACGTAGGGGAGTAGAACCAAAACTAGCGGAAACATAACCAACTCAACCAGAATAGACCATGCCATAGAGTCGTGTCACACAGATCGAGACCACCTTGGGATGGAGGAGAATTAATTTCCCATTAAAACCTTACCTAAACCCCCAAGCAAATATGAGCATGGGAAAGGTTGAACGCAATCCAACTGCGATGTAGGCTTGCCACCTCAGCATCTCGGGGATTGTCACCATTTTATTTTTTAAATGTTAAAACATAGAAAATCTATGAGAAATAATTGTAATTAATAAAATATTGTAAAATTAAAATTATTTTATAATAAGGGAAAAATTATTAAAAAAATGTTTATTACAATTGTGGCACCATTTTATAAAATATTTGAACCTTGATTTTAGGCAGAGGCTAAATAGAGCTGTTTGGAAGATTTCATTATACCCATGCATATCTATATATTTTATTTCCTGTTAAAATTGTAGGATTGTGAATGGATGGAGATCATAATTAAACTAATTCCTAAACACACAAAATTAAATTGAGTGATGATTTTTCCATGAATTATAATATCTTAAACAATATTATAAGAAAACAACTCAAAGTTTAATTTTAAAAAGTGAACATATTACCCATTGTGGAACGTTATCACAAATGTAAGTATCATTATGAGAGAATGGATAAGTAGGATATTAATTTCTAAAATTTGAGAATCAAGTTCTTGTGAAAAATGCTTATTTGGAAAAGCTCTACAACATATGAAGATGCTTATTTGGAGAAGCTCCACAACATATGAAGGTGGAGATAAGGGGAAATGGTGGAAATAGTTTATGGGTTGATGAGACGTTCATTACTAAGAGCTTCCTACAAATAATCTTCTGAGGCTTATGGTGGCAAATTGAGATAGCATGATGGGTTTAAATTAAAATTACAAATTGGTAATTCAACCCTCAATTCCATAGGCCTCTTGGTTTTTTGTCCTAGATTGGAAAATAACACTCAAATCCCCAACCAAATCTCTTTGGTAAGAAAAAAATAAATTTCATTGGAATTTTATGCCTTTAAAAAGGCTAATATTTTGGGAAAAACCATGGTTACAAATATTAGGGAAAAGCCAAGCGAAAATTGTGAAAACCAAAAAGAGTAAATTGACTATTTTATTTCAAAATTGTTTTAATTATTAAATTTAGTTGTTATTTTTTTTTAAATGTAATTAGAGAGAACCAAAAAATTTTATGCACTAGTAAAGACAAGACAAACATGATATTACAATATATCTATTGCCACTAATCAAATCGATTATGATAAACTTAAATATCAATGGAGGGAGGGCGTGGGAGAGAGAGAGGATATGGGGGGCTGAGAGTGAGAGAGTCAGGGAGGGAGGGCATGTGAGAGAGAGACATGATAAGGGGTGTTGAGAGTGAGAGAGAGAGGGAGGGATAGGGATGAAAGTTAGAGGGGAGATAGAGAAAATTGGAGAGGAGAGAGAAAGAGAGGGAGGGAGGGAGATAGGGAGGTCGAGGGAGGGAGGGACAGAGGGAGGTCAAGCGAGGGAGATAGGGAGGTAGAGAGAGAAAGAGAGAGAGAGAGAGAGCAGGGGGGGTAGAAAAAGAGGGGAAAATACGGAGGGTCTGAGGGAGAGTGCAAGGGAGGGAAGGAGAGAATGGGGGGAGAGATAGGGAGCATGACGGTGGAGAGAAAAGAAGGTAGCATGAGAGAGAGAGGGAGGGGAGAGAGAGCTGAGGGAAGAGCATGATAGTGTGTGAGACAGAGATGGACATGGATAACTAGGAGAGAGGGAGAGGGAGAGAGAAAGAGAGGGAGTGATGGGAAAATAGGGAGAGCTTGAGAGAGGGGGAGAGAGAGATATGGGGAAAATAGGGATGGTTTGAGAGATAGGGCATGGGAGATAGAGAGATAGAATAAGAAGGGGATACTGAGAGAAAGGGTGTGGAGAGAATGATATCAAGAACATGTAGAAGAGAGGTGGGAGAGAGGGATGTAAGGATTGAGAGAAAAGGATAGAGTGAGGGAGGGAGGCGAGAGAGGTAGAGGTGGGGGGATAAAGAGAAAAGGAGAGGGAGCAGATGGGGAGATAAATTGAAGGGGAAGTACCGTGAGATAGAGATGAGTTGGGAGAGAGTGGGGAGAGAAGGCGAGAGAGAGATCATGCAAGAGAGAGAGAGATAGAAGGATGGTAAAAACATATTTTCAACAATTCATAATAAGAATCAAAACAATTACTTCATATGCATCTCATGTTGCTAGAAGTAAAAAATAATAAAAACTAAACAAATTATCATTATTTCAACTATTATTATTATTTATAAAAATAATTAATATAAAAGTTAAGCATACATACATTTAAAAAAACATGGAGTAATATTCTTAATCATGGAGATTTACCTCCACTTTACACTGGAGAATCTTAATCTATAAATAGGCTTTGTTACAATCCCATTGGACAATACCATGCCTTATCAATACCAGATGTCCCAAAAATCACAACTCACTTCATATGACATTTTTTTAATTAATCAAATTAATTAAAATGGTTAAAAGAGCATAAGTAATTTTGAGATAAATCTCAACCATTGATTTGTGTATACTATTATCAACATTCTAGAATATTCCATGGAAGTTAAGTCCCTACTATTGATCGTGCTAGCAAAAACAAATAATACATGATGTTTAAATGATGGGTAAAAATAAAAATCAAAAGCCATGTGCAGGACACTTTGAAAAGGAAACCCATGATCAAGAATTTACTTGACAGGTGGAAGTACCCATCAAATTTACACCCTAGTAATTGCTGCATTCAAAAACATATTTTAAATAACAAAAACTTACCAAAAACTATTTCCTCAAATTCAAACCAAAATCTCCAAACAAAAAATAATTAAACAACGCTGAGAAAGATACAAAAATAAAATAAAATACATTAATAAAAATGTATTAATAAAGTATAATATATAGATGAAAATATATTAATAAAATATAGTATATAGATAAAAGTATATTAATAAAATATATGAATCAAAGTATATTACATTGAAAATTGAAAGGATCATGAAAGTTTTCAAAATTGCACTCAATAAGTCCATGGAATAAGATTTTAACATTATGATCTATTTATAGATATTACATTCTAAAAAAAAAAAATAAATAAAAAAAATAAAAAAATAAAAAATAAAATAAAATAAAAAAGTTAATATAACAATATTTACACATAGAATATATTAAAAAATTACTACTCATTTATTTTTTTCATATAATATATTTATATTTTAAACGATAAATTAAAAAGTTCAAGTAAAATAAAATAAATATTTTAAATAATAAATTTGTATATATTATAAATGTTATAATTGTTAATGGATAAATAAACTAAGAAAAAAACTAATGCTGAATAAAAATGTGATATATCTCTTCACTTCAGTTAACTTGCTTTGAAAATACAAATCCTCTTATAGATATTAAGGAATGAATTACACTTTTTGAAGAGATAATTCATGTCTTGATACTTAGAGGAAGTTGAGAGAAATATTCTTGATTTGAGGAACCTATCATAAATTTTTCATCAGTAAAATAGATTTTCTCAATTACATATTTTTTTAACATAATCTAGAAATTCTATAGACTTCCTAGACTTAGAAAACTACATTGTGAAGATAAAAATGAGCTGCTCTTGCATCAAACTACCTATGTACAAAAATCTCATGGAATCCTATCCATGGGTATTTTTCCCAACCACATTTTACTTGGATCCCATAGTTTGTGTTGCTATTGTCCACATGCTTTGCCTACATAAGTCATTTCAACCAACTATATTTTATTGTTGATTGTCGTCTTTACCTCATTGTATGTCTACTGAAGGAGCTTGATCATAATATTCCATAACTCATCCAACTCATTATCATGTTTTGTTTTTTGATGTTTCATACTTCTATCCTACAATTTTTGCTTCATTCCTATATAAAAGCACATCATGGTTGTTGTCATGGCTTCATCCTTTGCATCCTTTGTCAATTGCTTCATTCTATCATCATATTCATCTACTACATGTGCCCTTTTGGTTATATTATCATCCATCTTGTGTATTTTATCCAATACCCCACAATGCTTTAATTCCTTATCATAATCAATTGGCACTCATCTGAGTGTTGTCCTTCAGCTTCAACATCTTCATTCTCCTTCACAAAGTTGCTAACTTTCATCCAATATGCTAATATTTTATTGTCTCTATCCTTTTCACTTTTGCCCAATTGAGACAATTCTACATTTTTATCCTCCTTTATGATAGCCTTTAGTGGCTATCCATATTCATAACCTACATATACACACAAAGCCTTAGTTTCACAATCATGAGACACCTTGGTCTTTGTTGATGCCTCTAGTATCTCTTCCTTGTGTTGGTCTAAATCCTCCAAACACTCGGTAAGATATTCATCAAGTCTCCCATCTTCTTCATCATATTTTCTAAACATTACTCCTTGCACTATCTCACATATTAAAACTCTTTGACTTTACATAAATATTTGCCTCTATGTTGGACATTCAACCTATGTACAATTTTCTTGCATACAATTTTACAATAAGCCACCTCACTCTTTTTCTAAGCTCCAGGCTCTCTTCTAGCAATTCCATCAAAATACTCAATAGGACATTTCACTTTTCTTCTAAGCTTCCAACCATAATTCAAACTCTCTCCTAACAATTCCTTTAAAATATTGAATCTTTCTTTTAACTCTATTATCTCTTTCTCATTATTCCTATTATTTAATTTGATTTCAGCTCTTAATTTTTCTATCCATTTCTTTCATAATATTTTTGTTCCTTCTACAATGTGCTCACCATGCCTCCATTGCACTTCTCAAGTACCAAAATGACACAAGGATATCCCTCTCTTAACCTTATATCAAAATATTTTCACCATATAAATAAATTGCTCGTCCTATTTTCATAGATAAAACATAACTTCAAATTATAGCATCCATCGCTTTGATAAATATATTATAATTAGTTGAGATTCTTTTCATAACCCTTTTTTAATAATTATTAACGAAAATTATTTTTAAACTCGATGACATTCAAAATCATATTTTATATTTTTAAACTTAAAAGTGTGAATTTATTAGCTCAACATACCACTAATGAATTAATTTCAAGCCCTCCCTTCTGTCATATATAATTTTCTCAATGAAAACTTTTAATATTATTTTTACCTCCATCCGTGGAAATCCAAAAGACGTACTATTTTATAGACATTAACCCTATTATTCCTTATGTGTTTAAAAGTGAACTTCACATATCCAGGAAAGATTTCTTGCATAGAGTTCCACTTCTGCTTAGATTCATATAGTTTTGCAATCTCAGATAACTTATAGTGGCTAAGATCTCACTAAGGTTTTGTAGTTACAAGAGGTTACTAAACAAGAAAGAAAATGAAACTAAATACAACCACACAAGTAAAAAATCAAGATTTATGTGGTAAAACCTTGACAGGGTGTCAAGGAAATATCCACGGGGCAAGGGATTGGAATTTGTATTCAATCAATAAATGATTCTCCATTACAATAGTTCAAGAATTCATCAGTTTTATATGAGCCTCCTCAATTACATAACTGTTGTTTCGGTATAAAACTAACTTGTCAATAACTAATACAATTTTACCCAAATTTACATTAATTAGTTGTCAATTTCCAACAAACTCCACCTTGACAACAATTTTCATAATCCCTTGCCCATGCCCATTCATCATCTCTTCTGCAAGCCAAGAGAAGCTAAACACCATCACAGCTTCTCTACTATAACTGGCTTTGTGAATATGTCTACACAATTCTCCCGTGTATGGACCTTTTGAAGAGCTACTTTTCCGCCATCGATCACATGTATCAGAAAATGATACCTTACATCAATGTGCTTGGTTCTATTATGATAAGTAGGATTTTTAGCTAAGTGAATACCAATCTGACTGTCACAAAATACATTCACTTTCTCTTGCGTCCTTCTAATCTCATCAAGTACACCCTTTAACCAGATTGCTTCTTTACTGGCATCTGAAGCAGCTATATATTCTGTTTCGGTAGTGCGCAACGCAACTATTTCTTGAAGCTTTGACATCCAACTAATTTCTCCACCTGTAAGAGTAAAAACACAACCTGTAGTAGATCTTCTTTTGTCCAAATCACCTGCATAATCAGCATTTGCATATCTGCAAACTGATTCTTCACTACCATTAAAGATGATGCAATGGTCACTTGTGCCTCTTAGATATCAAAGCACCCATTTCACTGCTCGCTGATGTTCTTCACCTAGATTTTCAATGAACCTGCTGACAACTCCAACTGCATGTGAAATATCAGGTCTTGTAGATACCATCGCATAAATTAAGTTGCCTATAGCATTTTCATATGGTACATGAGACATATACTACTTTTCTTCATCATTTCTAGGATTCAAAACCGAAGAAAGCTTAAAATGTGAAGCTAATGGAACATTAACAGGTTTCACATTCTTCATACAAAACTTTTCAAATACTTTTTCCACATACTTCTGCTGTGATAACCAAAGCTTACCATTTTTCCTGTCTGTGTGTATCTCCATGCCCAAGATATGTTTTGCTGCTCCAAGATCCTTCATATCAAACATCCTAGAGAGATGAGCCTTTAACCTATTGGTCTCTTCCATGCTTTTTCTTGCAATAAGAATATCATCAACATACAAACCTAAGATAATCAATATGCCATTGAAACTCTTCAAGTATACACAATGATCATAATCACCTCTAATAAAGTTTTGGCTCACCATGAAGGAGTCAAATTTCTTGTACCATTGTCTGGGAGACTGCCTCAGACCATACAATGATTTCCTGAGCTTGCAAACTAATCTTTTGTTGTGACCTTATACAAAACATTCTGATTGTTCCATATATAACTCTTCATTCAAATCACCATGTAGAAAATTTGTTTTAACATCTAATTGTTCTAACTCAAGGTTAAGTAATGTAGTTAGTGCCAACACAATACGAATAGAAACAATTTTTACAACTGGTGAAAAACTCTCATGAAATTCAATACCTCCAACTTGAGAATACCCTTTTGCTACTAGTCTCACCCTATACCTTAGATACTTCCATCAACTTTCCATTTCAGTTTGAAGACCCATTTGAATCCAACAACACATCTCCCTTTAGGAAGTTCTACAAGATCCTAGTTATAGTTCTTGGCTAAGGAATCCCTTTCTTCTTCCATAGTTGTTTTCCATTTTTCACTATCTGTATCATCTACTACTTCCTGATAACAAGAAGGTTCCCCATCTTCAGTAATCAAAGAAAAAGATGAAGTAGAATTTTCATACCTTTTGGAAGTTTTTCTTTCCCTTGTAGACCTTCTTATAGTGACTGGTTATTGAACTGGTTCAAAAACTTCAACAATATCTTCAACACCTTTTTCTCCAGAAGTCTTATCTTCCTTTTGACTTTCACAGAAAGGTCTAGCCCCCAAATGAATTTGTTGATTTGGCGATACCTGTTCCTCTTCAATTCTTTCAACATTTGATTTTAAGAGAGAAAAATCATCAAATGTTACATCTCTTCTAATGACTATCTTTCATGACGTAGGATCCCACAACCTGTATCCTTTCACCGCATAGTCATACCCAACAAAGACATAACATTTCGATTTTGGATCTAATTTTGAACGTTAATTTTTAGGAATAAGAGCATAAGCATCACAACCAAATATCCTTAAATGTGAATAATCACAAGACTGACCTAACCAAACTTCTTCGGGAATTTTACAATTAATTGTTGTTGAAGGTGACCTGTTAACTAAATAACAAGCAGTGGATACTGCTTCTGCCCACAACTACTTTTCCAAGTTAACATTGTTGATCATGCTTCTGGCTCTTTCCATAAGAGTCTAATTCATACATTCAGCAACACCATTTTGCTGAGGAGTATAAATAGCAGTTTTTTGTCTAACAATTCCTTCATCCTTACAATATTGTTCAAATTCTATTGAAGTAAATTCACCACCATTGTTAGTTCTTAAACATTTAATTGATTTTCCTGTTCATTTCTCTACCATTGCTTTAAATTATATAAGATATTGAATACATTAGATTTTTTTTCAGCATAAAGACCCAAACTTTACGGGAGAAATCATCAATAAACATTAAAAAATATAGAACACCTCCTTATGATACAACAAGAGATGGTCCCGACAGATCAAAATGAATATAGTCTTAAATATCTTTACTATTATGATTTCCAGTTTTAAATATCTTTTTACACTTTTTTCCACACACACTATGTTTATAGAAATTCAACTTCAAAGATTTCAGATCAGGAAGTGATTTATGTTTCATCAGTACCTAAAGACCTTTCTCACTCATGTGACCCAATCGTTGATGCCATAGTCGAGTACCTTCTTCTTCTTTTTCTAACACAATCACTGCTTCACTGACCTAAGTCCTTCCTTTGAGTCTGTAAAGATTTCTAACCTTTTCTGCTTTCATAACAACTAGGGCACCTTTAGAGACTTTCAGCACTCCAATCTGACCTGTAAACTTATAACCATCTGAATCCAACACTCCCAAATAAATCAATTTTTTCTTCAATTCAGGTACATGTCTAACACTAGTTAATGTTCTAATTGTGTTATCATACATTTTAATCCTGATATTTCCCAACCTAACAGTCTGACATGTTACATTATTACCCATAAACACGGAACTACCATTTACATGTTCATATGAAGTAAACCAATTTCTCTATGGACACATGTGATGAGAAGCACCAAAGTCTAACAGCCAACATTCAAAACCGTGAGAGACATTACATACAAGTAAAGTTTCATCTATCATACATAATTCTTCTACAGATAAAACTTCATCTATTACCTGAATCAACCTAATTTGCTTCCTTCTTCAGGTTATGAGACTCTTTTCATTTACAAGAGTCTTTCTTAAGGTGTCCAATTTTATTGCAGTGCCAACATTTTTCCTTACACTTCTTACCCTTTGATTTAGATCTCGAAGATCGCCTTGTTTTTTCTCCTCTCTCCTTTGACCATCCTCTAGCTATCATGGCTTCTAGTGCAATAGTCTCAATACTGGACTTCCTTCATACTTCTTCATATAAGAGAGCTCCCATGACTAATTCAAATTTCAAAGAATCAGTGGTTCTCAAACTGATTGAAGTTACGAAGTGGTCCCATGACTCGGGCAGAGAATACAACAAGGTTATCACTTTGTCTTCTTCTGGAATTTTAGCTTCCATATTTGATAATTGACATATAAGTGTATTAAAAACATTTAAATTCTCTACAAATTTTTAACCCTCCTTCATTTGAAGACTCTAAAATTGTCTTTTCAAATAAATTCTATTGGTTAACAACTTTGTCATATATAGTTTTTCCAGTTTTTCCCATAAGCATGAAGTTTTACTCTCTTCAACAATGTTGAAGAGAACTTCATCCGCCAGGCATACCCTGATTGTACTGAGGGCTCGGGCATCCAAGTCCTCCCTAGTCCAAATCTTTCATGCTAGCAGGTTTCATATTTTCCCTGTCCAAAGCTTTGTGCAACCCTTGTTGCACCAGCAAATCCCTAACTTTCAATTTCCAAAGAGCAAAGTTGTTCTTGCCAGTGAATTTCTCCACCTATAACTTTGAATTCACCATCTTGGTCATTTCTTTCCTCCTAGGGTTTCGTTCTTTCAACTAGGGTTTCCTTAAAAAAAATATTTTAATTGCCTTCTTCCAACAAAGGGTTTTCCAAGTTTTTTTTTTTTTATCCTTCAATTTTTTGGAAATATTTCACAAATTCCCCAACAAAAAATTCAGAATTTTACTTTCCCAATTTTTTTTCAAATTCACTTAGAAAACCTACAACACTTTTTATGAAAATTCCCTTTTTTTAATTTTTGTTTGCTAAAAAACAAACCTTTTTTCTTCAATTTAAAGAAGACCTTTAACAAACCCTGCTTCAGTATCTTGAAAAGTTATTTTCTTCAATTCAATGAATTTATTCAACAAATTTTGCTAAAAAAACCCCCGCCTCCAGAGTGAGAAACAATACTAGTTTTCCTTCAGAAATCCTCTTCACGCAGTATTTTCACACCGAACTTCCAACGATGTACAACGTTCCACCAGCAATGAATGCTTTGTGGCACCAGTGATGAATTCTCTGTGGCTTTGGATAGGCCAGGAGCTTCAACGTAATTCCCAGCAGCTTCAATGCAATTTTGAGAAGCTCTGAACAGAACGCTCCACCAACGATTTCACCTCTACATTGGCTCCAAAGTTCGATCATGTAGAAACGTAATTTCACCTCTGCATTTGCCTCACAATATGATCATGCAGAGGGTATTTACTCATGGAAGGAGTCTTCATGCACTGGCCACCGTTTTTGCTATGCAGACTGACCATCATTTTTGTTACGCAGAGTAGAGATTGGCCATACGCAGAGCAGAGACTGGCCACCATTTTGCTACAAGCACATGAGATTGGGTTTTGGCGATCACCTCTTGCAGCAAAGTCACAGCACCACGATTTCACCTTGGAGTCTTCATGCATTGGCCACCATTTTTGCTACACAGAGACTCAGGTTCTAGTTTGGCAGTGTAGACTCCTCCTCGCTCCTACATGCAGAGAGCAGATTCTGTTTCACGCTCCTCCTCCTTGCATACATGCTCTGATACCATTTGTAGTTACAAGAGGTCATTAAATAAGAAAGAAAATGAAACTGAATACAACCACACAAGTAAAAACTGAAGATTTATGTGGTAAAACCTTAATAGGGTGTCAAGGAAACATCCACGGGGCAAGGTATTGGAATTTCTATTCAATCAATAAATGATTCTCCATTACAATGGTTTGGGCATTCATCAGTTTTATATGAGCCTCCTTAGTTACATCACTATTATTTCTGTGTAAAACTAACTTGTCAATAACTAATACAATTTTACCCAAATTTACATTAATTAGTTGTCAATTTCCAACATGTTTGTGTTTTAATGTTTATTTGCAATGCTCTTCCCTGCACATGACTCTTTCACATGCACCACGCCTTCAAAAATATTTGCAATGGCTTGTAATTATTCTAGAAAGCATGAGTGGGATTTCCTATATAAAAATGGGCAATGACCAAATCCACTTGAGCTCTAAGTACCAAAGCAATTTAATTAATATGATAATGACGTTGTGTACCACAAAGAAATCTCCAGTTTGTAGTGATTGTTGAATACTTTATTTTTTAATCAACATCACACAATACAACTCAATGAAACAAAATAAATAATAACAACCATGTGAAGCAGCAAAGTGTTCCCTCTGCGGATAGAGGCAACCCCTCTAGCCCTAGAGTGGGTCTAGTCACAAACAAGGACAAATCAACAACAATTCTTCTTAAATAGTTCAAGTTAGAGGCCTACCTCAACCGGTGGTCGATGAAGTTCCGTTGCACCACTCCAGCTTCCGCTTATTTCTCCTAGAGAGTAATCAACCTGAAACAAAGCAAGGAAATACAACAAAGCATATAACCAGATACAACAAACAACTATTTACCCATAAAGTCAAGAAATCATGAGCTATCTAGTACATTGCATACGAGACATAGAAAAAAATCATTCATTGTATTAAATGTGAAAAAGAGTAAGCTTACAACCCGGGTCTTGACGTCACAAGCCTTCTCAAGAGGGTCTAGCCAGCATGTTCCTCAAGCATTCACCCTTGAAAATGGATCTCCCAATACAAGTCCCTCTCACTCACAAGTTTCACACAAGATCAAAAGCACTACACAACCTTCCTCAAGCTCCCAAACAATCCGACACTTGTCACACCATCTACCTATCAAGCTCACAACACTATCAGCAATACTCCAAAGACTAAGAATTCCAAACTAGCAGCTCATAGCAATGGAGAAAGCTTAAATAGGAGAAGGAGTCACCATGAATGGTGGGAAGATGAGCTTATCTCCAAGGAAGGTAGCACAAATGACGAAACAGTCATGCAAGAGAAGGGAGAGCGACATAAACAAGGCCAACAACCAGGTCTGGAGTCATTTGGAAGGCCGGCTGTTAGAACAAACTCGCCCAAACTAGATCATCGTGGGTACATAACTGTACTGGAGTGCTGACATCGCTACTGCATAACGGAGAAGGTCATGTCATCGCGATAAAATAAGAGCAACAGTCGCGTTGTCTCATGAAATCCGACCATCGTGGGAATCATGTGTACTTCCGCGATGACAGCGTGTATGGTCTATTTTGGAGCTCTCATCAGAGCATTTATTTTGACAACAGTCGCGATGATGCAAAAACTTTGGAAAAGTGGGTCATTTGGCAACATCAGAGAGCATGAGCATGAATGATTTGGACTCATGACACAATAGGAAGACTGGGATGAAGGCAGTGACAAATTACTGTGTAACAAATGCCCCCTAAAGTATGAAGCCCAAAAGAGTGGGAGGGGTGAAATGCTTTACGAAACTTGACTGAACTGGAACACCATCGGGAAGAACTTGCACGCAAGTACAACTAATATCTCTGATAATGAATTACATGTAGTCTAAAGACTAAGAATTCCAAACTAGCAGCTCCAAAGACTAAGAATTCCAAACTAGCAGCTCATAGCAATGGAGAAAGCTTAAATAGGAGAAGGAGTCTCCATGAATGGTGGGAAGATGAGCTTATCTCCAAGGAAGGTAGCACAAATGACGAAACAGTCATGCAAGAGAAGGGAGAGCGACATAAACAAGGCCAACAACCAGGTCTGGAGTCATCTGGAAGGCCGACTGTTAGAACAAACTCGCCCAAACTAGATCATCGTGGGTACATAACTGTACTGGAGTGCTGACATCACTACTGCATAATGGAGAAGGTCATGTCATCGCGATAAAATAAGAGCAACAGTCGCGTTGTCTCATGAAATCTGACCATCGTGGGAATCATGTGTACTTTCGCGATGACAGCGTGTATGGTCTATTTTGGAGTTCTCATCAGAGCATTTATTTTGACAATAGTCACGATGATGCAAAAACTTTGGAAAAGTGGGTCATTTGGCAACATCGGAGAGAATGAGCATTAATTATTTGGACTCATGACACAATAGGAAGACTGGGATGAAGGCAGTCACAAATTACTATGTAACAAATGCCCCCTAAAGTATGAAGCCCAAGAGAGTGGGAGGGGTGAAATGCTTTACGAAACTTGACTGAACTGGAACACCATCGGGAAGAACCTACACGCAAGTACAGCTGATATCTCTGATAATGAATTACATGTAGTCTAGGCATGGGTGCAACCATCCAAAAGACATACAAAATAGGTCTGTGGTATGGATGCAGCCACCCAGCTAATGATAGCATGATGATAATAAAGGTATGGACGCAGCCATCCATGAAGACTCAGGTATGGTCGCAGCCATCCATCAATGAGTCATGTAATCATAAAACCAATCCACGCAGCCCGAACACATGTAAGCTGAGTTCGGGGTATTAAACCCATCCGATCATAGTGCAAATCCTACCATGCGAATAGAGGTGATGTGGTCGAGTGTTATCACTCAGGTTTTCCTTAAGCTCCTGAAAGGATACGGCCGAGGTAACCACAAACCAATCTTTGGACTGCAGGTTCTAGCCCACATGCAATCATAGAGGGCTCTCTCTTTCTGATTTAGCTTTGTTGATGATGATTTTAGGCTAGTTATTGGGTTCAAGGGGTTTTGTTTGTGTTTTGGTGGGAAGGAGGATGCTTTCAAGTAGAGAGGCAGGTATAGTGTGAGAGTTTCAAACCATTGGGCATGGAGTCATGGAGTAAGAATTCTGGTGCGTTCTCTTGGTCACAAGAGGAGTGAGGAGCTAGGTATCTGCTCATGAAACAATACTCAAGCTAAATGGATATGGATTGAAGGCTAAGGAATGAGAGGCAGCAAAGGATCTCTCAATCCGGTTAGCAGAGGGAAGATGAATGACCTCTAAATAGGAGAAGCTAAGAATTCCCAGATAACAGTCATTCATATGTGAAATAGATAAAACATGAGCCCTAAAAGAATTCATATATGCCTAAATCAAGAGGAAAACAATAAGCAGCCACAAAAACGGAGCATAGAGTGCAGCTAAGAAAATTCTAAACCAACCCTTTGTTCTGTGACTTGAGAATATATGAATTTGAAATAACAGAGGTAAGGAACACTTATTGATTCATATTATAGCACAATAATTCCACATTCAATTCTTCAGAACCATTAATAACACACCAAACAGTCCATTCTGCAGGCTTGAAGCAGTCTTTGATTATAGAAAATATCAAATATACAGTGTGATTATCTCTTGGAGTACATTAGCCGACCAACCCTTTTTTACAATGCAAAGGGTGGTATATATACAAAAACTAGATACAAAAATATCTAGATGATGAGTTAATAGCTCATAACTTCTTTACCAACTGCTAAAAAGTGGTTGATGAGAAAGTAAATGCTGAAATAAAGACAAATGTAACAAATGTTCTTTTCTGTCAGCGAATGTTGACCTTTGAGTTCATTCGAGTCGGCTGGACTGCGCTTTCAAAAATCTGTGCTCTTAGGCTTGCCGTCCCAGCTTTTTTCTTTGTGACTGCTCCAACCTGCTCTGCGTGCTCCTTAATTGCCCTATCCGGTGCTTGCTGCTGACCTATAGCTGACCGGGATTTTGAAATAAACAAAAAGGGGCAAAAGCTGAAATTACCTGGGCAAAATGGCCAACATTGCCTGCCACCAATCCTCGGGAGGTAACTGATGCTTTTGTATTTTTACAAGTGTCTCATCGGCCTCTGTATACATGTAATAGTTGGGCGGCATCTCAAACAGATGGTTAACTTCATGTTCCATGTAAAATACGTTTTCCAGCTTGTCATAGAGAGTCTGTCCTGAAGGAGGTCCTACGTGTGCTAGAGAACTTGATGCAGCAGTAAGCTGATTTGTGACATAATTATTGAGCCTAGCTGCATATTGGTCACGTGTCAATAACTTTCCAGCGCTGGTCAGTAGGCTGGGAAATCCTTTAGTCTGTAGTGCTGCAAGCTTTATTTCAAAATTGTCTACATCCCTTTGTATTTCCCGACATCTTGCTTCTAGAGTTTGCACAAAGCTTCTCAATGTGAGCACCCTCTTTGCTGTCAATATGGCATTTGTTATGTTCATGATATGCAGTGCTGCTAGCTCTTCCTTAGTCTGATGATTTAGAAAATTGATCATTATGTTGGCTTGCTCAGGAATGTTTCCCAATGCTGCTTTGGCTCTCTGAGTTTCAAACTGAGCAAGGCCAATTAGTTCTACCTGTTCATACATTGCCTGAATTGACCTCCATTGGTTGGTGATTGACTGATTAATTTTGGCCCACGAAATCTTCTTTATTTCAACCATGGTTTTGTCCAATGACAGCGCTTTTTCCAAGGTTTTAACTTTGTCCTTCAGGGCCTTAATTTCCCTTGTCTGCTCAGCCACTGTCATCTTGGACTTATCATATTTTTCTTCTAGTTTGGCCAGCTTTTCTTTGGCCTCTTTTATCTCTGTTGCTTGTAGCTCTAGCTCCTTGATAGATTTTTTCAATTCATCCATGCCCATGCTAGAGTCAAGAGTTGTTGTTGTTGCCACTGTAGCATCTGTAGTTGTTGTGGTTGCCAGAATAATTGGAGGGGTCGCTGCTGCTGGTGCAGGAGGAACAACAACAACAGTTGGAACTGTTTGAGGTGGCTGGGAGGTCGACTCTCCCTGCTTTTCTTGTAGTGCTCTCTCCAATTCTCCTTCCATCTCAATTACTCTCTGGTTCAATTGCATCAACAAATCCAATGTATCCTCAGCTTCTTTCTCTTTGACCAGTTCTCCTATTTGAGGGTGCTCAGTAGGAAGCAACCTAAATCGCTTTTTTAATGCAGCAATATCATCATCTTTCTTCTTCATAAGGGCCCTCACACCCTTAGGATCCTTAGGATCATGTCCTAAGTCAATAATAATGTCCTCCAATGTTTTAATTATGTTGTCTTTGGCTGTGGAGGACACTCTTTCCAAGTCAAGCTGAGTGTTTGTATTCTTTAAAGATTCCTTCAACTCATGGGCCAATGTGGCCTTCTCTGTAAGGGTGGCATAAACCATCTCCCCTGTTTGCTTATGTAACTCTATTTGATCCATGGGGTGAATGTCCTTGGCCAGGACCTCTAACCTTGTCTTAACAAAGTTTGCAACTGACTGTGGCTGTTGAACCTTGGGCTTGAAGTGGCTAAGAACCATCTTTTCTTGCTTCATATCATATGCCGCCATCAACCTTTCCTACTTGGCAGGTGTTGCCTTAAGAAATTGGTCATACAATTGCACTCTTAATAGCTCATTTTGAGCTTTGATTTCTTTGAAGCTGGCTTTCATGCTAGCTGGTCTCTTGCCTTGTTTTGTGGAGGAAGACACCTCCATGCCGTGCTATCTATCTTGCTCTTGCTGAAAGGAGCTTGTAGGTGCATGCTGGCTTGCTTCCCTTCTCGGGATTTCTATGACCTCTTCACTGACCTCCTCCTCAATTGGAGGATCAACTCTTTGCCTCTTAGCTTCAGGCTACTGTGTAGACCCACTAGCAGGTGTGGAGCCTTCTTGATCTCGTTTTCTGCCTCTTTCTTCATTGACAGGAATCTGTAAAATTGGCATTTGGGGTGCCTGTGTTTGTTGTGGGGGGGCCTGTTCTTGGGAGTATTCCATTGAAGTGACAGGCTGTTCTGTGACCATTTCTTGCTCTGTCTCCATTGGCTCTTTACCTTTAGCTGTACCTGTTGCTGATGTAGATGCTCCTTGGGTAACTTGTAGAGCTGGAGCTGTAGATGTGCCCTCTTCAACTTGGTATGGCAGCTTGAAAGTTACCTGGTCAGCAGAATCCAAGTCAAGAGTTTTTTCAAGATCTTTAGCAGTTTGCTCCAAAATTTCCTCTTGAGTGAATTCTTCAACTAAAGTGCCTTGTGCCCACACATCTTGATTAGAATATTTTTCAATGTGTGGGATTTTGTAGTGTTCATAGGGTGTCAATCTATATTTGACTCTTTTGGCATTAGTAAAGCCAAGCGGGTCATAAGGGACCCACCAGAAACTTCTTTTCAACTTAAGTTGATCCTTGAGTATCAGGTCAGCATCTTGCCAACCTTCCTTCTTGTTCATGATGAAGGGGACTAGGTGGTCTTTAAATTTTAGTTGAGCCTTCTTCTTGGTGCCGTGAAAATGAGTCAAATCTGAATTGATAAGTTGCCTGTAGTATTCCAAGGAAAACAGCCTCATTGGTACATATTTTGGGAGCCTGTAAGTACAAAGCTCACAGCCATAGATTCTGATGACAGTGTGATCCTGGTATAGGTACCAATCACCTAATTTGTAGTTCTTAGATAGTTGCAATATCTTCTGCATCTCATAAGTTATTCTGGGAGGGGGAGCTTTCATTAAGAGCCACGAGACTGGATAAACAAACTGGTCAATGAACTCATAGTATGAGTAAGGAGAATGTTGGACTTGATGGAATACTGATGACCAGAAGACAACAGATCTCCTTGCTCCCTTTGAATCCAATTTCTTGATGGGACACTCAAAGCTTTCAGACTGATAATACATGAATAAAAGATAGATGTATGAGGAATATTTGAAAACTCCTTGCCTATCTAGCTTAAGGAGTTGGTCATGGATTTTATTTGCTATGAACTTGGCATAATTATACTTGACAGCAGGAGGCTATCCGTGGCTGAATGAAGACAACAGAACCAGCACTGTCTCATCTACATGTTCACTTGTTGTGAAGCCTAACACATAGGATATCATGTCTACAAGTAGCTTGCCTACCTCATTGAAATGGTCATAAAGGAATGGGGGTGGTTCCTTAGGTTGACAATCTACCCTCATGAATGTCTTAGCAATTCTTTCAATCTTGGGGCCAGGGAGCCAGGAGGCTTCTTCCAGCAAGTTATTCATGGAGAAGGGCAATTAGTATCTGAGTCTGCTTGAAATTCAACATCTGGTTGATGCAGTCAGGAGTGATGCAAAAAAGTACGCTCCCATATGGGGACTTAACAGCCCTCTGACTTGGCTCATAATTTGCAGCACATAGGTGAATAATCTCAGGAAAAATATTGACAGAGGGGAGGAAATAATGTGGAAAATTGGACTCGCATATGCCATACATGTCAGAGTTGTTTAAAAAATTGTTTCTTAGCTGGCAGTAGGTATGCAGATGATTCTTGTTCCCAACTAGGTATTGAATAAGGTAATCTATGTCAGCCAAGGCCATTGACTCAAGCTCTTTACTTGGTGGGTTCATGGGAGTGATGATTAGAGCAGATGGAGTGGCCATTACGTAGCTTTTGAATGCTTGAGCTGAAAGGAGGACTAATGCAACAACTGGCTAACAAACTTGCTTGCAAAAACTAGCAGAAGTAGGTGGAACTGAACTCAAATGCAATAATATCTTGACTACTTGGGAGCTTATGCTGTGAGAGACCAACTTTGTGGAGTTTTGGGTCAACTTCCCTTCTCTTAGTGAATTCTCTGGAGCTAGAGACTGTGAGGAACAAATGCAAAGGGGCTGAGGACAATCATAGTTTCAGTGGATTGACTTAAACAATAGAATAAGGTAAAATAGGGCAATGCTGAGCTGCTGCGAGATTTTTCCCGGAGGCCGAGCTCTAAACGGAACTCGCCAGTGAAATTGCAAATGGGCGCAAGGTTTACGAGGCTTTTTCTGAAGTGAAGGGTTTCCAGTTGTTTTGAATGAAGATTTAAGCGCGGCAGAGCTGCCAATTATGGAAATTGTAGGCTTATAGTATGTGCAGTGGATAAAACGAAGAACAGGAGCGAAAAAGGGGAAGATATGACAAATACCTGGTTCAAACAACGCCGAGAGTGGACGAGCTGGAGCGAAGGTAGGCTATGAAGCTGAATTTGCAGGCCGCGGCAGCTTAGCTGGACGTTGTTAGCTTTGGGAATGCAGAGAGTAACAAGGAAGAACCAGTACTTAACCAACGGGTCAATAGAAATGAAAAAACAACGGTCATTCACGCGCTTTTATGCAAAAATAGTTATTTGGCGCTTTTGGTGTTTTTCACGAATGATGTCAGCATGATGGCCTTGGCGGGTCCCGGGTACTAACGGGTGATGTGGCAACTGACACGGTGGCAGGGTGAGGGGAGGTGAGGGATGAGGTGGTGGGAAACATGGTACAGCAGCGGGGTGCAGGAAGGTGACGCTTGGTGAAACGTGGCACTGACGTCATGCAGGCGAGAGCAGTATCCGGGTTTTGTCGCACCGCTTTAGTGCCTGGGTGGATTGGGAGGAGGGGGCTCCGCCACAGCCGAGGAGGTGACGCATGGTGGGAGTACGACAGGAAAACCGCCGATCTCCTGGACGCTAACCCTCGGCATGTCGGGGCATGAAAACACCCACCCACCGTAGATCTTGGGTGCGCCAGATCTGACAGCCGACGGGACAGTTAACACCGTGGAAGGTTAAGGAGGGGGCCCGTAGCGCTTTATTGTTAATTGTTTAATCCGGTGGGGGTAGGGAAACCTTAGTAAAGTGGGTTTTTGGGTTATATACAAGCGGGGTTAAATATTTACAAGGGTAGAAAATGAGTTTTATGGGGTTAGGATTTAAAAGGGAATGGTTGTTAGTCTGACCAGATGTCAGACCAACTCCAGGTTAGGACAGAAGGGTTAATCGGGGTCCCCAATGGACTACTATTTCCCGAGCTTAAAAACATATGGCTATAATGCCAAGTGGGGGGTTATTTAATATTTTTTTGGGGATTTCATATAATTTTAGTAGTAAATGGGGATGGGGAAATAATTAGGGAACTACATAGTAGAATTAGAAGTTAATGTGAGTTTATGAGGTGAAAGTAGAGCAGAAGGCTAAGTTTCAAAAGTAAAACTTAGACATAGGGGTAAATGAGAGTGAGAAGTGATTTTACACAAGAAATGTGGCTTATTTTCATTGAAGAAAGCCAACATTTACCTTGATGTTTGACAGAAATGGAGTAAAACTAGGACTTGCCATGCAGATCCCAAGGTCCTTTAGGGGGATGTTAGTAAGAGACTTTTTTAGGGGGAGTGAAGGGAAATTAGACATGCTTCCAAAATTCTGCCACCAAAACACTGCTTTGCTACCTCTGCCACTAATAGCAGATGATGAGATGAGCTTTCTTTGACAAGGCCAAGACTGAAGATGATCTTGCTTCTGCAACCCCAGTCTACCTACCCAGCCTAATACACCTAGCATTTTTTTTACTTCAGGAAGGGTGCACTTACACTTGCAAACATTGATTTCTTCTTTCTTTTTAACTGCCCTCCTATCTAAGAACTACCCTTATTGCTTCCAAGGGTCCAGATTAAGCAGTTGGGTGCCTTCATTCTCTACCTAGCTACTAATCTGCCAAGCTTAAACTGTTTGGACAGATTTTCCTTCTCTATTCTACAACATCAATTTAAACCTAGGGAAGCCAAGCTTAGGCTGTTTGGACTTCCCTTAACTGAGAAATCTTTCAAAAATGGAACTTTTGTAGCATGAAAAAGATGAACATTTTTGGCACTTCCACTGTCAATCATGAAATATGAAACCTATTGCAATAGGAGGCTAACAGTGGCTCCACTTGGGGATGGCTTTTCCTTGTGAAAAGCCAAGAACAGCAGGTCAGATTGCCTTAATCTTCAATTATTTGTTGTATTCTAAAAACTTTCCCTTTGCTGGCTGCTTTATTTATATATATGATAGCAGACTTGAAGAGCTTAGGGCCTTCACTTCGGGCTTCAACTACATCAAGCTGCTATCCAAACAGAAAACTGAAATCCTACCTACCTACCCTAATCAGCACCTGTTTGCTGGTTAGGTAAAATGAAACAACCAGTGCAACCACTTAAGCACTTGTAGAAAGAAACAAACTATTTGGCTTACAGTTGGTGAAATCAGAAACATTGTTTGGTCATGTGCCCCCATAATCAAAATTGTGACATATAAAGGCCACTGCTGAACTACTTGGTCCTCATAGAGAAAATATGTTAAAGATTTTGAGTGGAGAAGATCCTCCATGTAATCTGCTACAGGATCAACAAAAGCATCATGTGGGATAGTTTCTTTTGGATCTTCTTGGTCTGATGGAACAACTGTATCCTTAGTAACAAATTCTGCAGCCAATACTTCAGTCCTTCTCTTGAAAGCTTGATTATCCTCCATCTGCAAGTCAGAAGGTAGTACAATTTCCTCATGACCCGGAGAAGGAAGATTTTGAAAAAATTCTTTAGGATCGTGAAAATCATATGACTGGATTTGAGAATGCAAAAGTTCAATCTCATTTTCATGTTCTTCCACAACTAAATCAAGAAGACACATTTTGATTTGAGGCTGTTGTATTGCTTTGACCTTTAACAACACCAATCTAAATTTTTTTTCATCAAGTTCATATTCTGATAACAACCTGCTGAATTCATTTACAGCTTGTTCAAATTCATCTTCCACACACCCGGTCATCCTGTCTGACTATTATTACTTTGAAATGGGATTAATTGGCTGTAGTGGTGTTCTGAAACTTGAAGCTTTTGGTCTTTGAACAAAAATATTCTGACATTCCCTTTTCAGGTTCATTCCTCCAGTAGAGTCTTGTTTGAAAATAAAGTGTAGTCACCAGGTGGATGATCAACTTTGGAGTGCCTGATCTCTGTCCACCATCACAGATTAGAACTCAAGTTGTAAAAATGATTATCAAGGAAACAGATGACCTTCTCCAGAAAACGAGAAAGAAACTTTTGAAGGTCTGGTTCTTTCCCAGTGGAGCTTTCCAACTCGATTTGTGAAATTATCTGAGGATTGTCCCCAGTGGAGTCGCCATTATGTTATCACTCAGGTTGTCCTTAAGCTCCTGAAAGGATACGGCCGAGGTAACCGCAAACCAATCTTTGGACTGCAGGTTCTAGCCCACCTGCAATCAGAGAGGGCTCTCTCTTTCTGATTTAGCGTTGTTGATGATGATTTTAGGCTACTTATTGGGTTCGAGGGGTTTTCTTTGTGTTTTTATGGGAAGGAGGATGCTTTCAAGTAGAGAGGCAGGTATAGTGTGAGAGTTCCAAACCATTGGGCATGGAGTCATGGAGTAAGACTACTGGTGCGTTCTCTTGGTCACAAGAGGAGTGAGGAGCTAGGTAGCTACTCATGAAACAATACTCAAGATAAATGGAGATGGATTGAAGGCTAAGGAATGAGAGGCAACAAAGGATCTCTCAATCAGGTTAGCAGAGGGAAGATGAATGAGCTCTAAATAGGAGCAGCTAAGAATTCCCAGATAACAGTCATTCATATGTGAAATAGATCAAACATGAGCCCTAAAAGAATTTATATTTATGCCTAAATCAAGAGGAAAACATTAAGAAGACACAAAAACTAAGCATAGAGTGTAGCTAAGAAAATTCTAAACCAACCCTTTGTTCTGTGACTTGAGCATATATGAAATTGAAATAACAGAGGTAAGGAACACTTATTGATTCATATTGCAGCACAAGAATTCCACATTCAATTCTTCAGAACCATTAATAACACACGAAACAGTCCATTCCCCATGCTTGAAGCAGTCTTTGGTTATAGAAAATATCAAATATACAGTGCGAGTCTCTCTTGGAGTACATTAGCCGACCAACCCTTTTTTACAATGCAGAGGGTGGTATATATACAAAAACTAGATACAAAAATATCTAGATGATGAGTAAATATCTCATAACTTCTTTACCAACTCCTAAGGAGCGGTTGATGACAAAGTAAATGCTGAAATAAAGACAAAGTAACAGTTGTTCTTTTCTGTCAGCGAATGTTGACCTTTGAGTTCATTCGAGTCAGCTGGACTGCGCTTTCAAAAATCCGCGCTCTTAGGCTTGCCGTCCCAGCTCTTTGCTTCGTGACTGCTCCAACCTACTCTGCGTGCTCCTTAACTGCCCTGTCTAATGCTTACTGCTGACCTATAGCTGACCGAGATTTTGAAATAAACAAAAAGGGGAAAAAGCTGAAATTACCTGGGCGAAATGGCCGGCATTGCCTGCCACCAATCCTCAAGAGGTGACTGATGCTTTTGTATTTTGACAAGTGTCTCATCGGCCTCTATATACTTGTAATAGTTGGTCAGAATCTCAAATAGATGGTTAACTTCATGTTCCATGTAAAATAAGCTTTCCAGCCTGTCATAGAGTCTGTCCTGAAGGAGGTCCTGCTTGTGCTAGAGAACTTGATGCAGCAGTAAGCTGATTTGTGACATAATTATTGAGCCTAGCTGCATATTGGTCATGTGTCAATAACTTTCCAGTGCTAGTCAGTGGGCAGGGCAATCCTTTAGTCTGTAGTGCTGCAAGATTTATTTCAAAATTGTCTACATCCCTTTGTATTTCCCGACATATTGCTTCTAGAGTTTGCACAAAGCTTCTCAATGTGAGCACCCTCTTTGCTGTCAATATAGCATCTGTTCTGTTCATGATATGCAGTGCTGCCACCTCTTCCTTAGTCTGATGATTTAGAAAATTTATCATTCTGTTGGCCTACTCAGGCATGTTTCCCAATGCTGCTTTGGCTCTCTGAGGTTCAAACTGAGCAAGGCCAATTAGTTCTACCTGTTCATACATTGCCTGAATTGACCTCCATTGGTTGGTGATTGACTGATTAATTTTGGCCCACAGAATCTTCTTTATTTTAGCCAGGGTTTTGTCCAATGACAGCTCTTTCTCCAAGGTTTTAACTTTGTCCTTCAGGGCCTTAATTTCCCTTGTCTGCTCAGCCGCTGTCATCTTCGACTTATCATATTTTTCTTCTAGTTTGGCCAGCTTTTCTTTGGCCTCTTTTATCTCTGTTGCTTGCAGCTCTAGCTCCTTGATAGCTTTTGTCAATTCATCCATGCTCATGCTAGAGTCAGGAGCTATTGTTGTTGCTGCTGTAGCATCTGTAGCTATTGTGGTTGCCGGAATAATTGGAGGGGTCGCTGCTGCTGGTGCAGGAGGAACAACAACAATAGTTGGAACTGTTTGAGGTGGCTGGGAGGTCGACTCTCCCTACTTTTCCTGTAGTGCTCTCTCCAATTCTCCTTCCATCTCAATTACTCTATGGTTCAATTGCATCAGCAAATCCAATGTATCCTCAACTTCTTTCTCTTTGACCAGTTCTCCTGTTTGAGGGTGCTCAGTAGGAAGCAACCTCAATCGCTTTTTTAATGCAGCAATATCATCATCTTTCTTCTTCATAAGGGCCCTCACACCCTTAGGATGCTTAGGATCATGTCCTAAGTCAATAATAATATCCTCCAATGTTTTAATTCTGTTGTCTTTGGCTGTGGAGGACATTCTTTCCAAGTCAAGTTGTGTGTTTGTATTCTTTAAAGATTCCTTCAACTCATGGGCCAATGTGGCCTTCTCTGCAAGGGTGGCATAAACCAACTCCCCTGTTTGCTTATGTAACTCTATTTGATCCATGGGGTGAATGTCCTTGGCCAGGACCTCTAACCTTTTCTTAACAAAGTCTGTAGCTGACTGTGGTTGTTGAACCTTGGGCTTGAAGTGGCTAAGAACCATATTTTCTTGCTTGATATCATACGCTGCCATCAACCTTTCCTGCTTGGCAGGTGTTGCCTTAAGAAATTGGTCATACAATTGCACTCTTAATAGCTCATTTTGAGCTTTGATTTCTTTGAAGCTGGCTTTGATGCTAGTTGGTCTCTTGCCTTGTTGTGTGGAGGAAGTCACCTCCATGCCGTGCTGTCTGTCTTGCTCTTGCTGAAAGGAGCTTGTAGGTGTATGCTGTCTTGCTTCCCTCCTTGGGGTTTCTATGACCTCTTCACTAACCTCCTCCTCAATTGGAGGATAAACTCTTTGCCTCTTAGCTTCGGGCTACTGTGTAGACCCACTAGTAGGTGTGGAGTCTTCGCGGTCTCGTTTTCTGCCTCTTTCTTCATTGACAGGAGTCTGTAAAACTGGCATTTGGGGTGCCTGTGTTTGTTGTGGAGAGGCCTGTTCTTGGGAGTATTCCATTGAAGTGACAGGCTGTTCTGTGACCATTTCTTGCTCTGTCTCCATTGGCTCTTTACCTTTAGCTGTACCTGTTGCTGATGTAGAAGCTTCTTGGGTAACTTGTAGAGTTGGAGCTGTAGATGTGCCCTCTTCAACTTGGTATGGCAGCTTGAAAGTTACCTGGTCAGTAGAATCCATGTCAAGAGTTTTTTCAAGATCTTTAGCAGTTTGCTCCAAAATTTCCTCCTGAGTGAATTCTTCAACTAAAGTGCCTTGTGCCCACGCATCTTGATTAGCATATTTTTCAATGTGTGGGATTTTGTAGTGTTCATAGTGTTTCAATCTATATTTGACTCTTCTGGCATTAATAAAGCCAAGCTGGTCATAAGGACCCACCAGAAACTTCTTTTCAACTTAAGTTGATCCTTGAGTATCAGGTCAGCATCTTGCCAACCTTCCTTCTTGTTCATGATGAAGGGGCCTAGGTGGTCTTTAAATTTCAGTTGAGCCTTCTTCTTGGTGCTGTGAAAATGAGTCAAATTTGAATTGATAAGCTGCCTGTAGTATTCCAATTCAAACAACGTCATTGGTACATATCTTGGGAGCCTGTAAGGACAAAGTTCGCAGCCATAGATTTTGATGACAGTATGATCCTGGTATAGGTACCAATCACCTAATTTGTAGTTGTTAGATAGCTGTAATATCTTCTGCATCTCATAAGTTATTCTGGGAGGGGAGCTTTCATTAAGAGGCAGGAGACTGAATAAACAAACTGGTCAATGAACTCATAGTATGAGTAAGGAGAATGCTGGACTTGATGGAATACGGATGACCAGAAGACAACAGATCTCCTTGCTCCCTTTGAATCCAATTTCTTGATGGGACACTGGAAGCTTTCAGACTGATAATACATGAACAAATGATAGATGTAGGAGGAATATTTGAAAACTCCCTGCCTATCTAGCTTAAGGAGCTGGTCATGGATTTTATTTGCTATGAACTTGGCATAATTATACTTGACAGCAGGAGGTTGTCCGTGGCTGAATGAAGACAACAGAACCAGCACTGTCTCATCTACATGTTCACTTGTTTTGAATCCTAACACATAGGATATCATGTCTACAAGTAGCTTGCCTACCTCATTGAAATGGTCATAAAGGAATGGGGATGGTTCCTTAGGTTGGCAATCTGCCCTCATGAATGTCTTAGCAATTCTTTCAATCTTGGGGCCAGGGAGCCAGGAAGCTTCTTTTAGCAAGTTATTCATGGAGAAGGGCAATTTGTATCTGAGTCTGTTTGAAATTCAACATCTGGTTGATGGAGTCAGGAGTGATGCAAAAAAGTATGCTCCACGATGGAGACTTAACAGCCCTCTGACTTGGCTCATAATTTGCAGCACACAGGTGAATAATCTCAGGAAAAATATTGATAGAGGGGAAGAAATAATGTGGAAAATTGGACTCCCATATTCCATACATGTCAGAGTTGTTTAAAACTGTTTCTCAGCTGGCAGTAGGTATGCAGATGATTCATGTTCCCAACTAGGTCTTGAATAAGGTAATCTGTGTCAACCAAGGCCATTGACTCAAGCTCTTTACTTGTTGGGTTCATGGGAATAATGTCAGAGCAGATGGAGTGGCCATTACACAGCTTTTGAATGCTTGAGCTGAAAGGAGGACTAATGCAACAACTGGCTAACAAACTTGCTTGCAAAAACTAGCAGAAGTAGGTGGAACTGAACTCAAATGCAACAATAGCTTGACTGCTTGGTAGCTTATGCTATGAGAGACCAAGTTTGCGGAGTTTTGGGTCAACTTCCCTTCTCTTAGTGAATTCTTTGGAGCTAGAGACTGTGAGGAACAAATGCAAAGGGGCTGAGGACAATTATAGTTTCAGTGGATTGACTTAAATAGTGGAATAAGGTAAAATAGGGCAATGTTGAGCTACTGTGAGATTTTTCCAGGAGGCCGAGCTCTAAACAGAACTCGCCAGTGAAATTGCAAATGGGCACAAGGTTTACGAGGCTTTTTCTGAAGTGAAGGGTTTCCAGTGGTTTTGAATGAAGATTTAAGCGTGGCAGAGCTGCCAATTGGGGAAATCTGCAGGCTTACAGTATGTGCAGTGGGTAAAACGAAGAACAGGAGCGAAAAAGGGGAAGATATGACAAATACCTGGTTCAAACAGCACCAAGAGTGGATGAGCTGGAGTGAAGGTAGGCTATGAAGCCGAATTTGCAGGCCACGGCAGCTTAGCTGGACGTTTTTAGCTTTGGGAATGCAGAGAGTAACAAGGAAGAACCAGTACTTAACCAACGGGTCAATAGAAATGAAAAAACAACGGTCATTCATGCACTTTTATGCAAAAATAGTTATTTGGCGCTTTTGGTGTTTTTCACGAATGACATCAGCATGATGGCCTTGGCAGGTCCCGGGTACTGACGGGTGATGCGGCAGCTGACACGGTGGCAGGGTGAGGGGAGGTGAGGGATGAGGTGGCGGGAAACATGGTACAACAGCAGGGTGCAGGAAGGTGACGCGTGGTGAAACATGGCGCTGATTTCATGCAAGCGAGAGCGGTATCTGGGTTTTGTGGCACCGCTTTAGCGCCTGGGTGGTTTGGGAAGAGGGGGCTCCGCCACAGCTGAGGAGGTGACGCGTGGCAGGAGTACGATGGGAAAACTGGCGATCTCCCATATGCTAACCCTCGGCATGTCGGGGCATGAAAACACCTGCCCACCATAGATCTTGGGCGCGCCAGATCTGACGGTCGATGGGACAGCTAACACGGCGAAAGGTTAAGGAAGGCGCCCGCAGCGCTTTATTGTTAATTGTTTAATCCAGCGGGGTAGGGAAACCTTAGTAAAGTGGGTTTTTGGGTTATATACAAGCGGGGTTAAATATTTAAAAGGGTGGAAAATGAGTTTTATGGGGTTAGGATTTAAAAAGGAATGGTTGTTAGTCTGACCAGATGTCAGACCAACTCCGGGTTAGGACAGAAGGGTTAATCGGAGTCCCCAATGGACTACTATTTCCCGGGCTTAAAAACATATGGCTATAATGCCAGGGGGGGTTATTTAATATTTTTTTGGGGATTTCATATAATTTTAGTAGTAAATGGGGATGGGGAAATAATTAGGGAACTACATAGTAGAATTAGGAGTTAATGTGAGTTTATGAGGTGAAAGTAGAGCAGAAGGCTAAGTTTCAAAAGTAAAACTTAGACATAGGGGTAAATGAGAGTGAGAAGTGATTTTACACAAGAAATGTGGCTTCTTTTCATTGAAGAAAGCCAACATTTACCTTGATGTTTCACAGAAATGAAGTAAGACTAGGACTTGTCGGGCAGATCCCAAGGTCCTTTAGGGGGATGTTAGTAAGAGACTTTTTAGGGGGAGTGAAGGGAAATTAGACATGCTTCCAGAATTCTGCCACCAAAACACTGCTTTTCTACCTCTGCCACTGATGAGATGAGCTTTCTTTGTCAAGGCCAAGACTGAAGATGATCTTGCTTCTGCAACCCCAGGCCACCTACCCAACCTAATACACCTAGCATTTTTGTTACTTAAGGAAGGGTGCACTTATGCTTGCAAACCATGATTGCTTCTTTCTTTTTAATTGCCCTCTTATCTAAAAACTACCCTTATTGCTTCAAAGGGCCCAGATTAAGCAGTTGGGTGCCTTCATTTTTTACCTAGCTACTAATCTGCCAAGCTTAAACTTTTTGGACAGATTTTCCTTCTCTATTCTACAACATCAATTTAAACCTAGGGAAGCCAAGCTTAGGCTGTTTGGCCTTCCCTTAACTGAGAAATCTTTCAAAAATGGAACTTTTGCAGCATGAAAAAGATGAACATTTTTGGCACTTCCACTGTCAATCATGAAATATAAAACCTATTGCAATAGTAGGGTAACAATCGAGCATGATAAAATATCGCTTGATTACCGTTCAATGATGAAAATCATTAACAAGCGCGAGAGAAACCACCAATAATGCCAATGGCTCTCAAGGTACTGTCCAGTACAATCCATGGAGTGTGAAAAAGGGAGCTGAAGTCGAACACTCGTGGAATCACCCAATCGACAACCAATGATGAAAGCCGACCGTCAGGTGTGAACAACTTGCCATTGAGGCATGCAAGCTCTAAGGTACCAAAGGAGATCTCTAGGTCAATCTCCTGAATAATGAGCTGATGTCGATAGGAGATGACCCGTCGTAGGAGGGCCATAATGTTTCCCTCATCAATGACAGAAGATAAGGAACAAGTGGTAGATGGCAGAGCAGAGTACCAGAGGAGGAGGAGAGGGTGTAAACTGCAGAGGGATTATACTCTTGAACATATCAACGACACGACTCCGGAAGGGGGCGGCAACATTCAGGCAATGATGGAACAAAGGCACGGAGGAGGTGGCCTGAATCGCATTAAATAAGGTTAGAATGATGACCCAAACCCGGGGAAGGCCAAATGACGATGTATGGATGACCCAACCTGACAAAAAGCAAAAGTGTCAATGTTCAAGAGTGATGAGCTGCCATAGACAATCAATGATAAACCTATTTTTGAATCCAACCTAGTAATAGTTTAACGAGCCCTAGGAAGGAGAAGCTCGAGTCTTGTCATGGTGACGAGTCCAATGTCGTCATGGTTTAACGAGTCCGACATAGGTGAAACTTGGAGTCTTTTTCATGTTTAGAGAGTTTGAAAAAGACACGGAAATGAAAACTCCAAGGGGGGCCTTTTTCGTAGAGTTGTGTCTCTCGAGCCCGAAAAAGTATAAAGCAATACTCGAAAGAATTGCCCGACCAATATGATCGAGGAGTACTTTTCGTAAGTAGTATCTTCGACCTGAAAAAGTAAAAAAGTTGTCAGAAGCACGTCATTTTGTAGCCAATAACGAGTCTGAAATGACAAAAACCCGACAATCTTTTTAAGTTTAAAAGGTCGAAAAAAGAGCTTAAAGGCAACTGCCTCTCGCCTCTTTTAATGAGTTGAGAGGGAAACTCGACCATCTTTTCATGTTTCAAGTTGGAAAAGAGCTTAAAGACGACTTTTCGGGACCAAGTGCGTATAAAACTGTCGTAATTCTACCACCTGAGATCCTGCACAAAGAACACTGCACACGTAAACCCGCTCAAGGTCATATGAACAATGCGCATAAAACATAGTTAAAAACCATATTTTGACCATGCATATAGCAAAACCATGAGAAAAACCAACATTTATGAAATATAATACTTAATTTCACAAAATTACCATAAATAGGGAGGTTAAACCATATTTTTTACCATTGTTACCATTCATCCATTTGTGGAGCGACTTGGAGCATTGAGGTTGGCAAACAAAATTCGGCCCCGTACGTGCATCATTCGTCCCGAAACCAGTTCCAGGTAGACACACATTGCGGTATGCTCTGATTCAATGTCTTTTTTACTGCATTTGACAATGGGATGTGGTTATTTGGGCGGTTTTTCAAATTTCAATCCACTCTTGGTCATCGTGGGTTTCGCTATCGGGTCCGCGATGATCGATAAAAATTTCCACATGCCGCGCCCAGATCATCGCGGAAAAGTGATGTACTTCCACGCTGACCCAGGAAAAATAACACAGGCGCCCATTGTCAGCGCGACTGTTTTAAAAACAGTCGCGATGATGTCGCGCGACAAATTTTTAATGAAATTCACGTTTGGAACGTTGCAAGCAAGGCACTAATGGGATTTTTAGTCATGCAGGGTTATAATGGCGTTCGTCTGGCAAGAACGCGCTCATGATAACGATGATATAATGGCTTTTGCTGATGCTGGGTGCTGGAACGCATTGCGGGGGTGCGGATTACTCAAATTTTTCTTAACTCCACGCTTACGGGCACAACCTGACCTTCTGGAGCTACTGATCAGGGCCTGGAATCCCACGGATGGGAAATTTGTCATCCGAGGCCAGGATATTGAGTTTGATTCTACAAACATATATTTTTTGACTGGGCTGTCTCATCAAGGTGAGAGGCCCGTTCTGGAGGGGCAGCGACCCTGGTGTGATACTTTAGATATGCTGATGGATCAGGTGTGCCCACAGGCACGTATGTCGAGCAGCGGAAAGGTGGAAATCCCTACGGTGGAGGACATAATCCTTCATGTGATTCTTTTCATGGTGACACAGGTAGCGGGATCCTAGCCCCAACATGAGGCCTCGAAGACTCATCTCTGACTAGCCCTCGAATGCCTAAATCCCACCATGTTTAACTGGGCAGGGGCAGTAACGGCAAGCATGAAGAGGCAACTGACCAACTTTCGTCGCGGTGAGACGAAACAGTTTGGTTATGGATCGATCTTACTCCCGCTCATGCTGGAGTGGGTGCCGACACTGCAGTTGCAGGACATGGCTTTGGACGCACCTAGGCCATGCGAGACGAGGGCCACCTGATGGGCTCACGTCATGCCACGAGGAGGTGGCGGCCGACAAGTGGCATGGGGGACATTTTTCCGATAGTGGTTGGAGCGACAGACGATCTTCGTGGAGGATTGGCTGTATGCCAACATGGACTTCCATGGAGATCCTGACATGCAGCTGCCCACTGGAGAGCAGTGGGATGACAGTGGTAAGACACTTGATCTCATTTTTTGATTTCTTATTTTTATGACGTTTTTGATTTTGTCATGTACATGTCCTAATGACGAACACTATGGTATGCAGATGTAGGACTGGTGAGACCCCTTGGACTGGCTCCGGAGGCATGGAGGGACGCGCAGGGCATTAGAGCTCTAGCCCTGGCTCCTCCAGGAGATGACACGATGGAGACAGTGATCCAAAACCTTGAGGGCCTGCTAGCAGGGATTCCAGACTACATGGGGATAGAGGAGGTCCCCATAGTGTCCCAGATCCATACAGTAGGAGTAGAACCCAGAAAGCACCACCTGTTTAGGTGGGTGGCATGAGCGGTTGTGCAGTATAGGGAGCGCAACTCGCCACAGTAGATACCCAGGTCATTATTTCCTACTGGTGATTTTTTGAGAGACATGTGTCTCAGATGTACAGAGAACAAAGGATGTATTCAGACATGTACACTTATTTTTGAGCGCCTCGATGTGCGACACGATATATATATATATATATATATATATATATATATATATATATATATATATATATATATATATATATATATATATATATATATATATATGATGATTTGGACAGACATTTGCGTATATATATATATACATATTCCTATGGTCTATTATTGTGCTTTATGTGCTTGCTTGTATCATGTTTTGATTATGTGTTACGCAAATGTCTATCCAAATCATCATTAGCCAATGCCTCAGATAACGTGTTCAATTGTCGTGGAATATGCTGATATGTAATGAAATCAAAATTCCTCTTTAACAATTTAACACATAAATACAACCTTAAAATGCGATGGTCTCTGATGGAATATCGCCCATTGAGCTGGTGGATGACAAGTTGAGAGTCCAGGTTCACAACCAATGTACAAATATTGAGATTAATTGCCTCGGCGAGTAATTCATTCACAGCACTATATTCAGTGACATTGTTTGTGGTGTGACATAAACACACACCTTGAAGGTCTATCAACTCATCATGAGGATCGTAGATCACCCACGCTGCAGAAGACAAGTTACGGGTGCTGCGGCAGGCACCATCAGCAAAACCAACGTAAGGTGCACTAGACATCTGCAAAAGAAGCAAAAGACACAATAAGCGGCAATCACGCCTTCACACCAAGCCAAAAATATGAAAACACACACACACAACACACTTGCTAAAACACACGCATGTACAAACCGAAGTGCATGGAATTCACGCATAGTACTTTTTCAAGTATAGCCCATTTCGGGGCTTATCGAGAGGATTACCTTCGTAATCAATTAGCTTATATGCCCCTTTCTGCAAAATGCTCTTTACAATATAAGGGCCTAGCCACATGGGCTCGAGTTTTCCTGCCCCCAGCTTATCATTCACTTGATCATATAGCAGGACTAAATCTCCCTCAACAAAGGAACGAGGGTGGATGGTATGGTTGAAGTGAGTTTCCACTCTCTTCTTCTATGCTTCGATAGCTAGAGAGGCTAGCCGACGGGTCTCGTCCAGCCGTTCTAGGTAAAGAAGGCATTCCTCTACGGGAGTAGTGTTGGGAAGTAACTCGACGGCTAATTTTAATGAAGGGATCTTGCATTTGATAGGAAGGGTAGCCTCCAGTCCGTAAACTAATTGAAATGGAGTCAAACCGGTGGCATCCTTCACAGAGGTTTGGTAGGCTCACAAGGCGGGGAACAACATCAAGTGCCAATTAGACTTATCCATGCCAACAGTACGTTGAAGCATCGTAACCAAAACCTTGTTGACGACTTCAACCTGGCCATTGGACTGAGGATAGTATGGAGTCGAACTATCATGTCGTAAGCCTAGTTGGGTTGTTAGCTCGGTCATCATGTGATTACGGAAATGCTTCCCGTGATCCGTGACGATGGCCTGAGGAACTTTGAACCATGAAATAACATGGTTGAACAAAAAATTTTTTGCTGTGTGACCGTCTTCAGTTAATGTGGGCATCGCCTCAGCCCATTTTGTAAAGTAATCGATGGCAACGATAATATACCCATGCCCCCCGGCCGAGCGACGGTTACAGGTCCTATAATCAATGCCCCATTTTGCAAAAGGGCCAATGGTGACAACAGGGTGCAACGAAGTGGGAGGCACACGCATCTTCCGTTGGTATAGATGGCACTCGTGACAGGAGCGGATGACAAGAATGCAATCCTTAAAGATGGAGGGCTAGAAGTAATCGGCGTGGAGGATTTTTTGAGCAGTGGCATATCCGGACATGTGACCACCACAAGCGCTAGAATGGCAGTAATTCAAAACTCGCTCAGCTTCCTCGAGATTTAGACATCAGCGGAGGACAGAGTTAGTGCCGAGATGGTACAGGGTGTCCCCAATAATACGATAGGGCTGAGACTAATGACGGATCCATCGCCGAGCATCCTTGGACATAGCGGGACAGAAAGAGGACGTCTGCAGATATACAATGATATCCCCGTACTAGGGATTGAGGGTGCTAATTAGAAATAGAGTTTCGTCCGGGATATGGTCCTCTGACCAAGAGGGCACGGTAGGGGATGGCAAAGAGAAAAGTAACTCAGCAAAGACCTGGGACTTATTAGACTTGGCAGTGGTGAATTCCAAGTCAAACTCTTGGAGGATGACGATCCACTTTGAGTACTTGCCCCCCAGCAACTGACGTGACAAAATGTATGTCATCGGGTTGCAATCAGAAATCACAGTTGTAGTACGCAACAAGATATAATGCTGGAAACGTTGGACGGCACAAACGGCAACCAATGCCAACTTCTCAACGTAAGCATATCAAGTTTCTATCTCTAAAAGATTGCGGCTGAGGTAATATATGACATGCTCAGTGTCATCATTGTCGTCTTGAACGAGAACCATGCCGATAGTGGTATCCGCAGCGGCCAAATACAGAGTATAATCGTGATGGTAATTCAGAGGACACAATAATGGAGCAGAAACAAGTAGACCCTTGAGACGCTCGAAGGACTCTTGAGCGATGGCATCCCAATGAAAAGGGGTATCTCGCTTCAATAACCATGTAAAGCCTTTAGCCACTTCGGCATAGTTCGGAACGAATCGTCTTAAGAAATTTGCTTTGCCCTACAAGCTCTGCAATTGCTGCAAAGAAGCAAGGGGAGGAAGATTCTGAATAGCCTCAACTTTAAGGGGATCCAAATGGATGCCCTCTCGGGAGACGATAAACACGAGTAGTCTGCCTGACTCAACGTAGAAGACACATTTGTGAGGATTAAGCCTGACGCAGTAGTGTCGACAGCGGAGAAAGATTTCACGAAGATGAGTGGGGTGGTCTTGGCGTTTGACTGAATGAGCCGGTAGATCATCCAGGTACGGTTGTACAATGTGACGGATGTCATGGAAAGCATAGGAAACTGCACATTGGAAAGTAGCACCGGCATTCTTCAAACTGAAAGGGAGCTTTTTCTAAGCAAAAGTGCCCCAAGGACAGATAAAGGTAGTCTTATGCTGATCAACGGGTGCAATATTGATCTGGTCATACCCAGAAAAAACCGTCCATGAATGAATACATTTCTCTCCCAGCACACTCATCAATGAGCTGATCAATGAAGGGTGTGGGGAAGTTATCCTTAGGACAGGCCTGGTTAATGTCACGGTAATCAACACAGACTCAAACGGTACCATATTTTTTATTCACAGGGACGATATTAGAGACCCAATATGTGAGTGGAATGGGGTAAATAAAACCAGCCTTAAGAAGCTTTTCAACTTCCACTTTAATGGGCGTAGCATTTCTGGGGTGCACGGGGCGTAGACGTTGGCGAACAGGCTTAGCACCTGAATACGTAGGTATCTCATGCACCACTATGGTAGGGTCAATGCCGGGCATTTCTACGTAGGACCAAGCGAAGACGTCACGAAATTCACGAAAAAGATCGGTATAGAGGTTAATTTCCTCCGGAGTGCAAGTGACTCCAATATGAATGTGCTCGACAATCCCTGGTTTCGCAGAGATGTCGATGGGTTGGGTCTGCGTGATTTTGCCCATACTTCCTTCAGAGGACATTTGATAAACTTGAATAGGTGTTTGAAGGGGTTGAGATGGGAGACAAGGAGCAAACCGCTCGAGACAGGTGAGCATTTCCTGATGGGCAAGGAGAAATGAGGAACGATGGTGATGATCGGACCAAGGAGGTTCCTCGAGAGACATGGTCTCGATAATGGCTTCATTGGAAGGAAATATTTCCTTTAAAGGATCCGAAGAAGTGTCATCTCCAAGCCAAGGGGAATGAACATACGAGTCGGAAGCCCTGCTCGAAGGAGCAGGTTCGGGAGTGGGAGCCGATGCAGCAACGATTTCAACGTAGTTGAGCTCGGTAGGACTCAACGACATCATATCGCCCAAAGATTCCATCTGATCAGAGGGGGGAAGAACCCACGGATCAGAGCGAACGGAAATCATATTAATAGGAGCAAGGTGAGGAGGTGGCAGTGAAAAAACACCCATCAGGGTAGGATCTTTAAAAAATCTAGCTCCCACACTCTCATATGGTTTGGAGGTATGCTCCACAAAAGGAATGTTGCCTTCGGAATAGGAGGCGAAGAAGGAGAGCTGGTCTACAGTGACAATCGTCCCCTGATGAGGGAAACGAATGACATGAAAAAGAGACGAAGCCACGGCTTGCATGGCGTATGTCCAGCTACGTCCGAGGAGGAGGTTATAGGTAAGATTAGCATCAACAACTTCAACTTCCACTTCGACCATATTCCCTTCCAAAGAAATGACCAAACGTTGGAGTATACCACAAGGGCGAGACTCTCTCCCATCAAAGGCTTCCAAGGTTGTAGAAGACTGGCTCAGCATCGAAGAACCAATAGCCTTCCAACAGGCAACAGACATGATGCAAGTTGAAGCACCTTCATCAATGACTGTACAATGAATCATTTTGGTGTTGATAATGACCTGTATGAGGAAGGAAATTTGGTGAGGCAGTCTCGGCGTATGGCTTTCCAGGTCAAAAGTAATCAGATTCGAGTCGGCCGGGTCTATGCCACCGATGGCCGATAGCAAGGACTTCCTCTGGGAGGGGCAGCTTTGGAATACTTCTAGGGCGGACATAACAGACGGAGCCTGAGCTAAGTCCTCAATGACCCAGTAGTGCTGGGCAGCACGAGCATTAGGGTTGTAAGAAGATTTCCAGAGTACACCTTTTGGAGGGAGTCGGATGGGCGTCTCATTGGTAGGTCTCTCGATATGGAGTAGACCAGAACTGGATGAAGGAGCACTAGAGGGGACCTCAGGCTCTTTCCCGGCATGCAACAGATACTCTTTTGCCCAAGTATTGATGTGGACAGGGATCATCCCAGCCATAAATACTTGAGAGCCAAAGGAAGAAGAGGGTTGAGATGGATCAGCCACCATTTGTGCTTACTGTGAGGGGAAATGTTCTTTGAGCACAGTAGGAGTCCCAGGAGCACCTTTCAACAATCGACTAACTTTAGACTGCCTCGGGCAGTCTTTGGTATAGTGATCCTCGTCACAGATAAGACAAGGGTACTCGGGTTTACGTTTGGCTCCTTCCTCGGGTGGAGGATTAGGGGAGTCCTTTCTGGGCTGCTCAGATTTATTCTTCGATCTCCCCTTCTTTCCTTTCGAGGCTTTATCTATCATGGTGGACTGGACGGCGTTGACCTCGGAAGTATTTCCAGAATTAGATACACCTTGAGAAGTGTTTTCGTTTGAAGCATTCGATTTTTGCTTCCTAGGGTTCGCGGATGATTTCTTCGAAGACAGATTTACAGAGCCAATAACATCGTCAACGGATGGCTTTGGTGGAGCTTTGGATGTTTTGGGTCTCGGGGCATCAGTCAAATAATCATATAAAGTACCTGACTGAGAATAAACTAAATCGAGGTACTGAGCACGTGCGATAGCTTACTCTTCAGTTACACAAGCTCCCATAGCAATGTCTCGCGCGATTGCGGGGACAAAGGAGGTTGTAAACCAATTGGTTAGGAGCTGATCAGGGATCCAGAACTTGATCAAACGACGACGCCATCTCCATTCATGTATATGATCGGATACGTGCGTGGCCATGTCCTGTTTAAGAGACGTGAGGAGATGCATTCCCCTCTCATACCGAATGGGCAACTGAAAGTGAGTTAGAAATGCCATTGCCAACGAGTTGAAATCTTGAAAGGATCCGTGATTCAACTCAATGTACCACTTAGCGGCCGAGCCGGTGAGAGTCCTTTGGAAAAGGCAGAGACGGATGGAATCGTCAAGCCACGAATTTGACGAACACCAAAGGTGAGAAGTCATAACGTGGGATTGAGGGTCTTCTCCAGCTTTGCCATCGAATTTGGGACAATCACTAGGTATCTTGGTTGGAACTGGTGGCCAGAATGGATTATGGAGGATAGGATCATTAGTCAATTTGGACACATCTGGCAGTTCCAATGTTGCTAAGAAAGGTAACTGAGGATTGAAGGACATTTGTGGCCTTAGATAAGAGGTAATACCAGAGTTCCAACCAGTTGGTGGTTGCCCCCATGGACTTTGTCCGGACGGGCCTGGCCCATAAGGGTTCTATCTGTAGGGATTCTGTCCATAGGGGTTTTGTCCATAACCGAACGGTTGACTCTGGATCTGCCCCCCAGCACCCCATTGATTACCAACTTGGCCTGCAGGAGCAACATATTTTTGTTGGTAATTCTGATAAGGACCAACCTGCATTTGTTGATAATTTTGGTACGGGGCCAACTAAGCTTGCCCCTGGGGTTGTTGGTAACCATATGGTTGCTGAGCTCCATACTGACAATAGGGATCAGGCTGCGCTTGGTAAGAAGGTTGGGATTGAAACCCACCTTGCATCTAAAGACCAGTTTGGGTCTGGGGCCCATCCTGGGACTGAAAACCGGATTGCGCTTGAGAAGCAACTACCATTTGAGTGCCCGGTTGAGCAGGCCCAAAAGGATGTCCTTGAAAGGATGGAGATTGGGCCACCTGGCCGGAAGGTTTCCCTGGTTGAGTTTGGGATGGACCCATTTACCCAGAAGGTTGAGCTTGCTGGGTGTTAGGTTGTCCTTGTACAACCGAGGGTTGTCCTTGCGGAACCGATGGTTGAGTGCACTGGACGGTTGGTTGACCCTCAGGTCGACCAACTTGTCCAGCTGGTTGGCTAGGCTGGGTAGTGGGTTGGCCTTGCTGCACGTAAGCTTGACCACCCTACCCAGAAGGGTACCCTTGCTGGATTCCAGGTTGTCCTTGTTGCATATAAAGTTGTCCCGCTTGTCCAGATGGGTAACCTTGCTGGACACCAGGTTGACCTTGTTGGATGTAAGGTTGTCTCGGTTGCCCAGATGGGTAACCTTGCTGGACACCAGGTTGACCTTGTTGCATGTAAGGTTGTCTAGGATTACCAGAAGGTTGAGCAAAATAGGTAAAAGGCGGACCACCAGAGGCCGAAAGCTGTCCCTGAAAGGGTTGTCCTTGTGGGCCCCCATGTTGCCCTAGATAAGACTTCCCGTAATACTGCTGCCCTTGGGAGGTTTGCATGTAAGACGATTGGCCTTGATTAGGCGGTCGTTGAAGCTGTGCAGGCGTTGCTTGGCCACCATGATAAGCGGTAGCACCCCAAGAAACGGATAATGGAACCGAAACCTCAATGGCAGGCTGAGATGGCAAAGGTCTGGAAAGATAAAGGTAATTTCCTGCGGAATCGTAGTAATAGAACAGACCTTGCGAGCTCGGATCCTCAACAGCTTGCAAATACTGATCGTATGCCCCCCTGCTGGAGTGGGACCAGAAGAAGGTGGGGCACTAAGTGGAGGATGAACAACTCTGGGTGTATGTGCTGACTGGCCACTATTTACTGGGTCGTGAGACGGACCAGCAACAGTAGTTACAGTCGAAGATGCCATAACGGCACTAACAACCGGTGTTGAATACGCTACACAAACAGTCGGAATAGTCAGAACTGAAGTGACGGCTATATTGTGAACTTGTGGAATAAAAGATCCCGTAGTGGCAGTGATGTGGTGATCCCACATGGTACCTGAAGAGGGGTTCCTAGAACCCATATTATCCCTCAAAGCCTTATAGCATGAGGGTACCAAGGATGTGGCCGAGATAGGAGTTTCGATACTTGACAAAACAGGTGTCTCACTTGCTCTAGGAGATGTGTCATACATGTCAGAGGAAGACATTGGGACCGAAACACCAGTAGGAGTAAAAGGAATATCATCTTCGTAAGGCTCCCAAACAGGGTTCCAGTGAAGTTCATAAGCTTCATCGTCTGGAGCGCGAGAGTTAATCGGTTGGATACTCGGAATAACAAGGAGATTATCACTCACAACCGATACCTCAGGAGCAACAGAAGAAGGAGATCCTTGGTCACATGGAATGGGAGACGGGATCGATGATTTCGCCAGGATGACAACTTCAAAAGATCCTAGGCAAACTAACGAGAAATGACTCTACTCAAGCTAATGTAAACAAGATATAACCGGGTAAATGTGAATCGTGGTCGAATAAATTTTAAGACACAGGAACAAAACTTGACCTTTTCATTTTTAAAGAGTCGAGAAAAGGACAAAAGATAACTCTAGTCACCTTCGAATGTTTAATGAGCCTAAAGTGACAAGTGCTCAGATGGACCTTTTCTTTTACGGAGTCCGAAAAGGAACGAAAGTGACTACTCTGGAGAGCTAGGCAAAAGGGTTTACCAAACAAATCCGTAAAGCTGCATATACACGTTGGCAGTCATATGAAAACCAAGGACTTTCCATATGGCAGTCAATCTTCCTGAATGCTGTGTTCGGTGCATTACAGCTTGTAAGGCGGCAAACACGGCTTCCTATGGATAAAGGATGATAACCTAGTGGGGTCTCCCCATATACTCGACGGTACGTGAGAGCTCAAATCCGTACTAGACCACTATTGCGTCACGGAAAGAGGAATCACCCAACCTTGAGCGAAACAAAAGTGACTAGGTTTAACGACGCCAGAGCACGTCTCTAGCTTAGACCTCTAAATGTGTGCGTTATGTTCCAATGCATTGTTAGATTCATTCAGTTCATTTTAAAGTTGATCTTGTAATAGGTTTCATTTTTCAGGCCTTACAGTATGTAATGTCTCAAAGCCTAGGATGCAGCTAAAATGAATTAAGTATCCTTTTTCTTCGATGAACACCTACCTACGGGAGGGTAAAGAGATCATTCCCAAACCAAGAAAACCAAGGAAACACACAGTCACTCAATGCAAGCAGACATCAATTCCTAAAATGCATGAATACTACTAATGAGAGATCTTAAACATTCGCTTTTCAATATGCAACTTGAAATGCAAATTTTCTTTCACTTTTGCATGCTAAATGAGATGCAATTTTTTGATTTTGATGCCTTTAATCTAAAGAAATCAGTAAACAACAAACAAATGTGGAAAACTGGTTGACCCCAAACAATTGTAATCTATGTCCAGGTAGTGAAGAGACATCGAAACAATGCCAAGATTGGTTCAACAACGATTACTTAGATAATCAACCAAAAGCAAGCAAAGGGGAAGGCTCAATCAAACCAACAGCAAGCAACAAACGAATCTTTGCAAACAAGAAACCAAGCCAAGTTGATCCAACAAACTTGGAACAATAAAACTAGGTCACAAAGCAAAAAAGGCAAGATTCGCTCAACAAAACTCACAAGAGAGTGCTTCAACCTCCAGACAATGAAAAACAAGTCATAAACCAAGTGAGAACAGCAGGGGATAGCAAGACTAACAGATTTAGGAGGCAAAATTGAAGAAATTCAATTCTACAACAATCAACGCGGGTGATACACAGCAACAAAGCGATGATAAAGAACGACGCGTAGCAACAGACAAAGGCAGCCCCTCTAGCCCTAGAGTGGGTCTAGTAACAAACAAGGACAAATCAACAACAATTCTCCTTAAATAGTTCAAGTTAGAGGCCTACCTCAACCGGTGGTTGATGAAGTTCCATTGCCCCGCTCCGGCTTCCGCTTCTTTCTCCTAGAGAGTAATCAACCTAAAACAAAGCAAGGAAATACAACAAAGCACATAACCGGATACAACAACGAACCATTTACCCATAAATTCAAGAAATCATGAGCTATCTAGTACATTGCATACGAGACATAGGAAAACATCATTGATTGTATTAAATGTGAAAAAGAGTAAGCTTACAACCCAGGTCTTGACATCACAAGCCTTCTCAAGAGGGTCCAGCCAGCATGTTCCTCAAGCATTGACCCTTGAAGATGGATCTCCCAATACAAGTCTCTCTCACTCACAAGTTTCACACAAGATCAAAAGCACTTCACAACCTTCCTCAAGCTCTCAAACAATCCCACACTTGTCACACCATCTACCTATCAAGCTCACAAAACTATCAACAATACTCCAAAGACTAAGAATTCCAAACTAGCAGCTCATAGCAATGGTGAAAGCTTAAATATGAGAAGGAGTCTCCATGAATGGTGGGATGATGAGCTTATCTCCAAGGAAGGTAGCACAAATGACGAAACAGTCATGCCAGAGAAGGGAGGGCGACATAAACAAGGCCAACAACCAGGTCTGGAGTCATCTGGAAGGCTGCCTGTTAGAACAAACTCGCCCAAACTGGATCATTGCGGTACATAACTGTATTGGAGCACTGACATCGCTACTGCATAACGGAGAAGGTCATGTCATCATGATCAAATAAGAGCAACAGTCGCGCTGTCTCATGAAATGTGACCATCGTGGGAATCACATGTACTTCTGTGATGACAACGCGTATGGTCTATTTTGGAGCGCTCATCAGTGTGTTTATTTTGACAACAGTCGCGGTGATGCAGAAACTTTGGCAAAGTGGGTCATTTGGCAACATTAGAGAGCATGAGCATGAATAATTTGGACTCATGACATAGTGGGAAGACTGGGATGGAGGCAGTGGCAAATTACTGTGTAACAAACCATGTGAGGTCTCACAACATTCTCAACCTCCACTCATCGACTACGTTTCACCTGTTCTCCACAAGAATCTCAACGCACTGCACTCCACTTTAGCAAATGTTACTCAATACTTTCTAGAAGTCGTTGGTCTCCATGCTGAAAAGAAAAGAACAATCTGATAACATAATGATATGCAATCTTCCCCACAGGTATACCACAATTCTGACTTACTCCATGCACAGGTTGTTACACAAAATCTCTGGATTACTCCACATAGAGGTACACTTCACACACATTCTTTGGTCATTCTAGCATCAATAGATAATTCCTCAATGCAGGATCCAATCTATATTCTTCCTAAACTCGAATGCATTAATATAATGACTTTGAACATTCAATCCAAATAAAAAATATTTGTATATCTCGCAGCAGGAGAATGGTTTTTTCATGAGGAAAAAACAAGAGTCTTTTATTATGTAAAACAAAATAGGCTACATGGTCAAAAATTTCATTCGACATGATCCTAAGATATATAGACAAGCCTACCAAGGAAATGTTCTACACAATAGACTACATCATTTATAGGTCCAACAATTCTTGCATCTAGCAGCATACACAAGAAAATCAGCCAACATATATTACAACTAGTTAAAAAAAGTGATCAAAAATGACAGGCCTGTTTAGTAGCATCGATCGCTAGAACAATAAAGGAAATCACTAGCCTAATAAGTAGCATGATCCTACTACATATAAACAAGTTAGAAACAAAAAAATGAAAAAGCACCAACACTTACAATTCAAAGGCACGAGTCCCACAAATAGAGCCATCAACAATATCTGAAAAGTTCATCACCCTTGGAAAAATAGTACTACCTATTTTGGACAAAGAATCATCTAGAAAATTATGTTCAGAGAGAAAGAGATGTGTTGTAAGGACCCTAACAATGCTTGAATGTTTCCCATCCAATGAGATAAGGAAGGGACCCGAAAGGTGGAATGACCCTCTGTCCAATCAATGATAGATATGGAGTCACGTACAATCATAATTTCCTCAATATCCAACTAGGACACACATTTCATAACCCCCACAATGCAATCATCTCAACTTTGTTGTTCGTACCAAGGCCCGCATTCCAGTAGAAACAACACTCTATGTATAAATTCATTGCAATGGAATCCCCACCTATCTAAACACACTCTAGAGAGGAACCATCAAATAAGTTAATTGAAGAAACCTATGTAATCTCCTTATAACCATAGGACCTACAAAGAAATTTTGGTCATCATAGACCTGTTTCTTGGAAATAACCACCACTTTTCATGCATGTTACGTGCACTACTAGCTCAGAATGATTAAAGATAGGGGAATCCTTGTATCTCCAGATACCACAAAATATAGAGGGTGAATGTTCTATAGTGTTTACTTACTACTATCCAGCTAGAAATGCATGAGCTAATGCAATATTTGGCGATGATTAGACTTAGCTAAAAGGTTTCAAACACATCAACCCAAATGGTGATGAAAATGGAGCATTCAAGAAAAAGGTACCCAATATATTTGCTCGACTATCCACATAGAGTGAAAATGCTCGACCCTTGGAATACCCTTTTCATGAGTTTCTCCCATGTTAATAACTTATTATGGTAGACAAGCCATGTGAAGCATATTAATTATAGAGGACCATTCCACTTCCACATCTTTGATAGCCATTCATCATTGGATTCTATTTTGGAGGTTTGAGAGATGTAAGTATGTGTATCATTCACTAAGATGTTTCCCTCGGGAATGCAGTTTTCCCAAACTAAATTATCTTCCTTTGTTGTCAGAACTATCCCCATATAACAATGTTGGTGCAAATATCATAAGAAGAGAATGATTAAGGAAAGCTTCCACACACAATTATTCAAACATTGAAGATGTCACCCATTAATGAAATTGCAAGATCCAAATTTATGCAGGAAAAAAAAAGAAATACAAATTTAAATAGAAACAAAGAGCTATAGCAAAAATAGAACTTCAATTCATTAATAACGAGTACTAGAAACTGTTTACATGCAGAATGGAAATAAACTAGCTCAGGTGATGGTAGTTATCTTTAAGAAGAGATGTGGCGGCTAAATTCCTTATCAACTGTGTTACAATGAGGCTTGGAGGCACTTTTATCATAAAGAAGAAGTGTGAAACCCTACCCCTAGGAGATGAAGCACCGACGACTTTGGGCCGCATTTGGATAATTTGGACTGCCAACTTCCTCAGGTCATAACTTTGGCATGTGATCTTTGTTTCGATATCAAAATACCTCGTTTTGAAGATCTCCACAAGGAAGAAAAAAAGGAATCATGGGGAAAATTTTGACACTCTTTCGATGCCTTTGTTTTCTCAGAAAATGTATTTCAGGACCTCGAAATGGCCCTAGTAGTTTAGGACATGAAAAGCTACCAAAAATAGAAATTTGTACTATAATTAAGGAAAATGAAAGGAAAATAGTGTTGGAGGTAAAAGTGGAATAGGCAAGTGTCCATCGATATTCACCTAGACCAGTCCTCCCCCCTTAGGAAGTAATGGTTCTCCTTGAATTGGTTGCCTCCATGAGATGGGGAAACTTTTGGTTAACCTGGTCCCTAGTGAGCCACATGTCATGGTGCAGGAGCTAGATATCTTGGACAAATTGATATAGTTGAGTCCTTTTCTTATGAGTGTTCTTGATGTAAGTTTCCATGACCCGATCAATTTTGGCATGTTCCATGAAGTCTGAGTTGATCTTTGTTGGTGGTAGTTGCTCAATAATGTTATATGTGTACATCAATGGTTGAAAGTATGGCTGAAGTCGGTCCACATTGAATATCGAATGTAAGCCAAGGAATGAGTGGATACTAAGAATGGAAACGTTATATCCCACAACCTTAGTGATGGTGTAAGGCTTGTATCGTAGTGGTCGAAGCTTCTAATGCACTTCAGTAAAGCATTATTTCTACATATGTAACCAATTTTTTTCGCCCACCTAAAACTTATGTGGTACTTAATGCTAATCGTGTCATTACTTGTATTTGGAATTGTCTTTATCTAAGATATCGTTAACTTGGTGGAAAATGTGTCAAATTCAGTCAATAAACCTGGTGGATTTATTAGCTTAAAACTAGACATTGGCATATTCTTGCTATGTAGTTGCAAAAGGCAGTGCAACATCAAGGGTACATAATGCTTCAAATCTCAGGCCCACTTTAAAGGGGTTGTTGCTAGTGAAGCTATGGATAGCTTTATTATAGTTTTGTTTCACATATGGGATACCCTCATGCCATGTTTGTTGGATTCTTAGATTTGTACATGCGTAGTATGTGCACAATCATCTGGTTGACAACCTCATCCAAGCCATCAATCTAGAGGTGGAATGGAGTTGACTTGGTGAGCTTGGTGTCCAACAATGACCAAAGCCTTGACCAAAATGAACTTAGGAACCTACTATCATGGTCTAATGTAATGGTCTATGAGACCCCAAAATGTATCCATACTCTATCAAAGAAGAGTTTGGCAGTGGCTTCTACTGCGATACTCTTCTTGCATGCAACAAATATTTCCATCTTAGAAAATTTATCAACAAACACAAATACAAAGTCATTACCATGCTTGGTATAAGGAAGGCCATACATAGAGTCCATGGTGATGGATTACCAGGGCGAGAAGTGTATACAAACCTTATTCTTAATGGTTTTCTTGTCGATGACAAAAGCAGTGTAGGAACTAATATTTTCTGACATCCTGTTGAAGACTTGGCCAATAAAAATACTTCTCTTGTATTGGAATTGTCTTCTCTACACCACAATTTCCTGTGACTTGGCTATAGTTCACATCTAAAATCATCTTGGCATGATTGCTTGAAGGAACAAAAAGGTGTCCCTAGTGGTATAACACTATGTCCTGGAGGTGGAGGCCCATAACTTGCTTTCCATCCATCTGCATCTAGTATGTGGTGGTGAATCCTAGATTGTTTTTGTAAAGATGTGACCATCCATAAATCTCATCCCCATAAAATTCAAGCATAGTGGTTAGCACCATAAGCGGTGGCTGACTAAGGCAATCTACAACATTATTGGTTCTTCCCTTTTTGTATGTAATGTTCAAATGAAATTTTTGTAAATATTTTGACCATTTCTGATGGTAGTCATTCTATAAATTCCCTTATGTACGCAGAAACTAGAGAGGTCAATGATCTTTGTGCTTGATTGTATTTTTCCCTAGAATGTAATGTTCTCACTGCTGGAAATCCTGCATGATGGAATACATCAAAGAGTGTCTCACTATGATAGGCCACTGGATACCCCTATTGGGTGAAGACTACACCAATAACATAGTCAGAGGTATCTGTCTCAATTCCCAATGGTTGTTGCAGGTCTGATAATGTGAGCATTGGTGTGGAGTAAGCATAGTTCTTCACCTCAATGAACACCTTCTGTTGTGACTCAGAATAGAAAATAATTTATTTTGCTCTACCCTTGGTAACTTGACTCATAGGCCAAGTGATATGAGAAAATCCCAACACGAACCTTTGATAGAAATTTTCAAGGCCGAAAAAGTTGTGAAGCTCTGTTAGAGTTCTTGGGGTTGGCCAATCCCAAATGACTTGGACCTTAGCCAGATCGACATACACACCTTGCCTATCAGTGAAGGAACTAATATATTGGATCTATTTCATTCCAGAGGTGCATTTCTCTAAGTTGGCACATAGCTTGTGTTGCCATGGGGTTTGAAGGACTTGTGAAATATGTTGTAAGTGTTATTCATAGCTTTTGTTCAAGATGAGGATGTCATCTAGATATACAACCACAAATGAGTTATTCAAGGGATGTGATATGTCATCCATCAACCTCATAAAAGTTGTAGTGGAATTTGTCAACCTGAAGGGCATAACCAACCATTTGAAAAGGCCCTCCATGTATTTGAAGGAAGTCTTCTATACACCTATGTGTTTTATTAGAACTTGGTGATATCCGAACTTCAAATCAATATTTCTGAAGTACTTGTCCCCTTGAATTGGTAAATAAGGTCATTAATACATGGGACTGGATACATGTTTCTAAAAATGATTTTATTTAGTGGTCGATAATCAATGTAGACCATCGAGGTCTCATCCTTCTTCTATACGAGTACAATTGGGCTCCCAGAAGGTGAGGAACTTGGTTGGATGTGTCCTTTTTGTAGAGACTCCTCAATCTGTGTCTTGATTTCTAACTTTTCTAGAAGACACTAGTGGTATATCAACTCGTTGAGTAGAGGTTCCTCAAGAGTCAGATCGATCAAATTCTTGACTTGAGAGTGCAAAGGTATCCCTGTGGCTGAGGAGAAGAGAAGATGTCCCTTTATTCTTCCACAATCTTATCCCCCTAATTTTTCTGCATGGAGAAACCTTTTCTAGGGTCCATGGATGTGGCCACGATCTTCCCCTTGCTTTGAGAAGAAATAAAAAATAAAACAAAGTTCACAGTCTTAGAGATGATCTTACTGCATTGCTTAGAAGAGATCAAAGAAATGTTAGTAGGTAGAACTACCTCCAATATCTTGTATAGCTTATTGCCCAAACTAATAATAATAACAAGAGGCCTAGACTCATACACATCATGAAGCTTCTACACGTATGATTGGCCTAATAACACATCAAAAACTTCAAGGGGAGAAACATCATACGATACATCATTTTTTAAGGGCTTAATGCTATAGTGCAGCTAGCATTGCAAGTTGACATGGAGATTTTTCCCATGGTGGATCCATTTGATGATGTATGCCTGCGATTATGGTGTTATTAGTAGGAACAACCACCTCATGACCTCAACTGAGATGAGTTTATTTTGGCTCCTACTATCAACAATGAAATGCAATGGAGAACCCTTCACCCACATCTGTGAGTGGAAGAGATGCTCCTCTTCCTCCTAATCTTCGAGCTCAATATTTTGTATCTTTGTGGCTGCGACAACATTGGGCTCTACATATGCCTCGATGTATTTGTGAAAAAAATTTATGTACTTATCTTCATATCTCCCAATAGGTTAATATTGTTCCTTGATGGCATCTAAGAAAGAATTCCAAGTGGTTGCAGCTGAAAATAGTGAGGGTTTCTTCTCATGCCTTTGGTCACAATAGGTTTCCCACTAGTCGTTGATGTGGGGCCAACTTTGAGGAGTGTAAAAGTAATATTTTCCCTATTGGAAAAATTATGGACCAAAAAAATATCCTTCTAACACATTTAACCATTTATCTATGACATCTTCATATATATATCCTTCAAGTATAGGAATGTCAAAGCTCACATGTACCTTAAAGCGGGCGATGCCTCTGAGGTGGTTTTCGGATGAAGATGCTTTTCCCACTAATACCCATCTAAGGATCTAGGAAAATTTATCCGTCATATCATTCCTTTCTTGCTCTAGTGCCTCTTCAAACAACATTTGGAAAGGATCTCCTACTCCCTCATCTTTCTTTTCTTCCACCATGGGAGGTCATCGGGGTTGATGAGGCAAGTCCTACAGTTATTCAAATAGTTCAAGTCCTAACTCATACCCTGACCTCATTGGGGACATGAACAAAAAAATAGAGAAAGAGAAAACCACTCTAATACCACTGATTCATATTTATATAAGAATGAAAGGAAATGCATATGTAAACAAAAACATAGAGCTACAATGAAAACAAAAATTCATCTTATTAATAATAAATATTGGAAATTGTTTCCATGAAGAATGGAAATAATCTAGTTGGGGTGATGGTAACTATCTCTGAGAAGAGATGTTGTAGCTACATGTATTTTAAACTGTGTTAGAACGAGGCTTGAAGATTTTTTTATCATAAAGAGGAAGTGTGAAACCCTAACCCTAGGAGATGAAGTGCCAATTGTTTCTGGCCCTATTGGGGTTAGTTGGACCACCAACTACCCATGGTCATGAATTTGGCATACGATCTTCATTTGGCTATCATAATACCTCATTTTGAAGATCTCCACAAGGTAGTGAATAGAGAATTTATAAACCAATTTTTTTCATTTTTATAGGCTCTATGCTGTCCTAGAAAATGTCTTTTAAGGCCTAAAAATGACTCTAGAAGTTTAGGACACAAAATAATTGCAAATACAGAAAGTTGTGCTAGAGTTAAGGAAAATGAAAGGAAAATAATGTGGGAGGTCCAAGTCTAATAGGTAGGTTGTTATGAAACCAGCTCACAAACAGATAGAAAGTATAGATCAACGCCTTAGAAATAAGCCTCTTTGAGGTGTTAATCTCATTTACATTACACAAATGAACAATTCTTAGATGATTCAAATCACAAAACCTCTTTTCTATATATAGGAGTCTAAGGGGTCACAATATAACCAAAGCCGACCTAACAATAATAATAATATAAAGGCACAAAAATAATAGTAGTGGGATTCTATGGGGCACAATAATAACAATACAAGGACAATAGGGGCACAACAATAACAATAAGGGGTACAACGACAATAGTAATGCGGGAATCACTAGTATTATAGGGACCTAACATGCCCCTCTGCTCCAAAAAAGTGTTGTCCTCAATGCTTGAGTAGTTCTAAATGCTTCGTACAAAATTCTCATCCTCCCATGTGGAATCTTCAATGGGTAAGTTCTTCCACTTAAGGAGATACTCTGAAATTGATCAATTTCATAGCTATCAAGTTCTTGTTTCTTTGATTGCTTTAGGTTCCAATATGATTTTTCCTTCCTCATCAAGTTCTGGCAATATTGTTTGAGCTGCAAGCTTGTCACCTATAAACTTCTTTAAGCATGGAACATGGAAAACTAAGTGCACTCAGGAAGTTGCAGGAAGCTCCAATTTATATCCCATAGTATCTATATTTTGCAACACCTTGTATCAACCATAATACTTTGGTGATAATTTGTTATCCTTGTGAGCTTGCTTGAGGGACATTTGTTTATATGGTTGTAACCATAGGAATACCTAATCACCTACATCAAAACTTCTTTCGCTGCGATGTTAGTCTACCTGTTTCTTCATTCTATTTTATGCCAAGGTGAGGTTATCCTTTAAGAGTTGGAGAACTTGTTACCTATGCTCAATGTGATATTCCACTGCTTGAACCTTTGAATTTTCTCTTAAATATGATGTGATGGATGGTAGAATATATCCATAAAGTGCCATAAAAGGGGTCATTGTTGTTCTAGTATGGAAGAAGTGTTATACCACCATTTAGCGAGAGGCAACCATTTGACCCATTGTGTCTGCTTATTGATACAAAGAAATGAAGATATCCTTCCCAACATTTTTTTACTATCTCAGTTTTCGCATCAAATTGAGGATGATAAGATGAGCTATGAGCTAACTGAGTTCCAAGACAAGAAAATAATTATGTCCAAAAATTTCCAGTGAAAATGGGATCTCTGTTGCTTACAATAATCTTTGGGTTTCCATGTAGCTTTTGAATTGTTTCCATAAATGTAGTAGAAACTGTACTCGCTTTAAATGGATGAGATAATGCACAAAAGTGTGCATACTTGGTAAGTTTGTAAACTATGACCATGATAACACTCTTTCCTTCAGACTTGGGTAAACCTGTGATAAAATCCATTCAAATCTCCTCCCAACATTGGTTTGGAATGGATAAAGATTGTAATGGTCCTGGGGTCTTAATTGTTTCAACTTTATTTTGTTGGAAAACCAAACATTCCGCCACAAACGTTTGAATATTCGATTTAAGTCCATCCCAAAAAAAATCCTTTTTAACCCTGTGGTAGGCTTTTAGAAATCCTGAGTGCCCTCCTAAGGGAGAGGTGTGCAATTCCCTATGAATCTTTTGTTTGAGTTGTGAATTCTTACATAGGTATAACTGATCCTTGTACCATAAGGAACCATTTTTCCAGCTAAATGTATAAGATGTATTGGGATCTTGTTGTATATTTTTGAATGAGTGCCCACACTTCCTCATCATTCTTCCATTCATCCCTTGCTTTGTTTATCCAATCTGGTTGGATAATAGAAATGGCGCAAAGAAATTATTCCACATCCTCATCCTTTCTTGAGAGTACATCTGCCACAACATTTTGCTTCCATTTTTTGTAGATGATTTCAAAGTCATAACCCAACATCTTTGTGACCCATTTTTTCTACTCTTCTGAAGATAATCTTTGTTCTAAAAAGTATTATGACGAATAGCAACAACGACCTTTTCATATGAACAAAAGTGATTTATGGTCATTGAGCTTCCATGACCCTCTCTATTATTGCATATATATGGAAACATTCATTAATTGTGACCATTTCATATATAAATAATGAATTTTGAGGATGGCCCTTTAACAACCCTCACTACTGATACATATATAGAGACCAATAGTGATTGTCAACATTCCCTATGAATATTAGGGCATGATGGAATCAAACCACCAACCACCTTCTTGTAAAGAAAGTGCGCTTCCATTGAGCTAACACCCTTCAAATAATTATACCTTGAAAATTTATAAATTGTAAATTTTAAAACATTAATTAAATTATAAAATGTTTTAAAGTCTTGCAGGTTTCATCAGCTCAATTGGCACAAACAATCATCCAGTAGATGCAGAACATAACTATTTTAGAACAAGGAAGAAACTTTCACAAGGTTAATACACTCAACCACCTAAAAAATAACATCAAGGTCAATTTTTTAAACTTGAGACTAACCAAAGTACAAACCCAAAATCCCCATGTTCTATGGCTACTCTAATACAAGTTTGAACATGAAATAAATCACTGAAAAAGCTTACAATTTTTATAAAGATATAGAAAAATTTAACAAAAGTAAGCATAACTGCTATGATGATTAAAGATCAAAATCATAAGATGTCCTACTTGAGCTGTATTTAAATACACAACTCAAATCTCATTCGTAACATCATCTTATGTGGTCATGTAATATCATTATCATTGTTTAACAAATGGGCATCATTATTTCTTACATGCACTTAAGGTTATGGGTACCACATCTTTGGCAATATCTTATCCTATGGTTGTCCCTATCTCTCTATCTAGTACATTTTTTGGACAGCTCTAGTGCACTTGTTTACTACTGTTTCCTCTTATACTTTTACAAGTTTTTTGGTTGGATACTTGATTCCCATGTTCGCTTATGATCTTAACAAATATATAAAAGTATTGAATTAACAATAACTATTATTACAATACAACTATTAAAATTGAAATAAGTTGTTTCCAGAATATTCATAATAGTATTGATATAAATAATATAAGGTATTAAAACAATTGCAAATGATATTAAAATATTCAAATGAACTTGAAGATAATAGAAAAATGTCCTTGCCAAAAGAATTAGCATTTTTGTTTCTACTACATGTGTCTATATATTATAATATGTCTAAATAAATTGTAACCATGTCTACTATGTAAACATAGTCATTTGACAAAAACTAAAACTGAGTGTCATAGGATAATCACCGTAAAAATTAAAAGTTCAATGAAAAGTGCAGTTTCAATGTCATATCATTTCCCCAACCTAATTGGAACATCTCTATTGGAGGTATTTATGGTTCTTTGGAGGAAAGAAATAATGATGCATTCTGATTCACAATATTTCCAAATATATGTGTTTGATGATCTTGTAATAATATAATTTTTCTTGACATAATAGATGTATGTGTTTTCTATAGACATCATAGCAATAATTTATAACAATGCAAGATTAGACATAGCAGTTAATGCAGTAACTATTCAATGCTGAAAACATGGGAAGATCAACAATTCTATAGGATCAGACATAGCTTGTGATGTAGTAGTTATTAAAATATAACAACAATAACTGGAAATATCAACGATTACCTGGCATTATTTGGCATCTCCCACCAACTATAAAAAGTTGAGCTAAGGAAACTACTTTATTGACTCTTACATAGATAAAGTGGGTGGAGTAAGCACATTGAGATTTGAATTAGTCTTAGCTTAGAAGTTAGACTTATAGCAATGAAAGTCGTTGAACCAATATAACAAGATTCTATGAGAAGAAACAAACTTCCAAGTCTAACTCTGCTCTATGTGGAAATAGAGTTGAGCCTAACTCAATCCTAGTTATTTTTTGTGAGTATGACATGGACTCACTAGTCATGTAAAAGTTAAATTCAGTTAGCAAAGATGACTTTCAAGGCCCACGACTCACACTTAACTATCTATCAAAGGAAGAAAAATTAGTTGAAAGAAACAAAATCTTTATGGCATGGCTTGGGGGTGGTGACAAAGATGAAAATTGAACATACAAGCACACATTATCTTCAACACCAACCTACATTATAATGTGCCAAAATGTGGACAAATGATCAATAAATTACAATTAGGTGATGTGGCCAGTGATAAATTAGGTGCTAGAAAAGTAGCTAGAAGACCACACCAATAGATTTTTTTAGCAATGCACTGAAAACAAGATTTCAGATATTTAAAGACTCCAGAGGTTCAAAGGATACTACACACCAAAAAATCAAGGATCACAAAATATATGAACATAATGCATCTAATAGTCGACACAATGATGGGGAAATAAAAGATTGTTATGGATGGAAGAGACACATAAAAATGAAACAAGGTGCAGAAGATCAAAATATAGTAATGTTGCTATTGAAATACATGAAGAAAATTTCTAGATTAATAATATCTCTAAACTTGCATGATCGATGAGTGCAGATGCACAGGTATAGGAAAATGTTTACTAATACGAGAATATCTAGTATGCATGTTTTCCTCTCTCTAAAAAAAGCAAGTCAGCATCTAAACTATGCAAGTTTATGAATCATACATAATATATAAGTGAGTCTACACTGCATACCTCCAATCTTGACCTCTTCATTTTAGAGGTTGTCGTAAACTCCATTTCTAGAGGCTCTACATTATTATGTTGTTGGAGACTATTGGTCACACTTCCACCTGAAAATGCAGTGCTTAGAGGCATGGAACTCATATAATGTTGCATTCTCTTTATTGCAGCACTACCATCCTATGAGATTAGACTTCTTGCCTACAAATGGCATTGTCATGGAAACCAAATCCTCTTCAACAATAGCTCTGCAACCATTCCATGGTGTTATAGGACATTTTGTCACATCTAGTCAATAGGCGTACAAACTAGATCAATAAACATCCATGAACACCTTGCCATCATCCCTACATGAAGACCTAAGCATGGATCTCTCAAATCCCCATGTTTATTGTTGAGATTGCAACAAGATGATGGAGCTTAGTGAAAAGAGTCGCCTTCACTAAGTGGGCCCGCAGGCAAATTATGGCGCAAGTTCTATTTTTTATCACAGTGTGGATGATCACAGTGTGAGTGATCACAATGTGGGTGACCAAAGTGTGGGTGACCACAGTGTGGGTGATCAAAGTCTATTTTTAGACTGGCTGTCAAAAATAGAAAAGTCAAATATTATTGTCTCATTATAATATTTCGACTATAAACTTGATCTTATTCTCTTGGAGCAGTTCAGTTTGAGCTACAGATGTGGCCCATGCAGCTGTCAGAAGGAAGTATGCTTTTCTTATGAGTTAGTTGAGTTGTTGCATGCATGACTTCAGTTAGAACTCAATCAGTTGAGTTTGGTGGAGTTGATTGTGGAGTTGATGGAGTTGTGTTCAGTTTGACTTGGTTAAACTAGTTGTAGTTATTCTAACTGCAAATAGAATAATGATGAGTTGTTAAACTAATTATTAACTCATAATACAACTATAGAATACATCAGTTAACTCATTTGCATGTCAGTGCATGTTCAGTTCAGCAAGGACAGGTGTTAGAGAATCAGATTGCTATCAGTTGTGACTATAGTTGTGCATCAGATCTTGCACAATCAAGGGATTGAGTATGCCAATGAGTTTGCTCATGTATTTGCCCAGTTTGTAGCTTCTGCTCACGTCTTACACATTGTGAGTGATTCTTTGGAGGTGAAATAGGAGTTTGGTAGACCATTCTCATTCATTCTTGAGCAGGTATTGAGCAGTGGAGGCAAGCAAGCAGTGGAATAGATTTGGAGATCAGATCTTAGCTGTATTGTGTGTAACATGTGGAGCTGGTACTGCATTGCTTGTGATAAGCATTGTACTTTTTAATGTTACATGGTCTCAATCATTAATATACAGATAGTGTGGGGTTTTTAGCGAGATGCTTTCCCCGGGTTACATACTATGTTAATGTGTGAATGCTCTTGATGTTTTATTGTTATTGATGCTGCTATATTGATGATCAACGTAGAGGAGCTTATGTATTGTGTATGTATTCTGCAATAGTACATGATCAGGATAATCTCCATTGAATATGTGTTAAATTATTCAAAGTTTCTACATTTATGACTTTGACTGCTTCACTGTAGTGCTTTTAAGTCCCAATGCACCCTGGCCTATTAGGGACCTCCGTTCAACAATAGGTTTCTTAGTTCTACACGTACTATGATCATATCATGTTGACCTTTGCTGGGGGTGTGTTGATTCTAGAAATTTTGGAAAAATAAAAATAATCCCAAAGCTTCCTCTTCCATAAGGTTCCAGGATTTGTTGCATGTTAGGCCCATATACTACTAGTGTAGCCCCTTATTATTATTAGTACAACCCCCTTATTATATTGTTGTACCCATGTAGTCCACATATTGTTACTATTGTGCCCCATAGAAGCCCAATATTGTTATTATTGTGCCCTTACATTATTATTGTTATGTCGACTCTGATTATATTATGACCCCTTAGACTCCTATATATAGAAAGGAGGTCTTCTTATTTGTATCATCTAAGAATTGTTCATTTGTGTAATGTAAAGGAAGTTTCCCCATCGAAGAGGCTTATTTCTAAGGTGTTGATCTATCTTTTCTATCTTTTTGTGAGCTGGTTTCATAACATTTGGTATCAAAGCTGTGGATTCTAGGATTTCACTGTGCCAAACAGGTCATCATGGAATTTTTACTATAACATTTTCACTACAAAGTTTCAGAATCTACACAAAAAAAATCCATTTGAGAATAAATCGGTCTAAACCTAGTGTCCAAATGTCAGATCTTTTCGTGCTATATTTTCGGAGATATGATCTGAGGAAGTTAGGGTTTTTGCAAGCTCTAGAAGTTCATCTAAAATAGTCCATTGTGGAATTTTCGCTATAACTCATTGAATACAAAGCTTCACAAGCTAAAAAAAAACCATTTGAGACAAAATCAATCTAAAGCTCGGCTCTAAATTTCAGATCCTCTATCACTATATTTTCGGCGATATAATCTAAGGAAGTTAGAGTTTTTGTAGACCCCCGAATTACATTTCTAATAGGTCACCTTGGAAATATCTTCATATCTTTTGTTTTGAGAATCGGATTGAATTTTTGTCAGAAGTTTTAGAAAGAGGACTACTAGTAGTTTTCTGTATATTAGTTTTAGATACTAAGATCAAAACAATGAGACATGGCCCGTTGTACAAGTTCACTCTATTGAACTAGTTTATAATCAGGTCAGCATGCGAGAATTGGCATAACTCTTTCTTGGATAATCAAATTCTAATCAGACTTGTGGAAAAAAGAAAGAAAACTCAAAGGTCTACTGCAGGAAGAAAGTTTAGAACCTAGAGATCTGAAATTACCGAGTTACGGTCATTTCAAGATTGAGCTCCTAAAATCAAGGAAGATTGAGATGAGGAAGTTTGATGGTAAGGATCTAGTAAATTGGATGCTACAGATGGAGAAATATTTTGATCTACATGGTGTACTACTGTTACAAAAGGTATGTATACATCTAATTATTTAGAATTGAATCAAGTTTTATGGTATAAAGGGCTTTGTTCTCGTAAACCACTTGTCACGTGGTCAATTTTCATAGAGGAAATGATAGCACATTATGAGGATACAAAGAGAAAAACCTTCTTTAGCCAATTGATAAATCTCAAACAAAAGTTTTCAATAGCACAACACATTGACGACTTTCAAAATTTGAATATAAGGGAAAATGATATTCCAGAGAAGCAAAGGATTGATGTCTCCATAGGGACCTTAAAGGATAACATTCAATATAAGGTTCGTCTTTGGGAACCTGATTCATTAGAGAAGGCATTCATGTTGGCAAGAAAAGTGGAAAGAAAAATTATGGAAACAAGGAATTCTACCCCTCACAACTATAAACATGGAAGTGTTGTTTCTCCAAGCCTTCCACAACCTACAAGGGTGACACGACAATAATTGGAAGAAAAAAGAGAAAAAGGGCTTTGTTACTATTGTGATAGAAAATGCACTAAAGGTCATAAGTGTGCTGAGAAGAAATTATTTTACATAGATTATGAAGAGGAGGAAGAAAAGGATCAAGAAACATCAAAAGAAGAGGATATACACTAGGAACAAACCCTAGAGAAAGAAGAAATGAATCTGACCATATCTTGTAAATCATTGGCAAGAATTACCACTCCTCAAACTCTCAAGACAGAAGGACATATCAAGAAGAAAAAGGTTCATGAAGTTAAAGATCACATCGAGAAAGAAGAAATGAATCCAACCATATCTTTTAATGCATTGGCTAGAATTACCATTCCTCAAACTATTAGATAAAAGTACATATCAAGAAGAAAAATGTTCAAGAAGTGAAACATCACATCGAGAATCAAGAAATGAATCTAGTCATATCTTGTAAAGCATTGGAAGAAATTACCACTCCTCAAACTCTAAAGATAGAAGGACATATCAAGAAGAAAAAGGTTCAAGCAGTGAAAGATCACATCGAGCATCAACAACAAGTTCTCCAAATTTTAAAGGATAGCGCCACTTTGGTGCAAAATCGAATGAAACAATAGGTAGATCAACATCGCAGTGAAAAATGTTTTGGTGTAGGTGATTGGGTATTTTTATGGCTACATGTCAAGCAAGCTATTTATGAGAAGGAAATGTTGGCAATAAAACATGCACTTAAGAAATGGTGACATTACCCAATGGGAAGACACTCCAAGGTAAAAATGGATCATGATAGTCTTAAATACTTTTTAGAACAAATATTATCTTTAGAAGAATAGAAAAAATGGGTCACAAATATGTTGGGTTATGTCTTTGACATCATTTATAGAAAAGGGAAGCAAAAATTTGTTGCAAATGCACTCTCAAGAAAGGATGAGGATGTGGAAGAATTATTTTGTGCTATTTCTATTATCCAACCATATTCGATAAATGAAGCAATGGATGAATGGAAGAAGGATGAAGAAGTGTGGCCACTCATTCAAAAGTTGTAGAAGATCCAAATTCAAACAATATTGGGAGAACTTGAAGAGGAAGGAAAAATCATATTGGAACCTGGAGCAGTCACAGAAACAAGAACCTGACCTCTATGAAATTGGTCAATTCCAAAGTATCTCATCAAGTGGAAGAACTTACCCACTGAATATTCCACATGGGAGGACAAGAATTTTATACAAAAGCATCAAGAACTACTCAAGCGTTGAGGACAACACTTTTTGAAGGAGAGGGGCATGTTAGGCCCCTATACTACTAGTGTAACCCCTTATTGTTATTAGTACAACCCCCTTATTATATTGTTGTACCCATGTAGTCCCCATATTGTTACTATTGTGCCCCATAGAAGCCTACTATTGTTATTATTGTGCCCTTACATTATTATTGTTATGTTATTCCTTTATATATATATATATATATATATATATATATATATATATATATAGGAGGTCTTGTCATTTGTATCATCTAAGAATTGCTCATTTGTGTAATGTAAAGGGGGTTTCCCCCTCGAAGAGGCTTATTTCTAAGGCGTTGATCTATCCTTTCTATCTTTTTGTGAGCTAGTTTCATAACATTACAACCATTTACCTTGGATAAGAACTTTGAATCCTATCTAATCCTGCTTTGGATTTTTCACCTCTTATCCCTTGAGCTCATCCTCCCACCAAGAGTGGATCTTAAGCCTAGAGGGTAAATAGATAATAATTTGTAAACTACCATCCTCTCATATATATATACTTTTATCCACAAGTTATGGGTTGTATTGTGGAGACTAATCATACCCTTATACTATTGCTTTGAACATAAGAGAGTTATCAATCCCATGGATTATGGTGACCTTGAGTTGTACATTGTGGCAAGGAAGGACGAGTCAACTTGGGGAGATCTCTGCAAGATCAGCTTCCACGTTTGGTGGTAAACTCTATTCCTTTCATATTAATAGGAAGAGTATATTGTTTTCCTATATGTGTTATGTTATGTTTACATTCATATATTTCAATTTTGTGTTGATCCACTGAATACAGTGATTAGATAATGCTACATAGTTGTTGTAGATCTTTGGATTGTGTTGATTATTTATGCTGATTCTAATTATAGTGATTGAAAGTATGGTTGGATATTACAACACAAGAGGAGAGAGGAGCTTGCAATAGATCACAAGTAAGCATATTTCCGTTCTACAATTTCTCTAAGGAGAACTTTACAGTCTTTGATTTATGTTTTTCTAGACCAAGCCACTAGGTCTAGGGATGACACTTTTGTTCGCAGTCATAGATTATGTATAACACATGGTGCGAATCCTACAATCCTATCTATCAAGCTTACCATTGAACCTATGTCATTCACAACAGTCCTCGAGGCCTTTGGGGAGATTGAGTTGATATGTAAATTTCAAGAAAAATAAAAACATCAAACAACATTCCATGATAGATGCATCTCAACATAAACTCAAAAAATTAAGTTAACAAAAACTTCTCATGATCTTGAACCTGGTATTACAACTTTTTGTGGTGTCTAAGCGAAACCTTAAATTGAAGTGTTCCAAATTCCAAGCATGAAATAATAATGCAGTGCCAACTTCAGTTCATTTATTTCCTAACGCTACTTAGCCTTAAGGAAAGTGATGTTGGAAACCTGGGAGTCAGTTAAACATATCAAAGTAATCAAAAGCATAACATGATTCTCATAATAGTCAACTTCACATGTTGAAATTCTTCAATTTTGATATAATAATAAGGGAGATTGACACTTCATATGTCAATTTTGATGGTGACTGAGAGTTGTTGAAGTTTCTAATATTTAGATTTCTTGAATCCCAATTCAAGTTATTACTACAGTGAGATATCCTTATGAATTGGTTTTCTCCCACATGGGTAATTCCTTCCTTGAAAACAAATCCACCAACACATAAAATAGAAGGTAACGAACTAATAAGTAGACAACCAATACACTAAACAAAACATGATATATTAGGAGGGAATTTCAACTAAAATTATTGTTACAATACAAACTCCTAATATCATTCCTTCATCACTATTTTCTTGTGTGCTTTTACACAATGCAATCACCTCCAACTCATCCTCAAGTATATAATAGAGAACTAGATATAATGGAATCCACGATATATTTTCAAAAGAAAACAATAGTAATAATTAGTCCTGGGACTGATAAATAAAATGGTCAAATCTCCTTAAGGTTTTCTAACAATCTCCTAGGTTTTATGCTATTACTATATAAACTAATTAATTTTAAATGCTAATGTGACCATTTGAATGTATCACCCAATAGCCCCAACAATAGCATGTTACATCCAATTTATTGTTCCCTTATGTTACTAGAGCATTTTTACACTATTTTCAATGTAATTTGCTTCTATTGAATAATAATTTCCATTGTGGGACAATAATGCATTATAAATTGATAAAGGATATTGTTTCCCCCTAGACATAACTATAGGACTGTCATTACAACATCTAGGAGAAACCATGATGAATTACTATAATAGAAATGCTGATTAAAAGTCTCATCATGGAATTTATAATATTGTTGGGTGTCTATTACATCAACAATGAAACCCAAGGAGAATTCCAAGTTTCGATATATTAAAATTTAAAAAGGCATGATGCTTGTTTTGTTTACAAAAACAAAAGGATGTAAACACAAACTATACCAAAATGTCAAGGAAAACTGAAACATATCCATGGAGCCTAAAAATTGCATAGGTTAGGTAGCTTGCACTATTAATGTGGCAACAACAAGTAACAATAAATAGACCTTTTATGATCAATTTCTAAAATAATGTGGAAAAAGAAAATAACTATCCTTCCAGATATAATCTGAGAAAATGAGTTGACACCTGCATACCACTTTTACCAAGCGCTCCAATGGTGGTTCTGTTGTGCTTGGCATGTATCCCACTAGGAATAAAGATGAAATAGTTTGGTTTCCATCTTAGTTTACTATATTCTGAGCTGTGTTAGGAGAAAAAAAATTAATAGTGGTGAAGTAGAAATTCCAGGTGTACCAATAGCTAGAGACTGATCATGATTTAGTCTAGGAGCTATCTGTTGAAATCCCTGAGCACTTCTAGCATTTGAAATTGAGGAAGTGGAAAGAGATTGCTTCTAAATGTCTTCTATGTGAGGCAATGGAGCTGGGAGAGAAGACAGTGAATAAGCTATAAATGGTGAGGTTGCAGGTTACATGGGAGTTTCTTTAGGAACTTGAAGTGAAGATGCTACTAAACTTTGTTGATCTATCTGTGGGGAGGATTGTTGAGAGACTTGTGGAGAAGAAACCTAGAGAAGTTGAGGTGAAGAAACAGAAAGTGTTGACCCTGTCTTAAGTTGCTTCTACTGATAAACTGAACATTGACTTAATGGATGATGTTGTTGTATAATTTTTTTTTAACAACATACTATTTTGCCTTTGATTCATTACTCAACTCATTAATTTGTTGAAGTTGTGGCATTTGTTGTGCCTAAAGTTGTGCTTGCAACTGAGCAGCTTGTTTCTTCTTTTGTTACTGTAATAGCTGGAACTATTGTTGTTAGAGATGTTGTTGCTATTTTTTTTGCCAATGTTGAAAATGCTATTGCTAATGTATCTTAAATTGTTGTGCTTCTGCTTGCATCATTTCTTGCTGCTTTAGAGCTTGGTGGTGATGTTGCAGAGAATTTATATTATTTTGTAGAGGATTGATACCACTATGTTGTAACGAGATAATATTATTCTTCTAAAGAGGAGAATCATTTTGTTGAATAGAATTAATATTATTATTATGTTGAAGATTATTTACTAAACTCTGTTGCAAGGTATTTACACCAGTAGTGATGCCTTTATATTGGTGGCAGAATGCATCATAGTCTGGATATTTTGGTTTGATGTTTTCCCACCACATTTTTGTAACAAAGGCATGGAGCTATGTCAAATAGGTTTCACGGTGTTTAGTTGCATTTAATTTGATCCAAACTTATGAAGGAACGCAAAAAAACACAGATTTACACATAAACAGAGAGATGCAACATAAATAATACTTCACCTCATTAATATCAATGAAATGAAATATGCTTACATACAGAAATGGAAATATACTAGCTAGGGTGATGGTAGTTTAAAGGATCCAAACTTATGTAAGAAAAAAATAAAATACAGATATACACATAAACACAGAAATGCAGAAAAATAAAGCTTCATTTCATTAATATCAAAGAGCTTAAATATGCTTACATAGAGAAATGGAAATAGACTAGCTCGGGTGAAGGTAGCTTATCTCTAAGAAGAGATGTGGCGGCTAGATGCCTATGAACTATGGCACAATGAGGCTCATGGACATTTTTATTATTGAACAACAAGGGAAAACCGTAAACAACTAAAATCATAACCCTAGGAGATGGAACACCAAGAGTTTGTGGTCCATGTTGGGGTTAGTTGGGCAGGCAACTTCTTGGGGTCGTAACTTGTTCATATTATCTACGTTTGACGTGTAAGATACCTCATTGGAAATATCTGCCTGATTACTATAGGATTTTATGCAAGCCCTTGCCTATGACCATGAACCTACTGCGGGCCTCAAAAAACATTGTTTAGGGGGGAAAAACTACCCTGAAAGTCCATGACCTAAGAAAATGCTAAAATTGTAAACGATGCTATAAACAAGTAAACTGATCAAACCGACTAGAGGTATAGGTGGAATAGGTTGGTGGCCACCAATATATACCTGAATTACTTTCACAATACATGTTATTCTTGCATGCGGATACATAATCTCTTCTAAAAACAGAGCTAACTTAATATTTCATCAAAATGTGTCATCTTTCCAACAAAATACTAACATAATATTGCATGCAGCTTCATATTATTTCTAAAGGAAACCCAGCATACTACATATTGTTTTTGTACATGAAAATTCAGAACTATCTTTTAAGAGATCTAGACAAACAATATATTTTCTTTGTGCATACTATTATGTTTTCTTTCCAAAGGAATTAATGCAATAGCTTTTATTCTTATGCACATGAAAGCTTGTTCCTTTCCAAAAACATATATTCCTTGGGATAGTTATTCGCAATGACTATTATACATGAAAATGAAATCTATATTTCAAACAAAGCTAACATAATAGTTATATTTTTTTGCATGCAACTAATTGTTATCTCCAACAAAAAATAACATTATAGCTTGTTCTTCTTACATGTGAATCATATAAATCCTTCCAAAGGGAGCTAACTAAACCTTTCATGGATAAACACATTTCCTTTATAAGGTAACAAATACGTAACATTCATTCTTTCATGCATGCAAACCGACATTTTCCTCTTACCAAAAGATCTAACAAAATCACTATACATAGTATTTTCCCAAAAGAAATCTAATACCAAAAATATTATTTTCCATGCATGTAACTTCGCATATTCATTTCCAGTAGATCTAATATAATATATATTATTCTTGTGCACATAAACACAGATTCTATTTAAGAGTCCAAAGTTTCTCTTTAGAAACCTAGTACATAGGCATCATGAGAATATCCCCGATATTTTTTTAAATGAAACAACTTATTTTCATTGTCCTTTCATAAACAAATCTCACATGCATTTTTTGTTATTGTGCATTTTATAATTTTGTACGGGGGTTTCATGTATTCTTTTCCAGAACTCAAATACATGGTAGTTTTTTTTATTGCATGTAATTCTTTTTTCTTTTTTAAGAAATTAAATGCATAGACACTATTTCTTTGGATGCAATCAAATATTTATTTGAAATAATTCTAAAGAAATAAGAATTCATGGAAATATTCGTAAGGAAACTAATTTATCTTTTCACACACAATTATCTACATTCCTTCCAAGAAATAACATATTATTTTTTGAAAGATTAGCAAAGTCCAAGAATAAACGCGGCTAATCTTTTATGCAGTGATTGACATCAAACCTTTTTATTTTGTTTCAAGAACATGGGTAAAAGTTTCAAATGAAAACAATTATCTTTTCAAGAGAACTTATATTTTGTCCAACGTGCTAAACCACTATGCTCACTATTTGCATGGAGGCTTCTATAGTTTCATGCTCCATATTTCACTTCCTTGCAAAGCCTTCAAGAGTCATGCTCATGATTTAATGTTTACGACTAAGCTTTGATTAATAGAGAATCATCACCAACCATAATCACAATTACCTATTTCTTGAAAAAAATGCCATGGGATTGTTGATTTTCCTATTGTTTTTACCATAGTCAACATTTTTTCACCACTATGTCATGATTTCATGTCATCATCAAGGCTTGACCTCCATCACCATATGTTTTAGCGTCAATGCACTAGGATTATTATGTCAGTTAATGATAGAAAGAACCAACTCTACAAAGCGTTAGGTCATAGTATCTATAGCTTCATTGGCTATATATGGAGCCCTAGTCCTTCATTAAAAATATATTAGAGGTCTCCAACTATACGATAAAATTGGAGAGATGATCAAATTTTCACCCTCAAACACCATCTTCCACATGCAATCTTCCATATGAATTAGCATTTTTTTCCCTGAGAAGATGAATTTCTCATGCATTTATGGTTCAGAGCATATTGTTAATCTATGTGATTGATCATGGTTCATGTAAAAAAAAAAAAGGAATTGGTAGAATGTTACACCAAGGAAGGTTTGGCATACATATTTAATGGAGAGCATGCATCAATATATGCGATTTCCCTCATCACTCAGTAAAATTTTTTAGTACATAGATCCTCAGTAAATAATGAATGAAAAGGTCATTACGAGGAATTGTTAACCCTAACTGCTTCCCGATTTAATCATAACGTTCCAATAGATTAAACACACATTAATTGGGTTAGAACAATAATATATGATTAATGGTAAACACTATATTGAGGCTTTGATATTAAAGAGAGTAGGGAGCTAAATAAGGGAGAGAGGGAGTTAAGAGATAGAGGGGAGAGAGGGATAAGTAGGGTGTGACAGAGATATAGAGATAGAGAGAGTGGGGCTCAAACAAAAAGAGTGGGTGTTAGTAGGGAAATGGAGAAGGAGATGGGGTTTTGGAAGAGGGTGGCATGAAGAGAGAGAAGGGGGGCTTGTGGAAGAAATTAGAGTGAGAGATGGGGGGGAGAGAGACTTTATGTTACAATGAGTTACAGAGAGAGTGAGGGAGTTAGAGAGAGAGGGGAAGTTAATGAGGAAATGGGTGGAGATTAGAGAGTGAGTGAGGGGGAGAGAGGGAGAGGGAGAAGGGGTAGGTGTGGGTTGTGGTCAAGAAAGATAAGGGCCATGATGAAAGAAAGAAAGTGGGGAAGGGAGGGAGGAACAAAAGGAGAGAGAGGGGGGAAGAGGGAGGATGAGAAAGAGAGAGAGAGTGATATAGAGGGGGGATATTTGAGGCTTAAAGAGAGTGTCGAGTTTTGAAAGAGTATGTGTGGGAGGGAAAAAATGGTAGAGAGAAAGAGAGTCATGGAGGTTATAGAGTGAGGGTTAGAGAGAGAGTTGGGTTAGAGAGTGATTTGGGTGTTATTAAGAGGGTTTTAGAGAGAGAATAGAGGTGTTATACATAGAGATAAAAGGGGATAGAGAGGTGGGAGATATTGGGGGAAGTGAGAGGAGGGTGGAAGGGAAAGTAAGGTTGGGGTTAGAGAAAGTGAGAAAATGGGGATGGGAGAAAGAGATATGTGGAGGATGTGGGACAGAAGGAAGTGGAGGGAGATAGGGTGAGGGAGAGTTGGGGAGGGAGAGAGTGGGGGGAAGAATGGGAGAGCAAGAGTGTTGTAGAGTGAGAACGAGAGGGAGAGGGGGCGGTACCAGAGAGAACGAGAGGGAATGAGAGGGGGAGAGAGAGATGGGGAAGAGAAGTAGAGAATAAAAGAGATATTTGAGAGATAGATAAAGAGAGTGAGTGGCTAGGAGAGGGGGAAAGATGGCATAACGGAAGGGAAGGGTTAGACGAGAAAGGGGTGAGATATGGGGAGAGATAGGTAGGGAGTGGGGAAGAGAGAGAAAGAGTAAGAGTCAATGAGAGGGGGAATGAGAAAGAGATAAATAAAGAAGGATAGAAAGAAGGGGAGAGTGAGAGCGAGAATAAGAGGGTAATGAGAAAGTGAGTGAGAAATAGGGATAGGGAGAGAGGCAGAGATAAAAATAGCGTTATAGGTGAGTGAAAGTGGGAGGAGAAAGAGATAGAAAATAGAGGAGATTGGGAGTGAGACAAAGTGAGAGAGGGAGAGAGAGGGGAAATACATAAGGATAAAGATAGTGGATAGATAGAGAAAGAGTTAGAAAGAGAAGAGGGAAATGATATGGGGGGGAGAGGAAGAGATATATAAAAAGAGAGAAGGAGGTGAGACAAATGAATAGAGAAAGGTGTTGAGAGAGAGAGTAAGGGTGCGTGGGTGGGGGGAGAGGATGGTGAAGGGATGGAGGGAGGGAAAGTGAGAGAGAGAGAGAGATAGAGAGGGGGGGGATAAGGAAGGAATAAATGGGGAGAGAGGGAAGAGGTAAACAGTAAGGGGGGTAAGAGGTGGTGAAAGGGAGAGGAGGGGAAAGGGGGAGAGGTTGAGGAAGGGAAAGAGTAAGTGAGATGGAAAGATGGGTGGGAATAAAGAGCGGAGAGTTACAAAGAGAGAGAGTGGGAGGTTAGAGAGTAAAAGAGTGGAGACTTACAACGATAGGTAAAATGGGGTTAGAGAGAGAAAGTGGGGAGTTACATAGAGAGAGAGTGGGAGGTTAGATAGAGAGGGAGTGGAGACTTATAAAGATAGGGAAATCAGGGTTAGAGAGAGAAAGTGGGGAGTTATAAAGAGATTGGGTGTTATGTAGAGTTAGAGAGAGAGGGAGAATTGGGTTGTTATAGAGAGAGGGAGAGTGGAGAACATTAGAGAGAGTGTGTGTGATGGGTCCAGAGATAGACAATAAGTTGGCATGGGGGAGAAGAGAGAGGAGGATGGTAGGAGAGAGATGGATGGGAAAGAGAGGATGGAGAGACAATGAGGATTAGAAAGATGGGAGAGTGAGGGTAGCGATCATGTGTGAGAAAGAGAGAGAGAGAGAGAGAGAGAGAGAGAGAGGGGGGGGGGGGCTAGAGAGACAAAGACTGGGGTATGAGAGTGTGGGGTTGTGGAGAGAGAATAGGGGGACCATTGAGAGTGGGGAGATAAATAGATATATAAAGGATATTAGGGGAAGGGAGATGATGTATATGGGTATGGTGAAGTTAGATAGAGGGGTGTGGATAAAGAGAGGTGTGGGGTGAGAGGGAGAGTGGGAGGCGAGGGAGAGAAATATAGTGAGGGAGGGAAGAATGGGGAGAAGTGTGGGAAATATGGGGAGAGAGAATTTGTGAGACTAAGAGTGGAAATGAGGAAGTGAGAGAGAGAAATAAGGGAGGAGAGACAAAGGGTGGAGTGAGAGATAGGGGGAAAGGGGAGAAAATTTAGAGCTAGAGAGAGTGACAAATTGAAGTAGGGGTTGAATAAATACGGTGAGAAAAATAGGCATAGAGATAAAGAGAAAGAGAGTGAGTGGTAGGGGGGAAGGGAGAAAGAGAGAGCGAATAATAGTTGGAGATAGACAAATACTAAAAGAGATGGGGATGGGGAGAAAGACATAGAGAGAGGTGGGTGGGAAATAAGGCAAGAGAGTGTGAGAGAAAGGGGGGTAGTGAGGAAGGAAGAGAGAGTGGGAGAGAGGGGGGATAGATAGATAAAAATATTGGAGGAAAGAGAGATGGGGAGAGGATAAAAGTGAGAGAGAATAAGAGTAAGAGAGAGATAAAGAGTGAGTGAGAGGGGGAGTGGGACAACAAATGGTTGAGAGCATGAGAGAGTGAGAGACAGAGAGAGAGAGAGGGTGAGGGGTGGTGGGACAAAGGGTGAGAGGGAGAGGGGGTATAGAGAGTGGGGGTGGGGGAGAGAAAAGGGATGGAAGAGATGGGTCAAGAGTGTTTGGCTAGTAATTTATCATTATTATTACCATTTCCTGACACATATTTCATCCATTTCTACCATTCTTTATCACGCTATTTATTATATAATTCCATTTGATAATTATTTATTCTTTTGTCAATAAGTAATACTTGTTCTCCTTTATATTTAGTAAATTGATGATTAATATGCATGATTTTTCCAACGATGGTTTGTTAATGATTTTTTTTATAACATCACCCATGATTTTAGCCTCCAATATCTCTTCTATATTGTAAATTTGATCTTCAACTCGTAATCAAATATTCCAACTTAGAAATTTGTTGGGATAAAAAGTTATAGTTATACGCTGGGATTTTCGGGCAAATGAAGATGAATTTTGAAAATACAAAACACGAGTTTTGTGCAAAACACACCAAATTAGTTTTCTTAACAGAAATTTTCGAAAATCTGGTCTGGGTTGAGAGAAAACCAAGGTTCTTTGAAGGACATTTTTGTAGATTTTCTGTTGTGGCCATTTTCCAAATTGTGCCAATTGCAATACCAAATTTAACTTGTCCCAACTGAATCATGATTGAAAGAACTCTCAAATCTCTTCTTATGGATATTTTGTAATCAATCTAAATCGTAAGGGAAATCCGTTTGTTGTAAATTTCCATTTGTTGTTTGTGTATTTAAAAGACACAAATAAGAGAGGAAAGGGAGATAACACATATAGAGAAGACTAGATATTGAAGGATATTCCTTTTCCTTGTAACATCAGAACTTGAGCTTGTAATATTTTTAAGAATTAATAAGAATAGCAGCATTCTGTTAACTTGGCGTGACCTTTAATTCTTCAGCCAAGTCCCTGATCGAAAAGTTGAGACCACTCTTTCGATAAGGTGTTGTTAGATACAATTTGTGTGGATAGGTATGCTTTTCAATTGTATTGTTAATGCTTTATGATTTTTGTTTCATTTCTTTGTTTCTTTATTATCTTATTGTTATTTCAGAATTGTTGTTACTTCATATTTATGTTACATAGACTTGGTGTTTTTTAATTTGTTGTTACTCGATTTATAAAACGCTTTGGGCATCATATTTCGTAATTTCTCAATACTTGGTAGGGAAACTGTAGCTTTTATAGACCTTGCATGATAACCTTGAAATAATCAGATGACCTCGAATTGACAAACAAATGTAAGAGGGACTAAATCTATAAACCGATATTAGGACCCCAACAAAGAGTGTGTGTGTGTGTAAGAGAGAGAGAGAGATAGCGAGAGAGAAATATATCAAAGGGTAGAGAGAGAGGGGAAGAGAGAGAGAGGAGGAGAGAAGGGAGGAGAGAGGGGGAGGGAAATATAAATAGAGAGAGGTAGATATGGAGGGGGAAGAGAGTGGGAGAAATATGGATAGATGAGGGTATATGGAGATCGGGTGAGCAATGAAGGGAGAGAAATATTAAGGTAGGAGTAGGGGAGTAGTATATGGGGATAAAGTGAAATAGATGGAAATATAAAAAATTTAATTTCAAATTTTTTCCTATAAAAAAAATTCCAATGATTTAAAAATTCAATGGTGTATTTTTTAATATTACACATTTTCTAAAATTGCACCGAGTTTTTTATTATATATTTCATATATAAACTATGATATCACATTAAAAATAAAAAATTATATAATAATAAATTTATCCCATAAATCAATTCTATAATACTTCAAATTTATTCCCATTTTATAGAATCCAACTCCACTCACCATAATTTCATTCATTTTTTTTAATATATATATAAATATATATAAATAAAGAGAAATGTATCCCATAAATCCATTTCATTACTCTTCAAATTCTTTTAGAATTTATGGAATCAATCTCCATTAATCACAATTTCATCCCTAACTTTTACTAAAGCTTAGTTTGACACGTAGAAGACCCCTATATAAAACACACCATCCAACCCTATAATTAATTAATCAAATCGTATAAGTTTAAACAATGTGAGCTTATTCATAGCTCTTGGTGTCGGCCATGGTAATGTTCTTGGCACTAATCGAGGTACATTAGGAAGATGCTGGAAAGGAAAGGAAAGGTAAGATTTATGTCTTTATAATTTAGCCATTTCCATAAATAGGTTATGTTTTATTATTTATTTGATTTTCAAATTTGTAATGTTTTTTATTTTTTATTTTTTTTAATTTAAATTTAAGAAATTTTGATTATTGTATTAATATAAAATGGTTTTGAATAATTTCTAATAGTGTATTCTAATTAGGATTCGTATATATAAATAAATAGATCTAGTAGAAAGCTCCTACTATCTTACCAACTAGGACTAATAAAAAAAGCCATGACTTTTTAAAATTAGAATATATAATTTTATTCTTTACTAAGAAGAAGCATTCATGATCGTTTTTCTCTAACTCAATTAGAGCATTTGATTCTCAATCAATCCAAGGTCAAATTTTAGCAATAGAGGGAAATAAATAACTGTTTTCCTATGGGTTTGTTGTTTTTCTTTATCCTTTGTGTACATTGTTTTCTCTTTCCCTTAACGAACATGCAACCATCCTATTATATCAATGCTTTCTATTCTTAATTTATTATATGAAAAAAATTATAAACATCCAACCATCTTTAGTGACATTATGATCTCTGGATTTCTTAATTAAATATACAACCAAAGGGTGACCTGTATGTTTTCTTTACCTCATTAAATTTTCTATATCATATAAGAAGGGTTAAATTCCATATTTCCCTATACATAAATGATTAGATCGTTAAGCTAATTTCATTTACGAAAATTTTAAATATCAACAATCCTCGACTACAATATGATACATGTTTAAATCATCTGATATCTACAAACACAACGACTATACTATATATGCATGTGTGAATGTGTAGTAAAAGAAACTATAAAAAGTTGGAAATTGTATTTTATTTTTAATTTTCATTTTTTTACTAAACGTGTGATTAGACCGAATAAATCAACAAGCAATGTGGAGGGATTCTTAAATGGATTCTTAATATGTGCATAACAGAATTTGTTTTCCAGATTAGGAAAAAATCATATATCATTTATAAAAATTTGAGGTGTGTTTTAGGTGATTTTTTATTTTAAAATAAAAATAAATTATATTTTTAATAACTATTAATTTAGCAATTTTACAGATTAGTTTAAATAGATAAATATTTTGATTTTTTTTAAAAAGAATTTGAGATTAATTTATAGATTAAAGTAGTATATTATGCTACTCATTTAAAGTTATTTTAAATTAATAATTATAAATCATGATAATAACTTCACACTAATTATCATTCATAAAACATGAAAACCCATGCAGATATATTTTGTTGAAATTTAAATGATAGGGTATTGTCTAGTAGAAGGAAAAAATAATCCAATTATTACAAGTGGGTTCTTTTTAATTTAAGTGTATGCATTCTTATTTCTTGATTAATAAAAAGGTTTTTTATTTATTTTATTTTTTAAATTCATTTTAAACTCATATTTTGGATAATTATTATTTGATAATTTTTTTTTAAACATAAAATAGGTAGTAGGGTATAATTTTTTAAATTAATTGTATTTTTATTTTAATTATTTTGTTATTTAAATATATATGTTTGGAAATTTATTTATTAGGCTTTCTAAAGTATATATGGTTCTTAGATATTTCTACACATGTTGTATGTTGTACAACGGTGTCATCATTCCCTTCTTATCATAAAAAGAGATGACAAATGTTCTTTTCAAGATCAATCTAACAAGAGCCCTAACTCTTGTTCACCTATGAATGATAAAGATTTAAGACAAAAAAATGGATTAGCACCTCCAAACGGCATGCTAATCAACTGATCTTGGTAGCACATGAATCTTGGATGTTGCCTCCCAAATGACACCGAAGATTCAAAATTTGAAGTTAAATCCAACAAAATTCTAGCATACATCCAATTTATGTAAGACCATGTCGTGATCAGAAAATTCCTAGAGATCTAGGCAAAGTTAAAGTCACTAATATGGTGGATTTAGAACAAATGGAAACCAAGGAAAATTTGGACCTAGAAGTAGGAGCCAAGGAATTATTTATAACTATTATTGCCAACCTAGAAGATAAAAATGAATTCTTGTAAAATAGGGCCTTATTTGTTTAACTTTGAAGTGTTTTATATTATATTAAATGCTTCAACTCAAACAAGGAATAATTCTAAGCCACCCAATTCTAGGTTCACCTCTTCTCCCTCCTAAGAGGATTCTAGGTAGATGAAATGGTCTAAGGCATTATTAATTCCTTGGGCTAGTTTTTCAAGATCTTAGAAATAACTAAAAGGGGGTGGCATACATTATATGTGATAATTTTCATTTCTATGGACATATTGTAGCCATTTCTATCCTACATTGATATTTATTACCAAGATATGATGTAGAAATAGCCACTCAACTATGAGCATATTCCTTCTCATTGTCATTGTTGACATGAGTACAACCATCCCTTCAAAAAAAAACTCTTTGTTCGTAACAAACATCCCCAAGAATTGAACCCTAAAGAAGAGGTTTTCATGAAGATTACATCCAGAAAAAGAAACTAGCATGCTCCATTTGCAACAAAGAATAACATTGTTCCCACAACTAGAAATAACTTTGAAAATTGAGCCATTCCAGGCAAAAAATAGCCCAAAAAATTTTCACTAGATGCATATGTGACTAGATCAAAAGGAAAGGAAGTCTCATAGCATCCCTAACCTTCAACCTCAATTCCAAAAACTAAGGGAAATGACAAAACAAATCTAGAAGTTCCTGAATATACTATGGAACAAATACCAACAATTCCTCCATAACACCACCTAGATGACATGGATCTGGATGACCCACATATTATAGATATAGAAAGAACTTGCCATGGGAATTATATGCATTCGATCTCAAAATAACAAGTTAACTGATTCACTAAGCCCTCCACAAAGCGAAGAAGAAATGACAACGTGAATCCCTTTGTAGCACTTCTGCTAGCCCTATTCTTGGAATTCACATTCCTTCTTTCAAATATACTCTAAAATTCCATAAAATTTAGAGGAAAAGGGGAATACATTCCAATAATAACCTTCTTTAATGATTATGAGAATATTAGGTCAATTAGGGAAGATCACAGTAATGACGAACGAATTCTCTCCCACTCGCCTAAGATATAAATGAATATCATTTCCTAGAATATTAGAGGTCTCAAATGCAAGGGAAAGAAAAGACTCTTGAAATACAAAATGTAATACCGAGAAAATTTCTAAAATTTCTTCTCAATTTTTGGGAACCTTGTAGATTGACATCCTTAAATTTGTTAAGAAATATGGAAATAAGAATTATGCTTTAAAACTTGAATGAGGTAATCATCTTAGACCCACTCACATACCTTAGAATTTTATCAACTAAATTCGAAATGAATGGGTCTAAGAAAATATACTTCATTACCAACATTTATAACTCACATTTGCCACAATAGAAGAGTCATTTTCTCCATACGCTCAAGAATCCGGAGACCATGGTGACATACCATATTTGGATAATTGGAGGAGATTTCAATATGATTAAAACTATAGATGAAAATAAAGGAGGTATAAAGGGACTTTATATATATGCAGCTTGCTTTAAAAATATTATTAACCATTTAAATTTGGTAGATGTGGAAAATATCAATGGAATCTTCACCTATAACAATGAGGTAAACACCAAATTGCCTCTCACCTAGATTGCTTCTTAGTCCCAAAAGAGATACTAACAAAAGAAATCTCCATTGAAACATATAACTTTCCTAATGGAGCTTCTAATCACTGGACAATATGTTTAGATATACATATAAAGGATGAGACTAAGAAACCATCTTTTATACTTGAAAGCTTCTACTCGTTAGACCCCTCATTTCTAAAGACTTGTGGAAAGAAGCAAAAAAATAATGATACTAATATAATCCATCACCTCCAACAAAAAAAATAAAACACCTCAAATCTAGAATAAATAATATATATGAGCTCAACAATTTCTTTGACATATTTTATATTTTAATTTTTAATGTGAGATGCATAGCATCTATTATATATATAAAGAGAGATTATAATAATTATGGATTTTTATATTCTTTTTAATTAAATTCAAATATAATATTTTGAAATATAATAATTACATATATGAATAAATAATTTAACACATATGATAAAATAGATTTTAATTCATAATTTTTGTTTATATTATATATATTTTAGACGTATTTATATAATTTTTTACTATATATTCTAAAATATCATAGTTCTAAATATGAATAATTATATTTAAATTTATTTTAGTGTGATGTTTATCATGATTTTTCTTTTTTAATAAAAAATATATCTGTAATTTTATTAATAAAAACAAAATTACATTGTAGTAAATTATTACTTTTAACATTTTATTTTTTAAGTAAATCAACACTATATATTATATTTTGTTATTATGATATTTTAATTTAATTGTTATTTTGCAAGCACTACACTATCTTCCTCATATTATTGAAATGCAGAATAGCTCTAAACACACTAAATTTAAAATAAATAACTTTTTAACATTAAATAAAAAAATTCCTTTTCAATAATATGTTTTTATAGAAATCCTACACAAAAGCAATCACAGTTTCGTAAAACCTGTAAACAAGATGTCGTTGATAATACGACAAAAATAGCTAAAACAAAACCATAGTAAATAGGAAATGTCATAGTAACTTTTTCCATACATTTCTCATATAGTAAGGGTAATAAATTAGTTTGTAATAAAAAAATTATTAACCCAAAAAGGTAAGTAATCTTAAATATATAATATTCAATATTGGTTAATTTCAATTGAAAGTGGAAGACTTTGAACTAAACAACGTTGCATAGCCGTTTAGTTTAGTTATTGAACTTTAAAAGCTATAAACTAAAAATAAATAAAGACATGTATGAATGGATAAACAAAGTGTTTTTCGGAAACCATACAATATTGTTAATGACCTCAAACTTATGTTATGTCAAGTAGTATGTAGACCATGGAATGAAAATCCTAGAACAAAAAAATGTTTTTACCTTATTACAGTAAGAGAATATTGGAAAAGTAGAAAAAAATAATTCTTATGTTGCATTTGAAATCTAACAACTAGAACTACAAACAAGCAAACCTATAAACATATATTACTTCTCATCAAATTCTATTTTTGCTTAATATTACATATGAATGAATACAAACATAAATATCACAAATATATAATAATCATAAATATAAATACAATTTTGTTTGTTTTGTCTAGGTTGAAAACCACTCTCATAACCCAACAAAACCATGCCATTGACAACAATATAACCATACACCAACATGCAAATCCATGCATGTCTAAACCAGCTAGGAAATCACCACACAAAAGGTTACCTACAAGTATTCCTGCTGAGGCTGCTTGATCCTGCTCTTCTTCCTTGATCCTTTCTTTCCTTTCCTTTCATTTCCTTTCTTTTCCTTCCTTGATCCAAAGTTAGAGTGCTCACAGTAAACTCTAAGTGACCAAGATTGAGAGAGAGAGAGAGAGAGAGAGAGAGAGAATAATGAAAGAGATCCAAATTTGAACCGACAAAAGGTTAGAAAAACCTTGGGCAATAATCCTCATAAGATCTTTTATTAATGAGGCCTCTAATTTCTTCATTTTCCATTATTTTCCTTCATTTTCCTCCTTACCTGCAACCTATGACCTTTCACCTTACTTTTCTCATATTTTCCTTTGTTTTCATTAAGTAAATGTGCAAAAATTCCCTTTTTCTTTTTAATGGCTTTGTTGTAGCCTTTTCCAATTATCCTTAGCTAAAACACACATCTAGTGATGCCCACTAAGATATTTTTTTCCCAACATTCATCTTGGAATAAGTGTCCCTTAACCGTGGTGTTATTTTTCTTTATTAACTTTTATTATATGAAATTTTCACTAGGGCTGTTACAGAACCCTCCCCCTTGGGGAACACCATCCTCGATGTTAAAAAAACACCATGAACTCAACAAAACTATTGGAAATAAAACATACTGCCCATGGAGCTGTATAACTTAGCTCGTTGTAGTATTTGTAATGAAAGACCTGTTAAAAAAAAAACATCATGACAACATGACAATATAACAACCATAATAATATGACACCCATACTGCTTATTAGAGATTTATAACTTATCTCATGGTGGTATTTACATCCACATACCAGAACATCAACAAAACATATGCCAAATATATACCAACATCGAACAAAAACGGATTTGCCTGAACCAGTAAAAAAATGAAGGATAAAGGGCATGCATATGATCCCCATCTACCATGTAGCTTCTTTAGGCCAAAAGTTCTTCCAGTGCACTTTAACTTGCTCTATGGTGTATTCCTAAGCATGAGATGTTTCCATTACAATAGGCACTGAGGCTCCGGCTGGAACTCTCCCTCTTGCTCCACCTACAATACAGACCAATCAATAACATGATCAACATCCTTTATATACTTCTCAAGAAATGAAATATGAAAACATCATGGACTTTCATTGTTGGAGGCAGTGCAAGTCAATATGCCATTGGTCCAATCCTCTCAAGGATCTCAAAATTCGCTCAATACCGTGGTGCCAACTTGGCACATGAACCAATCCTCAAAGATCTTTTCTTGGTCTTGACGTGCAAATGCACATGCTCCCTAACCTAAAAATCTGTGAACACCCTGTGTTGATCCATATAACTCTTATGTATATCTTGTGCTTCCTTTACAATCTTGTTTACAACCTGCATTTCCTACTCTATGTCTGTCAACATGTTTGGTCCAATAAGTACTTTTTTCAACTACTTGTAGTCAATCCACAATCTAAGAGTACCACATTTCTTCTTCGTGAACAACACTGGTGCACCCCAAGGTGATACGCTTGGCCTAATGTATCCTTTGTCCAAAATTTCCTTCAGTTGCAACTTTAACTCAACCAACACAGGTTTGCTCATCCTGTAAGGTTCTTTTGATGTTGGGGCCACCCTTGGCACCAACTCAATAGAAAAGTCTACCTCCTTGGGAGGTGGAAACTTTGTAATGTCCTAAGGAAATATGTCCCTAAACTATTGTAAAACCTTGTACCTGTTCAATACATCTGCATCCTCAACCTCCTTACCCTTGCCACTAGAAATGTGTACTGCAAGCATCACACAAAATTTTCTACAACTATACATAGCCTGCATAGTGTTAACCATCCTCACAGATTTATGCTTCTTCTTCCCCTGCAAAGTCCACTTTTCCCCACTATCATCCACACAGTCAATGGCCTTGTCGAAGTAGTTAGAAAATTATATATTACTGAGCAATGGAACACATAAAATATTGCAGAGATATAAACACAAAAAACGCATAAAACAAGAGAGACACAGATATACGTGGTTCACCTAGTTTGGGCTACGTCCACCCCAAACAGCCGGTCCTTCCTTTCCATTATCCAGCAAAATGAAGAGACACAACCTACAACAGATCCGTTGTAATATCCTCTGTTTTCTCTCACAGTGTCACCTCTCTACTTCTCGCTCTGAGAATACTCATATATTACACAGACTCAATACAGTGCCCTCATACAAAGAGAGTGGTTGCCTTCTAGGGCAAAAAACCCTAAACTAAACATAAGTTCTACCATCAGATCATCTGCCTAATGAATGGCCCAGATTGACTAGAAATTATTATACTTTTACAAGGCAATTTTACATCTGCTTTTAGCTTTAGGGGCACTGCCCTCGAAACCCAACGCCAGGGGGGGGGCTCCCTAAAGGTCGCAGCCACCCCCCCTGGACCCCCCCTGCAGTGGATATTTTATGGGTCGCATTGCCACCCCATTTCAAACTCGGGTACAATGTGGTGATACCTTTGAATATAGAAGATAATTAGGCTCCACACCCAACAATCACCCACTTGGAGACTGATTATAGCAACTCCATCGCTGCTTCATTTGTTGGATAATGACTCTTCTTTGGACCTGGCTATTTCTTATCTTCATCGTCATCCTTGAAGACCAATTGAAACTGAGCATATTCTCAGTTTCTCCCTGGTTACAAATTTTGATAGCATATCTGCAGGATTCTGGCTAGTGTGTATCTTTTCCAGCTTCAACTCTCCATCTTCCAACAATGATAGTATGAAATGGTACTTGAGCTGTATGTGTTTAGTGTTGGAATGAAATACTGAGTTCTTTGCAAGATGAATGGCACTTTTGCTATCATTGTATAACGTGCCCATATCATGCTTCTTACCCAATTCACCCATAAACCTTTGTAACCAAATCATTTCTTTGCTAGCCTCTTTAGCAGCAACATACTCTGCTTCTGTTGTTGAAAGTGCAACAACACTATGGATTTTTTGAAACCCAACTGATAGTTGTTCAACCAACGGTAAATACATATCCTGTAGTGCTCCTCCTGTTATCTCTATCACATGCCCTATCTGCATCAACATATCCTTGTAGAGAAATGTTTGAACCACCAAAGCATAATGCTTGATTTGTGGTACCTTTCAAATATCTGAGAATCCATTTCACTGCCATCAAATGTTACTTTCCTACATTGTTCATGTACCTTCTTGCAACTCCAACTGCATGTGAAATATCAAGCCTTGTGTAGACCATTGCATACATTAAACTTCCAACTGCTGATGCATACGGAACTTTAGACATATAATCCATGTCTTCTTGGGTCTTTGGGAACATTTCCTTACTAAGTTTGAAATTGCTAGAAAAAGGTGGACTAACTAGTTTTGCATTGTGCATATTAAATCTTTTCAACACCTTTTGTATGTACTTGTTCTGAGAGTATGTTAATTTACGATTTTTCCTATCTCTAGTTATTCTCATACCAAGGATTTGTTTTGCAGCTCCCAAATCCTTCATTGCAAATGAATTTGCCAATTTTCTTTTGAGCACATTTATTACCTGCATGTTAGACCCTGCAACAAGCATGTCATCTACATGCAATAACAATATAATATAGTTGCTGTCATTTAGCTTTTTCAAATAAACACGATGATCAGAGTGACATCTAATGTAACCTTGTTCAGACATAAACTTGTCAAATTTTAGATACCACTGCCTTAGAGCCTGTTTTAAGCCATAGAATCTCTTCTTCAACCTGCACACTAGTTTCTCCTTCCCTTTCACTTCATATCCTTGTGGTTGCTGCATATATATCTCTTCCTCCAAATTCCCACGGAGAAAGGCTGCCTTTACATCTAACTGCTAAAGATGCAAATCTTCAATTGCTACTAGACTTAAAATAGTTTTGATTGAATTCATTTTAACAACGGGAGAAAATATTTCATCAAAATAAATATCTTTCTTCTGTGCAAACCCCTTCACCACAAGTCTAGCTTTGTACCTTTGTTTTCCTCCATCTTCTTCCTTCAACCTGTAAACCCATTTATTCTTCAATGTAGCTTTTCTTGCAGGCAACCTAACTAAGTCCCAAGTCTGGTTATGCATTAAAAAGTTCATCTCTTATTCCATGGCTACCTCCCACTTCTTCCTGCTTTCAACCTACATTGCTTCTTCATAACATTCAGGTTCACCAGAATCAGTCAACAATAAATAATATAATGAAGGAGAGTATCGTTCAGGGGGTCTACTTATCCTGGTAGATATTCTAACACCACTTTTAGGTGTTTTGGGTGCTTTCTGATGTTGTGGTCGTTGTTGTTGTTGTGGATGTTGATTATTATTATTTTCAAGCACCTTCACGTTTTTAGCGATTTCATCAAGAACTGTGTATTCCTTGTTTTCTTTTTCTTGTTTCTTTTCCTGCAACTGATTCTTATAAAAGACTTTTTCATTGAATATTACATCTCTACTCCTAATTATTTTGTGATTTTCATAACCACATAAGCGATAACCAAAATCATTAACACCATATCCAATAAAGGTACATTTCTTTGACTTTTACTCAAGCTTTGTTCTATTTTCTTTATCAATATGGACAAAGGCGTCACAACCAAAAGGCTTCAAAAAAGAGTAGTTTACCTTTTTACTTATCCATGCTTCCTTTGGAACACCACCATCCAAGGAACTTGAAGGCCCTCTATTTATTCGATAAATAGTAGTATCTACAACATCTGCCCAAAATTGTAAAGGCAATCCTGCATGCAATCTCATGGACCTTGCACGCTGCATGATTGTTCTGTTCATCCTTTCTTACACACCATTTTCTTGTGGTGTTCTTGGAACTGTCTTCTCTCTGTGAATTCCATGCTCTGAACAGTACCTATCAAACTCTTTGCTACAATATTCACCTCCATTGTCTAATATGTGACACTTTAATTTATTTCCTATCTCAGTCTCAACCAAAGCTTTCCATTTCTTGAAAGTATCAAATACATCAGATTTATTCTTAATACAATAAATTCAAGTTTTTCTAGTTCCATCATCAATAAAAGTAACATAATAACGAGAGCCACCAAGAGATGATACCTGTGCAGCTCCCCATACATCTGTATGCACAAGCTCTAATTTTTTGCTCTTCTTTTCTTTCCCAACTCTAAGAAATCTGACTTCCTTCTGTTTTCCATAAGTGCAATTCTCACAGAAGTCCAAATCAACATTCTTCAAACCCGGCAACAAATTCCTTGAGTGAAAAATATTAATCCCCCTTTCACTCATGTATCCAAGCCTATGATGCCATAATGTTGCATCTACTCCTTTGGAAGTTAAAGCATTAACAGAGTTAGAAATACCATTGCATAAAGACAATGTACCAACCTTTTCACCTTTTGCTATTACCAGGGCTTCTTTGGTAACCTTCCAAGCTTTATCTATGAAAGTTGTGACACAACCTTCACTGCCTAACTACCCTGTTGAAATCAGATTTTTCTTTAGATCTGGAACATGCCTTGTCTCCTTTAGTACCCATTGGTTTCCATTCTGTTGTTTTACAAGAACCTTACCCATTCCAACAATTTTACAAGGTTTATAATCACGCAAACGAACTTGTCCAAAATATCCTTGAACATAGTCATGAAATTATTTCTTATCAGGTGTGGCATGGAATGAGGCCCCTGAATCTACCACCCAGGAAACAGTAATATTTTCGAAAGAAAGAATCAAATCATCTTGTAACACCTCACCTGTCACATTTGCTTCATGATTGTTTTCTTGATGTGCATCTCCTTCTTTTCCCTTCCGAGATCTACAGTCTTTCTTTAAGTGTCCTTTCTTTCCGCATTTCTAGCACACTATCCCCGATCTAGACTTGGATCTGACTTTCCTTGATTTACTGTGATATCCTGAGCTCTTTCCTCTTTCCATTTTTCTTTGCCTAGACTTTGCACTCAAATCATTACCTGATGTCTCACCGGAGCTTTTCCGTTGCATCTGCTCACTAAGGATAGCACCAACAACATCATCAAAATTTAAAGTACTAGATCTAGAAACAGAGTTACTAATGCCCATTACTAAACCATTCCAACTTTCTGGTAATGAGCACAAGAATAACATAGCTCTAACTTCATCATCAAAGTTCACCCCTACAAAACATAACTGACCTGTAACAGTATTAAAATTATTTAAATGGTCTACATCAAATCCACCTTCTGACATCTTCATATTAAATAACCGTTTCATAAGAAATACTTTGTTTGTGGCCGGGATTTTTCGTATAGTTTCTCCAATGCCTTAATCAAACCTCTGTCATTGTTTCCTTTGAAATGTTGAAGGCGACCGATGCTGTGAGGCACAACTGTACTATTCCGAGTGCCTTTCTGTCGAGAAGGTTCCATTCTTCATCTGTCATTCCCGTCGGCATCTTTGTTTTTCCGCCCAATGGTAGGTATAGATCTTTCTGATACAGATGATCTTCCATCTGCATCTTCCACAGGGAGAAGTTTTAGCTGTTAAATTTCTCGACCCTAAACTTATCATCGTCCGCCATTGCTCCCACTCGAATGGGGAACCCTTCTTTCCTGCGAGTTTATCAACCAAATAGACCTTCGGCTCTGATACCAGTTATTAGAAAATTATATATTAAGGAGCAATGGAACACATAAACTATTGCAGAGATATAAACACAGAAAACACATAAAACAAGAGAGACACAGATATACGTGGTTCACCCAGTTTGGGCTACGTCCACCCCGAATAGCTTGTCCTTCCTTTCTATTATCCAGCAAAATGAAGAGACACAACCTACAGCAAATTCACTGTAATATCCTCTGTTTTCTCTAACAGTCTCACCTCTCTGCTTCTCGCTTGGATAATACTCATATATTACCTAGACTCAATACAATGCCCTCATACAAAGACAAGAGTTTCCTTCTAGGGAAAAAAAACCCTAAACTAAACATAAGTTCTACCATTAGATCATCTGCCTAATGAACGACCCAGATTGACTAGAAATTACTATATTTTTACAAGGCAGTTTCCATCTATTTTTATCATCGGGGGCGTTGGCCCCCCTGTAGCGAATATTTTATGGGTGGTGTTGCTGCCCCATTTCGAACTGGGGTCCAATGTGGCGATACCTTTGAATACAGAAGATAATCAGGCTCCACACCCAACAATACGTCCCTAAACTATTGTAAAACCTAGTACCTATTCAATACATCTGCATCCTCAACCTCCTTACCCTTGTCACTATAGATGTGTACTGGAAGCATCATACAAAATTTTCTACAACTATACATAGCCTACATAGTGGTAACCATCCTCACTGATGTAGGCTTCTTCTTCCCCTACAAAGTCCTCTTTTCCCCAATATCATCCACACAGACAATGGCCTTGTCGAAGTAATCCACTTTGGTTTCGTGAAGGTATAGAAAATCCATATGCAAAAGAATATTATATGAATCCAATGGAAATTCATTCAAATGTGCTCCTATAGGCATGCCATTTAACTGAAATGCAAAAGCTCTTACCCAATGGTGAACAATCTTCTTCATACTTGTAGCCAACTGTACCAACCAAGATTCTACATGCACTTATTTTCTCAAACCGCACTTATTGATGAGGTTAGGATTAATATAACTATCTTTAGATCCAGGATCAATCAAAATAGGCAAAAATTGATCACAAAGCTTACCATTCATCTTAATAATTGATGCCTGGTGATCCACCTTCTTGTTGTCCACAACTGCATGGATTTGAGGAATGTTATGAACAACATCACCAACTGTATGCGCCTCTTAAGCAGTGTAGATATGGGGTCTATCACGACTCCCATACTACAAACAATCCCTCTTACAATGATTTGTACCAAATATCCAACACTGCAATAGTCCCCTACCACCGCCTCTAGCCTGTTGGTTTCCACGTCCCTTCTTAGTTATATTGAATCTCTTATAAGGAACTAAATTTTCTTTCTCACTTTCATCTTGAGACCTTGCTCTCTTTGGTGGCCATTTTCCTTTAGCTTTCTCATTTCTTTCCAAGTCATGCTTAGGCTCAACTTTGTGTTTCAACTACTCATAACAGTGCTTCAACATTCAAATGGCCTCCTCCAAAAATCTAGGTTCATCAAGCTCAATCTGGTCTCTATATGTTGCTGGAAATCCAGTGATGAATCCTTGAACCTTGGCCTTCTCCTCCTTGAGGTAAGGCACATATCTCAATAGTTCCAAAAATATGCTATTAAACTCATCATTTGTCATTGAACCCATCTGCAACTCATAAAACTACTTATTTTTGTCATCAAAGAACCTCTCAGAAAAGTACTCATTCTTGAAGAGCCTTTCAAATGCATGCCAAGTGAAATCCTCCTCATGTATCACTTTGAAATTTTCATGTCTTCCCACCAAATATCTTCTTACCTTTGAGACTGAAAGTGGCTATCTTTTCTTTCATGTCTTCTGAATAGTCATGGAATTAGAATAATTTCTTCATACCAAGAAACCATGCTTTTGTATCTTATGACTTCTTCATCTCTCCATAAAAATTAGGTGGATTTGCCTTTTTAAACTTATCCTCCAAGTATCCCCTATCACTCCTCTTGTAAGGATGATGATGATGACGATCATTATGTCTAACAAAACTAGAACTGGAATAATACCTGTGTCAATCACCTCTTTAATATGGAGTGTCCAACAGTCTACCATCCCTGATCATGTCAGATCTATCTAACCTATTTCTACTAGGATACCTACTTCCAGATTCCCCATTAGTTTTTCCCTCATGTCCATGTTTGATCTGGAGTGCTCCCTATCATTGAAAATCTGACAAACTCTAAAGTAGTATCACATTCACCTCTGCTTGTTTCTCTTGTGCCTTCATGGTTTTGTCATTGTCTGGTTTGTAACTCTTTAATTCTTTCTTTAGGATTCTCAATGTGTCTTATAAGTTATAAGAGTGCCCCAGACCATGCTTCCCATCTGATGCATAGGGAGGTGCTATGTAATGTACTGTGAATGTACCACCTTGCTAGCCATCTGATCTCTTTCCTAAAAGGCATACTATGTCAGTTAAAATAAATCACAATAAACCAACATACCTTAGCATAATTCGGGGAGGATACATTGTCTACAATATCATCAAATCAGTGTGATACATGTATAAAATAATTATAACATCATATAGTAATATATCGAATAGGTGTATCAGCACATAAATATCATTCTAGCTAGGGTCCAGTCATCGATGCAAGGCCATATCAACAATGCATGTTATGACTTCATGCATGACAATGACCATTACTCCATTGCACACATTGCCACATGAAACTATCAACATGCATAAGAAATTCCTAATCATCTACACATATGTATGAACACATGTAGTTGACCATAAGTGATCAATTCTTGTAATCATCCAAGAACACTAATACATGTAATCAAACATTCAAGAATGCACCTGACATACAAGGATGTATTCAAGCAACATATAATCAACATGTAAGTGACATATAACCATATGAAACCAGTCATAAACTTCCAACGATGCATTCCACAAAATCACATCAGGCTCCTCATGATAACCTTACTACAGCCATGATCAAGATTATGCAATGCACCAAGCACATGGAATGCAAATGTAAGAGACACACTTGCGATTGACATGCACACATGACTAAGGAGACATGTCAGCCACTCAGACAGCCTGTCCCCGAGTCCCACTAATTATTTAATCCTTTTAACCCAAAGTCTCTCTCATGCTATAGGCATGACAACGACCAACGACTCAAAGTCACTCTCATAGGCCTTTGTGCCAGCGACTATGGACTTTTCTCAACAAACCTATGCCAGTGACCCTGAGATTTGAGCCACATTTCTAGCCCAGAATCTTGGCCTTTATTTTATAGGAAAATGACCTCCTCATCAGCTCAGCGGAGAAAGAAACATTAGATGAAGACCAAACAAAAATCACAAGCCTATTTGTGAGGGTAACACACCCTAGAAATAGACAAGAAGAGTTATAACGCTTTCCATCTATCATCCAAGGGTGTTAGCACTTGGGTTAATGCTCTATTTTTCCTAAAGTGTAATGTTACTGAATATTTGTGAGATTCTGGAGGTCAAAGCGCAAGTTAACTAAACGACACTCTGCTTTTCACTCAAATGTTAGCTCGAAAAGTAGGATACATCTACCTCTTACCTAACTAAGGACATTGCTATTTATAACATAGTCTCATGGAAAGGGAAAGAGAAATAAAGCAATGAAATATCCTAGATTTTTCCTTAATGCAACTCTTGAAATAATTGGCAAGGATGAGCCTCTCATCAGCTATATATTGGAGGCTTGGTCATTGTGAAAAGGATCGAATGGTTATCGAAACATTGAAAGAGATTTAGTATTATTATGCTTCCAAGAAGTTGTGTGAGAGAGAGAGAGGAGCCAAAGGACTAGAGGAGGCTTGATCCAGCGAAGATGGTTGTAATCATTATTCTTCTATCTAATAATATAGATCTATTTATGTTATGTCTACTTGATGGTGTCAATGTTGTGTTCCTTTACATGTTGATTCGATTCCATAATTAATAATTCGCTTAGATGCATGCTAGCTTATATCTTCATTTATATTAATGTTTTGATCATCAAGGTTTATATATTGTAGGATTACACTTTGTCTTGTCTATGTGCAGGTTCTGATCTAGGAGCTAGCAGAGGGGTCTTCTACTTTGCTACATTGAGTTCTCCAGCAAGGCTACATAAGGGAATGAGGTAATCCTTATTCCTTTTCTTTGTCTATCATACATTAATATCAATATATGTATGTTTTTTGTGATAGTTTCATCTAATCTTAAACAATCTTCCTTGGATCCCGAGAAGGTCCGAGAGGGTATTTCATCCACAACCACTCGTGGATTAATCCCTATAGCAAATTGGTGACTCCATTGGGGACTATAATTTGTTCCCAGATTTTACCTTCCAAGTTCCCAGGCCTCTCCTTCTTTCCAGACCTCGCCGTTCTTCATGGTTCCCATTCTAACCGCTCAGGATGATTCAAAACCTCCTTTGTTGTGCATATCCTTTTGATCAGACCCTGAATGATTCTTTCTACTACCTCTGCTTTTGTAATGCACCTTACTTGTGCAAACCATTGAGTTATAACGCTCCCCAGGCTTATGTACAAGGTGTTAGTCCTACCAATAATGCTTTGTACCTTCCTCTAAGGAGAGTTAGCCAACCAATATCTTGATAATCATCTTTTTCTATGAATTCCTGAGTTGGGAAGCTGCTTATAGTCTACTTTAGGGATATGCATGTGCACTGTATTTGGTTGTCTGATTTTCTGATAATTTTTCCTTTTAGGAAAATGGGTTAAGTGAATTTTCTTTTTAGGAAAAAAAATAAAAATAAAATAAAAAATTGATTAATTTAAAAAAAAAAAAAAAAAAAAAAATATTTATTTTTTACTTTTTTTTATTCTTTTTTTTTTTTTTTTAGTTGGTTTGATTATGCATATGTATATTGGGTTAGTTGTTAGAGAGCATTTCATGTCTGCTAGTTGTGCATTTTTTTACTACATTAGATGCATGGTATAGAATTGATGTACATATAACTCTCTCCTTGTAGAAATAACTTATTCATTGAATTGAAATTGAAAAGCATATTTTCTGCACGGTTTGGGTTAGAGTCATAAAATTTCATACGTCAACCCTCCTTCCAAATACATGAATAAAGTACCTTTAAAATAAATCTTGTAATAAAAGAAATCAACAACTCTTTTTGAGCATGCACACATATTAGTCTATGTTAGGATCTTGGGCTAGGTAGTGGTGATTAAATTACCCAAGATCACAAAAATGAGACTAATGTCGTTAAACAAAGTAAAATCTTGCTATATTCATATCATCCAAGACGGCTCCCCTCAGAAAGGAATTAAATGCGAGACAACATTTGAATGTGAGAGATGGTAGCCTGCCTTCAATTACATCTCCATTGGGTATTTTGTATATCGCGGATCCCTTCGGGGATATCAGAGCTAAGTTGGGGACTTAGGTATCCTTCCCACATAGTGTACAGTCTATGACCATGTCCCCCCTGGTAGTGTCTGTGATTTGAGGTAACCTTAGTGGCCAGATCTTTTAGGGACGAACATAAGGTGATGAGGGGGGCTTCCCTAGTACCTAAATAGATGAACCTACTCTGTCTTCAATTTTTGGGAGGGTGCTAATCTTCACAAGAGTACTTGGCCCCTTAATCTAAGGTTCCGGCGAAGTTCAAGAGTAATCGTAACTGTACATTTGGCCAGCTCTCTCTTTTGGCTATTGTGATACTATGTTTCATCTCCAGCAAATAGTGGTTATGAGACAGAGTTATATCCCCTGACTTCTTTCTAATTGACTTTTAGAGTATTTTTTATTTTTAGGTGCTGGTTTTTTATCACTGAGACTATAATAAAATATCACTATATATTTTTTTGATAAAATATATCTATCACCATGGCTACATACAGCCCTCATCATCAATCTAGGAAACAACAAGGTCGTCCTTCACTAACTTCAGAGGATTAAGTGAACCTTGGTGACTCAGATTCTCCCTCTTTGGGAAATTAGTCTCAAGTATCTAGCACTAAATCACACAACACCTCCCAGGACACTATACTACTTGAGGACCTTTTCAGGAAAGGAGTTGTACCTCCTTATAATCCTCCCCTCACTGATCCTCTGCAACCAGTTTTGGTTTAGGTGCACCTGTACCTATCATGTCTTCAGCAGTACCAACATCCAACAGCCCCCTGGTGACTAATGGGTAATGGTATTTTGTGGACAAATTTGGTCCACCATCACTTCCCCCACCAATAGTTAGTAACACACAACTAATTGGTTACCTTACTATCCAGACTATGCCAAGTCTAAGCAACCTAGTTACACCTACTATGAGTGGAACCCAATACATGATAATTTCTACCCCTTTTGTGTCTACTCCTAAACCTTTGGCTATCACTCCTAATAGCACAATTAGCATGACTACCTTCAATAATCCTTTGGTTGGAACCCTTTGTAAGTTCAAAGCCCCAAGCTTAGATGCTTGGGGGAAATTTTCCCAACATGCACATACTAGTTGGGGGCATCACTATTCCACCTCTGCCTATAGGACTACTTGGACCATCATTGATCAACTTACCTCCCCCATGTGGACATTATTCTAGTGTCAATCATGTACCTACGAAAAATTATATGGCTAGTGGAATCCCTCAACTAGGTCCTGCTTCATCTATCTAGGCACCCACTCCTCAACCTCAATTAAGTCAAGTGGGTACTCTTTATCCTAGGGGCAACCAATCTTTTTCCCCCTAGACTTCTATCCCTTATGGACCGCCATTGTATATGACTGTTAGACCATAAAAGGTAGGCTATTATCTAATAAATCTAATGTATCCTGTTGGAAACAACACGATGGGTGGACCCTAGAGTCATTCAAGTCATTCATCATCACCTTGGTCAAACTTGAGGGCACCAAACACTTTGTCTTTTTTGGCAACACTCGATATCCCCGATCTATTTAAACTGACAAATGACCCCATCTACCATAACTTGCATTGGCCCCCAGTCCCGCACAAAATACCTGCCAACATCCCAAAGTTTGAAGGGAAACAAGGGGATGATCCTTGTACACATACGAACACCTACCATCTATAGTGCATATCAAACTCCATGGTGGATGACAATATCCATCTCTGACACTCTCCCCACACCCTTACTGGCAATGCTGCCAAGTGACACATTGAGTTACCTTGCACGTCAGTTAATACCTTTGGTTCCCTGGCAATGGAAAGTACTTTCAGCTTCCCATCTGCTACGAAACCCGAATGAAAATTATTACTACCCTGTGCTAAGACACCTCCACACATATCTCTAATCACATTCATGAATGGAGATGTAGGCAGAGGCTAGTCAAGGCCCCCATTCCAGATTACTTGTTAGCAAATTGGTTCTGCAAATATATTCTTCCCCAAATTTCCAAGGATGTTTCCTTAGGTGGTGCGGTCATAGAAGACCAATCCAATTGTCATGCATAACACTTTGATATGATTTATTCATAGTTAGGGGCACTATATGACGTAATCCACAATTCCCCCTGAACTTCCAATGCTCTCGCTACTTAGCAACCGGGTGCTCATGCTAACAGTCTCACTGGTAGTACCTATGGGACTGTTGTAAAACAACTTAGCGAGCACATTGCCTAGTTGTTTTTCGATACCACTACTTCCATCCAATAGACTACTCTTCCAACCGCTGTGATCAACTTTGTGTAGTCTACACAAAAACCGAGCGGCAAGAACAAGAAGAACAAGAAAAGAACCTATTCTTCTAAAGAGCAACCCACTATGCAGCCCAATCCCAAACAAAAAGTTACTCCCAAATCTGACAGTGGAAAGAAATTTTTTTCCAAGTTCCCTTGTACAATCTATATGGAGGACCAAATGACAAACAAATTTCCACATATCCAAGAATGCACAAATCTTCTTGCCCAAAAGGATATTGGTTGGACCCCAATAGTCATACACAAGCCTTTTCGTGCTCAACAACAACATCTTATTTTCAACCGACTACAACCCCTGCAAGGGGGCTATGATATTTCAAACCATCCTTCCTCTGCTGAAGGATTTTTGACTGTTTACACCTTTGAAATGGTTAATCTTCAAACACGAGCCAAAACTTATCGAATTTCTGTCGCTAATTCTTTGGACACTGCCTCGAGTTCAAATCCACCACCGCCTAACAATCTTCATATCAAAAGGCTTGTCGTTGATCTTGTGATTTTCCCCCCTAAAGGGGAACTTCGCCACATGACACACAATACCTCTACATGTCCTACCTAGAACTATAGTATTCTAGAATATTTGGCGTAAGCACTATCAACCATGTCTGCACTCGAAGTATTGGAAACTTGTCTAGCATAATAGAAAGATTTGCTTTCGGCGATTGGTGGAGTTAACCCTCAGGATTCCACGATAGAAATTTTCAACATGGATAAATCTAAGCCTCTCTTTCCCACCAACTTGCATTTCAGGTGCGGGTTATTTTGAAAGGTAGAGCTATCCATAGAATGGACATTCACAAAGGCATTTTGACCTATGTCATGTCTAATTCATGTTGGCTCGCCTTGGTTTCTCCAACCCTCACTCCACTGTTGAATTCCCTTAAATAACTCAATGCCCGTACATTCATCCCAGAAGGATAGCTTGCCAACTACCCCATCACTCTAAGTTGGAAAACCCTTAACAATGGACATTGAAGTCATAGATCATCATAATTCATAGTTGGACTTATGCCATTACTGCCATTATTTCTTCGGTATTCTACCTCATTTTCTTTCCATTGGATGCGAGAATATTCATAGTGGATCAAATTTCCTTATGTACCCTGGATTACTCCCCATTACCTAGAGGCATAGTGCCCTTAGTGGGTGGCATACATGAGTCTTATGTCATTTTTGGTACCTGTCTTCTAAAGGGTTCCTCCCTGTTGGGTTGTTTTCCACTCTCACCACCAAAGGTGTTGAAAATAGCAACAACAAATGCTAAAAATAGCACTGCTATAAATAGCAGTTCGGGTACCAGTGTTGGACATAGCAGCAAGGAATGAAAAATGGAAATGATAAAAATAGAATTTCTATAAATAGCATTTCAGGATGGATTCCTATTTTAGTTAGTCCCTAAACTAAAATAGAGAAGTAAAAATTCGAATTTGATCTTAGCAGTTGTTTCCAAAATAATTAATTAATTCATGTTGAGTTAATTAGTTGTAGGAAATCAAACATGAATTCTATGTGAAGACATGCAACAATTTCTCCATTGATTGAGGAATTTATCTATTAGTTAAGGAGATAAGGATGAGTTGTAATATTGAGTTGTAATTAGTTGGCTCAGTTAACTAAGTCAAGTTTAGTTAGATTAGTTCCGACAGTTTGTTGAATTAATTGTGAGTTCAGTTAGTTAATGCTTGCATGCATGTAACTACTGCTCTCCAGATAACTGAATATTCTCTCATAAATAACTCATGCATGTCAGTTTAGTCAGAGACCCAGTTGAGATCAGAGGAAGGGACAGTGTACTATCAGTTGGAGGATTTTTCCTATATAGGAAACTCATCTATGTAGAAGGAATTGTCTCATTCAAGAATACATAGTTAGATCAGAGGCTAGTGAGTGTGTGAAGTGGAAAATTCACACAGGTGGCACCACTGGACCGCAAGGAAAATTGCACAAGGAAATAGGAGGCTTGGAGGGCAAAGGAGAAGGTTTGTGAGAAGCCTTTGAGTGTCTATGAGCAGCAATTGGATTGTAGACAGAATAGGATAGCTAGTGAGTTGATTCTTTTTGTAATCTGAACATATTTCCACTTGTATGATAATATAGAGATCGGGGTTCTAGGCTGAGGCTTTCCCCAGACTATTCTTCTGTGTTCATGTGTGATTTCTTCTTCTCTGTTATATGTGTTTCGGTTGATCTTGCTCAAATTGATTAAGCTTCCGCAAAGTTTGTTGTAGAAGTAGATCTTGTATTTTTCTTTAGTATATTGCATTATCAGGTGATCTATAGTGGGAATTTCTACATGGTATCAGAGCAGAGGTGATCAAGGTGAAGAAAAGAATATAAGAAGGGAGAAGTTCAAAGTTTGAGGTTCCTGAATATAGAAATTGAGTTCTTACCACATGACAATTTCACCAATGGCGTTCAACGGTTTAAGACTCAAGTATGCCCTTGAGGGCAGCATGAATTATATAGCCTAGAAGGATTGCATGGAAGAAGTATTAGAGGATAACAGTCTTAAGGACTTCATTTACTAGGAAGTCCCCAAGTTGATTGATGCTACAAAATTGGAGGAATGGAAGAAATTTGTGGCTAGAGCAAGGAGAATCCTCCTAGAGGGAGTTCGAGACCACATTGTCTCGAGTCTCCATGGGAAAGAGACACCATTTTCGATGTCAAAAACATTAAAAGATCTATATTAGAACAACAGTGATCTGAGGAAGTTGGCGCTGAAAGAAAAGATTCAGAAAATCAAGTGTGAAAAAGGTGACACGATCTCTACATATCTGAACAAGTTCACTACCTGCAGGGATGAGCTTGGAAGTGTCGGGATCATGACAGTCGATGATGACATGGTGAGTGTTTCTCTCCTCGTTCTTCCTAAGAGCTAGCATAGCTACCAAGACTCGGTAAATGGAAGAGAAAAACTGCCAGATTGGGAATGACTTTGGTTAGATCTGATGTTGGAGGAGATAAGAAGGAGCACCAGAGATGGTTCTTCATCTGAGGAGGATGAAGAAAATTGCACCTTAGCGAATAAGGCAAAGAAAGGGAAGGAGAAGGATTCTCATCCCAAATCCAGTTCTTTCCATGTAGGGAAGAAGTTTGAAAAATCAAAAGTGTGATGCTTTCATTGTCATAAGGTGGGCCATTTTGCTACAAATTTTCCATTGAAGAAATCTAAGATGGGATCCAAGACAGGATCTGAAGGTGAGGCATTAGCCTCACAATTCAAGTTGGATTTCACCCTCTTCCCATGCATGGTTTCATCCATGGTGGGATGTGGTTGGTTTCTTTACAGTGGACCTTCTTTCCACATGACCCGCGACAAGAGTTTGTTCAGTACCTTGGAGGAGAAAGATCTCCAGATACTCATAGTGATGGGTAATGATGAAAAGTATAGTGTCTTAGGTGTAGGCATGATTGTTTTTTAGAGGGAGCATAGAGCTCGCATTACCTTGACCAATGTCAAGTACGTACTAGGAATGAAGAAACATTTGGTGTCAATCGCCATGCTGGAAAGAAGGGCTATGATGTAGTCTTCAGTAAGGGAAAGTTTTTCCTTCGACACATCACCATCAGACAAGTGAAGCAGATCAGTTCACGAGTTAAGAACCTATATTCTCTTGAGGTTCAAGATGCATACAAAGCCTTGAGGAGCAAGGCAGCTGATGGAGACTTGGTGGTTGAGAGGGAGAGTACATTACCTCTCAGCATGCAGCCATAGGAGAAGTCTCTGATGATTGTGGTGGAGCCACGATTGGTGAAGCAACTTCAGGAGGTTATGGAGCAGCCACAACTAGGGAAGCCGAGAGGAGACAGAGTGGAGGCATCCATTCATGGAGAGACCTCTAGTAGGGGGAAATTTCGAACCAAGTGGGCAGAGCGATCACATGTAGCCATACCTCCAGGTCCGAGGTGGGGTGATGTGGAGTGACAGTCCTAAGAAGGATGCAATAGGGGCAGGATCATTGAGGTACCCAACCTCTTTGATTAAACCTTGCTATGGGAGCCTCAATGAGGAGTAGCAGGACTGGATGAGTGGGTAGAGACAACTGCGGATGGAGTGGACGAGAGAGCTACAGTGCATGATTCCCAAGACAGTGCAGAGCTAGCAGGCTGCAACAATGTGAGAGGCACAAGAGTGTTGCACCATGCAGAATGGCACAGAGAGGTGTGCAACGTTGTGAGATGCATGGAGTGTTGTAGCAACTCAGAGGTTAGAGAGGGAGCACTTGTTAGTGGCATAGGGAGTTTCAGCATCAGAGTACATGTTTCTAGCCCAACAGAGAGGTCAATTGGGAGTTTTTTGTTTCTAGAGTTGCTGAAGAAATAACACTTGGGAGGAGTATTTCATGCAAAACATTCCAAAGGTTCAGGATCAGGTTCGAGTTGAATGCCTTTCTTGTTGAGAGGGAGCGTTGAAAATAGCAACAAGAAATGATAAAAATAGAAAAGTTAAAAATAGCACTGCTATAAATAGCAGTTCGGGTACCAGTGTTGGACATAGCAGCAAGCAATAAAAAATGGAAATGATAAAAATAGAATTGCTATAAATAGAATTTTGGGATGGACTCCTATTTTAGTTAGTCCCTGAAATAAAATAGAGAAGTAAAAATTCGAATTTGATCTTAGTATTTGTTTGTAAAATAATTAATTAATTCATCTTGAGTTAATTAGTTGTAGGAAATCAAGCATGAAGTCTATGTGAAGACATGCAATAGTTTTTCCATTGATTGAAGAATTTATCCATTAGTTAAAGAGATAAGGATGAGTTGTAACTAGTTGACTCAGTTAACTGAGTCAAGTCCAGTTAGATTAGTTCCAACAGTTTGTTGAATTAATTGTGAGTTCAGTTAGTTAATGCTTGTATGCATGTAACTGCTGCTCTCTAGATAACTGGATATTCTCTCATAAAAAACTCATGCATGTCAGTTTAGTCAGAGACCCAGTTGATATCAAAAGAAGGGACAGTGTACTATTAGTTGGAGGATTTTTCCTATATAGGAAACTCATCCATGCAGAAGGAATTATCTCCTTTAGGATTGCGCAGTTAGATCAGAGGTTAGTGAGTATGTGAAGAGGCCAATTCACACAGGTGGCAGCACTAGACCCCAAGGAAAACTATGCAAGGAAATAGGAGGCTTGGAGGGTAGAGGAGAAGGTTTGTGAGAAGCCTTTGACTGTCTATTAGTAGCAGTTAGATTGCAGATAGAGCAGGATAGCTAGTGAGCTAATTATTTTTGTAATCTGAACATATTTCCACTTGTATCATAATACATAGATCGAGGTTTTAGGCTGAGGCTTTCCCCAAAGTATTCTTCAATGTTCACGTGTGATTTCTTCCTCTTTGTTATATTTGTTCCGATTGATCTTGCTCAAATTGATTAAGCTTTTGCAAAGCTTTTTGTAGAAGTAGATCTTCTATTTTGCTTTAGTATATTGCATTATTAGGTGAGCTACAGTGGGAATTTCTACAAGAGGTTCCACAGATGGTTTCTATGGTCTCCATCATTCCTCATGAACCATCCAATCCATGTATCCTCTTAGACCCTTCAAACATTGACTGTTATGGAGAACGAAGGCCACTTTCACCAGCGGAATTGGCTTATCAAGCCATTCAATCTGCATCTGATTCTTCCACTACTTTTGTTATAGGCAATGGTACCAACTCCTATCCCATAATGACTCCCTCTAATGATATCCTCAATCAATTCCTACCTTTAGATGAAGCTATTTGAGAGATCGTGTCTTTAGAGGAGTGACCTTTGGAAATCTCTGACCATCACGCTTCGATATCATATTCAGACACGACATCGGTAAAAATCTTGCCTTTTTACCCACCTGAGGTTGTTCCCTTGATTTATACGATTGTCTAAACATTGGATTTAGAAGGGAACATGGGAAATATTTCAAAAAAATGCTCATCGATATCTTAGTCAAAATTGATATCATGCAAAACATTTAGATCAAAGTTGATTGCAATCTTGAGGAAATTTCAAGCTTCACCTTACTTGTCAAAGAATTCTGTGATATATTTTCTCGGTGTTATGAGGAAATTTCAAGCATATATCATTCTATTTTCAAACATGAGATCAATATCTATGAAAATGTTAGGCCTGTCTGCCAAATACTCTGACCAGTCTACCCCCACAAAACTGCTGCTATCAAGACTAAAGTGGAAACATTATTAAGTGCTAGTTTTATCTACCCCATTCCCTTAACGAAATGGGTTTCCAATTTGGTTCTTGTAGACAAAAAACCAGGTTACCATCCGTGCCTATGTCAACTACTCCAAATGACAATTATCTGACCTCATTCATTGACCAGATCATCCACAATTGTGCTGGTTGAAAATACTTCTGCTTCATGGATGGTTTCTCAAGCTACAACCAAATTTCCATAAAACCTACCCACCAACAAAAAACCTCCTTCATTTGTCCTTGGGGCATATTTGTGTATCAGAAGCTCCACTTCGATTTGAAGAATGAAAGAGAAAAATTTCAAAGGGCCATGGACTATGCATTTCATGATATCAGGCACATCGTTTAAGCTTACTTAGATGATCTTCTAGTTGAATCCAAGAAGTGAACCCAACACCTAGTTCATCTTTGAGAAATCTTTGTTATGTTTAGGTTCTATAACATTCATCTGAATCAACATAAATGTGTATTATTTGTTGAGTCTGGATGCCTACCTAGTTTCATTTTATCTAAACATGGGACAAGGGTTGATCCCCATATGGTAAAGGTAATTACTCAATTTCCCACACCACAATCCATCTCATAGCTCCAAAATTTGCAAGGGAAGGAAAAATTCTTACGATGATTCATCATGATCTATGCTAAACTAACAAAAGGTTTTATGCACCTACTCTAGAAAGGAGTACCATACTTGTGGGATGATCAAGGCCAACAATCACTTGATGCCTTCAATAGGTACTCATATATGCCCCACTACTTAGTCATCCTGACTATTCATAAAATTTCTCTTATACCTAGCAGCCTCGCCACCCTCCATTGGTATGGTGTTGGTCTGAACCCACGATGATCACAATGAGAGCATGTGAACTATTATATCTTGAAAGGCCTGGATGGGCCCAAAATCCGAATTTCACATGTGGAAAAGTTATCATTGGCAGTTGTCTTTGTTGTCAATTTCTTCTGACATTACATACTGCTACGATAGAGTATTATCATCATCTTGGAGAATCCCATGAGACATATTCTATCTCATCAACTCATTGGAGGAAAATATTCCAAATGAATTGTTATCCTCTAACAATTTGATTTTGTTTTTATCACTGCCAAGGCTAAAAATTCCTTAGTCTTCATTGAATTATTGTTGGAACTTCCCAAAGTCTATCCAGATGAGGTATCCCATGATCCTCTTCCAGATGAAAATGTATATTTGGTTGACTCAACCAATCCTTGGTATGGAGACATTCTTGTCTACCTCCAAACACAACGATTCTACTCATATCTCTCGTCACATGATCGTCATCACATCTTCCACCAAGATAGGCATTGTTTAGTGTCGAATGGTACTCTATATTGTCATGGCACTGATACAATTGTTCGAAGTTGTCTCACTCATGTCGAGTTGGAACACATTCTAAAAGACTACCATGCTTGGGCATGTTGTGGTCATCTTTTTGGCATGGCTACTACACAAAAAATACTGTACACAAGATACTACCAGTCAATCTTGTTTAAATATTATATTATTGCAATTCAGGAGTGTCATCCTTGTCAAATATTTACTAAACAGATGCGCACACTCCCAAGCCCCCTTCACTCGATTATCTTAGTCAATCCATTTTCTAAATGCGGCATTGAATTCATCACCTGCAACCCCACTTCCTCTGATGCACACAACTTCATTATTGTCATTGTGGACTACTTTACAAAATGGGCAGAACCCATTCCCACTTTTCGATCTGATGGAGAAACGTTGTTTTATTCCTATTCAATTAGGTAATCTGTCATTTCGGCATGCCCCACACGATCATTACAAACCATAATTTCCACTTTTATAAGCATATGATATTTGAATTAACATCATTCCTAGGTTTTAGGAAACACCATTCTTTCTCCTACTACTACGGGTTAATGGCCAAGAGGAAGCCATCAATGGCGTCCTAAAAACCATGATCCTGTAGTTAGTAGGAAATCATAAAACCCACTGGCACTGCATGTTATATCCTTCTCTTTGGGCATGTGAAACGCTAGTCAAAACTACTACAAGCTTTACACCATTTTAACTTGGTTTCAGTCTGGAAGTAGCTCTTCCTATCAAGTTCCAGATCCCCTCCCTAAAATTAGTGGTTGAACTACTGCCCAACATCACAGTCGAAGAAGAGCTCTTACTAGCACTCAATCAGTTAGATGAGACTTGCTGATATGTCACACTAGCTCTCAAATCCCATAAGCATTGAGTCAAAGCCCAATATGAAAAAAAATGCCAAGCCTTGTTCTTATCAAGAGGGCAACCTCGTTTTACTTTATGATCAAAAGCATGATCTCTTGGGGGTAGGTACACTACAACCATTATGGGTTGGTCCATATGTTATTATTAAGTTCCTATCAAAAGGTGCTTATGATATTCATGAATGTGATGGAACTCCACTTGCAGAGCCCCACAACGGGATCTATCTAAAAAGGTATTATTCCTAGTGTTCTACTAGGCTTTTGCTTTATAATTTTATGTATATAAGTTTTTCTTATTTTGGTGTGTCTGCATTTTTTTGGTTATTTATGGGTATTTGTATCATACATGTCTCTCTTTCCATGTATGTCCTCATCACCCTTACCATGTGTTAGATATGTGTATGGTGCCAATCGTCACACATGGCACAACGCATCAGATGCTTGGGTCATTTACACACCTAAGTTGGAACTACTTAGTTCTAGGGGAATTTTTCTTGGAGCTGACACCAACAATATTACTAAGTACAGGTCCATGACCAAACTCCTTACTAAAGCCTCATCTTGGGACATCACCAATTTGGTAGTCAAGTGAGATTCTCAATTAATCGTTACGCAATTGACTAATCACTATCACATCTACAATCCAATATTGTTACGTTACTATTTAAGGGTACAACTCTTGCAATGTCAATTTGATTTTATTACATATGAACACATTCCTAGAGAATCTAATGCATTAGCTGACTCATTGGAAAATTATATATTTGTTTTGGGCAAATTTAGTGTTTCTACAAATTCCTAACCCTCTAGACCTAGTAGTTAGTCTAGAAATAGCAGACAAAGTAATTCACTACTTTTCATATAGTCAAGAGATAAGAGAAGGAGGAAAAGGAACCAACCTGTAACTTTCACTTGCCTCCTCTCTCCTTTGACTGATTTCGCCACTCCTTTCCATACTTAACTTGCTTGGAAATTACCTGCACACAAGCAGAGACAGAAACCCATCAAAGCATAAAATAAAAATCTGCTAATTAAACATATCATAAAATCTAGAATACGATATACATCATATAAACACATGAATGGAAAAATATTTGAATTATTTATTGATAAAAGGAAAGATTACAACCCACGAATGTTCATTCTTGATTCAATGTCTTCCTTCTAGTTTCAATACCTTCTCTCCTCATGAAGCAACAATTCGACATTATTACAATACTCTTACAAATATCATTCAAACAGCATCTCCTTAGCTCAAGAAATTCCAACCTAGACCAGCCTTTGAACGCTTGGTCAATTTATAGCTAAATGGAGGAGGTTAAGACATTAATGGCCCTCATGAATGCTCTGCGAAAATTGGGAGGTGGTTCCATGGAGGAAGGGATAATGGATTGAGGTTCATTCATCCTCTTCCTCATCCAAATACGAGCTCAACCAACCTAGAAACTTCCATAAGTATCCATTGGATGAGGAATCCAATTGATTCATTTAAAAAATTCAATGAATCTCACTCAGCACAGGTGAATCAAAGGTTAAGTGCGCTACAATGCACCCACTCAGTGCAGTTTCTGCATTACAATGTAGCTTAATAGAAGGCTACCTACGACGATCTCCTTAGGGACATTTTTTGGATGAATGGTGTCATGGAAACTCTTGGAAGGTAAGCATGATGTAGGTTGACCTCAATAGGGAATGTAAACAACTGAATTAGGGCTTGATGAACCCTAATAATATGGATTTGAAAGTTGGGCTTGATGTGCCCAAATTGACCTATAACAGTTGCCCCCTAATGCATGAAGTCGAAAATAAACATGTCGAGTGAGATGATTTAGCATTTGGAGAGAAGGTTTTGAGATGGAAGGTGACCTGCATCAGTTACAATACAAATATCATGATAATTTGATTTTTTTCTCATGAACTAGCTAAGGGAAGACATACCCATGCTCAGCTTATAAACTTTCATTACATGTACAAATATAGTCGTCTATAGATATAGACCCATGAATGAATGAACATGAATGTAAGGACATTTGTACATTTGATATAGTACTCCTGAAAAATATATCGCAGCCTAGATGGATGAAACTAGATCTGGGGTCATCAATCTCGTCCAATATTTTACTCAAGTACAAATCTAACGATGTGAATAGATGATCTGGAATCAAACATGGAGAGACATCATCTTATTACTAGCCAATGATGTAAGTTGTTAACGGACACGAGAGGAATCACCGATAATGATAATGACCCTCAAGGTACTACAGCACATTTCGCAAGGTGTGAATAAATGATTTGATGTCAAACACCATACAAAGTCTTTTAGTCGAAGGCCATTGACGTCAACCTATCGTCGGAAGCGAGAAACCTGCCATTGATGTATGCAAGCCTCAAGGTATCGAAGGGGTGTTTCTAAGTCAACTTCTTGGATGATGTGCTAATGTCGACAAGAAGCAACTCGTCGCAGGAGGGCCTTGATGTATCCCACATCAATGACATGAAATGAGGCAAATGATTTTGGAGATGAAACATCGAGTGATGACACAATGTTCAGGAATGGTGGGCATGAAAATGAAGGTTTACTGTATTGTAAAGGATGAAGTTTTGAACTAAATGACTTCTCTTGAACATATCAGTGACATTGAAGTGAATTGGTAGCATTGACCCAAAACAAAGTGATGGATGGTATGATAGACCAATGTGCGATAACCATCAAGCTGAATGACCCAACCCACATATTCATGGTGATGAGGTGAAAGTGTCATGTTCAAGAGCGACCTGCTACCATAAAATGTTCTCGGCTTTTTCCCATTTTCCCCAATCATTTTTTACCAATCCCTCTTTATTTTTATCAAGCTTGAGGAGGATAACATATTCTTGTTGTATAATTCCACCCTTCAGGTGAATCCGTCGCTATTTAATGTTTTAACAAGTCTAGTGAAGGTGAAACTCAGTCTTGTCTAGATGGACAAGTTTGTCGCTATTTGATGTTTTCAACAAGTTTAATGACAAAGACAACTTGGTCTTTTTCATGTTTAGAGAGGTTGAAATAGGACTAAAAGAAAACTCCACAAGTTATTTTTCATAAAATAATCTCTCAAGTCCGAAAAAACGTAAAATAATATAGGAGAGATATCGTTTCCAATCCTTTTAACAAGATGGAAAAGAGAAGCGCTTAGCAATCTTTTCATATTTAGAGAGTCTGAAAAGAGCTTAAAGAGGACTCCAATCTGAGAAACAAGTGGTGTCTAGGGTAGCAACTGGCTCTGGTGATGTTGGAACTTCTCAAAACATTTTGATTTATGTGAACAGGCTGGCTAATAAGACCACTCATTACAACTGTTCCTCAAAAAGGGGTAAAACAACCAAGTGAAAGTGTATGATCGGCCAAAGAGATGGTGGTGATGCGATGAAAAAAACCAAGACTCATATGACGAAAGAGGTTGGTACAATGGCAATCAGAAGGGTTAAAATGGAAATGGGTTCATTTTTATACAAGCTTGAACCATAAGGAACTATGCTTGGATTCAGTTTCATCTTTACACAAGCTTGAAACAAAAACTATTCTTGGACTTAATTTCATTTTTACACAAACTTGAAATGAAGAACTATGCTTGAATTGGTTTACATGCCCCTAGCATGATGAAAACTAGAGTCTCCTGTAACCAGATGGAAGTCACTGCAGTGAAGCAAGACGGTTATCCAACACCTTTTTGGCTTTGCCCAGATAGGGACAAAGCTGAATGGGGTGATTCCCTTCACATAACCTACTGGGAAACCTAGCTTTACCATTAGGTGCATGCTCCCCAAACTTCATTACATTCACCTAAGTAGACTACTTGTTGTTATCAGGTGGATGGAATGAAGGTTGTTTTACGATGTCAAGTGAAAGAATCGGTTGGGATTTTACGAGATCTATTCAAAAAATCGACTTGGAACTTTGCTCTAGGGGACCTTGTTTCATTTTTTAATGAGCTTGACACAAGAAAAGCAACTATGCTCATTGGCATATTTCATTTTTTTAACGAGGTTGACACAGTAAAAGAATTGTCCTCATGCTCCTTTGTTTCATTTTTTAACGAGGTTGACACAAGACAATGAACTATACTCAAAACCCTTGTTTCATTTATTAACGAGGTTGACACAAGACAACGAACTATCCTCGGAGACCCTTGTTTCATTTTTTAATGAGGTTGACACAAGGCAACAAACTATCCTCAGGAGTTGTTTCATTTTTTAATGAGGTTGACACAGTAAAAGAACTATCCTCATAGACGTGTTTCATTTTTTAACGAGGTTGACACAGTAAAACAACTATTCTCTGAGACCTGTTTCACTTTTTAACGAGCTTGGAACAAGACAAGGAATTATGCTCATGAACCTATTTCATTTTTTAACCAGGTTGACAAAGTAAAATAACTATCCCCAAATTCCTTGATCACAACTCATAAGAAGTCATGAAGGAAAGATCTAGTTCCAATTCCCCCAGTACATGTTGTACAACATCACTAAATTGATCGTTAGCTAATGTAGGTATGGAACAGGTTGCCACATAATTAACCCATGGTGGAGATGATACCATTGGTATAAATGGACCATTTAGGGATGGTGGTTGACTAGGAGCTATATTTGGAACAGGAAATGAAAGCTGGTCAACGGTGAAAATTTTTCCTTCACACGGGAAACACATCACTCGAAAGAGTGTGGAGACAATAGATCCCATGCCATAAACATAATCGCGCCCAAGTAAGAAGTTATAATCCAAAGGGCCTTGTACTACCATCACGTTCAGATAAATGGTTTTTCCTCCCAAACTAATAGGTAACAGAGGGAGGATCCTTAATGGTTGACTCATTCCTCTGTTAAAACCCAACAGATTCTGGGTAACTTGTACAAGCGGCGGACAACCAAGCGCTTGCCATGCAGTTTATGAAAGGATGCTTACTAATGCACCTTCATCTATAATAGTGCCCGATACAATCATTTTACCAACTTGTACTATGATCTGGAAAGGCACATAAGAAGGAAGGCAGAATCCTTCCAATTGATTCCAATGAAAAGAAGTGACTAGACTACTTGGAGGGGGTACCGTAGAAATGGGGGGATTAACCCCTTGAGTTACGAGAGTGGGAGGATTTTCATCCTATCTTGATGGAATAGGAGGACTGCCCCCAAGCTCATTTGAATCTAAAGAAACAAAAAGAACCTGAGTGGTATCATCACCACTCTCTTCTGGAAAGGTACGATTTATTGAAGGTGAAATCAGGTTAACTGTTACCTCAACCAGTTGATTTGGGTCGAGTATAGACTCATAGGATTCACTATCAGAGAGAGTGGGTTTGACCGGAAATTGAATGGGGTGAGAGAATTCATCAACTAGTGAAGGATTTAGGGAAATTTTCCTATAACCAGATGGAAGTTGTTGCGGTGAAGCAGGACAGTTATCCAACACTTTTTTGGCTTCATCCAAATAGGGACAAAGGTGAATGGGGTGATTCCCTTCACATAACCTACATGGAAACTTAACTTCACCCTTCTTTCCATGAACTTTACTACCACTAGTTGATGATGTGTCACCAACATGATCTCTACAAATTGATGACACAAGATGATGTGAACGAGAAGCCCATTCTTCTAAGATCTGAGGAATATCATGACAATTTTGAAGAAGATGGTCTCCCACACAAAGTTTGCATGGATATCAAACTTTGTGAGCCTTGATGTATGGTTTCTCATCAGATGTTGCATTTAAGGCAATGGTTGCTTGGTTTCCCCTCTGCTGAACTTGCTTCTTCTTCTTCCTCTTCCCTTTCTTCTTCTTCTTAGCCACCTAGTTACTAGTACCAATACTTTCACCAGGCGAAGAGGAAGAAGGGGAGGAAGAAAGCAAAGGGTCAACTTTAGGATCAACTGGAGGTTGATTTTGTCTAGTTGGAGGTGTACTCGATTGTGGAGATATCATGACATTTTCAACCAAGGAGGTTGAAAACAACCACACTAGCAAGCCAATGGTAAATCCTGGAAGGGACAATGCAGCCATATATGGAGCACCAATATTTCCAAATGGAGGAAAAGGACTAGGACTCCCATCAAAAGGAATTCCTTGATCAATGGACTCCAGATTTGTCACCATATGTTTCAACCTAAGATAAACTAAGGAGCAAGTGCAAAGGATGTTATCTGCGGTCAACTAATTTTTACCACACTAGAACACAACTTCACTTTTTCATTTTTAAAGAGTCGAGAAAAAGCAAAAGATGACTCTAGTCGCCTTCAATTTTTAATGAGCCTGAAGGGACAAGTGCTCAGATGATCCTTTATTTTAAAGAGTCGAAAAGGAACGAAAGTGACTGCTTTGGAGATTCAAGACAAGAGCGTTTACCAAACAAATCACAAAACTGCAATATACACCTTGGTGATAAATAGAAATTACTAAGGACTTTGTGTATAGCAGTCAATCTTCCTGAATGTTGTGTTTGGTGCATTGTGATCGATAAGGCAGCAAACTCAGCTTCCTAGGGATAAAGGATTTCATCCTATTGGGGTCTCCCACCATATACTTGATGATACATGGAGCACAAGTGTGTACTAGCACTTATTGAATTAGAGAGGAGGAATCACCCAACCTTAATGAAAACGACAAAGACTAGGTTTAAAGAAGTCAGAACACATTTCTAGCCTAGACCTCTAGATGTTTTTCGTTAAGTTCCAATGCGTTATTAGATTAATTGATGTAAATTTTAAATTTATCTTCTTTAGAATTTTCCTTTCAGGGTTCACCACGTGATGTTTTTCTAAATTCCTAAGAATGCAACTAGAATGAGAAGCACTCCTTCCATTCAATTTAACAATGAAAATCCTAGCTACTAAGGATAGAGCAAACAAGTACTTTTTGATCAATCAACAAAGAGCACAAACTAGATGCAATTCCCTAAATCATTCCTTTCAAGCATTCACAAACTTTAATATGCACAATGCATGTTTTTCTTTTCAAATCCCTTAATGTTATGATGAACAAAAAGGAAATATGCACAATCAATCAAAAATCTCTTTTCATAAAAATGCCAATTTGCGACAATTTCTTTTAAAGGGAAAGGAAGATTGTCTGACACTTTCGATTTTAACGAAATGAATATTTTCTACACTTTAAATGAAAATACAAATCAAATGCACACATCAATCAATCAATCTTTCTTGAATGAAGGCTTTACGACACTTCAATTTTTGAGGGAAAATATGATTTTATGACACTTTCTTTCGAAAAATATCAATCAACTATATTCTAACTTTGGCTATAGACTGATAATGACAAAGAAAACATTAAAGAAACATTAATCAATCCAATCAAATTAGGGTTGGTGAAGGAGGTGAAAAGACTATTTCCAGAGATAAGACATCATTTACATTCAACAAGCAATTCAAACTGATGAAAATTGACAAAAATTTTCGGTTCCTAGATGGGAAAATTGACCCTAAAGGGATCAACGCAGGCAAAAATTAGAGACAATGCACTGAATCACATTGTATCTAAGCAGGAAATGCACTGCAGTGCATGGTGTCAGTCATAGAAGTGCACTGATTCCTGAAGGAAACTTTAGGCTTAAATTTGACTCAATTTTCAGTGAATTTAGACTTGAATACAAAATAAATGACAAGAAGTACAGTATGTCAAAGTGCTTTAAGAGATCGATAAGCTACTACAAGGGATAGGATCGCTTCCCAGTGGAGTTGCCAATTTGTTTTGGAAAAATTTAGTGTTTCTACAAACGGCTAACCCTCTACACCTAGTAGCTAGTATAGGAACAATAGACAAAGTAATTCACTGCTTTTCCTATAATCAACAGATAAGAGAAGGAGAACAAGGAACCAACCTCTAACTTTCACTTGCTCCCTCTCTCCTTTGATCAATTCTGCTACTCCTTTCTGTACTTAAATCGCTTGGAAAGTACCTACACACAAGCCGAGACAAAAACCCATCAAAGGATATAATAAATATTTGCTAATTAAACATATCATAGAATCCAGAATACGATATACATCATATAAGCACATGAATGGAAAAAGCTTCGAATTCTTTATTGATAAAAGGAAAGATTACAATGAATGTTCATGCTTGATTCATCGTCTTCCTTCTAGTTTCAAACCCTTCTCTCCTCATGAAGCAACAATTCGACATTATTACAATACTCTTACTAATCTCATTCAAACAGCATCTCCTTAGCTCAAGAAATTCCAACCTATACCAGCCTTTGAATGCTTGGTCAATTTATAGTTGAATGGAGGAGGTTAAGCCATTAATGACCCTAAATTGGGAGGTGGTTCCATGGAGGAAGGGATAATGGATTGAGGTTCATTCATCCTCTTCCTCATCCAAATGTGAGCTCAAACAGCCTGGAAACTTCCAGAAGTATCCATTGGATGAGGAATCTAATAGATTCATTTAAAAAATTCAATGAATCTCACTCATCACAGGTGAAAAAAAGGCTAAGTGCACTATAGTGAACCCAGTCAGTGCAGCTTCTGCATTACAATGCAGCTTGTTAGAAGGCTACCTGCGCTAATCTCCTTAGGGGCATTTTTTGGATGAATGGTGTCATGGAAACTCTTGGAAGGCAAGCATCATGTAGGTTGACCTCATTAGGGAATGGAAGAAAATGAATTAGGGATTGATGAACCCTAATAATACGGATTTGAAAGTCAGGGTTGATGTGCCCAAATTGACCTGTAATAATATTGGACTGGCATCTATCCCATTCTTTATAGTTACATGTATGAATGTAAAGTTTTCTGTGGTTAAAAAATTTACAAAAAATCAAAAGAATTATATATGCCATGAATCACCAAAAATATTTGTATATGTGTGTGTGTGTGTGTGTGTAGAGAGAGAGAGATGTAGATATAGATATAGATATAGATATAGATAAAGATATATGTACATGTACATGTATATGTATATGTATATGGATATGTATATTTATATGTATATATGTATATATCTATATATCTATATACCTATATATATATGTATATATATATATATATATATATATATATATATATATATATATATATATATATATATATATATATATATATATATATATATATATATATATAGAGTCCAATCTTTTACATATAAAAATGCCAAAGCTTGGTTGTGTTAAAGTACAAAATTTCCCTACTAAGCCTTGCTATGACACCCGTTGGCTATACCCTACACTTGCTAAGCTTACTACTCATGATAACTAATGACAGCTCTAGTTAACCTCCTAAGAGGAACTAGAAATTTCTCTGTCACACCCACTGTGTGTCATTGTATATGAGTCGGTATCTCACTCATGGGAAGACGCATCACATCCGTGCTCAACCCTTCGTAATTCCTAGAAACCTCGCGGAGACTATGTATGTCATCTCCCTCTTCGGAGGTTGCGGCACCTACTACTGCGGAACCCCAAATTAGCTGATCACCCCAACTAGCATGGTGGGGCATAGGTGTAGGATGTATTGCTGCCATATTTTTGTCAAGAAAACGTTTCATGTCAATACTTTTTCACCCATAAAGAAAATCATTACATAAATTTCGAAAGCCAAAAAATACTTTTTGGTACTTTAATAGATCCTTTTACCTATGGCCACCACTAAGTGCCAAGTGGAAATATTAGTTCTAGATCCCTTGTATAATCCATGCTTGCATAATCATAATCATTAATCATCATAATCTAGCCACTGAGCCACTCAAAGAAGTGTCTAATCACCCCTCCCCTAGTACGTGGTGCTAGGGAAGCCCATCACTTCTGTCTTAGCTCCATGGGATAGGCTACACCTGGACTCATACATGGCCTCATCATGGATGCTCTCTCAAGAAGAAAGGACATGATCAAGGTACCCTATCCAAACTCCTTTTGGGTCTGAGTCTTACAAGTTATCAACTCTACTTTCACCTGACGAAGGATTCCCTCACACTAATTGAATACATGTGGTTGTAAGAAGGCTATTTCTAGTATAAATTGGGCCTTTGTAACTATGTGCTAGCTCTTGGCCCCTACCAAGTGGATGATCATCGATAAAATGGCCCTCATCGACCTAGTTTTGATTTTCTCAATGGGAACCCTATTGCTCACTAGCCCACTGCCTGGTCTATAGTGTGTTTGGACCAATTCCACGGTGGTTCTTGGATCCACTCTCCCTCCTATCACATTTACTCATTCACCTCAGCACAATAAACCAATAAGGAAGTAAATGTGGTCTCTTTTGATCAATAGCTCATGATGCTCAATCCAGAACACACCTTGTTTTTCATCCCACTATTCAATAATCCAACTAAGTAGATCCTCCTAACCCTTCATCATGTCTAGTCTGGAATATTTCAATAGTCTGCATCTTTTCAAAGTTGTTAAGAAAGTTGGATCATTTAGCATTTGTAATTCCTCAGCATTGTAGGCTCTTTCCCTCCATAGACTCATTTTTCATGCTTAATTCCTACACAAAAACACCTTTGACTTAGTCTTTTACCGGCTAAAAGCCCTGGGAATGTAAGAAACCTTGTTTTTCCTTGCGCTTGGCTAGCTAACGCAACCCTCTAGAGCCCACAGGGCGTGCTAATTCCCCTTCCTTTCACGGGAAGGGAATTTAATGTGACCCCTAACCTAAGTGATCACATTAGCTGGCCAAGCCACCTAGGGCTTGCCGAAACCTTAAAAATTATCTTGAAAATTCACTAAAAAAGGTATTAAAATGAAATCTAAGTATTAGGAAATATACTCGAAACTAACGACACATCGAATGGTAGACTAGATTTCTCGTAATCACTTGGGAAAGTTTTACATCTTTTTCTCTCCAAAACACTCTCACAGAACTCAAAACAGTGAAAATGAGGGCCTCTAACCCTTCTTATAGTCACTCTGGAGGTATGACTCACTCTAGCTAGTCATCGAAATTGATTTTTACATTCCTATATTTTAAACATGTGCCATATTGATATGCTGTCAAAATTACTTATGCTCTGATGATATTTTAGTGTCTCTCTGTAGAATTGACCAAGTTTCACTCTGGATGAGCACTTTCTGTTTTGTGACCCTTTATCACTCTTGAAACTAAAAATCCCCAATATAACTTCTTTAGGCTCGTAAAACTCCTATGAAGAAGATATTAGTATTTTATTTTTTGGGACATTTTCTCGCTCTTGAACTGAAAAAATCCCCTAGATATCTTCTTCAGGCTCGTAAAACTCCTACGAAGAATATTTGAGTAGTTATTTTATCCCTTTTTCTTCTCTCTTTAAACTAAAAAAGACGTATCGAGTTTTCGTCATCTGACTTGTTAAAATTTTATGAAGATCTATTGATTTTTTCTTCATCCGACTGATTAAAATTCCAGAGATGATATCCAGTTTACTTTGACCCCTTGTACTTGTAACAAAATGAGGTAGAGGTCTATTGAGAATAGATTTATTACTTTATCTGGACTTGGTAGACTAACCTACGAAAAATGAACTATGACAAGTATACTATTAAACCTTTGTCACATCTGGCTATCAACCATGACAAAGGGACCCCCTAGAGTTTCTCTTTAAGATCTTTTCAGACTCTTTAAATATGAAAATAACACAAAGTTTACCCTTTTGGAATCGTTAAACTTAATCTGATGGGGAAAGAACAAACCAGTGACTCAATAGCTATATTCAAAAGGATTTTTTGGCAGCAATCTATCCCTTGAACATGGAACTCCCTCAGTAAACCCCTTTTTCTCAGCCTCTCACTTAACCTTACCATCATATGAGTTTAACCTTCATACTTTGATGTTCCTACATCCTTGTATCCTAACACTCTTTGGTCTTCATGAGTCTAAATCTACTTGGTGAACCTTTGTTTCATGCCTTATATTGTTCAAGGGACCCATTTATCATCTGCTTCCTATATCGACCATCCATCATATACTTGAAAGGTTCCCTCCGTCTGTTTGACCCATGGATCAACATTTATCTCCAAAAAAAATCGTTCTTGTCCTGTATCATGTCAACTGACATAGGATACCTTACTACCTACCTTTTGACAAATCTCTTCATATGAACTTCAACACTCTATCTAGGGAGCAAATCCAGAAACATATCAGTACCCTGGAAGTTGCATTCATCAATTGTAGGTTACCTTGTGTGCGATTGGGGGTTTTCATCATTGGCCCCAAGTTGAATGATTCAACGAATGTTCATCCACAACATCCTTCTCACACTCTCTATATTGTATTGGGAATCTTGGAAACCATCATCCTTATTGGTGACCATCCTTGCATTTGTTAATATTTTCCATAATTGACTCATAATCAGATGATTTCTCATATGTTTGACTTCAAATCCTTTATTCACATGTGCAAAAATATGTTGTTTAGATAAACAATGGCCAAGACCTTGGGTAGAGGCCTACATCACTTAGCCTTGTTTCCTCTCCCAAGTTGCGTATACTGTTTTCAGAGACAACTCGTCAGTTTGATCATAATATGACACATTTCCAAATTGTTCTTATCGGTGGACATGATCATAAGATCTCTTTTTTGGAAATCACTTTGACACAGTTACTGAGCATGGGAATTCCTATCTCAAGACCGGATCTTATTTTTTTTGACATATGTGGTTTGTTTCAGGTCTCTTGCAATCCCAAAGCTCTTTTCCTACATTATTTATAAAATATTTCAGTCATCATCTTCATCTCTCACATCACACTTTAGGGGGTATCTTTTATACAGGAAAATGACCTCCTCATCAGCTCATAGTAGAAAGACACATTGGCTGAAGACTAGACCAAAATCACAGGCCTATTTTCCAAGGTAACGCACCCCAAAAATGGACAAGAAGACTTATAGTTCTCCCCATCTATCATCCATGGGTGTTAGTCCCTATGTTAACAATCTTTTTTTCCTAAAGGGCAGCGTTAGTGAATATTTGTGAGATTCTAGAGGTCAAAGTGCACGTTAACTGACCAACACTCCGCTTTTCACTCAAATGCTAGCTTGAAAAGAAGGAAACATTTACCCTTGACCTAACTAAGGACATTGTTATTTCTAACAAAGCTTCATTAAAAGGGAAAGAGAAATAAAGTGAGGAAACATCTATATTTTTCCTGAATGGAACTCATGAAATAGTTGGCAAGGATGAGTGTCTCATTATCTATATATTGGAGGCTTGGTAATTGTAAAAGGGGTCTAATGGCTATCGAAACTTTGCAAGAGATTTAGTATTGTTATACTGCCAAGAAGTTGAGAGAGACAGAGAGAAGATTTACAAGACTAGAGGAAGCTTGATCTAGATAAGATGGTTGTAATAATTCTTCTTCTATCTAATAATATATTTATGTTTTTGTGTTTTCTACTTGATGGTGTCGATGTTATGCTTATTTACATGTTGATTTGATTCCTTAATTAATAAGTAGCTTAGACACATGCTTTATTATATCTTCATTTATATTAATGTTTTGATTATCAAGGTTTATATGTTGTAGGATTATGCTTTGTCTTTTATATGTGCAGGTTCTGATCTGGATCTGAGATGATATTTCATCCAAAAGCACCCCTTCATTAATACTTGTAGCAACCTTTTCCCAAAACTTGCTACATCCTTCAGAATCCATCAAAGACATGATAAAAATTTTGATAAACAAAAAAACAAACCTTAGTACTAGGCTTGAGCATCCCCAACTAAGACTAACATCCTATCAAACACTTGGCAACAATGCAACCTAAAGGTCTAGGATACAAGAAAGAGCATAAATGAATGGACTTACGAAACATAACCAGAAGGATCACCTCCTTCTCCATTGAACTATCATACCATCAATTAGGTCTTTCATCCATCAATTTAAAATTACAAGTAAATACATGAAATAACCATGACATGAACCTGTCACATAACCATGCCTATAACCAACATTAAACCATATAAATATCAGAGATATGACAACCATTAAATCCACATATACATAAGTAAAAAATTAAGAGAACTTAGCTTTTATTAATCATGCGAAAATCAGACCAAGTTCGAGACTTCCACATACCATACGAAGAATTACTGAGAGGAACAAATATAAAAATAAACCAGGAACAACCATAAACACATAAACACACATGTTTATCCGGGAAAACCCCTAATCCGAGGAAAAACCCAACCTAATGATATTTCATTAGCATTGGCCAAAACCCTCGCCAATCCTACCAAGTGAGCCTTCATCGCTTACTTCCAGGCCTTACATTACAATGAAGTCCTTCTAGCCTTTTATAAGCTCCATTACATATAATACCACAAGCAGAATACTATGGGTGCACAATACCATGTGCCCCAAAACCCTCACTATTTCACCTGGTCAACTTTGATTCTATCCCGAGTCAAGTTTACCTAACACATGGGTGAACCAAATCTCTCTTTCATCTAGTCAACCTCGTGCCATATTCAAAGCATGAATATGGGATCTCATATAAAAACCAATCCAAGAAAAACCAAGGAAATGCAGAGGTTAGACCACCTCCACCAATACAAAACCATGATCACACCAAAACCAGTGCTCTGATCACAACCAAACCGAACCTGGAATGACATCCTAAATCCATCACTATCCTTGATGAATTTTCCATCTCCTCCTCTCTCTGTATTTACCATAATCCAGTCTCAGTTCAATAGGCCCTAAATTGAGACTACTCTCTTAGACTTTAGTGCTCTCCAAGCCTAAATCATTAGGCCCTAAGCCACGACTCCTCCCTCATTCTTTACCATGTATCCCACCAAAATTAGTCAAGGGATTCCTAGGCCTTTGGGAATGAACCTTGAGATCAGCTCCACCCTAGATTACAAAATCCATCTAGCAACCAAAGCTAAAAATCGAGATAAACATCCCAACATACCATGGCATCTGTAAAAAGGTAAGTCTAGGCTAAAAACCATTGTCATAACCCGGCAAAACCATGCCACCGATAGAAGGAGAACCATAGACAAACATGAAAAGACATGCATGTCCAAACCATCTAGGAAATTACACATGAAAAAGGTTACCTACAAGTATTCCTGCTGAAGCTGCTTGATCCTACTCTTCTTCCTCCATCCTTTATTTCCTTTCCTTTCGTTTCCTTTCCTTACTTTTCCTTCCTTGATCCAAAGCTAGATTTATCCAAGAAAATTCTAAGTGACCAAGAATGAGAGAGAGAGAGAGAATAATGAGAGAGCTCCAAACTTGAACTAAAAGAATGTTAGAAAAATCTTTCCCACTGATCCTCATAATCTTTTTATTAATGAGGCCTCTAATTTCTTCACTTTTCATTATTTTCCTTCATTTTCCTCCTCACATGGAACCTGGGACCTTTCACCTTAATTTTCTCCTATTTTCCTTTATTTTCATTAATAAATGTGCCAGAAAGAATTTTTGTTTTTAATTCCTTTACCTTAGCCTTTGCTAATTATCCTTAGAAAAAACAAACATCTAGTGATTCCCACTAGGATATCTTTGCCCAACATTCAACTTGGAATAAATGTCCCTTAATTGTGGTCTTATTTTTCCTTTATTAACTTTTATTACATGAAATTTTTACGAGGGTTGTTACAAGATGCAATTTAAATAATTTACTCGGTGTTATTTTGACATTTAGTTAGATGTTTTCACAATCTTTAGATGATATGTTTCATTTCATTTTGTTGAAGTTAAAAGTTTAAAGAAAATAGATTCAGAAAGTGCTCCCTATTCAAAAAACACACATGAATAGAACAGTAAGGAATCAAATAGTTAAAAAAAAATATTGATGTTATTAGTGTAGAAAAAATAGACCACACGACATGAAATTATCAAGTTACAACTCAATTATCTTTTAAAAAGAAAGGTTAAATGATAATAGAATTCAACTTTGGCAATGGAAAAGTTTATGATTGAAGAATCATTCAACACTCATTATGAAGTTGAAAGTGAGTGGTGATAATGAAATAAAGTACGATTACATGTTTTGGGTGATTTAATATTTGATATAGAAGGGAATTACGAAGGCTTAACTCATAATTAATATTTGGGAAGATCATCTCCACAAGAATAGAGTGAAAAATAAGCTCATAATTAAATTTTAGAATTCAAAATCACTTACATAATTTAAAAAAAAAAAAAACTATTAATAACACAAATAATCATATTTTTCTATTTATAAAATACAAATAAATAAATAAATTTAATTAATTACATTCAACACAACGATGACAAACAAATATTCATTTTTACTAAAACTTTATATGCACACAAATTTTGTAATAAAAAATACTCTAAATCTTACACCCTGTTTAATTTTAAATATAGAATTTTAAAATAATAATTAATATTTTCACATTTTTACATGCTAACATGACACCCTATTTAATTTTACATAGTGTTAAGGCACACTACAACTTTTCTTTGACATGGGTGTGTGTTGGAAATAATACAAAGAGGGCGGGTGAATGAGTATTTACAAACGATAAATTTTTCATTTCCGTAATCAGATTTATATAAGCTACTTCAGTGAAGGGAACTTGTGTGTGCACAGAATTGTTCTTAAGGTAACCAACATATATCCAGTGAAATTATGATTCAATTAATTCATCATATGTTGATCTTTAATCAGTGCATCAATACTTTATTAAACATTAAACAATAACCATGTGTAGTAATAACATAATAAACCATCACACATAAGCAACACACATGAACACCAAGATTTAAGGTGGAAACACAATGCAAGTGAAAACCACCTGCTATTGTTGTCTCTATCTTCTTTTAATAATAAGAAAATATGTTTACAATATTGTACTAGTGCATACTCATACTAGTATGCAGGCACCCACCTACAGAAGGCTACAAGCTTCTCTCATTTGCCAGCTTCTACTGGAAGGGAGCTGCAACCCCCTAGCTCTTGTACTAGCCAATATGTTTACTAGTATGTAGGCGTCGACCTATAGAAGGCTACGACCTTCTTTCTTCTTCCAGGGACCACATTTCGTTAATTTTCAAACTGGATACTCCTGGAGCACAACACCAAAATCTGAAGGCCACATTTCATCCAACTTTCATACTGGACCCATCAAAAACATTTTAAAACTTAAAACTACATCAACCAACATTCAGTTAATATGAACAATTTGATCACTGACACAAAAACATTGTGTTGAACCCATAACACTGCATCATCATTCAAAACCAGTTGTAACCTCAAAATTCATGCACTAGAGGGCATAGGCTACTTGGCTGAACCCAAACTGCATGTATACAGTACTTCTGTTAATCAAACCTGCGTATATCTTCAAAAACTACTGCAAACATAAACTTTTGAATCAAGTCTGTACCAACCAGCAATATATTGAATCTCTACTATAAACTTACAGATCTTTACACAAGCAGTGACAAAGATCGCTTCTTCTCACTTATACAATAAATTAATCAAATACCCAATCAATCTATGATATAATTGAAACTCAATCATCAATCTTTGATATAACCAAAACCCAATCATCCGACTAATATAATTAAAACAATCAATCACTAAAGCCTTTGAACCTCTAAAGCAACTGAATCAAACAATCTCTGAACCTCTAACATAGCTAAAACAACCATTCATTCAAACTTAATCAAATTCAACCAATCAACTGGGATAGATAGATCATTGTAACCAGTACATAGATCTGAACCCAGAACACTACATAAACAACCAAAACTAACTGTAACCTCAAAAGGCATGTGTCAGAATGTATACACTCCTTTAATGAAGCAAACATGCATGTATACGCTACTTCCTTTTTCCGAACCTGCATATACCTCTAAGGATACTGAATCTTAAAACCTCTCAACCAAAAACTCTACCAATCTGTGACATTCTAAAGATATAATCTTGTATTACAGAGTTCTAATTAGATAACAACAAGGATCACTCTTCTTTCTCAATTAATTAGGCAATGAAACACAAACTCTTTATGCATTCAGTTTTACTTTTTCGAATATAAGAAGACTTCATTAACAGACAACAGTAAAACAGTAGCAAAACAACAGTATTGATCTGATAGATCAGTCATCCCTGAACATCAAGCTTTTCTTTTGTATATGCTACTTGGAAGAGTTGAACCAACATGTATACACGCCTTCACCAAAGAAAACTAACATACATATCTACAAATACTTACTTCATAATTTTGTTGCACCTTCAAACTTCAAACATACCTAGATCAGAAAATTTACAATGTAAATCATGCGTTAGCATTCATATCTAGACTATCCATTATCAAACCATATAATAATAATTCACTATAGCTCTCATGATCCTTATCCATCATTAGATCTCATCCCCCATCAACCACTAAGGTTCATCCTTAGTTCAGATCAAGAAAAGCATCAGAAACCCATAACCTACATATTTGATCTAATACTTCATAAGATATTCAATACTTGTGCACCTTGGCCTAATGATCTTCTCCTCCTTATATAGTTTTAGGCCTTTCTCAATACCTTGGACCAAAACCACTTAGGACCAATACCTTGAACCAAATACCTAGGGTCAATACCTCGGACCAAATACCTTCGACCAAAATACCTTGGTTTTCCAACATGTACGCGCTTTTCCTCTTGTGAAAGTGTGTGTATATGTATACACTCTTTTTGTTCTGTGGACCAGCATATATACGATGTTTTGACTAAGTGGACCTACGTATACTTGTTAAACTGCTTTACATCAACCTTTTCCTTTACCTTCTTTATTCTGATCAGTACACCTAAGTTCCATCTTCCTGTTCCTCTATACCAATGTCCTATTACTTCTTAATAGACCTATTACACTGTAATTTTCCATATTACTTCTGAAATGATTCCTTTGAACTGCCATGCATTCTGTCACATCTAATATCTCTCCTGTAGATTCATCTAGTTATGAAGATTCATCTCGTTACCATATACAGGTGAGTTGTTCTACTATAACTGGGTTTCCATCAAGCTCAACACATGTATCATAATCCCAACAATCGCCCCCTTTGGACATGATGGCAACCATGTTGGTGTTGATTACTGCAAGCTGTTAGAGATTACAAGCTACACCAAAATACTCTCCCCCTTTGAAATCAAGGGCAAAGGGTGGACCAAGATATTCTCCCCCATTGATGTGAAGAATTTCATATCTAAACAACTGAATATAAGCATTTATCATGCTCCCCCTTGGCACATGCTGAATTCTCTGATTAGACTCCCTCTTTGTTCATGTTGTGATGCACTAACCGTCCATGCTCCCCCTGAGCACATGCAAAGTCTGCAAATATATTTAAAAAAAATATATCATGACTCTATAACTCAAAAATGTGAGTATGACCTTCCTATCACCAATGACTCATATATACATCAGTCTCTCAACCATGTGGGGACATACAAATACAGCAATTATTACATCATCCCTCCCATGCATAGTGGAGGTATAAATTACATCATATGAAAAAAGGACTCATTAAAATACTATGACAAACAGAGACATATTATTACATCACGGGCCTTTATATGACCTTTTCATCGAGTGATATACATGACCTTCATAACAAAGACAAAAATTCTAAACAAGACCATGATAGTCATCAACAACTATATAACATCTATCAGCAACATCCTGACCGGCACCCTGTATATGTCCATGAAAATGTAAATATCATCAACCTGTGACAAGGTATGTTGTATATAGATATAAACTCATCCTCTTAATCTCATCAAGGTCAACTTGCTTCGTTTCCTTAGTAGAAATAGCCTTATCATAACCTTCCATGAATCAACACAAAATCATTCACATTATATGATATGTGAAAACACCATAGTCATCATCTATGATCATAACATCATCATCAAGAGCTACATTATCTTTCCACAAGAACCCTCAATATATCAACCATGTATCATCACTAGGTAACATCCCCCATCTGATAAGCACTAACCATGCTAATCAACATATGTGAGTATCAAACCTATCATCATAAAGTAAGAAGGCATCATCATTATGTGACTAGGTAAGCCATGTCTCTGAACATTCATGTCTTCAAATAGATATGTCTTCATGATACCTATAATAACACCATTCCCTTGGCCAACCAACAATATCTATCAATATGGAACTTAAGTAATCATCCATGTATCTAGCATAATGTGTATCCATCAAATAGATAGTAACATGTATCTAGAAAACCATGAGCTCATAGTCATTTATCAAGCTTTCTTGATACCATCAACAACAACAATCCTCAACGATGTGAGAGCCAAGAACTATAGGAATCTTGCATCATAACTACACCATATGAATTTTATGCATCCTTGAAGGCATGATGACACCATCATAAAAGAGATGAGTGGCTCATCATCAAATAATGAAGTTGTGTACTCAAGCTTTGTACCTCTCCTTGTCCTTATGAAGATCACCATGTAAGCCACATATATGTACTGTATGCATCATCAAAAAGTCATCCACAATCATCCATAAATATGATCAGAATAACAACTGTGTAACCTCAAGCAATACAAGTATCATATGAGATTTCATCATGGTCAACTCATAACCGTAACATAGCACGATGTATCATTTAAACACTTTAGCCACATAAGCATCATCATCATTGATAAGAATCATTAGGTACCAAAGACTTCTAAAAATAATGCCAACAATGCATTAGTATAAGCATATGCTTCCCCTTAACCTACGCCAACTGTTCATTGTCAGATATGATCATTGCAAATATCAGTAAGAATCATCAAGGCATCATCATAAATCAGATATACATCAAATTTTTAACAGCATTTGAGGACCAACACATTTCCTGGTATCATCAGCAAATTGTAACCATCATCAAATAGAGCAGATAATTGACTGAACCATATCAGACCCTTTTTCTTGAGTCTGTCCGATTACTTTTTCCTCAAACCAACATATACACAACTTTGCAGCTTCAAACTCGCGTATATACATGACTTATCTTCATGAAAATTGCATATGAGATCTAGAACATTGAAGTTTCACACTTTCAGCTCCCCATGAGTCTGTTATGTCTATAATTGTGCCATGCCACATTTTCTTAACTATACTTCCTTCTTCTTCCATATCTTCGAGTGTGATGATGTTTTCTCCTTTTGGTATGGTGCCTGAAAGTTTCTCCTACATTCCTTCGCTATATGTCCAAACTTGTTACAACCATAACATCTTACATGTTTCATATTCCTTCTATAGCAGTCAATAGCTTTGTGACCAAACATATTACAAGAAAAACAATATCCCTTGAAGTACCTGGAAGCTGATGATGTTTCTGTGTGTTGGTTTTTAGCTTGAACAATTCTACTTCTACATCTTGCTGCAACATTTCCAAAATTATGACATATAAAACATTCAAAATTATTCATCAGAGGAAAGAACTAATTATCACTTCCATATTCAGGAGTAAATGATTTTCTATGAAGACTCCCTTTCCTTGGTTGTTGATGGGGTTGACCTCTTATCTCCTTGTTGAGCATTTCAGATTTTTCACTAGAGTTCTTTGCTTCAGTTTGTGAGCTAGATTCTCCTCTAACAATTTCATGAAAACCAGGACCATATTTGATGGTAGGAGACCTTTGACTACTAAGGATATCAACCAAAATCTTAGCACTATCTTGAAATCGTAAAAGTTTATCTTTTTCTTCCAATTTACCTTTTAGGATATTTACCTTAACCTGATATTGCTCTTCCTTTTCAAGATACTGCTTCTTCATAATTTCTTCAACTTTTCTTCCTTCTTCCACTTGTTGCCTTAATTTGAGAACTTCATCTTCTTGTTCTTCAAATGCTTGGAGTAGTTCTTCATTCTGCTTATTTGATTTTTCAAGATATTCTTTTAGAGAGAGGAGCTTAGCTTCAAGACTTTCATAGTAACTGGATCTATCTTTTCTTGATTGTTGTACTCTTTTCACTTACTTCATTTCTTAATGATGTCACTTCATCCTGCAACTTTTCACATTGATCTTTTGTTTCCTTGTATTGCTTCCTTACCTTGTTTCCTTCCTCCAACCGATATTTTAATCTGGTAACTTCTTCTTCGTAGGAACATTCCCTTTTATCAATTAGATCTTCTTGATATCTAATTATATCTGTGAGACTTTTAAATTCTGCTTCTATTTGATTTCTTTCTCTTTCACACATAAGAGAAAATTCAGTTGTTTCGCTACCACTTTCATTATCTTCAAATGACCAAAGAAATGTATCACTAGAGGACAAAAAATTAATACCTGATAGTTCTTTTGCTTGTTCATCTTCATTCTGAAGTGATTATGAATCTAAAGAGTTTCTTCCACATAATCCCCAATCGTCTCTCCCATTGTCATAGTTCCTTTGGGATGCCTTCCTCTTTTGTGGTTCTTTCTTCTTTAGCTTCTTTCCCATTGTTTCTACAGATCTCCTTCAAGCGATCAAGCTTCTGCCAAAGGACCTGCTATGATACCAATTGTTGGAAATAATACTAAGAGTGATGGTGAATCAGTATTTACAAACAACAACTTTTTCATTTCCATAATCAGATTTATATACGCTACTTCAGTGAAGCGAACTCGCATGTGCACGCAACTGTTCTTAAGGTAACCAATGTATATCTAGTGAACTTAGGATTCATCTAATTCATCATATGTTGATCTTCAATCAATGCATTAGTACTTTATTAAACATTAAATAGTAACCATGTGTAGTAATAATAGAATAAACCATCACACATAAGCAACACACATGAACACCAAGATTTAAGGTGGAAACCCAATGTGGGTGAAAACCACCTGCTGTTGTCATTTCTATCTTCTTGTAATAATAAGAAAATTTGTTTACAATATTGTACTGGTGCAAACTCATACCAGTACGTAGGCACCCACCTACAGAAGGCTACAACCTTCTCTCGTTTTCCAGCTTCTACTGGAAGGGAGCCGCAACCCCCTAGCTCTTGTACTAGCCAATATGTTTACTACTACGTAGGCGCTGACCTACAAAAGGCTACAATCTTATTTCTTCTTCCAAGGACCACGTTTCATGAATTTTCAAATTGGATACTCCTGGATCACAACACCAAAATCTGAAGGCCACGTTTCATCCAATTTTCATACTAGACCCATCAAAAGATTTTTAAAACTTAAAACTGCATCAACCAACATTAAATTAATATGGAAAATGGAATCACTGACACCAGAATGGTTTGTTGAACCCAAAACCCTACGTCATCATTCAGAACCAGTTGTAACCTCAAAAAATCATGCATTAGAGTTTATACGCTACTTGGCTGAACCCAAACTGTGTGTATACACTACTTCCATTAATCAAACCTGCGTATATCTTCAAAAACTACTGCAAACATAAAATTTTGAATCAATTCTGTACCAACCAGCAATATATTGAATCTCTACTGTCAAATTACAGAGCTTTACATAGGTAGCGAGAGAGATCACTTCTTCTCACTTATACAATCAATTAATCAAATACCCAATCAATCTATGATATAACTGAAACCCAGTCATCTAACTGATATAAATGAAACAATCAATCACTAAAGCCTTTGAACCTCTGACACAATTGAATAAAACAATCATTGAACCTCTGACACAGTTAAAACAACCATTCATTCAAACTTAATTAAATTCAACCAATCGACTGGGATAGACAGATCACTGTAACTAGTCCACAGATCTGAACCCAGAACACTGCATCAACAACCATAACTAACTATAACATCAAAGGCATGTGTCAGAATGTATACGCTCCTTTAATGAAGCAAACATGCGTGTATACGCTACTTCACTTTTCCCAACCTGCATATGCCTCTAAAGATATTGAATCATAAAACCTCTGAAACACAAATTGTATCAATCAGTGACATTTTGAAGATCTACTGTCATATCATAGAGTTCTAATTAGATAGCAACAAGTATCACCCTTCTTTCTCAATTAATTAATCATTGAAACACAAACTCTTTATGCATTCAATTTTACTTTTTGGATCTAAGAGGACTTCATTGACAGAAAACAGTAAAACAACAACAAAATAGCAATCTTGATCTAATAGATCAGTCATCCCTGAAGATCAAGCATTTCTTTTGCATATGCTGTTGGAAATAATACTAAAGGGGGGGGGGGGGGTGAATCAGTATTATCAAATCAAACACTTTTTCATTTCCATACTCAGATTCATATACACTACTTCATTAAAGGGAACCTGCCTATAGACGCAACTGTGTCTAATGCAACTAGCGTATATGCAGTAAACTTATGATTCAGTTAATCCATTAAATGTCGATCTTTAGTTAGTGCATCAAAACTTTTATTAACCTTATGAACAGTAAACAGGTGTAGTAAAACAGAATAGATCATTACACAGAAGAAGCACACATGAACACCATGATGTAAGGTGGAACCCCAATGTGGGTGAAAACCACCGGCTGTAGGTCGTCTCTATCTTCTTTTAATAAGAAACTTCTTTTTACAATATTTTTGTATTGGTGCAGTCTTATACCAGTACACAGGCTTCTACCTACAGAAGGCTACAACATTCTCTCGTTTTCCAGCTTCTCGTGGAAGGGAGATGCAACCCCCTTAGCTCTTGTGCTAGTCGATCCTTTTACTAGTACATAGGTGCCGGCCTACTGAATGCTCCAACCTTCACTCGTTTTCCAACTTCTACTAGAAGGGAGCTACCACCCCCTTGGCTCTTGTACTAAACGATATACTAGTACGTAGGTGCCGACCTATAGAACGCTACAACCTTCTCTTTCTTCATCCAAGTACCACGTTTCATAAATTTTCAGACTTGATACTCCTAAAGCACAACACCATAATCTGAAGGCCACGTTACATCCAATTTTCATACTGGACCCATCAATATCATTGAAGCACACAATCAATCAACACTATCATCACCAATCTCTAAATCACCCAATACTGAATCACTAAAACCTTGTCAACAAACTTGAAGTCACCAAAACACAGAACTATGCAACATTGTTTAGATCTAACTGTATCATCAAAAATCATGCATCATAGTACATATGCTACTTCTAAGAGCCGAAGCAGCGTCTATACGCAACTTCACCAAAGTGAACCAACATATATGTCAACAATTACTTACTTATAACTTCGCTACACTTCCCGACTTTAGACATACCCATATCATTACATATACAAGGACAATACATGTGTTAGCAACCACATCTTAATCCATCAGATGACATAAAGATAGGTCATTATGATCCTAATCCATTGTTAGATCTCATCCATCAACACTGAAGCTAAACACAATCAACCAATCTGAATATGCAGAATACTAACACCAGTAAACAGTCATCAGAACTCATCAACAACCAGAAGCACCTGTGACTTGAAACATCATAGCTCATAAGGTATACGCTACTTAGATGTATCTAACCTACGTATGTACACTCTTTTATCATAGTAAACCAATGTATACATCTATAGATATTCATTCATGATTTACAGCTATTCCAAACTTGAGCTATACCCAAATCATAATACTTACAGAACATTACATGCATCTGTATACAGATCTAGAATAAGCGTGATCAAACCGTATAGAGATGATTCATTCCAAGCCATTATATCCCATTCTATCCTTATATCTTGTTCTCCACCAACCGTTGAGAGTCCTCCTTAACCTAGATCAAGCAAAGCATCATGAACCCATAACCTGCATACTGGATCTCATACTTCATCAGATATTCAAGACTTTTTCAGTGCATTTCCCTAATGATCTTCCCCTCCTTTTATAGTGTTAGGCCTTACTCAATACCATGGTCCAAAACCATAGAGTATCAATACCATGGACCCAATACCTGGGTTCAACACATCAGATGAGATACCATGGTCCAAAACCATAGGTCGAAATAACAAGGACTAAATAGCATGGACCAAAACCTAATGTATGCGCCTTCCCTTGCATGAAAGTGTGTGTATACGTATACGCACCTTTTGGTCGGATAACCCACATGTATTCACGGCTTTATCAAGGGGAACCTGCATATATCACCTTTTCTTCATTCTGTGAGCCTGAACTGTGATTTGTCATCTTAGTAAGTTGCCGCCAAGGACAACACTTGTATCATAATGCCAACAATCTCCCCCTTTGGACTTGATGGCAAAGCTAACTTGCCATACTAAGAACTATCATTTTAATGAGTTGCCATTGTGCATTACATCTGAACTTGATTCCTTTGAGTTTCCCTGCAACTCATATATTTTGTCACATCTGATATCTCTTTTGTAGATTCATCTAGTTATATATAAGTGAGTTGTTCTGCTACAAGTGGATTTCCATCAAGTACAACACATTCATCATAATACCAACAATCTCCCCCTTTGGACTTGATGGCAACAACAACACCAAGTCACTCTCCCCCTTTGACATCAAGGGCAAAGGGTGGACCAAGATATTCTCTCCCTTTATATACATTCTGTTGTCCATACACCCCCTGAGTAAATGATGAAATCTTTGATTGAGCTCCCCCTTTGTACATGCCAAGATGTACCAATCCGTCCATGCTCCCTCTAAGTACATGCTGAAGTCTCTGCTCTGTTGAAGTGTGTTGTTCATGCTCCCCCTGACTGTAAGCAAGGTCTGCATAAAGATGTTCTACAAGAAGAACATGATTCTATACATCATAAATGACCTTCCTACCATCAAAGACTCATACATACATCCATCTCCCAACCAAGTGGGGATACACCAAAAGTTTACATAGGATAAAACAAGAACATTACATCATCCATCCCAAGCATAGTGCGGGTACAAATTACATCATATGACCAAAAGGGATTCATCAAATGACTACAATAGATAGAGACAAATTATTACATCATGAGTCATTTATAACAAAGACAAAATATCCAAACAAGACCATGATATAAATTAACAACTAGCATACACACTGTATGATTTGCTCCATCAACATCATCTAGACCAGCAACCTGTATATGTCCATTAGTGTAGAAGTCATCAACCTGTAACAAGGTATGTATGCGTATAGATATCAACTCATCCTTTTGAATATTATCATAGCCTTCCATGAATGAATTCTACATATGACATACAAAATCATTCACATTATATCATATGTGAAAAACACCATAGCCATCTCATCGACATCAAGATCTGCATGATCTTATATATCATCCATGTATCATCACTTGGGAACATCTGCATCAATCAACATATGTAAGTATCAACCTATCATCATATAGGTAAGAACTCAACATCATCATGTCTCCAACAATGCAAAGTTGAGTAATCATCCATGTATCTAGCATACTGTATATAGCACTATGTATCTTGAACTCAAGATCTTTTATCAAGACTTCTTAATATCATCAACAACAACAATTCTCATCCGAACTATAGGAATCCTCCATCCTAATTGTATTATATGTTGATAGTAGCATATGAGTGACTCATCATCAAGTAATGAAATTGTGTATTCAAGCTTTGTACTTCTCCTTATCCTTATGAAGATCACCATGTAAGCACCATATATGCATCATCAGAGAATCAACCACAAATCTAATCTGAACACCAACCATGTAACCCCAAGAATCATATGAGATTTTATCATGGATAACTCATAACCTTATCATAGCAAGATGTATCATTTAGCCATATAAGCATCATCACCAAGGACTACTAACCATAATGCCAATAAAGTATATTCTCGCCTTGAACCTGTGCCATCTTGTTTACTATCAGATTTGATCATGCATATATCAGCAAGAAGTATCAAGGCATCATCATCATCAAGTTAGGATCAAAACACTTCTAAACATCTTACAAGTATCAAGTCATTTCCACACGTCATCAATAGATTGTAACCATTATCAAACAAAGCAAATAATGGACTGAATCATATCGGACCCTTTGCCTGAGCCTGTCCCACTACTTTTCTCAAACTAACATATACGTGACTGTGCACTGTCTAACTCACATATATACACATATTCTCTTTATGAAACTTGCGTATGAGATTCAGAACACTAAATTTTTACACTTTCAACTTCCTCTGAGTCTATTATGTCTATACATTGTGCTGTGCCACATCTTTTTTATTGTACTTCCTTCTTCTTCCATATCTTAAAGTGTGATGATGTTTTCTCCTTTTGGGATGGTGCCCGTACTTTGTTCCTGCATTCCTTTGCTATATGTCCTAGCTTGTTACATGCATAACAACTTACATGTTTCATATTCCTTCTGTAGAAATCAACAACTTTGTGACCAAACATATTGGAAGAAAAACAATATCCCTTAAAGTACCTAGAATGTGAAGATCTTTTTGTGTGATGGTATTGAACCATTCTACTTCTGCATCTGGCTGCAACATGTCCAAGATTATGACATACATAGCATTCAACATTATTCATCAGAGTAGTAAAATATTTTCTTTAAAGAATTTCTTTCTTTGGTTGTTGATGGGATTGACCTCTCATCTCCCTGTTGAGTATTTCAGATTGTGCATTAGAGTTCCTTGTCTTATTTTGTGAACTAGATTCACCTTCAACAGATTCATGAAAACCAAGACCACTTTTGATAGCAGGAGATCTTTGACTACTAATAATATCATCCAAGATCTTACTACTATCTTGAAATTGTAAGAGCTTATTCATTTCTTCTAAGTTATCTTTTAGAATATTTACCTCAACCTGAAGTTACTCTTCCTTTTCATGATACTGCTTCTTCATGTTTTCTTCAGCTTTTCTTCCTTCTTCCAACTTATGTTTTAATTCATGAACTTTGTTTTCATGTTTTTCAAGTGCTTGGAGTAGTTATTTATTATGCTTATTTTATTCTTCAAGATCTTCTTTTAGTGAGAGGATCGTAGCTTCAAGACTTTCATAGTAAATGCATCTTTCTCTGAGTTTCTTGATTGTTGTGCTCCTTTCATTTACTTCATTTCTTAATGATGTCACTTCATCCTGCAACTTTTGACATTGATATTCCTTTTCCTTGTATAGCTTCCTTACCTTGTTTCCTTCCTCTAGTTGAGCTTTTGGTTTGGTAACCTATTCTTTGGAGATACATTCCCTTTTGTGCAATAGATCTTGTTGATCTCTAATTTTGTCTATAATCCTTTTAAATTCTGCCTCTATTTGATACCTTTCATGCTCACCCATAAGAGAAAATTCAGTTGTTTCACTATCACTTTCATCATCTTCAAATGGATGGAGAAATGTATCACCAGAGGATAACAAATTCATACCGGATAGTTCTTTTACTTGTTCATCTTCATTCTGAAGTGATTCTGAATCTAAAGTGCTTCTTCCACATATTCCCCAATCGATACTCCCACTGTCATAGTTCTTCTGAGATGTCTTTTTCTTCTTAGGTGTTTTCTTCTTAAGCTTCTTTCCCATTGTTCTATGGATCTCCTTCAAGCGATCAAGCTTCTACCAAAGGATCTACTGTGATACCAATTGTTGGAAATAATACTGAGAGGGGGGGATGAATCAATATTATCAAATCAAACACTTTTTCATTTCCATACTCATATTCATATATGCTACTTCAGTGAAGGGAACCTGCGTGTACATGCAACTGTCTCTAATGAAACTAGCGTATATCCAGTAAACTTATGATTCAGTTAATCCATTAAATGTCGATCTTTAGTTAGCACATTAGAACATTTATTAACGATATGAACAGTAAACAGGTGCAGTAAAATAGAACCGATCATTACACACAAGAAGCACACATGAACACCATGATGTAAGGTGGAAACCCAATGTGGGTGAAAACGACCTACTGCAAGTCGTCTCTATCTTCTTTTAATAAGAAACCTCTTTTTACAATATTTCTGTACTGGTGCAGTCTTATACCAGTATACAGGCTTCTACCTGTAGAAGGCTACAACCTTCTCTCATTTTCCAGCTTCTCCTAGGAAGGAGCTGCAACCCCCTTAGCTCTTGTACTAGCCAATCCTTTTACTAGTACGTAGGTGTCGGCCTACTGAATGCTCCAACCTTCACTTGTTTTCTAGCTACTACTGGAAGGGAGCTACCACCCCCTTAGCTCTTGTACTAGCTAATATACTAGTACGTAGGTGCCAACCTACAGAAGGCAACAACCTTCTCTTTCTTCCTCCACGTACCACGTTTCATAAATTTTCAGACTCGATACTCCTGAAGCACAACACCATCATCTGAAGGGCACATTTCATCCAATTTTCATACTGGACCCATCAATATCATTGGAGCACACAATAAATCAACACTATCATCATCAATCTCTGAATCACCCAATACTGAATCACTGCAACCCTATCAATAAACTTGCAGTCACCAAAACACAGAACTGTGCAACAATGTTCAGATCTAACTGTATCATAAAAAATCATGCATCACAATATATACGCTACTTGGAAGAGCTGAACCAATGTGTATACGCAACTTCACCAAAGTGAACCAACATATATGTCAACAATTACTTACTTATAACTTCGCTACACTTCCTGACTTCAGACATACCTAGATCATTACATATACAAGGATAATATGTGTGTTAGCAACCAGATCTTAATCCATCAGATCACATAAAGATAGGTCATTATGATTCTGATCCATTGTTAGATCTCATCCATCAACACTGAAGCTAAACACAATCAACCAGTCTGAATATGTAGAATACTAATACAAGTAAAGAGTCATCAATACTCATCAACAACCAGAACCACCTATAACTTCAAACATCATAGCTTAGATGGTATACGCTACTTAGATGTATCTAACCTGCATATGTACGCTCTTTTATCATAGTAAACTAGCATATACATCTGTAAATATTCATTCATGATTTACAGCTATTCCAAACTTGAGCTATACCCAGATCATAATATTTATAGAACATTACATGCATCAATTACAGATCTAGAATAAGTGTGATCAAACAGTATAGAGATGATTCATTCCAAGCCATTAGATCCCGATGTATCCTTAGATCTTGTTCTCCATCAACTGCTGAGATTCCTCCTTAGCTCAGATCAAGCAAAGCATCATGAACCCATAACCTGCATACTGGATCTCGTACTTCATCAGATATTCAATAATTTTTCAGTGACTTTGTCTAATGATCTTCTCCTCCTTTTATAGTCTTAGAACTTACTCAATACCATGGTCCAAAACCATAGAGTATAAATACCATGGACCCGACCTGGGTTCAACACATTAGATGAGGTACCATGGTCCAAAACCGTAGGTCCAAATACCAAGGACTAAATAGCATGGACCAAAACCTAATGTACGCGCCTTCCCTTGCATGAAAATGCATGTATACGTATATGCATCTTTTGGTCAGATAACCCACGTGTATACACAGCTTTATCACGGTGAACCTGCGTATATCACTTTTTCTTCATTCTATGAACCTGAACTGTGATCTGTCATCTTAGTAAGTTGCCATCAAGGACAACACCTATATCATAATTCCAACATACGCTACTTGGAAGATTCGAACCAACGTGTATACACGCCTTCACCAAAGTGAACCACTGTAAAAATCTGGAAATACATACTTCATAACATTGTTGCACCTCCGGACTTCAGACATGCCCAAATCAGAACATTGAAGTGTAAATCATGTGTTAGCATTCATATCTAGACTATCCATGATCAAACCATATAATAATAATTCATTTTAGGTCTTATGATCCTTATCCATCATTAGATCTCATCCCACATCAACCACTAAGGTTCATCCTTAGTTCAGATTAAGTAAAGAATCAGAAACCCATAACATGCATATTTGATCTAACACCTCATAAGATATTCAATAGTTGCACACCTTGGCCTAATGATCTTCTCCTCCTTATATAGTTTTAGGTCGTTCTCAATACCTTGGACCAAAACCACTTAGGACCAATACCTTGGACCAAATACCTAGGGTCAATACCTCGGACCAAATACCTTGGATTAATACCTTGGACCAAAATACCTTGGTTTTCTGACATGTATGAGCATTTCCTCTTGTGAAGGTGCATGTATACGTATACGCTCTTTTTGTTCTGTGGACCAACATGTATATGTTGTTTTGACTAAGTGGACCTATGTATTGTTCTTAAACTACTTTACATCAACATTTTCCTTTACCCTCTTTATTTTGATCAATAGACCTAAGTTCCATCTTCATGTTCTTCTGTACCAATCTCCTGTTACATCTAAATAGACCTGTTACATTGTAATTTTCCATATTACTTCCAAAATGATTCCTTTGAACTGCCATGCATTCTGTCACATCTGATATCTCTCCTGTAGATTAATCTAGTTATACAGATTCATCTAGTTACCATATACAAGTGAGTTGTTTTGCTATAAGTGGTTTTCCATTAAGTACAACACATGTATCATAATGCAAACATTGTGCTCCTCACAGAAAGTCCTTAAGATATGCATATCTATGCCATTAGTGTTAAATTTCAAGCATTGGAAAAAACACTTCCATCTATGCCATTACATTGTGGAAAAACATTTACAATAGGTAAGCATTTCCATCGCATTACGGTTTTGAGAAATTATGTTTGTGACTGGCCAATGATATTTATTATTATAATTATTTTTTTGTTTGTGAAAGATGCGTGTGAGTGACATCTTTCTTTCCCCTAGTGTGGAGTCCCTTGATGTTTTTTTCCATTAACATCTACTCATCCGTTAATAGATGTTCATGTCTCATTTGGGAACGTAGGATTGATAGAAGTGATCATGAATCATCTCAATTGTTGCCATGTCCTTCCTTGGGACCAAATATAGTGAGCCCAATTTCTCAAATATCCATATAGTGATTTTTAACACTCTTAGCGCAACCAAAGCCTTGATATTTAGAGATCATTTCTTTAATTGTAATACATCATGTAGATGACAACCACAATTGGCTGTTGGACAATAAGGCATGACCGTGATATTCTTATCAATGTATCTAAATAAACAAAGGTGATATTACATCAATTTAGCAATTACAACATCTAGATGAGTAAAGCTTTTGGTGTAGAGAATGTGTTGTGATCACCCTTGTCTTTAGACTAAATTTGGAAAAATCTAATAATTCTCACATTTCACTCCAATAAAACCACTATCAGAAAAATAATATTCGAAGGGTCAAAACATTGGAGAGACTCGTTCACCCATACCTGTCCCATGACATCGGTATTATTTTGCCTTTATGAACTTTATTATATGGATTTTTGACCTGGGTTGTTACATTGGGAGACTACTTATAAATTATGTGGTATTTTAGCTATTTACCTACATATTTTTCCATTATTCATCTTCCTCTGTGCATAAACACATGTCGCAATGACAACTTTCTATCAGCAAGTAAGCAAACATTGAAGTAGAAGGTTCTTACAACTTAAGTAGAAGGTGGCTCTTCATAATAGAGTTTTCTCATATTTTTTTCAAATAATCTTTATCTAATATTTATTCTATTAGAAATAAGAAATTTTATATTTAGTGATTTAGTTTTCAACATGATCTTCCTACATCTACTATTCCTTTGGTGTAGCTTTGCATCTTTAGGGGCAACTTCTAGTTAGTATTACTTAAAGTATGAATTGAAATTTCATCGTGTTTTCAAGAAATTTAATTATATCTGTTTTCATATGAATTTGATTTAAAGACATTTTAATATAGGATCATATTATAGTGCTTAAGGGTGTATATGATCTCATTATATTTCCACATAGGATTTCAATATTGTCATTTCATTTTCTATAATATGATCTGTGTTTTTTATTTAATTATATATTTAGTATTAAATTATATTAGCATGTTATATTAATGTGTATGTTAATTGTTCAATTCAATTGTATTATAATATAGAGTTGTAACATTAAATATTTTTTGTTAATATAATGTAAATTATTATATTAATTTTGAATAATTACATATGTATGTAGGTGCATCTTTCTAAGAGGTTGTGTTTTTATTTTGAATGTTCATGAATAGTGTCTTGAGGGAGAGAAATAGGTATCAAGAGGGAGGGATAAAGAAGGGAATGGAAGGAGAGAATAAGAAGGATGAAGGGAGCAAGTGTGAGGGAGAAAAAGTGGTGGGATTGGGGGGGGGGGGGGGAGAGCGAGAGGGAGGGAGGGTAAGGGTGGGGGAGGTTAGAGAGTAAAATGGAGAAGGAGGGAGGGATGGGAAGGAGGGAGGGAGAGGGGTTAGATAATAGAGGAAGCCAAAGAAAGGGAGGGAGAGGGGCTTAGATAAGAGAGGAATCCAAAGAAAAGGAGGGAGATAGAGTGATGGATATAGGGAAGGAGATAGAGTGGAAGTTAAAGAGAGGGTGGATATAGAGTGGCAAGTGGTTAAATATTGAGTGAGAGAGATAGTGGCAGGGAGTTGGAGAGACTATGGGGAGGGGTTTTAGACAGAGAAGAAGGGAGAAAAATGGAAATAGTAGGGAGACTAGGGTAGAGGTTGGGGGAAGTGAGAGAAGGGGGACATAGAGTGGTTTATAGTCGGGAAAATAGAGAATGGGGCTTGGTTCAAGAGAGAATTGGGGGAAGTGGGAGATAGAAAGGGAGTGGGCTAAGAGAGAGAGAGAGAATGAGAGGATGCATGAATAGATAGGGAGAGATGGGGAGAGAGAGGGGTAGACAAGGGAGAGAAAGTGAAGCAAGAGTGAAAGAGTGAGAGAGAAAGATATTAAGAGGGAGAAAGAGAGAGGGGTGGGGGGGAAAGAGTGTGGAGGGAGAGATAGCAAGAGGAAGAGGATGAGAGAGAGAAATGGGGAGAGAGAGAGTGGGGGGGTGAATATGAGTGCGAGAGGGTAGGAAAGAAAGAGGGGGAGATGGCAGAGTGACATAAAGGGAGAGTATGAGAGAGGATAAGAGAAAGTATAGGGGTGGAATGAGAGATGTATAGAATGAGAGAGTGCACAAGGGGAGAGAAAGAGGTGGGAGAAACAGATAGAAGGAGAGACAGAGGGTAGGGGCAAAGATAGAGGGGGTTGGGGAGAGAGAGAGGGGTGAGAGAATGATAGGGAGTTAGAAATAGGGATAGCAAAGGGTTACAAAGAAAGTGATGAGGGCTTGAGAGAGAGAGTGAGGAGGAGAGAGATAGGAGAGAGGGAGAGATGGGTGGGGGTTAAGGCAGGAGTGTGGGGAAGAATGAAGGTGGGCAAGAGAGGGAAGTAGGGACAAAAGGGTAGATTTGAGAGAGAGTGGGAGGATTTGAGAGGGGGTGTTGGGGGACATTAGAGAGAATGTGTGTGTGAGCGGATAGAAAGAGAGAAGAGGGGTACATAGAGTAGGCGTTTGATAGAGAGAGTAGGGGGTGAGATAGGGATTTTTTGGGGTTAGTGAGAGAGAGTGAGGAGTTAGAGATAGACAAGAACACAAGGCTAGAGAGAAAAAATGAAGGCGAGAAGGGGTAGGGAGAGGGAGGTTGGAGTAGGGATGGGGGAAAGAGAGAGAATTATACCAAGAAAACATAGAATGGAGATAGGGAGAATGAGGGGAGAGAGAGCAGGGACATAAATGGGGAAGAGAGAGAGAGAGAGAGAGAGGAGAGAGAGAGAGAGAAAGTAAGGAGATATAGCATGGAGAGAGAGTAGGGTTAGAAAGAGAGAGAGAGGGTCGGTATGGTGAGGGAGAGGAAGATGGGGTTGGGGATGAGAGTGATCTGAAGAGAGAGAAGGGGATCTAGGGGAAGAAATATGGGAGAGATATAGATGGGGGGGAGAGAGGGGATGTTACAAAGAGTTAAAGAGAGAATGATGGGTTAGAGAGAGAGTGGGGGAGTTATAAAGATAATGGGGGCAGGTTAGAGAGAAATAGTGAGGGGACGAGAGGGGGAGGGTGGGGTTCATGATGAAGAGATAGAATGAAAATGGAGGGAGGGAGGGAGGGAGAGAAGGGGGGGTTGATGCTAGAGAGTGTGTTGGGTTTAAACAAAGTGTTGGGGTTAGAGAGACAGTGTGTTGTTGGGAAAATGGGGAGAGAGAAAGAGAGTCAGGGAGGTTAGTGAGTAAGGGTTAGAGAGATAGTGGGGTGTTAGAAAGAGGAGATTATAGAGAGAGTGGGGTTGTATCTAGAGGATAAAGGGGGATAGAGATATGGGGGAGGGAGAGGGATGAGTGGTTGAGGAGAGAGGGGGGAGGAAAAGGGGGTTTGGGTTAGAGGAAGTGAGAGAATGGGAGAAGGAGAGGTGTGTGGGATGTCAGAGAGAGGGGTTAGAAGGAGAGATGGTGAAGGAGAGAGTGCAGGTATAAATCAGAGAGTGAGAGAGTGAGAGAGTGAGAAGTAGAGGGAGAATAGAGGGAGGAGAGAGAGTGGCAAGTAAAAGAAGGGGCAGGGAGAGAGAGGGGGGAAGAGAGAGAGAGAGATAGAGAGAGGAGAGTGTGAGTACCAAATAGAATGAGAGGGAGTGAGAGGGGGGAGAGAGATGAGGTAGAGAGAGAATGTGTGTAGAGATATAGAGAAATAAAGAGAATGAGAGGCATGGAAAGGGGGAAAGAGAGAATAATGTTAAGGGAGGGTGAGAGAGAAACGGAGAAAGAGAGGTGGAAATATTTGTGTTGAGATAGAGAGAGAGAGAGAGGTAGCGATGGAGGAAGAGAGAGAGTGTGTAACAAGCCCCCTTACCACCCCTATAGCACACTAGATATGTAAGGATATGGTTACTCTTTTTACCCAGCCTCAAGTGTCCAGTCATAGAAATGGGGTTAATATTTTCAATCACTTTCACTCTTCCAAAACTCAAAATGAATGACACCATTTTATTCATATAATCAAGAATTTTTTGTAAACATATAATTTTTCCTTAATTGAAACTCTAGAGATAAAAGTTATATGCCCTCAAGGTTTTATTAATGCAATATGCCATCCTAACGGTACTTCCACATGGCACCCATGTGGGTGTCCATGTTGTCGCCCTATGGGAGTTTCCAACACACTCATACTGACATTACGTTATATATATATATATATATATATATATAGATATAAAACATATATATATATATATATATGTATGTATATATATATCTATAGATATATAACATATATATATATATATATATATATATATATATATATATATATATATATATATATATATATATATATATATATATATATATATATATATATATATTATATTATATATATATATATATATATGTATGTATGTATGTATATATATATATATATATATATATTATATATATATATATGTTCCCTTTTTCATATCTTACTAAATGTATGCACACACATACACACAGAAAAATTATTATATAAGGGTGAAACTTCCCCCTTCCAAACATATAGGTTTTTGGGTCTCCTTACATGCCACCTGATCCCTAGACAAAAATTGTTTTCTGTCGAGTCACAACTATGCCCTCTATCGGATGTTTGAACCTCCTTCTACCTAGTATATGGTCTTCAAACTAGTTCCTTTTGGTTAACATGGCTTGAAACCTTCCTTCCCAAGGTCCCTTTCTCTTTTCTTTAAGGATTCAATCCCCTCCTCACTTCGTTAAATGTCAATGTGTGTGTGTGTGTGGCGGGGGGGGGCTTTACCAGGGCTCCAAGAAAGTGGTTGTATTCATATGCGTATCTAGCATATACACTGTTATCACCCAAAAAATGGCCACCTAGCCATTTCCTAGTAGGTTGATTGAAAAAAACCATGTAGGATTCCACATTCACTATAGGAATAATTTAGTAAAACATTTTTCTACATTATTTGTCATTAGAATTGAAAAATACCTATGTGAATAATTAAATAAATCATTATTTATTTAATATTCTCTAGAAATAGTTATTAAATAATCATTTGATAATTATTTCTCATCAATTTTGACTTAATCACCTTGAGATAATTATTAAACCATTATTTAATAATCAATTCTTTATTAATTCTCACAAAGTGATTAATAAATCATTTTTGTTTGTTAATTACTTCAATTACTTTCTAAATAAAGATATTTGACTAGTTTTAATATATTTTCCCTTATATTATAAAATATTTCTACTGGGCACCCAATCCATCGGTAAATGATGACCGTCTTGATGAACATATGTTCGCAGAAACTCAGATGATCCTTGGTATGGTGATATCCTCACCTATTTGAAAACCTAGAAATTCATCCCCCATCTAAATTGTGATGATTGATGATGTATTTAACACCAAGCCCATCATTCTCTTCTGATTGGTGATGATCCCTATTGTCACAGTGTCGACCTTGTCCTTCGTTGTTGTGTCACTGATGCTGAAGTTGAGGAAGTGCTCAATTCCTATCACGGTGGCACTTGTGGTGGTCGTCTCTCTATAATTACCACTACACAAAAAATCATGTGTGCCAAATACATTTGGCCTTCTCTCTTTAGTCATTGCATTAAGGAAGTTAAACATTGTCCCAAATGTCATTTATACACCCCAAAGGCTCGATCTCCACCTGGTCCACTCCTTCCTGCCATCGCAGTCAATCCTTTCTTTAAGTGGTCCATTGACTTTATGGATTTCCATCCTCCATCAGCTAATAACCATAAGTATATTATTGTGGTAGTTAACTATTTCACCAAATGGGTGAAGCCATGCCCACATTCAATAACACTGCAGCTACTACAACCTTGTTATTCGTTAACCATGTTATTGGTCGATTTTGGTTCCAAAAAATTTGCTTTATGACCATGGCCAACACTTTGAATATGAGATCTGGCATGAGGTATCCTCATTGTTGTGTTTTGAACACCAATATTCATCATCTTATTACCCTCAAGATAATGGAAAAATTGAAGTTGTCAATAAAATACTTAAAAATATGCTTCAACGGATAGTGAATAAGCACAAGACCAACTAACATCTTACGCTCTTCCCCTTTTTGTGGGCATATAGCACTTCTACCAAAACTGCCACTTGGTTCACTCATTTCCACCTTGTCCATGCATAGGAGGTATTCTTACTAATTGAGTGTGAAATCCCCTACTTGTGACCTTATTCTCAAACTCCTCCTGGACACCTGAACATTAGAAAAAATACTCATCATTCTTGAGTGCACCAGTGAAAATCATCGTGTTGCCTTCCAAACAATCAAAGTGACAAAAATCACGCCAGAGCTTAGTATGACTGTAAAGTTCACGCTCATACCTTTCATGAAGGTGACCTTGTTCTTGTTTGTGGCTATACTCACAATGTCCTGGGGCATGGGAAATTTTAACCATTATGGCACGATCCTTATATCATTCGTAAGTGTTTGGAAATGGAGGCATACCTTTTAGAGTTTCCAAAAGGAGAAATTATTCCTAACCCTTGCAATGCACTCTACTTTATGAAATTCTACCCATAGGATTTCCCATTGAAATGAATGCTCTTTTTTCTTTTCTACATTTACGTATCTTGTATCCCCCATCATTACATTCATTTTCTTCTTGCACCTTTCAAATGGACCTATCATCAACACCATATATCAATTACACTGATGGTGTGATTCACTTCTCCCAGAATCTAGCCTCAACAACTTGGACCATTTTCACCCCTTTGCATTTGTTAGTCCACTCCAACAGTGTTTTGATCATATATGCCACCAATAATAAGGCTAAATATGATGTTGTGATAGTTTTGTTAGCTTATACACTTGATCATCAAATCCTTTGCCTTCATGTTTTTCTTGATTCCTTGCTACTCGTCATGCAATTGAATGGAATTTATCATGCGCATAATCCCGACCTATTTAGAAAATATGTAGGAGTTAAGATTTTGATGTGTGAATTTGAATCCATTTCATTCATTCATGTTCCTAGAGAATAAATACATGAATACATCCATAACATAAAGAAATAGTGAACCATATCATCACAAAAATATGCATAACCTATAATCTATCATCATATCCATCAAACAATGTTTGAAGTAACTACGTGTGACATGCCCATCATATGATATATACAAATATGGGTGCACACACACCCCTAAAACTAATCACTATCTGTTAGGTCCCTGTAGTAACTACTAGCGTAACCCCTTATTTTTATTTGTACAACCCCCTTATTATATTTTTATGCCCATGTAGTCCCCATATTGTTATTATTGTGCCCCATAGAAACCCACTATTGTTATTATTGTGCCCTTACATTATTATTGTTATGTTGGCTCTGATTATATTATGACCCCTTAGACTACTATATATAGAAAGGAGGTTGCCCCCTTGAAGAGGATTATTTCTAAGGTGTTTATCTTTCTTTTCTATCTTTTTGTGAGCTGGTTTCATAACATTTGGTATAAGAGCTTTAGATTCTAGGGTTTCACTACTCCAAGCAGGTCATCGTGGCCTTTTCACTATAACTCTTTTTCTGCAATGTTTCAGAAGCAAAAAGAAAAATCCATTTGAGACAAAATCATGCTAAACCCCAGGTCCAAATTGTAGATCTTGTCCCACTATATTTTCGGAGATATGATCTGATGAACTTAGGTTTTTTGCAAGCTCTAGAATTTCATCTAAAAAAGGTCATCGTTGAATTTTCTCTATACCGTTTTCGCTACAAAGTTTCAAAAGCTAAAACGAAAACCCATTTGAGAAGAAACCGGTCTAAACCTCGGTTCTGAATTTCAGATCTTGGCTCACTATATTTTCGAATATATGATCTAAGGAATTTAGGGTTTTTGCAGACTCCCAAATTACATCCTAAACAGGTGACCTTGGGAAAATCATCATAACTCTCTCTCTGGGCATCAGATTGAGATTTTGTAAGAAGTTATAGAAATATAACGGACTATATTTTGTTTGGGTATAACTTTTAGAACCTAAGGTTGAAATAGTGACATGTGGCACGTCGTACAAGTTCACTCTACTGAACTAGTCTATAATTAGGTCATCGCAGGAGATTGGGAATAAATCTTTCTTCGGGAATCCAATTGCGATAAGAATTCCAGAGTTAGAAAGAGGACTTAGAGAGATATTACAGACTGAAATTTTAGAATTTAAAGATCCAAAATTACAGAGTTACAGTCGGTTCAAGATCGAGCTACTAAAATCAAGAAAAAGCGAGATGAGGAAGTTTGATGGCAAGGATCTGGTAAATTGGATACTACAGATGGAGAAATATTTTGATCTACATGGTTTACCACTTGTTATAAAAGGTACCTGTTGCATCTAATTATTTATAACTAAATCAATTTTTATGGTATAAAGGATTTTGTTCTTGTAAACCACTTGTCATGTGGTCAATTTTCATGGAGGAAATGATAGCACATTATGAGGATACCAAGAGAAACACCTTCTTTAGCCAATTGATAAATCTCAAACAAAAGTGATCAATGGAAAAGCACATTGAGGACTTTCAAAAATTGAATATAAGGGAAAATGATATTCTAGAGAAGCAGAGGATTGATGTCTCCATAGGGAATTTAAAGGATAACATTCAACATGAGGTTCGTCTTTGGGAACCTGATTCATTGGAGATGGAATTCAGGTCGGCAAGAAAAGTGGAAAGAAAAATTACTAAAACAAGGAAGTCTACCTGATGTAGGAACATGTGATTTAGAAGGAAAAATTTTTGAAATATATTCCAAAATTCCAAAAAAATCTACAAGCAAGGGAGTGGGGTCCTTTAGCCAACAAGTTTCATGCTTTTCTAGTTTAAGATAAAGATAGAACTAAGAATAAGTCATGCTATAATAGTCGCTTTATGATAAGCTGTAGTAGTGTTATGGCTTTAAATCACTCTATGTAAAAGGCATGCTTTTGTACAGATAAGAACAAAGCGGGCTTATCTATTATTTATAAATAAGAAACAATGGAACTCTCAGAGGGTAGAGCCCAGAAGCATTATCATCTACAAAAACCTCTCTCTGATCATCTGGTTTATGGTTCCATCTAAATTGGTATTTTATGCATATATCAGTGCGGTTCTATTATTTTCTGAGTTTATAAATGGTGATTCAACCTTTGTTTTTCAATTAACTCTTAACATTAGACCTGTTGGGGAGTTTTCCCTTCATATCGGTGAGCACAGGCTTCTTAAAACATTTTATAGAGTTCCATGGCCAAACTCTATTTACACAGAGAAATCATGAAATTTCCTTAGCCGGAGCATAATTCTGGACATGAAAATTTATTATCTTTGGTTCTTACCTGTATCAGGTCCGAACCAATATCGCATCGCAGAACCACAAGTGGAGTGGAAGACCATTGGAATCGCCGAAGTCTGAACTCTAATAGCTCGGACCCGAAATGCCATAAAGGGTAGTGGATAAGTTGTCGTGTCCGCGTTTGTTATCGCATCACAACTTTGGAGCGAGAGGAGCTAGGCCTTTGGAACTGTGGAATCATCGATAGCGATTGCCGATTATCGCATTGGGAAAAAGGGTGTTGATAGGGCCCATTATTAAAGTGTCGATAGTGTTATTTTCAATTAGTGCAAAGTCTTGGAAATTAAGTGTCAATAGTGTAATTCCTTTGGAATTACACCAAGACCATTTGAAGGTCGCGATAGTGTTAAAAAGCACAGATAGTGTATTTTATTCCTTTGGAATGAAATCTCTGTTGGTTATGTATTTTGCGTGAAAATGCAGATTTCTCATGTTTAAATGCGCCAATAGTGTATTGCATTAATCCCAATTTGAAAGCTTGCCTATAGTGTGTTGTGTAAATCCTATGGATTTATAGTTTCGATAGGAACAGAGACTCGGTTTGTTAATTGTGGACAATAACTAGGTTGGGGTGATCAGAGGGAAAACCCATGAAGTAGTCATGCTAATAATAGATCACTGATACACCTATAGAAAGAGAAAGAAGAATTGAACCAGATATTGAAGAAATTGTAGCGAGATATGAGAGGTTGTCTGTATTGCCTACACCTAGGCCACCATTAGTGGTATCAGAGCAACCAGCTGACATTGAATAGAATCTCAGAAGCAGGAGAAGGAAAGTTACTATGGCTTTCAGATTTGGAAGAGGACGAGGACGTGGTGGAAGAGGATGGCCTATTGCAAACACTGTAGTAATGGAAGCTATGCAACAGATGCAAGCTAGATTAGATGCATTAACAACAGGAAGAAACATAGATGATGGAGATGTTAGTGAACCTGAGGTTGAAGCTGCAGAGGAGGAAGTTGTAGCAGTTACTCCTAAGATGAGGTTCTTTTAGTCAGTATTGAGATCCACAGCTAGATCAAAGACCGACGTTCCAATATATGAAGGAGGACTGAATCCTGAAGAATTGATAGATTGGATTAATGGCATGGATAAATTATTCGATTATGAAGAAACGGAAGATGAGAAGAAAGTAAATTTTATTATCACCAAGTTAGAAGGTTATGCAACACTTTGGTGGGATGGTGTGCAGGCAGAAAGGAAGAGACTTGGCAAGCAACCGATCAAGAATTGGAGCAGGATGGTAGCAAAGCTAAGAGGTAAGTTTCTGCCAAGTAATTCTCAGCAAACCTTGTTCAGACAAATGTAGAATCGTAGACAGAGGTCTATGATAGTGAAAGAATACACTGAGGAATTCTACAAGGTAAGCATAAGAGCTAGAGAAGCCCATGATATAGATGAGAAGGTGGCTAGATATATGAATGGTCTCAGGATGGACATTCAAGATGAGATAATTCTACTGTCTCCTAAAACAGTAGAGGAAGCTTATCAGATAGCAATGAAAGCTGAAGAAAAATCATGAGAAAGCACTCTACCAGAGGGAGAGGTACCTTCCGACGAAGGGGAAGTCAAGGTGGTAGAGGAATATCTACATCACCTAAGGATGGAGCTAGCAGCAGATCAACCCAGCATGCACTCACTGGAGTTGATGCAAGAGGTAGAGGGATTTTTTCTAGAGGAAGAGGTGGCAAAGGAAGAGGCAGAGAAATAAGATGTTACAGATGTAACAAGCTAGGACAGAGAGCTTTTGAGTGCCCAGAAAATGCAGGAACAAGCCAGAGGAATGCAACTGTTGCTCTATTTGAGGGAGAAACACTAGCAGCAATAGTGACAGAAGAAGAAAATATATAAGAGAGAGGAGAATCTTTGGTAACTAATAAAGTTTTGCTCAAGCCAGCAAAGGAGATAGTTGAACCAGCACAAAGAAATACTTTATTTAGGACAGTGTGTAAAGTCCAAGGAAAATGTTGCCAGATGATCATTGATTGTGGCAACACTGATAATTTGGTCTCTACAGAAGTGGTGGAGAAATTAAAGCTGAAGATAATGAAAATTCCAACACCTTACACGGTGTCATGGCTAAAAAAGGGACATCAATTGTTAGTGAATGAACAGTGTGAATTAGAATTTCAGGTGGGCAAGTATAAAGATAAAATTGTATGTGATGTGATGCCAATGGATGTGTGTCACATATTTCTTGGAAGACCTTGGCAATATGACAGAGGAGCCATGCATGATGGAAAAAGAAACACCTACAAGTTTGGAAAGGATGGTGTCATTCATACATTGCTGCCTCTGTAAGAAGAAGATGTACCAGGAAAGAAGAATGATCCAAAAACATTCTTACTTGGAGGAAAGGAATACTTGAAGTAGATTGAAGAAAATGAGGTAAATTTTGTTGTAATTTGCAATCCCAAGGTAATAATGACTTCTACTAAAGTTTCTGATTTACCCATTGAAATTCAAGAAATGTTGGAGAAATATTGTGATATTATTGTTGATGATTTGCCTAATGAATTACCACCCATTAGAAGAATCAGCCATCATATATATTTGATAACTAGAGCAAGTCTACCTAACAAAGCAACTTACAGAATGACTCCTAAAGAAAATGAAGAGGTTAGGAAGCAAGTGCAAGAATTGCTTGACAAAGGGCTGATCAGAGAAAGCTTGAGTCCTTGTGCAGTGCCAACAGTGCTGAGTCCAAAGAAAGATGTAGGCTGGAGAATTTGTACAAATTCAGGAGCCATCAATAAAATCACAATCAGGTACAGATTTCCTTTGCCTAGAATTGAATATTTAATGGATTTCTTGAGTGGTGCAAAGTATTTTTGAAAACTAGATCTTAAAAGTGGGTATCATCATATGAGAATAAGAGAAGGGGATGAGTGGAAAACCATTTTTAAGACAAATGATGGACTGTATGAGTGGAGAGTAATGCCTTTTGGGTTGTCGAATGCACCAAGTACATTTATGAGACTCATGAATGAAGTTCTTAAAGAATTGATTGGTAAGTTTGTAATAGTATATCTGGACGATATATTAGTTTACAATAGGTCTAAGGAGGAGCACGTGAGACATCTGGATTATGTCTTAAAAAGGCTGGAGCAAGAGAAATTATTGCTAAATTTGAAGAAGTGTTCATTCATGAGAGAAGAGCTAGTGTACTTGGGTTTTGTTATTTCTGCTAAAGGGCTGAAGATGGATCAAGAGAAGATCAAGGAAATTATGGAGTGGCCTTCACCCAAGAGTGTTTTTGAGGTAAGGAGTTTTCATGGTCTTGCTAGATTTTATAGAAAATTCATCAAGAATTTTAGTAAGATTAGTGCACCTATTATTGAGACCATAAAGAAGGATAAATAGCCATTTAGATGGACTGCTGAAGCAGAAACGAATTTCCAGCTGTTAAAGAAAAAAATCACTGAAAACCCTATTTTGGTTCTGTCTGATTTTAAAAAACCTTTTCAAGTGAAGTGTGATGCTAGCGGAGAAGCAATTGGAGGTGTTTTAAGTCAGGAAGACTGACCAATAGCTTATTTTAGTGAAAAGCTAAATGATTCCAAAAATAAGTATTCTTCTTATGATAAGGAGTTCTACGCAGTTGTGCAGTCATTGAAGAAATGGAGGCATTATCTAATGTTAAAGGAATTCGTCCTTTATTCAGATAACCATGCACTACAGTTTATAATGCAGCAGCCAAAGCTCAGCCAGAAACATGCCAAATGGTTGGAATATCTTCAAGGTTTCCATTTCGTTTTGAAAAATATAAATGGCCAATCAAATAAAGTTGCAGATGCCTTAAGTAGGAGAAATGTATTGCTTCAAGAGAGTCAAATCCAACTGTTAGGTTTTGATTTTTTTAAGGAATTATATGAGACTGATTCATATTTTAAAGAGGCATTTGAAGCTTGTAAAAATCTTGTTTTGGTGGATAGGAGTAAATGGTTGGATTACTTCTTACAGGATGGGTTGTTATTTAAGAAAAATCAGTTGTGCATACCAAATTGTTCTATGAGGGAGAATTTAATCAAAGAAAAACATAGTGGAGGAATTGCAGGACATTTTGGCATAGAGAAGACTTTTGAATAGATGAACATATTTCATTTTTGGCCAAAAATGAAATCTGAAGTGGAGAAGTATGTGAGAACTTGCTGTTGGCATTATGATTCAAGTGTTGTCCTTGATGGCAACTCACTCAGAGGATGGTACAGGTGCTCAGAGGTTGGTACAGGTGATGGCAACTTAATCAGAAGACAGATCTCAGTACAGCATACCAAGGAAGCTCATACACGCCGTTTCGTTAAGCCCAAGTCGCGTGTACACGCAAGTTCGATTCATAAAAAGCGCGTGTATGTGGAAAGGTTCCTTTGGTCCATGGTGGTTAGTCCTTGGAAGTTGTGCCTATGATTTCGGACCATTGTGTCTCGACGGGCGTGTCGATCCCTAGTTTTGAAGTTGATGGTATTGTGTTACTATGGTTTTGGCTCTTGGTATTGAGCTAGGCCTAAGACTATATAAGGAGAAGAAGATCATTAGGCAAAATCATCTTTCGACAAGGCTCGAATATCTAAGAGAGAAAGAGATCTGATATGCAGGTTCTGGGTTGCTTGATCTAAGCCAAGGAGAGATCACATCGGTTGATGGAAGACTAGATCTAAGGATAGATCGGGATCTAATGGTTTGAAATGCACTATCATGATATGGTTGATTATGCGTATTTCTAGATCTGCATATTGTCGCAATGTTACGTTTTGGATCTAACTAATGTCTGGTACAACTGCAAATTGAGAAAGTTTATTTTTAGATCTGTACGCAGGTTGGCTTCGGTAAAAGAGCGTGTATACGCGGGTTTTGCTCATTGAAGTAGCGTATATCTTTTGAAGCTTGATTTTGGGTTTACAGTGGGGTCTGACTGTTATTGCAGAGTTCTGTAGTCTGCTCTGTGTTCTGGTAACTGGTGATTGACAGGGTTCAGTGGTTCAGTGATTCAAAGTTTGGTTGTTTTATGCTTCAATGATCTGTTGTGGAAATTGAATGATTTGTGGTCTTCAGATTGTAATGTTGTGCTTCAGGAATATCCAAGTTTGAAAATGTATGAAAAGTGATATCTGAAAGAAGGAAGATTGTAGGTCAGCACCTACGTACTAGTATCTTGGCTAGTACAAGAGCAAAGGGGGTTGGAGCTCCCTTCCAAGGAAGTTTGGAGAACGAGAGAAGGTTGAAGCCTTCTGCAGGTTGTAGCCTGCGTACTGGTATAAGGCTGCACCAGTACAAAAGATTGTAAACTGAAGTTTCATATTAAAGAAAGATAGAGACAACTTGCAGCAGGTGGTTTTCACCCACATTGGGTTTCCACCTTATATCTTGGTGTTCATGTGTGTGGCTTTTTATCTGTTCTGTTTTACTGCACATGTTTACTGTTAATGTGATGAATAATGTCCTGATGCACTTAATTGAAGAATAAGCTAACTAAATTGTGAGTTTTCTTCCTATACGCTGTTTTACTTCGTCACAGTAGCGTGTACACGCTGGTTCACTTAACTGAAGTAGCGTATATGTTTCTGAGCATTTAAAAAGTTTGATTAATCAGATAATACTGATTCACCCCCCCTCTCAGTATTATTTCCAACAATTGGTATCAGAGCAGGTCCTTCAGAGAAGCTTGATCGCTTGAAGGAAGATCATTCATCATGAGCAACTACGAGAAAGAAGCATCAATCAGGCCACCGGTTTTTGATGGAACAAATTTCAATTATTGGAAGGTAAGAGTTACTGCATATCTTCAATCTCTTGGTACAGAAGTTTGGGACATTGTAGAAACAGGCTATGTTTTTCCTTCAGCTACTCCTACAGATCCAGCTGAGAAAAAGGCATATGAAACAAATGCAAAAGCAGTCAGTACTCTATTAGGAAGTATATCTCAAACAGAATTCATGAAGGTCATGCACTTCAAATCAGCAAAAGAGATATGGGACAAAATGATCACTAGCTATGAAGGAGATGAACAGGTAAAGCAAGCTAAACTTCAAACTCTCAGGATTCAATATGAGACCCTCAAGATGTATAATGATGAAAGTGTGGCTAATTATTTTCTTCGGGTAGATGAGATTGTTAATTGTATGAAAAATCTGGGTGAAGAAATAAAAGAGACTATAGTAGTTCAAAAGATTCTAAGATCATTATCCCCCAAGTTTGAATCTAAAGTATCTGCAATAGAAGAAAAGGAAAATCTCAAAGTTCTCACTATGTCTCAGCTACATGGAATTCTAACTGCTTATGAAATGAGAAAGGGAGGTCCATCAGACAGAAGGGAAGTTGCTTTTAAGGCATCAAGAAAAGAAGATTACTATGAAGCAGGCCATGTTCCAGAAGAAGAGGAAGAAGAATCAAACTTTGTCAGAAATCTTCAAAGGGGTGCTGGAAGGTTCAGAGGTAAGCTACCTTTCAAATGCTTTGCTTGTGGAAGAGTAGGTCATTATGCTGCAAAATGTCCTAATAAGGATAAAGGAAAAGAACCTGCTAGATGGAATAAGAAACAAAGTGCAAATAAGAAAAGCTACTACACCCATGAAGATAGTGATGGCTTATCAAACAGTGATGAAGATGAACAAGGTAATAAATATAAGCTATTAATGGCATTTGAAGATGATGATTATGAGGATGCTGTAGATGTGGATAATCTCTATAATGAAATTACTAGACTCAAGAGATGCATAGAAGAAAAGAGTGTGATCATTGATACTTTGCAATTTCAAATTGATGAAAAGGAAAAACATCTTGAAAAACTAGAAGGTGAAATTGTTGGTCTCAGAAAAGAAATTGAGAAAACAAAAACTATTAATCTTAAGTTTGTCAAAGGATCTGAAACTTTGGATGAGATTATCAATGTGCAGCGGTCTCCTCTAAACAAGACAGGTTTGGGCTATAATGGAGAAACCTCTCAAGCATCCACCTCAAAAAGTTATCTTGATGCAGCAAGAAGAAATGAGCAGAAGAACAATGAAGATAATCAGGTAAAGCAGGGACGAATTACAAACAGAAACTATCAGGGACAATCCTTCTTAAGGGTGAACAAAAGCTACAACCAACCACAGGTAAAATCTTCTCAGTTTGGCACAAGAATAGATGAAAATAGAAATTACAATCAGTTGGCTGGTAGATTCAATAACCGCAGAAGCTTCTTCAATGGACAATGCTTTTCTTGCCATAACTTTGGTCACAAAGCAGCTCAATGTGTTGCATATAAAACAATCATGACTAGGGAAGCTCAAAAACAAAGAAGTATGACAGGGATTACAAAGAGGACCTATAACAACTTTTCAGTTCTTGAAAATGAAGTTGAATGTTCTATTTGCAATAATTTTGGTCATAAAGAGTCTGAATGCAGGAGCAGGTTTCAGGAGAAAAAGGAACAAGCCACGAGCACCAAAAAATGGAGAATAAAAGAACCTCAGACAGAAAGATGTGGGATAGCGTTTTATGCAGAAGGACAGGAAAATCTATGGTACATTGACAGTGGATGTTCGAAACATATGACAGGTGATAAAGAAAAACTCGAATCTTATTCTACTTTAGAAAAGGGAAAGAAAGTTTCTTTTGGAAATGATACTCCTGCAACTATAAAAGGAAAAGGTATTGCTCCTTTGAAAGAAAAGGTTAAGGCTGGAAATGTTTTGTATGTTGATGGATTGAAGCATAATCTTCTAAGTGTCAGCCAGATGTGTGATCAAAAAACCGAAGTTATTTTCAGATCGAATGGATGTCTTGTTCGTGATCTTGATACAGGTAAAACAGTTCTCAAAGGCAAAAGAACTCCAAATAATCTGTACATATTTGAAGAAGGACAACAACAATGCTATCTTAGCAAGGATGAAGAGCACTGGTTATGGCATCGAAGGTTGGGACATCTAAGCTTCTCACAAATAAGGAAAGCATGCAAATATCAGGCAGTTCGCGATCTTCCCAGATATCAAAATTCCAGACAACACCATATGCAAATCTTGTCAGTTTGGAAAGCAAACCAGAACTAACTTTCCAGAGAAGGAAGGATCAGCTAGCTTGCCTCTTGAGCTAGTCCATACAGATGTATGTGGTCCATTTAGGAAAAGGACACCTCGAGGAGAAGAATATCTGATATTATTCATTGATGATTTCTCAAGGTTTGTTTGGTTAGGGCTTATGAAGCACAAAGATGAAGCATTCGAAAAATTCAAATCCTTCAAAGCATTGGCTGAAAATGAATCAGGACACAAAATTAAGTGCCTCAGATCTGACAGAGGTGGGGAGTTCACATCAAATGAATTTTTCGATTTCTGCGATGAACATGGGATAAGAAGAGAATTCTCTACAGCTAGAACTCCTCAGCAAAATGGGGTTGTGGAAAGAATGAACAGAACTATCCAACAAATGGCTCGTGCTATGCTCGATGAATCAGGTACTCCTGCAACCTTCTGGGGTGAAGCTGCACATGCTGCTGTTATCATTCTTAACAAAACAAATGTCCGAGTAAACAGCACTCAAACACCTCATGAGCTTTGGAGTGGTAAAACTCCTTCCGTGAAGCATTTCAAAATCTTTGGGAGCAAATGTTATATTAAGAACACTGATGAGCAACTTGGCAAACTTGAACCTAGAGTAGATGAGGGCATTCTTCTTGGTTATTCTCCACATAGCAAAGCATACAAGTGCTACAATAAAAGACTTGGCAGAATTGTTGACAGTATTGATATAGTGGTTGATGAGAAGGGATATATTCCTAGGCAAGTTCATCATGAAGACATTGAAGAAGATGAAGGTTACTCTCAAAGGCGAAATGATGAAGAAGAAGAACCTCAAGAAGAAGAAGAATCTCAAGAAGAACCAGTGGAGCAGACAAGAATAGAAGAGAAGACTCCATCCAGATATGTCCAAAAGAATCATCCAGAAACTCAGATTGTGGGGCAGAAAGAAGCAGGAGTACAAACAAGAAGGACACTTGCAGAAGCTTCAAGCTACTTGGCTCTACTCTCCTCCATTGAACCACAAAATGTGAAAGAAGCATGCAAAGATGAATGTTGGGTCAAAGAAATGGATGAAGAACTTGAGCAAATCGAAAGGAACAACACTTGGGAATTAGTTCCTAGACCAAAAGATAAGAATGTAATAGGAACAAAATGGGTCTTCAAGAATAAGTTAAATGAAAATGGAGAAGTAATTAGAAACAAGGCCAGACTTGTTTGTAAAGGGTATGCATAGCAAGAAGGAATAGATTTTGAAGAGACCTTTGCTCCTGTGGCAAGACTAGAGGCCATCCGAATGTTCCTTGCTCTCTCAAGCTTTCAAAACTTCAAGGTATTTCAAATGGACGTAAAATCAGCCTTCCTGAATGGAGACTTAGAAGAAGAAGTATATATTGAGCAGCCAGATGGGTTCATTCTTGGAAATGATCCAAACCTTGTATGCAGATTGAAAAAGGCACTCTATGGGCTCAAACAAGCTCCAAGGGCTTGGTACTATCGGTTGGACAAATATCTTCACCAACAAGGCTTTTCAAAAGGATCAGTAGATAGCAATCTCTATATAAAAGTTGAGAATAACAAATTGCTAATTCTTGTTGTTTATGTAGATGATATTATTTTTGGCAGCAATGAAGAGACCATGAGTCAAAACTTTGCCTTGGTTATGCAGAAAGAATTCGAAATGTCACTTCTTGGAGAATTGACATATTTTCTTGGATTGCAAATCCAACAAAGTGAAGGAGGTATCTTCTTGTCTCAAACCAAATACCTCAAGCAGATCTTGAAGAAGTATGGCATGGAAGAGTCAAAGCCAGTATGTACACCCATGGTTACAGGATGCAGCCTCAGTGCAAATGATGAATCAGCAGCAGTCCACCAACCCACTTATAGATCCATGATTGGGAGTTTGCTTTATTTGACAGGTACTCGACCAGATATTACACATGCAGTAGGAATGGTTGGAAGATTTCAAGCCAACCCAAAGGAAACTCATCTTCAGGCAGTCAAAAGAATCTTCAAATATCTTCAAGGGACCCAAAACTATGGCTTATGGTATCCTAGAAATACTGATCTCACTCTTCATGCTTACACAGATTCAGATTGGGCTGGAAGTGTGGATGATAGGAAAAGCACAAGTGGAGGTGCTTTCTTCATGGGTTCCATATTAGTATCTTGGTTCAGCAAGAAACAAAGTTCGATTGCCTTATCTACAGCTGAAGCAGAATATGTGGCTGCAGCATCTTGTTGCACACAACTTCTTTGGATGATGCAGACCTTGCAGGACTTTCAAATCACTTGCACTCCACCTGTCTCTATCTTATGTGATAATACAAGTGCAATCAGCATTTCAAAGAATCCTGTCATGCACTCAAAGACCAAGCACATACCAATCAAGTACCATTTTCTTCGGGAACAAGTGCTTGAGCAGAAGGTCAAGTTGGAGTATGTTCCTTCTAAAGAGCAAGTTGCTGATATTCTCACAAAACCACTTCCCAGGGAAACTTTTGAATATCTCAGACAAAAGCTGGGAGTAGTTGATGCTTCATCCTGTTGTTGAAGTTTGTTTGTTCTACAGAAAAGTTGGTATACGCAGGTTACGGAAGAGATATGTGCGTATACACGCGGATTCATGCTGGGTAAGTCGCGTGTATGCTGGACGCTTGTTGCAGAAAGAATATCCGCGTACATACGCTGTTTTGTACAGGATAAAACGCGTATATGAAGTTCTGAACAGCAAGGGAAAACTCTGAAGTTCTGAACAGCAATAGGAATGTCAGAATTCTTCAGGCACAGTTTCAGGGAGTGCAACAGGCACAGGTTCAGGGGGAGCAGCTCAAAAGTCTCATAAAGCATTGTTGGCATTCAGATGTTTTGGTTGTTGGTTTCAGGAGAAGGAGCTCAGAAAGAAATTCTGGTTGCTGATCTAACAAGATGTTTAATCAGATGCTGCTGGTGTCTTTCCTAAGTCTTGGTCTAGATCTGTTGTCTCTATGTCATGTATCTCTCTTGTCATATCTCTTTTATGGTATCAAGGTCATGTAACGGCCTTTGTTGGTTTCCCCACTATGCCTGGGATGAATGCTGTAATATAATTGGTTGTTTCTGTTATGTCCCCTCTTGGTAGGGAGTATGGATGTATGTATTGAGTCTTTTGGTGATAGGAAGGTCCCTTATGGTGTATAAGGCTTGGTTCTTGTTGAAGAACATCTTTTGCAGATCTGGCCTTCGGTCAGGGGGAGCACAAGTCAGCACAGCCAAACAGAGATATCAGCATGTCCTCAGGGGGAGCACAGCCCTTTGCCCTTGATGTCAAAGGGGGAGAGTGACTTGGTGTGATGGTTGCCATCAAGTCCAAAGGGGGAGATTGTTGGCATTATGATTCAAGTGTTGTCCTTGATGGCAACTCACTCAGAGGATGGTACAGGTGCTCAGAGGTTGGTACAGGTGATGGCAACTTAATCAGAAGACAGATCTCAGTACAGCATACCAAGGAAGCTCATACACGCCGTTTCGTTAAGCCCAAGTCGCGTGTACACGCAAGTTCGATTCATAAAAAGCGCGTGTATGTGGAAAGGTTCCTTTGGTCCATGGTGGTTAGTCCTTGGAAGTTGTGCCTATGATTTCGGACCATTGTGTCTCGACGGGCATGTCGATCCCTAGTTTTGAAGTTGATGGTATTGTGTTACTATGGTTTTGGCTCTTGGTATTGAGCTAGGCCTAAGACTATATAAGGAGAAGAAGATCATTAGGCAAAATCATCTTTCGACAAGGCTCGAATATCTAAGAGAGAAAGAGATCTGATATGCAGGTTCTGGGTTGCTTGATCTAAGCCAAGGAGAGATCACATCGGTTGATGGAAGACTAGATCTAAGGATAGATCGGGATCTAATGGTTTGAAATGCACTATCATGATATGGTTGATTATGCGTATTTCTAGATCTGCATATTGTCGCAATGTTACGTTTTGGATCTAACTAATGTCTGGTACAGCTGCAAATTGAGAAAGTTTATTTTTAGATCTGTACGCAGGTTGGCTTCGGTAAAAGAGCGTGTATACGCGGGTTTTGCTCATTGAAGTAGCGTATATCTTTTGAAGCTTGATTTTGGGTTTACAGTGGGGTCTGACTGTTATTGCAGAGTTCTGTAGTCTGCTCTGTGTTCTGGTAACTGGTGATTGACAAGGTTCAGTGGTTCAGTGATTCAAAGTTTGGTTGTTTTATGCTTCAATGATCTGTTGTGGAAATTGAATGATTTGTGGTCTTCAGATTGTAATGTTGTGCTTCAGGAATATCCAAGTCTGAAAATGTATGAAAAGTGATATCTGAAAGAAGGAAGATTGTAGGTCAGCACCTACGTACTAGTATCTTGGCTAGTACAAGAGCAAAGGGGGTTGGAGCTCCCTTCCAAGGAAGTTTGGAGAAGGAGAGAAGGTTGAAGCCTTCTGCAGGTTGTAGCCTGCGTACTGGTATAAGGCTGCACCAGTACAAAAGATTGTAAACTGAAGTTTCATATTAAAGAAAGATAGAGACAACTTGCAGCAGGTGGTTTTCACCCACATTGGGTTTCCACCTTATATCTTGGTGTTCATGTGTGTGGCTTTTTATCTGTTCTGTTTTACTGCACATGTTTACTGTTAATGTGATGAATAATGTCCTGATGCACTTAATTGAAGAATAAGCTAACTAAATTGTGAGTTTTCTTCCTATACGCTGTTTTACTTCGTCACAGTAGCGTGTACACGCTGGTTCACTTAACTGAAGTAGCGTATATGTTTCTGAGCATTTAAAAAGTTTGATTAATCAGATAATACTGATTCACCCCCCCTCTCAGTATTATTTCCAACACTTGCAAAGTCTGTCAATATGCAAAGGGAAGAAGCCAAAACACAGGTTTGTATATTCCATTACCAATTCCACATAGACCTTGGGATATGGTAAGTATGGATTTTTTTTTAGGCTTACCAAAGATTCAAAGAGGTAATGATTCAATTTTTTTTGTAGTGGAAATATTTTCGAAAATGCGACACTTTATTCCATGTTATAAAACTAGTGATGCTTCTAACATTGTTAATTTGTTTTTTAAGGAGATTGTAAGATTGCATCGGTTGCACAAAAGTATTGTCTCAGATAGGGATTCCAAATTTGTTAGACATTTCTAGAGGACATTATGGAAGAAACTGGGAACTAAACTAAGTTTCAGCTCTACATATCATCCACAAACTGATGGACAAACTGAAGTGATGAACAGGATTTTAGGCAATATTTTAAGGATCGTTACTACAGAACATCCAAATCAATGGGATCAAGTGTTAGCACAAGATGAGTATGCATATAATGACTCACCTAATAGGAGTATAGGACAAAGTCCATTCCATATTTTTTATGGAGTGCATCCAAGAGGTGTAGCTGAGTTAAGAAACTTGGGAAAAGAAGAGATCAGAAGTGCATAAGGTGAAGACTTTGCTTCAAAAATGCAAGCAATACATGAACAAGTGAAACAATAGCTACATGATAGCAACATCAAGTACAAAACCAGAGAAGACATAATAAGAAGATAGGTGGAATTTGAAGTTGGAGATCTAGTTTTAGCACATCTCAGAAAGGACAGGTTTCCAAAGAGGGAGTATAACAAACTGAAGCTCAAAAAAATCGGACCGTGTAGAGTGTTGAGAAAATTTTCTGCAAATGCATATGAGACTGAGTTACCCCCTGATTTTGGAATATCACCAATTTTTAATGTTGTGGACCTGTACAAGTATGAAGGTGAAACTGCAGATGATATGGCACAAGATCAAGAGAACCAAGAGATTGACTGGGTAAAATAGTTACCCACAACAAACAATTTGCAGCTAGAAAGAATTCTGGACAAGAAGATGTTTAAGAAAACATGGGGATGAGAATACTTCCAGTATTTGGTAAAGTGGAAGGATCAACTCACCACTGAAGCTACTTGGGTTACAGAAGACATTCTACAGAAACTAGGTAGTTCTATAGATGAACTGATGGACAAGAGCCGTGAAGAATTTGTCCTCAGGAGTCTGATGCAGGAGCATGTGACATAGAGGGAAAAAATCTTCAAACATATTCCAAAAATAAAATAAAAATATACAGGTAAGAGAGTGAGGTCCTTTAGCCAGCAAGTTTCATGCTTTTCTAGTTTAAGATAAAGATAGAATTAATAATAAACCATGTTGTAATAGTCGCTTTATGATAAGTTGTAGTAGCTTTATGGCTTTAAATCACTCTATGTAAAGGGCATGCTTTTGTATGGACAAGGACCAAGAGGGCTTATCTATTATTTATAAATAAGAAACAATGGGACTCTCAGAGGCTAGAGCCCATAAGCGTTATCATCTACAAAAACCTCTCTCTATTCATCTGGTTTATCGTTCAATGTAAATTGGTATTTTATGCATATATCAGTGCGATTCTGTTATTTTCTAAGTTTATAAATGGTGATTCAGCCTTTGTTTTTCGATTAACTCTTAACATTAGACCTGTTGGGGAGTTTTCCCTTCATATCGGTGAGCGCAAGCTTCTTAAATCATTTTATAGAGTTACGTGGCCAAACTTTGATTACACAGAGAAATCATGAAATTTCCTTAGCTGGAGCATAATTTCGGACCTGAAAATTTATTATATTTGGTTCATTCCCATATAGGGTCTAAACCAATATCATGTCACAGAACCACAAGTGGAGTGGAAGACCATTGGAGTTGTTGAAGTCCGAACTCTGATAGCTCGGACCTGAAATTCCATCAAGTGGAGTAGATAAGTTGTCGGGTACGCGTTTGTTATCGCATCACAAAGTCGGAGCAGGAGGAGGCAGGCCTTTGGAACTGTGGAATCGCCAATAGTTATTGTCGATTATTGCATTAGGAAAAAGGGTGATGAAAGGGCCAATTATTAAAGCACCGATAGTGTTATTTTTCAGTTAATGCAATGTCTTGGAAATTAAGCGTCGATAGTGTAATTCCTTTGGAATTACACTGAGACCATTTGAAAGCCGCGACAGTGTTGAAAAGTGCCAATAGTGTATTTTGTTCCTTTGGAATGAAATCTCCGCTGGTTGTGTATTTTCCATGAAAATGCAGTTTTCCCATGTTTAAACACGCCGATAGTGTATTGCATTAATCCAAATTTAAAAGCCTGCCGATAGTGTATTGTGTAAATCCTATGGATTTACAGTTCCGATAGGAATAGAGGCTTAGTTTTTTAATTGTGGACAATATCCAAGTTTTCATGATCAGAAGGAAAACCCATGAAGTAGTCAGGCTAATAATAGATGACTGATACACCTATAGAAAGAGAAAGAAGAATTCAGCTAGATATTGAAGAAATTGTAACCAGATTTTAGAATTCGTCTATATTGCTTGCACCCAGGTTGCCACTACCCCTCAAAACTACAAATATGGAAGTGTTTTTTCTCCTAGCCTTCGACAACCTACAAGGTTGACAACACAACAATTGGAAGAAAAAAGAGAAAGAGGGCTTTGTTACAATTGTGATAGCAAATACACTACAGGTCATACGTGTGCTGAGAAGAAATTATTTTTCATATATTATGAAGAGGGGGATGAAAAGGATCTGGAAACATAAAAACAAGAGGATATACACCAGGAACCAACCCTAGATAAAGAAGAAATGAATCCGACCATATCATGTAAGGCACTGGCAAGAATTACCACTCCTCAAACTCTCAATATAGAAGGACACATCGAGAAGCAAAAGGTTCAAGAAGTGAAAGATCACATTGAGAAAGAAGAAATGAATCCAACCATATCATGTAATGCATTGGCTGGAATTACGAGTCCTCAAACTATCAAGATAGAAGGATATATCAAGAACAAATATGTTCAAGAAGTGAAAGATCACATCGAGCATCAAGAAATGAATCTGACCATATCTTGTAATGCATTGGAATAAATTACCACTCCTTAAACTCTCAAGATAGATAGATGTATCAAGAAGAAAAAGATTCAAGCAGTGAAAGATCACATCAAGCATCAACAACAAGTTATCCAACTTTTAAAGGATAACACCACTTTAGTGCAGAATAGAATGAAACAACAGGTAGATCAACATCACAGTGAAATAAGTTTTGACGTAGGCAACTGGGTATTTTTACGGCTACATCTCAAGCAAGCTATTTATGAGAAGGAAATGTTGGCAATACTACATGCACTTAAGAAATGGTGACCTTACATAATGGGAAGACACTTCAAGCTGTAGTGTCAGTCCTTAAAACCTTCCACCAATGATCAAATATTCTCTTACAAAGTGCTCTTAGGGTGTCAAGGTCAAACTTTGTCATTCAGTGAGTCTTGAATTAAAATTTGGTCACTAGGTATTAAGTCTAGGGTTTGTTTTCACTTATTTCAAAGTTGTCCAAATGTCGGTCCATGTCACCGTTCAGGTGAATGTACCATCATTCAGAGGGTTTTCATCATCATGTCAGGTTCCAATGGGTCATTTTACACCTTATTCATGCTTCAGTTGTGCCTATGTAAGGTTCATTTCCCTCTCCTAGGGTTTTGAAGGTAATTTCTCTTGGATGGTCAAATCATCAACAAAACTTGCATCCTGATGTTCATATACCTTGCCATATCCTTAATGTACCCTATTAAACACTTCCCATCACTGATATCCCTCATATTCCTCATTTTTCCACAAACCCTAGTTTCTTGCTACAATTTGAAAATTTTCTAGGCTAGGCCTGTGCTTTTCCCTTTTGGACCCCTTCCCCTCACTCATTCTTTGAAGTTCCACTTTACCCTATTTCCTAACATCCCTCCCTACTTCCCAAAATTTTATCAAGAATTTAGAAGCCCCTTATCCCCTTCATTTCACTTCATTTCAACAAATCCCCTGTTCCACACATTGGGATAGGTTAAACTCAAATGATGTTTATGATCCAGGAAAAATGATTTTTGTGTCCACAATTGGCCAAGGAAGAAAAGCCTCCTTCATTTTTACATAGCTGTCATGGTTTTAGAGAAATGTCAAAAATAATGTTGCCTTAGGAGGGTTGCTGCACCTCTAGAGTGGCCTTGGGAAAATCAATATTTATCCTAGTTTGGTTGGCCAAATGACTTACTTGATGAGTGAAATGATATATAGATAGAGAGAGATTTCCAAAGAGCTATCATGAGCTCAATTTGGAGTTGAGGAAGACCTTCAAACGTTGACTGCAACAACACTCTTCCTTTAGGCAGCCTCATTTTGCACATTTTTACCTATCTTGGGAGATTTGACTTTTGATACGGCAGATGAACTCTAAATTGAAAGATTCAAGCTGTGTTGGAAAGTAGACTCAATACGCTTTCCAACAAGCTATCACAAACCCAATTGGGACACCGAGAAGGCCTCCAAAAGTGTCCTGCAAAAAGCGTTACTCACCTGTCAATTGGCGCTACACATAGAATTGGTGCTATGCACTTGGCGCAGGTTTTGCACCGAGTTTTGTTCAAGCGCTATGCATATAAAGTGTGCTACACACCTGGGTGAGTGCGCTACGCACTTGGTAGTTGGGCTACAAATAGTTCCAAACTTATCAAATTGCCTCAAAACTCCCAAATCTCTCCATGCCAAGTAAGTAACATCATTTTTATTGCTAAAAGGAATTGTTGCATAATTTTTTGGGTTCTATTGATTCTCAAGACATCAAACCCTAATTGTCACTAAATTATCTCATATGTTCTAAAAACACACTCATTACCGCTGCCATATATCATCTTTTACGGTTTCCCTAAATCCCATCCTCTCATCCATAATTCCCTAGACATCATTCCCTAAACCTTCCCTAACTCCCAAACCCTATACATATATCCCAAAACCTACAACACTCCCAAACCCTACACTATTCACTAGCCCTACTTACTCCCTACATCCCTTTCCCATTATTTTTCACCCCTACCTATTTTCCTATTCAACTCTCTTCATACTCATCTTACCTTCATTCACCAATTCACCACTCTTCATTCACCACAAGAGAAACAGTAGTACAACAATGGAGAGGGACAGTGAATATGGGCTTGAAGAAGAAACCACTCAGTGATAGTTCCATGGAGACACATAAGCAGCAAAGAGAGGGCCAAATGTATCATTAGGTTTCTTGAGTAGGAGAACAAACAACTGGAGGACAAACAAACTATTATGGAGCTACAAACAATTAGAGAAAATAGGAAAGTGGCAAAAAGAAGAAAACCAAGATGAAATCTCTTGAGCAAGAAATTGAGGCTGATCGGGAATCATGGTTAGAGAGGGCAAACATTCATCTAGAGAAATTTCTTGAGAAAACCAACAAAGAGAAGAAAATGTTGCGACATATGGCCTATCACTACTTAACCCAGAACAAAATTTGCAAAACAAGAGTAAAGAGGTTAAAGGCTAAGCTAAGAAGAGTTTTGAGGAGTCAAAAAGAATAAGATAAGCTCAAGATCTTCGTTGAAGCATCATTGGCCCAGCATAGTACATAAAAAGGATCACTCATGCCAAATTTCAAGAAAATTGGTGAAGTTTTTGTCATTTTTGAAAACTTTGAAGCAAAAAACAGGTTTTTTTGGTGGCACTACGCTTTTGATGGGGGCAAAAAACTTTACATTCTTGGAATCATCATGAAAAATTATTCTTCCTCCGAAATGGCTGAGAAATTTTGATAAGTTCTGGACCTCCAAAAGGGCCAAAAGCACCCAAAAAGTGCCCTCTCTACCACTTTTTTTCCACACAGGAAGCAGTCTTGGGAGATTGCATTTTTGGAGGGGCAAATAGACTCCAAATTAAACAATTCAAGTTCTTCTATAAAGTAGACTCAGCAGGTTTTCCAACAAGCTATCCTGCACCTGATTTGGACTTCGTGGAGCCTTCCAAAAGTGGCCTGGAAAAAGCACTACGCATAGGATCAGTGGCGCTGTGCATAGGAGAAATTTTGCCAATTTTGCCTGTTTGTTCATAATTTCACCTAGTTTAGCTGTCACTTGACTTTTTCTTCTCTCTTTGGCAAATTAATTATGTAATATGATGTGATATGATGTAATATGATGTAAATTTGATGAAAAATGACTTGAGGGGGTAGATACATCAGTTAGAGGTAGTTTGAGGTTGAATGAATCAGTTTCCATAATTTTCGAGGCAAGTTGTTCCACTACCTATTTTCTAGTTCCTAGTTTAGATGTTGTTGAAATAGCTCCTCGACTCATGGATTTGACCCCTAATGGCTAGCATAGGTGGTTTGATGCCTATATTATGTACTTCCTTAGTCATTGGTCATGTTTGGACTCTTGTGGATGCATTGAGCACTATTGTAAATCACTTTTGTAGTTTGGCAAGGAAATGAACTAGGGTTTTGTAGCATTTTGTGGGATTCTTGCGATAATGTGTCTTGGCATTGTCTTCTCTTCTGTAATTTAGTTTCTCTTATGTGTATGTGTTCCAGCATCTATTTCTTTCTTCATAACTAAATGAATCAAGAGAATTAGGTAGAATCCATTGATATTCAGTGCTCTGCCTAGAGGATACATTTAGTTTTAAATGTTTTCTGTTGTTTGAAGAGGACTCATGAACCTTGCATGCCCTCTCCAACTCCTCACTAGTATTTAGACTCACCATCGCATTCATTTCAAAGTGCTAAAAGACTTGCCTACCTCGCCCCACAGAAGCCTCTTCAAATCTGAGTTGATTTCTCGAACCCAAATCTCCCTTCCTCATCTAATCCAGCAACCAACCATTAAAATCAAACAAAATCCTCTGAGAAAATATACCTAGCCTAAATTAGTATTCATTTCAGTCATCTCAAGCCTTGGTTTCCATATGTTTTTGAGATTGACAAGGAGAGAGCCCTCCCCCGACTTGGTAGGGCTAGCTACCAGGTAAAGCGTGGTTTGATGTTACCCTAGACCTACCTTCCTTCAGCTTGAGGTATATTTAGGCTATAACACAAGGTAAAAATGGATTGTGATAGTCTTAAATGCTTTTTAGAACAAATATTATTTTTAGAAGAAAAAAAAAATGGGTCACAAATATGTTGGGTTATGAGTTTGAAATCATCTACAAAAAAGGGAAGCAAAATGTTGTTACAGATGCACTCTCAAGAAAGGATGAGGATGTGGAAGCATTATTTTGTGCTATTTCTATTATCCAACTAGATTGGATAAACGAAGCAAGGAATGAATGGAAGAAGGACAAAGAAGTGTGGCCACTCATTCAAAAGTTGCAGAAGATGCTAGTTCAAACAATATTGCCAGAACTTGACGCAAAAGGAAAAATTATATTGGAACCTAGAGAAGTCATAGAAACAAGAACCTGACAGCTAAGAAATTGATCAATTTCAGAGTATCTCATCATGTGGAAAAACTTACCCATTGAACATTCCACATGGAAGGACAGGAATTTTATACAGAAGCATCAAGAACTACTCAAACATTGAGGACAACACTTTTTGAAGGAGAGGGGCATGTTAGGTCGGTATACTACTAATGTAACCCCTTATTGTTATTAGTACAACCCCCTTATTATATTGTTGTGCCCATGTAGTCCCCATATAGTTATTATTGTGCCCCATAGAAACCCATTATTGTTATTATTGTGCCCTTACATTATTATTGTTATGTTGGCTTTGATTATATTATGACCACTTAGACTACTATATATAGAAAGGAGATCTTATCATTTGTATCATCCAATAATTGCTCATTTGTGTAATGTAAAGGAGGTTTCCCCTTCAAAGAGGCTTATTTCTAAGGCGTTTATCTTTCTTTTCTATCTTTTTATGAGCTGGTTTCATAACACTATCCTCTGGTGATACCTATGCCAATGGGGCTACTGCCTCAGTTCATCAGTCTCAGACTGCCTAAATAATCATTGTTATATGCCTCGTGATAGCTTGCCATTCAAAGGGAATACTATTACAAGCATCAGTATACTAGTCTTCCTACTCATGCCGACCACACTCTGTCACCCCAGTCTGTAGGAAGTCAAACATAAGACAAATAACCTCCAGTAATGCATCACTATATGGCCTCTCTTGTGATGTTGATCCTCTTTGGTTTGTTCCCCCAGGCACTGCAACTCACAACACATATCATGTTAGTTTCACTGGTGCTATATCTACATGCCACAATTTTGGAAAATTAGTACCACAGACATATATTTTCTAAATTATACATGAAACCAAAATATAGCAACTATCTTTTACCTTTTGGTCCACATTCTTTTCCTTGTGGAAGTGGTATATCAGGATCCTCCTCAAAGTTCATTCTATTTTATGGATAGTCATCTATGAATAATGGCATCTGATCCTAATGAACAAAGAACTTAGGTCTAAACACCCATCCAACTCCCACCCCCCTCCATCTCGTCATAGTAGCTGCCACCAATGGCACATCTTGCGCTCTTGTTGGCCCCCATCACAAATTTGTACATGTGGTGAGATGGAATTGATCTTCTTAAAGATAAATGAGCATAAAATTGTCCCAAATGAATAATTATCATTGGATCGCTGCCAACATAGACCCAACTGACATTTAAAATGCATCAACAACATCTAGTCCCACCCATAGTAGGTCCCTCCTAGTACACTCTCCACTAGCATTGTTTTCCCTCTAAAAATGTTGTGGAAGCCATGACTACCCAAAATCCTCACCACTACTATGGTTGTAGCTCATGTCTCAAGCCTCTCTAAGTCATGTATTTGAATGGTTTTGTCCTTTACCTGAGTATCAGGTCCCATGAGGTAGAACTAGAAGAATCTCTCCCACCACCTCAAGGGTGGAAACCTTGTCAAAAAGCATATGTCCTCGATTGCAATCTCAATCCTTTGCCCATGTATCACAAAGACCTCGTGATTTGAGTCTCATTATCTCACAATTCGGGATAAAAGTGCCTCACCCACCCTTATTAATGGGTTCTACAAGAACTTGAGAAACCCATATTGTGCAAGAGCCCCTCTGACAACCTAATTCCCCTGAATCTCAATGCACAGATAATCAAAGTCATGTTCTCACCATACCATCTTTAACTCAGCCAAACACCATCATATTTTTTGAGATCAAAGTCATCAAATGAATTTTCAGACCTTAGCTTTAGCTTCTTGGAAACCCCTAGTATTGTCTTTCCCTCAAGAATAGTGTGTAATTTTTTCTCACAGAACTGTGTCGGGCACAATTTTTAGCCTCTTTCCTACACCCCAAAGAATAGAAAAATTCCCAGCAAGTGCATTGCGGCCATGAGGAAGTTCCAAGGTTTCCCTAAGCACTATGAAGCCATAATCTAAGAACTTAATTGACTGGAAATAATGAGTAAGGTTAGGCCACCTACCTGAAATTCCAAGATATGAATTCTGACAGTTAGTTTATTCGTTATAGACTTGGAAAGATTTATGGCCTCTTCATCCTCTATAAATTCTCTAACAACTCAATGTGCAAATGAATTGGATTTGGGGGGCAAGAAAACCTTTTATAGGAAAAACCCTAGTTTTTTCATTGACCATTATCAATGACCCATATTTTTCTTTGATGAATTGTCAACACCATTGGAAAGCTCTCATTGAGCTCTATAATGGATCTCTCTTTGTTTTTGGTAATTTCAAACTTCACTAGGAAGCCATTTTTTCCATGAAGTATCACTTTGTCCCCAATTCTAACTAAATCTCTTCACTTGAGTCACTTACACTCTCGCACCATTTTTCTAATGAAATTGTTTCCTTCGGTGTTGAGTTTCATTGTGAGTAATCATTATTTGCTCATTTTTCTTTTATCCCCTTTGGGCCTCCCCCATTTGGCAACATCATCAAGCCACCCTTGTTCAGAGCATCAAAGATGCATCACCCTTGCATCCATGAAGTCTGTTCAGAAATCCCCATTGAATCTTGTTACATTATATCATCCATTATTGTATCGCATTCATCCCATTTAACCATTACAAGATAGAATTTAGAATTATGTCAATAGTATAACATTGAATGGAATAAATATCTCTAAAGTTAAAACCTAAAGTTATGTATAAAAATAAATAAAATTTACCTTTCACATTTATAATCAAAGTCTCTAATATTTGCAACAAGATAGAATTTAGAATTATGTCAATAATATAACATTGAATGGAATAAATATCTATAAAGTTAGAACCTAGAAATATGTATAAAAATAGATAAAATTTAGAAAATTGAAGTGGGATATGACTTTATAATTGTCAAAACAAATAAATCATAAATTTTAAATTCCTTAAATGTTTTTATTTAATAACATACCTGACGTCAAAATTAATGGTTATGGTTATTTTATTAACTTCATATTAATATAATTCTCTTCATTGTATGAATAAATGTTAACATCATTTGTTCAAATAATTTTTTTTTGATTATTAATAATCCGAATTTGAGTAAAAAAGTTGCGTTATCTTTATCTAAGAAACCTTCGTCACATTTGTTTATTAAAATATTTTCTCCCAAAATATATAACAAATCTTCGAATTGGTACCACCATTATAAGAATTAAATAATTTCTTCGGAATCTATTCGGTTTTTCACTTACTATTTTACTTTTCTCTGGATTATATATATATATATATATATATATATATATATATATATATATATATATATATTTTAATAAATTAATATTTTATTTTAAAATTTTTAAAAAGAATATATGAAAAAATTGATAATATCTTATGTATTTTTATATTTGAATTTTTTAATAAAATAAAATCAAATAAATAAATAATTTTAATATTTATAAATTATTATTTTTTATTCTCTTAAAATAAAAATAAAAATTTTATTTTTCACTAATTATAATATTTATATTTAAAAAAATTCAAATTATCAAAATTATCACATAATAAACCAATAAATAAATTTATAAGGAATTCTCATTCTTTATACACTTTTAAATATATTTGGAATTTTATTGTACGCATTAAAATTATCTGAAAACTTATATAAAATAGTCTTTAAATTTTCAAAATTATCACATAATAAACCAATAAATAAAATTATAAGGAATTCTCATTCTTTATTCACTTTTAAATATATTTGGAATTTTATTGTATGTATTAAGATTATGTGAAAACTTATATAAAATAGTCTTTAAATTTTATAAATGACTTATATTTTTTATTAAACATAATAATTTGGTAGATGTAAACAAATCAATTTATTGACCACTCATAAATAAAAATTAATATATATAATATTTGCACCAAAAAAAATAATATATATATATAATTATAAATTAATAGAAAAAATTATACTATTAATAATTTATTGCAAAACTATCCTAAATAAATAAAATAATTTCAAATATATATTATAAATAATAATCATTTATTATATTAAATTGTATTAGGAGCAATACGGGAGAAGTTCAACCTAGGGTTTCTACAACCCCTACTATGGCAGGCTTCCCCTGATAGAGTTCAACCTTGAAAGAACTTGGGCGGATCTACGTCTTGGTTTCCTGCAAATGATCGGAGGAACCATGCAGCCCCCTCAGGGGAAGGGCGATGCACCTCCCCCAAGAGACGATAGCCAAAAGCAGCAAATTGAGGATAATGACAAGGAAGAGAGGCAGAATGAGGACAACATGGATAGCAGCAAGCATCAGAATAGTGAACAAACTCAAAAGGACAAGCCCAAAGCGAGCTCATCCACATGCAGGCCAGTGGCCACTCACAGGCCAAAAGTGGAATTTCCTAGTCACCGAATCAATGCCAGAGTACAGTTCATGAGGGATCACGCGTTGATCGACAAGTTTATTGGGCTATGGCCAACTGAGAAAGTGCTAAGGGGCTAGATAAATTCCAAATGGAATCCAAAGGGTCACATTACTCTGCAACTAGGGCCAAAAGGGTTTTTTACGGCTGTGTTTAACTGCTTGGAAGATTGTAACAGGGTTCTGGACGGAGGCCGTACTTCTTTAATTCCGCAGGCCTATATCTCAAAGGGTGGGTTGAACGCTTCAATCCGGATAAGGAAGATCTTAGTTGTGCTCCTGTCTGGATAAGGCTGTATTCGCTCCCTTGGGAATACTGGGAGGAGGATTCCCTACAAGAGATCGGAAATGCTCTGGGCGAATTTATCAAGGTAGCAGAGGAAACAAAATTATGCAGATACACATCATATGCCCGGATCTGTGTCTACATGGACCTCAAGCAAGCCCTGCCAGATACGGTAAGTCTTTTCCATGATGATATTGAATGGATACAGCTGATATATTATGAGCATGTACCGTTTAGATGCAGGAAATGCCATGATCTAGGTCACCTCTACAGAGATTGTCCTCTGAACAGGAAGCCCCCTCCTCAAATGGACTCAGACAATCCTGCTCCTGATGGATTTACCAAAGTGGTAAATCGCAGAAGAGGTCATAAGAAATCGACAACCAATACCAGGACCAACCCAGCTAACTTGTCAAAACCCTCAACGAGCAATAGTTTTGCTGCTCTGGCCAGTGATGATATTCAAGAACCTGAAAACCTACCTCTAAATGACAAGGAAACCAGCAAAGAAAAGCAAGATGGGGTTTCACCGTAGCCAGGGGGAAGCTTGTCCGGCAAATCGACCCCTCACACCCAAACCAAGCTCCTAGCCTGGAGCTTCCAAGGAATGGAAGTCGACAATCCAGAACCCAATTCAAAGGCAGTGGAGGAAATAGTTGAAGATTATAAGGAACCCCATCTCATGGAGGAAGACCCTGAGAATATAGATATTGGTGAACTGGACATTCTAGGACTAGAGCAAGCATGCAAAACAAGAAACTTTGATAAAATCCCAGATCGGCAAGTGGAAAACCTGGTGGAGGTCCTCAATCGCGCACAAAAAAATACTCTCTAGGAGTCCAGATTGGTAGTCAATGGGATAGAAAGTTCATCATCAAAGAGAGTGAAAAGCGAGGAAGAAAAACCACTCTCGAAAGAACTATCAAGATAGGCAAAGTGTTAGTTGAGTCAGGCAGATATGCCAAGCTGACCAAGTATTTCAACATCAATCCCAACCCTTCTCAATGAAGTTGATATCATGGAACATTAGAGGGCTCAATAGCCCAAGGAAAGGCAGGCTTCTAAAAAACATGCTTATGCAGGAAAAACCTAACATACTCTTTCTGCAAGAAACAAAATGTAACTCGACAGTTTTGGAAAAAATAGCAGCAAAAGCTTGGCCAGGAGGGCTGGTAACAGCTGTTGATGCTCAAGGGGCGTCGGGAGGACTGGCAGTTCTCTGGGATGCGCGAGTAATTCAACTTGACAGTATACATGCAAACAAGAACTTCATCCAAGCAATATTTCACATAATCGGCACTAACATCCACGGCCACATGACTAATGTGTATTTCCCTCAGGAAACCATACACAAAGCTGAAATCCTGGATACCTTATCGGAGCTTAACTCAAACAGGTTGCACCCGCTATGGATATCTGGAGGTGACTTTAATATGATAGCAAGAATGGAAGAAAAGCAGGGAGGTAGAAACAGAAGCAACAGAGATGGGAACATTCTAAAGGATTTTATACAGAATAATTGGTTGATAGATCTACCTTCAAATAATGGCATGTTCACATGGAACAACAAAAGAGAAGGAACGCAACAAATAGCCTCACGTCTTGATAGATTTCTACTATCAGACAACGCAATTCACCTGGGGGGGGAATTCATTGCTTCCATCCTTCCAATATCGGGCTCTGATCACTGGCCAATAGCTCTCCAATGGAATCGACCAGGCAACAACATTCGGCGCCCTTTCTGGTTTGAAGCTTTTTGGTTAACTCATCCGGATTTCAATGAATTAGTTAGATCAACATGGCTCAATTTTAATCCCTCTAATGGCTCTAAGATGTCTATATTCCAGCAGAAACTAAAGCACCTTAAAGGTGAAATCAAGCACTGGAATCATACCACTTTCGACAACATTTTTCAGGCACAGGTAGCCCTGAATCAAGAAATGAAGAATGTCCAGCAGAGGATCATTATAGAAGGACGCTCCGAGGACCTAGCAAAACAGGAACAAACTCTTGAGGCCCAAATCCTAGCCAGAGCAAAACAGGAGGAAACACTTTGGCGGCAGAAATCGAGAGTTAAGTGGCTGAAGGACGGGGAAAAAAACACAAAATTTTTTCACAGAACCACAGTGCAGCGCAGAATGAACAACTACATTTCCCACATCAAAAATGAGCAGGGAGCTAGAATTGAGACGCACGAAGGCATTGAAGATGAGTTTCTCAGATACTTCAAACAAGCCCATCAAGAGCCCAACATAGATAGAACGTCTGCTATTGACAAAGTTCTAAGGAACATTCCCAAATTAATTACAGAGGAGCATAATCTTCTCCTTCTTAAGCCCACAAGCCTTCAGGAGGTCGAGAATGTTGTGCGTCAGTTGAAAGCAGGAAAAGCACCGGGTCCGGATGGATTCACCTCCAACTTTTTTCACAACTTCTGGGATCTAATCAAATTGGAAGTCTGGCAAGTTGTAGAAGAATCACGCACTTTAAGATGGATGTACCCAGGGCTGAATGCGACCTTCATTGCTTTAATCCCCAAGGCAGAGGAATCTAATACTCCAGACAAGTACAGACCGATTGCTCTCTGCAACATCATTTATAAGATTGTCTCAAAAGTTATAGCTACCAGATTGAAACCTTTGCTCCCTCTCATTATTTCGCCAGAGCAATCTGGTTATGTAGAAGGTCGGCAGATCACGGATGGTATTATTTTAACTCATGAAATAATCCACTCTTTGAAGCAATAAAAAAAACCAGGTATGATGCTTAAAATTGATTTATCTAAAGCTTTTGATAGCTTAAGCTGGGTTTACATTCAAAAAATCTTAAATGCCTTTGGCTTTGCCCCTTCTTGGGTTAGATGGGTTGTGAGTTTATTATCTTCCTCGTTCTTTTCTGTGCTTATCAATGGTATCCCTTCGCCCACTTTCCGTCCCTCCAGGGGTATCAGGAAGGGAGATCCCCTCTCACCTTTCCTTTTTGTTATTATGGCAGAAGGATTGGGTAGAAGCATCAAATCTGCTCTGCACTCCCAGCGGCTCAAGGGCTTATCCTTTCTCAATTCTCCTACTTACTCTCATCAGCAATTTGTAGACGATAACATGCTATTTGGCCATCCCTATGTTCAGGAAGCGCGCCTTCTCAAAGCCCTCCTATCAAACTTTTCTAAAGCTTCACGAGCCCTTATTAATCGTGTCAAATCTCAAATCTTTTTCTTCAATACTCTAGTCCCCACCCAAAAGGCCATAGCCCACATTATTGGTTTTACCATAGCATCTCTTCCTTCTAAATACCTTGGAGCACCCTTAATGGCCTCGGCACTCAAGCATTCCTCTTGGAAAGTCATGCTAGAAAAGTTAGAAGCACGGATCTTCCCTTGGACTCATAGAGCTCTTAACATGGCCAACAGACTCGTTCTCATTAAAGCCATTCTTCAATCCATGCCTTTGTATCTCTTCTCAATTCTAGCAGCTCCCAAATGGGTGCTCAAGGATATAAAGAAGCTACAGCGCAATTTCTTATGGGGCAACTCAGGTCCCAATCGAAAGTGGGCTCTGGTCAAATGGGACAACGTTTGTCTTCCAAAGAAGGCTGGCGGTATTGGCCTAAGGGATCCGGGGCACAGTAATGAGGTCATGGGAGCTAAAATTTGGTGGAGATGGCTCTCAAAACCTGACACTCCCTGGGCCTCCCTATGGACAGCCAAATATGCGAACAATAGCCCTATTGAAGAAAGAATTCGAATGTCAGAAGTAAGTACAGGTTCAGTGATTTGGAATTCGGCCATTCAACATAGGAAACTAATACAACAGCATAGCTTCTGGGAAGTTAAGAATGGCAATACAGCAAGGTTCTGGGAGGACTCCTGGCAGCAGCTCCCAAAGATCAAGGACATTCTCTCTAACCTTCACTTACCAGAGCAAGATATACATATGCTAGATAAGGTTAGTCAATTCTGGGACCCTTCTTCCACACAGGGGTACAGACGATGGATTGAGGCTAAACAAATACTAATGCATGGCTCTGAGCAAGCTCAGATCTCTCTCTCCTCTGAATTACAAAAATGACAAATCCTCTCCTCAGAAGGAATGGACATTCTTAGATGGGGATATGAAGAGAAGGGCACTTTTACCACAAGGGAAGCGTACAATGTAATCATCAAGGAACGGATAATCAAAGATGTCTTATGGGATAAAATCTGGGATTCCTCTAACTGGCCGAAGGTGTCCACTTTTCTTTGGCTCCTATGTCATAATAAAATTCTCACTTGGGATAACCTCAGAAAAAGGAGTTTTTATGGCCCATCTATATGTCTCAACTACAAGCAAGCAGAGGAATCAGCTTTACATCTAATGCAGACTTGTCAAATAGGACGGAAGCTGTGGGAAAAGGTTAGCTTCCGATGCCAAAAAGAAGGCAGAGTGCATGGGGATATTAAAGCTACTATTCGCAATTGGAGCCAAGCGCCCTATCAAAGCAAACTCCTAAACACACTTTGGCAGCTTATCCCTGGTCTACTGATGTGGAACATCTGGAAGGAGCGGAATCGCAGGGTTTTCAAGGACCAATCAATGTCTATAGAGCAGATCTGGACTAGGTTACACCAGAACATTAAAGAAACTCTATCCATTAAGTCCTGGTCCCAAGAAGATTTTCCAACGCTGCCGCAGGAACAATCCATCTGGGCCAACTGGAAAATTCATCTGAATCAAAAGCCTACATTTAAAGGCAATCCTACTAAGAGTAACCAAATCCCGACAAGATGGATTCCACCGCCCAGTAACATGATTCAACTCAATTTCGACGGAGCCTCAAAGGGTAATCCAGGAAAAGCAGGATTTGGGGGAGTCTTCAGAGATCATCACAGTACACCTTTACTGCTCTTTCTCGGCTCAAAAGGCTGGGACTCTAACAACTCAGCGGAACTGGAAGGATTATGGCAAGGTCTTATCTTAGCTCAGAAGGGGACTCGCAAATCATCATAAACATGGTTACAAAAATCATGCAGGGTACTCCCACACACAAGGTCAGCAGCAGTTGAAGAATGGCTCAAAGACTTGAGCTAATTGACAAATGGCTTTCTCAACACAAAGCAATTTCATTCAAACACATTAGGCGGGAAGGAAACAAGCTGGCTAATTTTCTAGCTAATATAGGAGTGGAATGTGGGGTAGATTTCTTTGCAGGTTCGCTCTCCAACATTGCCTCAGAGGATCAGCTCTTAAACTTCCATAACATTGTGAAGAATGATATGAACCAAGAAGAAGATACACACCCAGATGCGGGTGTCACTGTGGCTCATTAAAGGCGGAGTTACTCCCCGCCGGCAGCTGTCCCTGCACCTGGCTCACGGGCACGGATCCCACAAACCCACCGCATTTGAAATGAATACTACAGAGTACAGAATAATGGTCAGGCATTTGGTATTGAATGCGCGCTCAGCTCGAGAGGCCGCGCAGGGTGATTTATCCATGGCTTGGCTTCTGGTTCATGCCATCGCCCTCCTCGGCTCCTTCTATATCCGTCTGCTATTCTTCTCGCACCCCTGCTTCGTTCTGGCTGCTTGGAAGCTCATCTGGTTTTTGGTTTTGGCCTAGTCCGCCTGCTCTCGGCCCTATCCCATCTGGTCCTACCTAATTCCCTTCCCTGGTCTCTCTGTCAGTTCAAAAATGGTCCGACGTCGTGGAGTTTCTCGCCGTGGAGGCACCACTGGCAATCAAGGTCGCGCTTCTCAATTTGCGCCCCAGAATATAGTCCCACTGACCTCAGCCTCCCCATCCTCTCTGCCTTCTAGTCATGGCAGGCCCCTCCCACACAATTCCTTCCAAACAACCCGCTTCAAATTCCACAGTAGGCTCAACAAGCCCGTTTTGTCAGCCAGTATTACAGTGATCCTTGCTGAGGAGGAGGATAAGCCTAGTAGCTCTATCCATACCACTACGTCTCAATCTCAGGACGATAGCGTTCTTCAGGGAGAGGTGGCTGGCGTTGTGTTCAATGGTGACAATATGCAGGAAGAGGGTAATGCGCCTGTAGCTCCTCAGCCTCCAACGGACTCTACACAGCGCAATGTGCATGCAGGTGAGCCGGAGCATCCTCCCGGTGGCATTTTGAATTTGGAGACTCCTCCAAGTGGTGGCGAAATGGGAGATGCAGACAACGCGGTCATCACATGGATGGGCTCTCCTAGCCAGGTTGAAAGGGATGCTCTAGACTCTCAGAAACATGTTTGATGAATTTGGTACAATGCCCACTGATGGCAATCTCTCTTCTGGTTTTTTTCTTTTTTCTGTTATGCTTCTCTGGATAATGGTAACTCTGTTTTGCTTCAGCTCTTGGTTTAGAAATGATGCTCACCATTATAGTCCTATGAATTGTATCAGGTCATGGTTCAGCAAGCCATTGTTTTTGTCTAATTTTGATTATGGCTATGAGGGCAGACTGTTTATCAGTAAAGCCATAGACGTCGATAGTACTGTAGTGATAAACACAGCTCTCGTTCACACTTTTGTTTGTAAGGGATTTAAAAAATATGTCTCAAGGTTTCTCAATCCCGGGATGGTTGTCAAATGGGTTTATGTGTTTCAGGATATCTGATTGAGGGCAGGCTTGAGCCCCCTCTGAGGTCTTGACCTCTTTGTACATATATTTTCTCTTTTTCTAATAGAAATAGCCTTTACACAGAAAAAAAAAAATAAAAATAAAATAAATAAAAATCATTTATTATATTTAATATTAGGATAGGTATCTTATACATAGCAATCATAGGCCATGTTCTTATCATTATTGTAATTAAATATGAATCTAACCATTTCTCATTGAATCGAGAGGCACATTCTACAACTCAGTAAATTGTGTAAAGTTGTGAATCCGTCATTACAATTGAATTGAAATTTTGTTTATGTCCCCCTAAATAAAAATGATAAAAAATCTAATAAATAAAAAATAACTATACAAAACATTTAAATAATGTCAGTTCATAAAAAAAATTAAATGTGAATAAATTAGATTCTTCTAAGCTTATGTTAAATTGGTATTTAAGATAAATCTATAATAATAATATACCCACCTTAAATATATTACATATAGAGTAGAGAGAGAGCTTGTCAAGCCTCCAACAAGATGAGAATTCTGAAGTGAGTAGCGTCCAATAGCTAAGTTATAGGTTTAGTACTGGGAAGGTTCTGCTCGAATCAGAGCAACGATTAGGAGTTTGTTACCAACATTCATCCTGCCAGATCCAAAACATAGGTTTACTACATGGAACCTTATGCTCCAATCAGAACATACTTCACAAGAGTAGTGTATTCTTACACTCCATTCCGTTGCATGTTGTTGTCATGAGAAAGAGAAAGATGTGGGTATGTTGTTGTCATGAGAAAGAGAAAGATGTGGGTACTGGGTAGTCGATGTGCAGCGTCTGGGAGCAATCAATTCATCCGTAAAATGGCGCCTAAATGTCCGACCTGTAAAATTACATTCAGAAGGTGCAGGATTTATTTTCAAGTTCAGAAGTGTAATAGTGTATTCTGACACTATTACAGTGTAGTAGTGTATATAATTTTTCTCATGATTTGATTAGTTATTTTGATGACAGCGAATGTGGTTACGACTACTTGGACTCTTCTTTGTTTCTCAATGTATGTGGACTGAGGATATACTCTTTCAATCCTCGACCATTTCCATTCGGTGTGAGCAGGAAATATATAATTTTCCAGAGCATTGATTATGTAGTTACGATTATCTAGACTATTATGCGGATTTTGGAGTGCACTATTTTCTATGTATGGATTATTTTATATTTAATTTTGCGACAGCGAATAGGGTTACGATATGATAACTATGGCTATGCCCTAACATTCTGAAACTTATATGTATGTGTTGTACGCCAAACGTTAAGATCTTTTCGATTGTCATATCGCTGTTTTAACACACCTGGGTAGGAATACACTATTACTCTTGTGAACTTCAATATGTCTCAAATATCCTCCTCCTTCTGATTGTAGCACAAAGGTTCCATGTACTGATCCTATAATTTGGATCTCGCAGGATGAGTGTTGGTAACAAATCCCTAATCGTTGCTCTGATTCGAGCAGAAGTTTCCACCTTCTAAACCTATAACTTAGATAATCACTTCCGAATTCTCATTCACCTTGTTGGATGCTTGACAAGCTCTCTCTCTACTCTATATGTAATATATATTTGTGAGAACATGTAATATATTGGGTAGGTTATGAGAACCGTTCATCAGTTCATATTTAATTACAATTATGATAAGAACATGGTGTGTCATTACTATGTCTAGTATGCACATGTTTATATTAAAGGTATTAGAACATAATAAATGATTATTATTTAAAATAGATATTTGAAAATGATGGTTTTGTAAATTAAATTATTTAATTATGACATGGTTATATATTTGTTTATTTATTTATTTATGAAATGTAAATAAGTTGATTGGTTTGAATTTAGTTCTTATCAAATTATTACCAATTAAAGGTGTTAGCATTTATTAAATTTAAAAATTAATCCTTACTAATTAAAGTTGTCAATGTCTATTAAATTTAAAGGCTATTTTACATAACTATAAAGATAATTTTAACACATTAAAATTTCAAAAAATCCAAATGTATTTAGAAGTGTATTTAAAAATTAAAGCTCTTGCATAAAGATAATAGACAATATTCTCAATAATATTTGAAGAGGGATTTAAAAAAAATAAAATCAAACAAATGTGTTTTATAGCCTATTTAGAATATCATAGTGTATTATGTATATTAAAAATATCCTAGTAATTTCTCCAGTGATAAGTAAAAAATGTTTCTAAGTATGGTTGAAAAGTGAATGAGGAATCCTAAAATTTTAATAGGTGGATTTAGATAATAAAATACAAAACTTTCTAATATATTTAAACATGTATAGAGAACCAAAATTTTTTATAGATTTTCCCATGGGGTTTTGGATTGACGTTGAATGTGTGCATTGTTAAGGCACTCTGTGTGATAGGTAGTGGTTCAAATCCCCAAGGGTCTTAGCTACCAAAAAAATAAACTTTTTATAAATTTATTGATAAGTTTATGAAGTGACAATTTTGATAACTTAATTTTTTTTAAATAAAAATATTTTTTTATGTAAAAAATAAATTTTGTGTTTCTATTTAAAGAAAAGGAGTAAATGTTTTTTGAATAATTTGAAAAAATATTAAAATTATTTAATTTAAATAATTTGAAAACATATATATATATATGACTTGATTTTCATATAAAATGAAACATTAAAGCACAAAAGGTATTATGAATGATTTTTTTTATATTATTTCAAAATTTATAAAATTAATTACTTAATTTTAATCGAAAGAAAAGTAAAAGTCCTAATCGAAAAATATAATGGAGTGTAAACTAATTATTTAACTTTTATAGTGGTGGTACCAATTTGAAGTTTTGTTATATATTTTGGGAAAGAAAAAATTAATAAACAAATGTGAGTAAGGTTTCTTAAATAGAGATAATGCAATTTTTTTTATTTCAGTGGGAATTATTAAAACTCCAAAAAAAAAGTTATTTGAGGAAGTGATGTTATCATTTCTTAATATGGTGAGGAAAATTATATTAATCTAAATTTAATAAATCAAATATTAAATTCGAAATCAATTATATGGTTAAATAAAGGCATTCATTGTAAGAAGGAATTTGAAATTTGAAATTTACATTTACTTTACATTAATCCATTGACAATATAAATTTATATGCCAATTCAATGTTTTAGATTTGATCTATTTTTATACTATTGACATAATTTTAGGTTCTAATTTTTGGAACATTCATTCAATTCAATGTTGTATATTTTATCCATTTTTATACTGTTGACATAATTCTAGATTATACTTTGATGGAAACATTAGAGACATTAATTATAAATGTGAAAAGAAAAAATTAACAATATCTTATAAAATAAAGAGGATAACAATATAATATTGCACAATAGATTAGTTCACAAAATATTTGTCTTTAAAAGATAAAAACCATATAAAACATGTTATAAGCCAATATGATAAGGAATCACAATAGAAAAGTTAAGATTATTAAAAAGGAAAATTAGGTATTTGAACAATACCTTTATAAAGAAAGACAAAAAAAAAATTCACCTTAAAATCCAATTAAAGAAGAAAGATCCATAAACTTGCAAATTTCAACTCTATATAAAAGAACTAAAATTACAAATTAACAACACAAAAAATTCTCACAAAACAAAGTTTCAAGATATTAATACAAAATTTTGAACCAAATATTTTGGAATTTCTCATTTGATAAATCATAATAAAAATTTACTAATAAAACTAAAGAAGTTGAGGAAAGAATTCCACGCTCAGCTTGTTCATCATCCGTAGGAATCGTTTCTTGTTCTTCTTGTGGATTAGTCTACTCAATGTGTCTCATAACATCTATCTATCTAAGCTCTCGAAGTCTTAAGTTAGGCATAAAGATGTCGAATGTCCCATGTTCAAACCTACCAACTATGGCATCCAAGTTAATGTTATTGGGAATTCTAAAATACTTTTTAAACCTTAGGGCATGTTCGCTTTTGTGTCATGTCCATCCCACCATTCCCATTTCCTTGAATTGTCTTTTCCCACTTAATATTAGAGTCCTTGTGTCATCGATATCCACTCTTGCATTTTCTTTTTTGAATCCTTCATAACAACACAACCATTTCAATGGAAAGAAAAAACAAATTCCACCTCTTTTCATTAAAAGCAGAAGAGTAATAAGGGCTATTTTGTGTACCTGGGAGATGAACAATGAGTATGAATGAAAGAGGATCTTTTGTGATTTATATATGAGGATCAAAATCCTCTATTTCATATCGTTGTTGGTTTCTAGAACCATCTTAGCTATCCTCTCTGTTCCACATAATTTCTAGAGCTAACCTCAATATCATCCCATCAAACGCCCACACTAATGTTTTTTTGTAAACATTGGCGAGCCCGAAAGTTTCAGAGATCAATTGAATTGCTTTGAAGACTCAAAACTAGATGTGTTTTTCCAAAATGTAGAAGCTAGAATTGTCAAAACAAACATATGTGTCCATGAAAGCTTCTTTTGGGTGGAAAATAAGAAGATATGTCTCATCTTCCCTCTGTGTTTTTCTAATTTTAGAATTTTGGAGTGTTGAACGATTTTTTTTGTGGAAGGAGGACTTCTCAAAATCATATTATGTCCTCTAAATGACACATTGAAAGGATAAAGAGACTCGACCCTAGTTCTTTTTCCATGATCAAATAGATTGGCCAACTCTCATCTTACTTAATGAGAACTTCCATAGAAAGCATGTTTTCATAATGACAAATAACATGCAAATGACACTGTAAAGAATCGATTCAAGTTGAAAAATTATCCAAATTTTGCTAGCATGCTAGGATTTCCATAGAATTCTATTATCAAAATATGAGTAAGGAAGAACATAATAGACACTTTATCCTTTGTAGCCCAAGTATGGGCCCCTGTTCTTTAAGCATCTTAGCATTGTTCTCTACATAAAATTCCCACAACAACAACTTCATGTATTCACATTTATCTGTTATATTGGACTTTGCATTCATGAGAAGTAGAAGCAAAATAATGGAAAAGTTATTAATATCCATAGGGTTACGATGTTTTGATGTGATTTATCCTGATGATTTTGTTCTTAAAGTGAAAAAAGTTATTTTCAAAGATATATGATATTGTAATAATAAGTATATATAATTGAATAATATATGTAGGATAGAAAAGTGATTCATCATTCAAGGATATCACAAGGAGTTGATTTTTAATGTAACTCTTAGTTGAGGAGATGAGTGGCTTAATTTTGGGAGTAAATTTAATGAATGCTATTATATTAAGCTTCTTGAATTTGATTATGAATCTTTTAGATATGGGCTAGGAAATTTATTACATTTTCATTTGCAATGACCTATTTCATCCTTATCACCTCCAATATGAACCCCAAGATCCAAAATAGCTAATGAATTTGATCCAGGTGGACCTCCAGACACCAATGGCATGGAAAAGGCTCAAAATCAAAGTGGCGGAAATATGGTTAACTTTACATTAGATTGAAGTGCTTGTCACCCTCATTCCAACAGTGTGAACAACACTCCAATCCGAGTCTGGATGAGGAAGACAGAGGCAGTCAAAGTTGGGTTGACTTTTTGCTGACTCGATAGGATTAATGGAGACATAATTTGGACTTTTTCCAATGGACAGAATCTGGCCAACTCCAGCCAGATTTTGGGAAAAATTGTCACCTCATTAAAATGTCTCCTTTGGTCAAAAATTAAGATTTTTAAAATCCACCATATTGTTCTAAATAAAAAATAAAATATTAAAAAAACAGGTGGCAGGCCACTAACCCCACCACACCAAACCTTATCAAAATAATGAATTATTGGAGGCACGGGCCACTACCCCCAGCCTCTCCCCCCACACCATAGAGACGTTAACCGTAAGAAACAAATTAAGGTGGTGGGCTAGCCCTTGGGGGCTGAACCCAACCACCATACACTAAATGAAGCCACCATTGAATACGTGGACCACAAAAAAAAACAAAGGTGAGGTGGGTGGGCCGCCCAAGGTAGGCCCATCCCGACCTCCCGTTCATTTATTAAATATTGGGTTATGTAAAAAAGGGAGGGTTTTGGGCTTGACCACCCGACCTCCTCCTTAATAAACGGATCAGTAACCACTCCACCCAACGGAGTTCTTGTGAAGTCCGCCAGCATTTTTTAATTTAAACTCAGTTCATCAGTGCGCCCATGCAGAGGAGGAGAGCACACGTAGTTCGAGGCAGGCTTTTGCAGGTGGGCCATATTTCACTTTGTCAGATTTTGACAAATTTTATATCGTTTCACAATTTCTCAACGCCATGAATGCAATGGCGCCGTCTGTTTCTCCGTCATAGTTCTACATTTTTTGGCCATTTTTCAGTATGGAGGTATAAAACTCCTTTTTGTAACTAATGCTTGTACTCTTCTTTCTCATGCCACTTAATGAATGAAGGCCTCCCCATTGATTGAGCAGGGCCCGTAGATGTAGTCCACGTCTGACAAACTCCGTTATCAAGTTTCTTGTCTTCTTTCATGCTTTATGTGTTTCTCCTCTTCTCTCATGTGCACATTAAATTTCTACATTTAAGCTACAATTTACGCATGTCATTCTCTAATACATCTATAAAAAAATGATCTTGGATCAAGTGGTATCAGAGTAGGTCTTTGTAGAAGTGAATTGTATGTTTGTATGCTAACAAGAAATGGGCTCTGAAGAGGCGAAGGGAAACTAAAGTCTTTCGATCCCGAAGCAGGGTGTGCACATTGAAGGAGAAACATGGCATATGAAGAGGCTCGTTATGAAGAGGAGCTAAATTTCCACAAAACATTTTATGCAATGGCAGAAAATGTTGGTCAGTTGCTTTCAAGACTGGAGAAAGAAGAAGGGAAAAAGACAGAAGAGCAAGGTTCAGTGCATGGAAATGGTGAAGAAGAACCCCCTCCTTCTCCTTCAACAATTGAAAGTTCTTCTTCCTCTCATCACCATCATCATAGAAATTCAAGGGATGCATATAAGAAACCTTTCTTTAAATTAGATGTCAAACTTGATCTTCCCATGTTTAATGGTGAAATTAATGTAGAAAAGCTTAACAACTGGATTAGCCAGATCGAAATATACTATAGGATTTAGTAGATTGAAGAGGATGAGGCAAAGAATCAGCTGCCCTCTCTTCAGCTGAGTAGCACCGCTCTCGTTTAGTGGGAGAGCAAATTGTGAAGCAGTAAGAGTGTGGGTAATATTCTTTCTTCATGGCCTAGTTTCATTTCTGCATTAAAGGAACAATTTTATCCTTTGGGTTATAAGAAAAAAGCCTTAATGGTTTGGAAATACTTAAGGCAAGGAAGAGGTCAGGATTTTCAAAGCTTTACATAGGATTTTACAAAACAAGCACTCAATTTGGGTATTGCACTTGATTCACCTAAAGTAGTAACTAAGTATATTGGATCATTACATAGTTACGTTAAACATTAATTATTATTGTTTGAACTAACTACTATTGACTCATCCAGTGTAAAGTCCATCCATCTTAAGTACAGGGGAAAAAATGAAAGAGATGATCATTACAAGAAACCACCTTTCAAACCTCCAAATGGCAAACCCAAAATGAAAGGAAAAGGAAAGGAGAAAAGGACGACATCAACCAAGAAAGATGAAGGAGAAAGGTCTTATTGCACTCACTACGAAAAGGAAGGTCATGATGATGATCATTGTTCGAAACTGTACCCAGAAAAGAGACCAAATAAGTATGGAGGAAAAGGCAAGCAGAAGAGAGTGGGAATTATGCAACAATACCTTTGATCTAATTCTAGAGATGAAGCATTGATCACAGCAACAAGAACAAAAGGTACTCTTACACCTCATATTAATTTTGAATCATGTGAAGGCACTAGTTCAATATATGAGTCTCTTCCTAATGAACGAAAGAGAATTGAGCTATTTCATATTAGGGCTATCATAAATCATACAAAAGTGGAAACTCTATCTGATATCGGATCCCAAGCAAACTTAATTTCAGAGTCCTTGGTAAGGAAGCTAGGCTTAGAAACTAAACCACATCCAAAACCTTACCCACTTGGATGGATACATGATAAAGCAAAATTGAATTTAACTAAGTAGTGCAAGGTTAAATTTGTGATCGCTTCTAAGTTAATGGATGTGGTAAAACTTGAGCTGATACCATTGGATATCTGTGGCATGGTGTTAGGGAATCCATATCTATATGATAGAAAGGAAATCTTCTTCCGTCATGAAAACAAATACCAAATCACAAAAGATGGGGTAGAATATATTGTAAGGGCTCATCAAACTAAAATCAATGCCAGCCTTGTAAGTGCAGGACAAATGAAGAGGTTGGTGAATTCCAGTAAGGGTTGCATGCTTATGGTTGTAAGGGAGAAAGATGCAGAATTATCCAATGCTTTCCAGGGTTGTGATCATGTGCATAAAAAGGAATTATGTGAATTAATTTCTAACTATGATGAGATGTTTCAAGAACCAAGGGGATTACCTCCGAAGAGGGAAATCTAACATGAGATCCATTTGTAGCATGACGCTCCTTTACCAAATATTGGCATATACAAGATGTCAACCATTGAGATGGAGGAGATCAAAAAGTAGGTGCAGGAACTATTGAACCAAGGGGTCATCAGACCAAGCACTTCTCCATGCAGCTCATCGATTGTCTTAGTGCCGAAGAAATATGGCACATGGAGGATGTCCGTGGATTACCGAGCACTAAACAAAATCACGGTGAAAAAATGTTACCCTCTTCCGTGCATAGATGATCTAATAGATCAGTTAAAGAATGCTATCTATTTCACCAAATTGGATTTGCATAGTGGTTATCAATAGCTCCGAATTACAAAGCAGCATGTGTGAAAAATCGCCCTCAAGACCAAACAGGGGTTTTTTGAATGGATGGTGATGCCATTTGGACTTTCCAACGCTCTAGCCACTTTCATGATGGTCATGAACGATATTTAGGCCTTTCATTGATGAATTTGTTCTTGTATATCTAGATGATATTATTATCTTTAGTAAAAGTTGGAATGAACATGTATGCCGTGTGAAGAAAGTGCTTGATGTATTGAAAAAAGAAACTATATGTAAAATTGTCAAAGTGTGAGTTTGGGAAAACCTGTTTGATTTACCTAGGTCATATTGTTGGTCATGGTCAACTAAAAAATGATCCTTCTAAAGTTGAAGAAATTGTAAATCAGCCTAAGCCTACTAGTGTAACCGAGGTTCGCAGCTTTTTGGGTGTAGTATAGTACTGGAGGAGATTTACTACCAATTTCTCTATTATTGCAGCACCTTTACACACATTGACAAGTGTAAAGAAAATATTTCAATGGCGAGGAAAGCAGCAGAAGTCCTTAGAAACATTGAAAGAAAGGATCAACACCGCACCGGTCTTGGACTTACCAAATCTCCAACAGCCATTCGATATCGAGACAGATGCCAGTGGATATGCCATGGGCGCTATACTGTTGTAGCCAATGAAGCCAATATGTTACCATTGAGAGAAATTTTCTCAGGCTATGATAAACTATCCCACTTATGACAAGGAGTTATATGCCTTCGTCCAGAGTGTGAAAAAGTGCAAACACTACCTAATCGACAAGGAGACCATCATCCATATGGATCATCATCCCTTACAGTATCTTCAGTCATAAACCAAGTTGCAGCAATCTCGTCATTTAAGGTGGATGGGTTTTCTTCAACAGTTTCATCTTGTAATAAAGTATAATAAGGGCACTAGAAACAAAGTGACCGATATGCTATCTCGCCCCCCTATTTCTTCTTCTGTTATTTTGCATAATTCTTGATTATCTTTTGAAATTTATGCTGAACAATATGCTAACAATGATGACTTTAAGGAGATTTATGCAAAACTAACCCATGGTTCACAAGTCGAAAACTATCACTTGCAGGGGAAACTGTTGTATCACCTTGGAAAATTGTGCATACCCATAGGAGAAAGGGTACATGTAATTCGGGAGGCCCACACCTCCCTTGTGTCTGGTTATTTTGATGTTGAAAAACTTTGTGTCATGTACAAAGATTTTGTTTTTGGCCACATATGAAAAACATTGTAAATCGCTATGTAAAGGGATGTGTGATGCGTTTTTTTTCAAAGCCCCCTAATATAAAGCTCAGGCTCTACACACCACTCCCTATTCCGATTCATCCATGGGAAAGTATGTCGATGGATATTGTAGGATGTTTTCCTTTGTCTAGAAAAAGTCACAACTATTTGTATGTCATTGTTGATCGTTTTAGTAAGATGTGTATTTTAATGCCTTGTAAAAAGAAGATCATTGTAGAGTAAACTGCTTATCTTTTCTTTCAGCACGTTTGGGTCCATTTTGGGTTTCCCACATCGATTGTACCATATCAGCACTCTCACTTTCTCGAAGGGTTTTGGACCAGCTTGTGGAAGATGATGGAAACCAAGTTGAAAAGAAGCATGGCATTTCATCCATAGACTAACGGACAGATAGAGGTTGTCAACCACACCGTGGTACACTTGTTGCAAGGCTATTGTGGGAAACATCCTAAGTTGAGGTATGAGCATCCTCCATATGTGCAAAATTCCTAAAATCGAGCAGTGCACTCATCTACACATCGTTCACCATTTGAGACATGTTTTGGCTACCTGCCAAAAGATCCTTTTAATATGGTCTTTGGAAGGGAAGATGACTCCAGTGGACATGATGTCAAGGAAAAAGCACAATAGTTCATTTAGTGGATCCAATTGATTCACCAAGCAGTATAGGAATAGTTGTACAAAAGTCAAACTTGGTACAGGGTTCGACATGACAAGCACCGATTTGGCCATCAATTTCAAGTGGGCGACAAAGTGTGGTTCCAATCATCAAGGACAGGATGAAGGGAGAAGGGAAGAGCCGATATGGTCCATTCACCATCTTGGAGAAGATTGGAAACAATGCCTTCCGTCTCAATTTTCCGACAAATATGAAAATGTACTCCGTAGTGAATGTGGAAAACTTAAAGTTGTATGAGCCACCATTGATTATGGACATCGAAGATGTGGGCATAGTTCCTATAGTTGATGACTTTGCACCAGAGTACCTTGATGAGTTACCTGAAGATATCTTCCTCGATAGAAGAACCAGGACTTCACGACGAGGAGATGTGGAATACCTTCGAATTGGTTTCAAGGGGATGCACCCTAGCAAGAAAAAATGGCTAGAAAATGAAAGAGTGAGGGAGCAATTCCCTCACTTTCCAATTGACTGATAAAGCATTTGGCTGTCCAAAAGCTCCTCAATGGGGAGGATTGATCTAGGTGGATCTCTAGACACCAGTGGCATGGGAAAGGCTCAAAATTCAAAGTGGTAGAAAGACAACTAACTTGACATCAGATCGAAGTGCTCGTTGCCATGATTCCAACGGTGTGAACAACACTCCAATCCAAGTTCGGATGAGGAAGATAGAGGCAATCAAAGTTGGGTTGAATTTTGTTGACTGGGCAGGATTAATGGAGATACAATTTGGACTTTTTCCAGAGGAAGGAATCCGGCGAACTCCAGTGAGATTTTGGGCAAAATTGTCACCTCGTTAAAATGTCTCCTTCGGTCAAAAATCAAGATTTTTAAAATCCACCATATTGTTTTAAATAACAAAAAAGTACTAAAAAAGGGGTGGCGGGCCACCAACCATGCCACCCCAAACCTTATCAAAATAATGAATTAATGGAGGGGTGGGCCAGTACCCCTAGTCCCTCGCCCCACACCACGAAGCCATTAACTATACGCAACAAATTAAGGTGGTGGGCTGGCCCTTGGGGCATGGACCCAACCACCATACACTAAATAAAGCCATTGTTGAATGCGTGGGCCACTAAAAAAAATGAAGGTGAGGTGGGTGAGCTTCCCAAGGTGGGCCTAGCCTGACCTCCTATTCATTTAATAAATTTTGGGTTACGTAAAAAAGGGAGGGGGCGAGGTTTGACCACCAAACCTCCCCCGTAATAAACGGATCAGTAACCACTCTGCCCAATGGATTCCTTGTGAAGTCTGCCAGCATTTTTTTATTTGAACTCAGTTCATTAGTGCACCTAGGTAGAGGAGGAGAGTGCACATATTTTGAGGCAGGTTTTTGCAGGTGGGTCATATTTTCACTTTGTCAGATTTTGACAAATTTTATATGGTTTCATCATTTCTCAATGCCACCATCAAAGTTCTGCATTTTCGACCATTTTTCAGTATGGAGGTATAAAACTCCTTTTTGTAATTGATGCTTGTACTTTTCTTTCTCATGCCACTTAATGAATGAAGGCCTCCCCATTGAGTAGGGCCTATAGACATAGTCCAAGTCAGACGAACTCCATTATCAAGTTTCTTGTCTTATTTCATGCGTTATGTGTTTCTCCTCTTCCTTCATTATGCATATATTTCTTTAATACATCTATAAGCAAAAGATCTTGGATTAGCATTATTGAACAAGAATCCAAGACATGCTTCAAAAGGTGAAGTGCTTATCACATTGTGTATTTCATGATTGTAATTATGTTGTAGACATGGGATGTTGACGTTCTATATTTTTGAATGTTTCTAATTGAATATACATAATGATTGAATCATAGTGCAATTTTCTACCTCAATTGATTCATTATCATGTGAATGGAAGGAAATACTTGCCAAAAGTAGTAGAGAAATTTATTGTTTTGGTTATAGATGATTTTTGGAGGATCAAATTGGATGCAAAACTCTATCTAAGAAGAATTACATAGCCTACCATGCTAAATCATTTTCTTGCAAGGTATCCTAAGAAATCCATAAATTGTTTTGTGGTTCCTTTTTGATATTTTATCACAATGTCAAACTATTACACATAGGTTATTTCTCCATGTGGTATGCATTCTTCATCTTGATTCAAGCCTATTACACTTCAAATTGTATTGGATGATAAAAACTCTAATCCACAAGGCACAACCCCATAGGGAACTACTATGACAATCACCATTTTCACTTAAGAAACATATCTTCACTAACTAACTCTCCTATGGCTCAATAAGGTTATCCTTAGTAGGATTGCTAATGAGGCATAAGGTGATGTGAATGTAGCTTTAGTGAAACAATTTTTTTACTATTTTAGGATATCAAAGAGGTGATGGAAGGAAATAGAGATTAGTGCCAATCCAATAAGGAAACGCAAAATATGAGGTTTGGTTCCTGAATCTAAATATCTACAAATATGAGTTCTTCTAGTACAAAAGGAAATCATGGGAAGGCCAAGTCTACATATTTTATGTATAATTCATAGAAGGATGGCTTGCAATTCATGGTAGGAAGAATTACCACGTTCCTTTAGGCCAAAAAGTATGTAGAGCGTGTCCGGGCTATTTCTCTAGTGTACCTCGTCGTTGTTCTTGAATACCTGGCTTCTGAGGTTTTGGAACTTGTTGGTAATGCTACGTGGGATAAGAAGAATAATAATATAGTTATCAAAGAACATGGAAACCAAGGCTGCAGCCCACATTGTTGCCACATAAGTCCTAAGAATTATCAATCGAATAAGAATATGGATTGTTAAAGATAAGTGTTGCATATGTTTTTTTTTAACTTTTTATTGTTTTTCGTACCCTCTTCACCTTTATCGACATGCAAAGGAATTTATAATATTATGGACACCATGGGATTTCATATGCAGACTCACCATTCATTAGAAGCCCCACATTGTGCATGGGCCTGTATTGATATTAATTTTGAAAGAAAATGATTACGAAGAGAATCTAAATTCTTTACATCTAGAATTTTAATATAAATATTGTACTGGAGTGATTATGCATCTATATTCATAACTTAAAAACTAATTTTCTATTGAATAACAATGATATTTATGTTATTGTGTGTTTTAGTGGGGTTTTCAATGTCTTTGTCAATCTAATTTTCCCAGGATCAGCAAGTATTTGTTGGAATCACAAGTTTGAGCACTCCAAGGGTTTTTCATGCTAATGAATCCATACATGTAATTAAAAACACATTTTAAATTACGAAGACGAAGATTTTGGCAAAAACACTTTTCGTTGGTGAAAAACTCCAAAAATGTATAGTCCTCACTTGTGTCTTCCTTATAGGTGAGATTTGTTCTAAGCTTCAGGAGGATAATTTTTACTCTTGTATTTTGATGGGTTCATCTCTTTTAACCTATATTGTGGGAGACATTCCCCCCCTCTTTTCTTGTCCATTTCACTTACAAATACTTGTATTAGCCACCAACGTTGGTGTGACATCACATGATCAACTCTTCTCCCCCCAGATTAGGTTTAGATGAAAAATAGCAGTGAGACAACAAGTTAGGTTGTTTGTTGCCTCAATTCATAGTAATTTCATATATGAGGGCTTTCAAATCTCTTTCAAACTATTTCAAAGTTAACATAGGAAGATTTTACAGATGTTTTTTATGCCACATGAAATTTCAACTATGTTATTCAGAAACTGTAGCTACTAGTGATATGCACCAGGAAGACCTACCTAGAGCCTTGATGTGATTTTCTTCCAAGATTGAACATTTGACTAGATCATATTAATTATTTATGAGAAAACCAATCCACATGTTGAATGTGCTCAAACTGTATCTGTTTATCTGACCTCTGACCTCTATTTTAGAAGGCTTGATAAATCTCGAGGGAATGGTGGAAATTGCAGGTTTCATGATAGTCCCTCCATGTTCCATGAGTGTATCCAAGTTGTATGGATTTTTATCAGATCTATTTGCTTTAAAAGGCTTGATAAATATTTGAGGGAGTGGTTGAAATGTTCCATGAGTGTATACAAGTTGTATGTATTTTTATCTGATCTCTTTGATTTTAAAAAGGTTTGATAAATATTCAAGGAAATGGGTGAAAGTGCAGATTTCAGGGCAATCTCTCCTTGTTCCATGCTTAGTTAAGGTGTTTTAATTTAATATAAACATATCGATGATTTATTATTTAAATGAGTCCATATGCACATATAATTTCTTGTAAATCAAAGCCACAAATTGTGCCTATAAAGTAGATATTTATATTGAAATTTGGTATATAACAAGTATAGTTTTCTAGTCGTTTACAAATACTCAATAAATGATTTTTTTCCCTTGGGGAATTTGTTGACATTTGATTCATGTCAATCTCTCTCCAATAATGGAATTTATTTAAATCAGTCCATATGCACATACAATTTCTTGTAAATCAAAGCCACAAATTGTGCCTATAAAGTATATATTTATATTGAAATTTGGTATTTAACAATTATATTTTTCCAGTTGTTTACAAATATTCAACAAATGCTTATGTTCCTTTGGGGAATTTGTTGACATTTGATTCGTGTCCATCTCTCTCCAATAGTGGAATTAGTTGAGGGGAATTTTTCAACATTTGATTCGTGTTGATCTCTCTCGAAAAGTAGTGATATTAGTTGAATACAAATATCTCCTTATAAGAAGTCAGAGTAGATATACTATTGGAAAATTTATAGGGACAATGGATTCGTGTTGACCCCATTCAAAGTAGTAGTATTATATCTAGTCAAATACTACAAGTGCAGATTCCTTGTTAACTTTGAGAATTAGTTAAAAGTACCAGACTTTCTTAGATTCCATTTGAATTATTTAAAAGTGTCAGATTTTTTATCCTAGTGAGTTTTTAATCAAAGACAAGTCAAGTTAAGTTAGATTAGATGGAGATCCATCCTCATTTTTGTTGTATTTATACAAATAAATTTATGTTAACTTTTGACTCTGGAGATAATGGATGAGTTTAATGTTTAAAACATTAAAGAAAATATTGGAAGTTTTTGTCAATTCCTTTTTATATGTGTTTATACTAATATAGTAATTAAGGTAAATATCTATATAAATGAGAGACTATAAAACACATTAAATACATTTACATTTTAGCATATAATTATTTTTTCTACTTTTGACTTATAGTTTCTGAAATGTAGATTGGAGCTAATGCATGCCTCATCAATGAGACTATAAAACACATTGACATATATTTTTATATACAATTAGTGTTTATAACTTTTATTTCTTTTTTGGTGGAATGTAGATTGCAGGTAATGCATATCCCATCAAAGTTGAAGTTGGACCCACCTTGACCATCATGTTCATTGGTTTAAGTAGAGGTAAAGTTCACCGTCACCTGGTTCATTAGTTCAGGTAGAGGTGTGATTTACCTCTATCTTCTTTCTTAATTCACATTATCAATCCCATTTGCACATAACCAACTCTATCTTTATCAACATTGTATTTTTGTTGAAATATACATCTTCACTGTTTTAAAACTATTTGTATACCACTTTCAAATCTTTAAATGGTTTTTATACCACTTTCTAGTCCCATTTTAGTCCCATTTTCATTAATGCATGGTTTTTAGTTTTTCTTATTATTCTTTATACTTCAAAAAAAGCAACTAAGATTTGTATTTAAATATTAATACAAATTTAATAGTGATATATGATGTTATCATAAAACTTGGAATGATAATGGGAATAAAATGAATGAGGATTTATCATACACTTTAGAGGGGTAATGGAAAAAAAATTATGAGTTATCATAGAATTAGGGATAATGGAAAACTTATTGTATTAGGAGATTCAATGTTGTTATCAATAATGAAGCAAAAACATTACAATGATTACAATGATTGAAATTAAGTAAAACCAACTTGTAACATATATTTATAATATTTCAAAATATTAATAAGCAATTGTTGTGTGATAAAAGATTATTATAAATTATTTATTTTATAATTGTTGTTTGCATTAAAAATTATTATAAGTTATTTTGGTTCATAATTTATAGTTAGGGAAAACTTCTTTCACTTTAATTCTTAAATGAACAAAGAAGTCAAACATGGGCATTTAATAATATTGATGTAGATCAACTCCAAAAGTAGACCATATGGCTAGTGGCATCTTTATTTTATATATCATTCTTTAATTTAATATTTTTTTTTAATGTGTGAGATTATATAGTTTGTGAGATAACATGAATTTAGATCACATAAGAGCTTTTGTAATTTTTATATGAATATTTCTTTGTCTTTCTCTTATAATTTGTGTTTTAAGTGTCATCTATATTCATTAAGAGAAATTTAAATTTGAATACTTTCAATTTTATCATTTCAAATTTGTTTGGTTCAATTTGGAATTATAATTATTTTTGAAATAAAGTTTTAGCTAAATACAATATATATGATTTATTTATGTTTATTTGAATTTCAAATTTTAAATTTAATTATAACTTTTATATTATAAAATTTAAATTTAATTTCATCAAATATTGAAAAGTTTAAAGTAATATAAATATTTTTCAAAAATCATGGAGGTTGAGCAAGTATTAGAGTCTTCCTTTACAAAACTCTTTTGAAGAAGTGTTTCTGTTGAAATTGATTCAACAATTTTGAAGGTACCTTTATTTTTCCATGGAGTGATTTGATAAGAAAATTAGAAGTAATGAGCATGAATTAACTAGTTAGTATCTTTTTTTGAGGATTCTCTCTCTTAAAAGATTATTGGTTAAAACTAAAGTGATGAAGAGTTTTATTTGGATAGGTTCCAACCATTTAAGTAGGAAAATACTTCGAACACAAATGTTGCTGGTGCAAATACATATGGATGTTTAACCAAAAGACCAAATCAAGGTCTTTTGATCAATAAATGCTGAGGATAGAGATCTTTGCTATCTCTATAATGCATTATTTGGAAACTAAACTAAATAACCAAAAAGAGAGAACTCAATATTGTGGATACTCCTACCATGTAAATGATGTAATTCCTAACAGCCCACTCTTTAACTCATATCCAAAATTCTACTTACACAATTTCTCAATATTTGGTGACACTTTCACTGTCAGCATGGAAGAGTAACAATTTAATGCTACTCTAAGTAACAGTTTAATACTACTCTTTCCTATGCTACTAACTTACAATTTTTCCTTGGCAACATCTGATGTGTTAGAAAATTATATATTATAGAGAAACGAAACACATAAAATATATTGGAGAAATACAAACAAAGAAAACACGTAAAACAAGAGAGAGACACAGATATACGTGCTTCACCCAATTTGGGCTATGTCCACGAAGAAACAGTCAGTCCTTCCTTTTATGTTATCCAGCAATCTGAAAAGATACAACCTACAACAAATCCGTTGTAATTCCCTCTTCGCTCTCATTCTCCTCTCTCTTCCTCACTTAGAATACCGATATACATAGACACAATACAATTCCATCATATATAGCGAGGGGTTGCCTTCTAAGGCAAAAAAACCTAAATCAAACATAACTTCTACCATCAGATATTAGCCTAATGAATGATCCAGATTGACTACGAAATTACAACATTTTACAAGGCAATTTTACATCTATTTTTAGCTTTGGGAGCACCGCCCCCGATCCCCTCACTCCCAAAGGTCATAGTCGCACCGCCCTGGACCCCCCCTACAACATATACTTTGCGAGCGGCTTTGCCGCCCCATTACGAACTGGGGTCCAATACAGCGATACCTTTGAATATAGAAGATAATCAGGCTCCACACCCAACAATGCAAGTGCTTGTTAATACAATTATTATGATATCATTAATATGTAATAATGATGACTTATGTCCAAGGACATAACCTATCATGGATTGTGCCTAGTCACTCTATAGCCAAGTATGGGAGAGATGTTGTCATGTAATGTAACATTTAAAAATAGTAAAATAATACTTTAAATTAACAAATTAAAAATAGTAATAAAAAATTAATGTCTACCATAATTAAAATACATCAATTTACACCTTAATTTTACATAACTTCGCATAAAGATATAATGTAACCAAAAGTTAAAATAATAATAATAATAATTTACATTTTAGTATGAGGAAGAAATATAATTTCTTTCGCTACTTAATATGGAGATGACATGAAATAATATGACTGACATTACATGATGTGTAATTAATTTATGGAGATGACATGAAATAATACTATTGACATTACATGATGTGTAATTAATTTTAAGTTCAATTTGCATGTGATATAAAACATAAAAATATATTAGTAACCAAAAAATATTTTACTATCAACCATAAGTAAAATATTTCAATATCCATATTAAATAACATAAATTTATATCTACTTTACATAGAGAAAAAGAAAGTAATTTCAATTAAAAAATTTCTTATATTTCCACATTCCATAGCTAGGAGATGTGTAATTTGTTTCATTTTTAATATGGAGTTGACATATAAGATTTTAAAAGTATCAATAACAAAGAAAAGTTTAATGTGAGTCATGATTAAAATATTTCAAATACAAAGGTTAAGTAAAATATTTTAACATCAAACAAATATAGAGAGAGAAATATTAAGAGAAATATTATTCCATTAATAGTTTTTTTACAATGTATGAGAAAGACTTGTAATTATTTCAATGTTTAATATTGATTTGATTTATAATATTTTAGAAAATATTAATAATTAAAATAATTAAATGTATGCATAGAGAAGAAAATATGAGGGGGCATGTTATAACATTTTAATGTGGAGAACATGGATTATAAATAAAATATTTCAATGTCAAAACATATGTATTATACTAGCCTACATCTATCTTATCTACAGATGTAGAAGGAGGGAACAAATCTATTTTCACTGTAAAATATATTTGCATCTCAAGGGATTTGATCCCTCAATGTGCCTAGTAGATTTGAAGTTAAAATGGATCTAAGCTAGTCTATAAACTATTATTAATATCCACTAGATAGTTTGTCCATGGTCTTTGCTATGAGTTTGAGTGTGATTTCCTATATAGGAGGCTAAGAGTGCTATGTAGATTTTTGGGATATTATTTTTATGTTTTTATTTTGTTAAGAATTCATTAATGTTTGTAGTTTTAATAAACTCGCTTTTATTATAAATAAATTTATTTACTTTTATAAAATTTAATATATTTTTAATTTTTAAAATAATATTAATAATAACTTATTTTAAGTTTATTATGTTTTTAGATGATAAATTAGTTTATAATATCCATTTATTTATGAAACACAGATTTGATTAATAAAATTTAAGAAAGTACATAGATTAGTTTTAAATTTGAATTTATTAAAATAGTTAGTTAACATACTTTACCCTCTCTACATTGAATGATGCAATTTAGTGAGCTTGCTGAACATAACGAAATTCGAATTGAAATTCACAAGCATTAAATAACTTTGTTAAGTTGAAATGGCCAAATCTAACTGTTCTACATTAATTTTTATGGACTATTTATTTCAAAAAAACATATATAAAATATTTTGAATGTGAAATGAGTTATTGTGTTTTAGACATATGGTAATCTATTTAGAAGTTAAGAATCTCCACAGTAAGAATATCTAGGAATCTCAATGGTTATATATAATATTAATGACAACAACTCCTAGAGGAGTGGGGGCCACCACTGTTTTGCCTCCCATCCCATCACATTTAAGAGAGGATGCAATGTGTCATATCCAACCCACCCCATGGAAAACACATGCAAACAACTATTACTACCATTCAATCTCATGATAAACTACTCTTTGCTCAAGTGCTCTCGGATGGGAGACCTTCATCTTTGGTTTCTTTGTTATGTCTGTGTTATACCTCTATTATAGGTGGGACAATTCCATTGGGTGAAAGATAATGAGGATATTGTACCTGACAGTGAAGACTCTGGGTTGTGTCGTAAATTTTGAGTTTCCTCTATCATAGGGGAGATAGTTTTTTTCCATGGCTATGGCTTGGCATGCACCAAAATTTTGGGAGGCTTAACTTCTAGGTTAAAGGTTCTCAAGCTCATGCACTAGGCATTACGCACTATGACAAGAAGAAAAGAAAGAGGAAATTAATGGAGGTATCACCTCGGGTGCTAACAACAACCACAATGATAGTCATTTTAGGATCAAGAGATGAAAACCTTCAACCGGCTCTCACAACGACACAGATTCATGCCTAGTGTGTTGGTTAGCATTAGGCAATTCCTTTTATCTCTAAGTCCTATACTTTTGAAAACTTCTTCACTAGTTTTGCTTCTACTTGGTGGGTATCGGAATGTAATTCCCTAAGCTTACTGGGCGTTCTCACTTGTTCTTTTGTTATTTCCTCTCAATTATTGTTGAACCCTACCAAGAGCACTTTTTCTTCCCCACCTCAAACATTTTTTTCATTAGAAGTTGTTGCAAAACTTTTTAGAAATTGTGTCTCCTTGGGTTTTACTTCTATTTGGTTTTCACATCTTTAATCCCTTGGATTTCAACTTGAATTTTTGACCACTAGAGAGTGACACACCTACTCTTAGAAATTCAACTTGAAGTAGCTAATTGGGTTCTTATCCCTAAAGACACTAGGGGAATATGGAGACAATAGTTGAACTTGATCGTCCTTCACTGGCAGATGAAGACACCCTTGGGCAGTGTACTAAATAAGAAACATGAGATCACAATGATATAATCTCTTCCTTGAATGAAATCAAACATGTGCAATGTTATCAATGCTCATGTCTTTCTAGTTTCAATGCTTGACCTTCTCACCTCGAAATCCATCTATAGTGTTATGTGAAAACTCTTTCACTAATTGAAACAATCACTCAAAATATGGCCCTAGTTACTTCACTTGACTCTTGATGTTATGTGAAAACTATTTCACTAATTGAAGCAATCACTCAAAATATGGCCCTAGTTACTTCACTTGACTCTTGATGTTATGTGAAAACTCTTACACTAGTTGGAACCAACACTCAAAATCTGGCCCTAGTTACAGCACCTAATTCTTCATGTTATGTTTAGCCACTTAGGAATTGTCTTTGACTTTTTCTAGTTTAGTCTATGTTAGTTGTCATAAAATTGATAGTGATAGTTGTTATAGTTTATCATTATCTAAACTCTTGTCCATTGTCCACTAGGCAATTCTCTTTTACTTTCTATATTTTAGTCTATGTTAGTTGTCATAAACCTCATAGTGATAGTTGTTATCATTTTGCATTATTTAAGATATTGTCGATCATGTACTTAGAATTGTCCTTTACTTTTTGTAGTTTAGTCTATGTTAGTTTTCATTAACTTCATAGTGATAGTTGTTATCATTTTGGATTATATAAACTCTTGTGCATCATCCATAGATCAAGTTTTCCTTGTGGAAGCTACAAGACATAGCATGAATAGTCATATCTTTTATTGTTGTATAAAAAAATAAAAAAATAAAATAATAACAACAACAAAAGATATAATTAATTAATTTTGATGATTTATTTTATTTTATTTTTTGAATTTGGCAACATGACATATCTATAAAATAAGTGTTTTTAATGCATATCATGAATTGATTGGATTTTTCCAAAATTTTCAATTATATATCTATACTAGTTAATATTAAAATTTATTTTTTATGAAAATATATTTAAAAAAAAAAAATCAATGTGCAGAAGAAATAAATTATTCCATTTAGAACAAGAAATAAATTATTCCATTTAGAACAATGTTAATTACTAATTAGTAAAATAAAATAAAAAATAATTTTGAATTATTAGAAAATGTAAAAGCAAAACAACGTAAATTATAATACTTGGGAAACCTGCACAAATTTATTATCAACAAACAAATAATATACAAACAACTGGTGAAATCGAGTATTGTCTACGCTACAACTCTAAGTATGATAAAATCCGTGAGTATCGAAGAATTACTAATGTAGCCCTAATGCGATGATAACCTACGCGAAGTAATAGCAAGAAAAACCTCCAACTTAAAAGCTTGCAGTAATATAAAGGCATTCCTCATGTGAACTTATATATGCTGAGCATATAAAAAGTTCACATGTGGAATGCTTTTATTTATGGAGAAGGAGGGCATGGCTCAGCCACACATACACACGCGGAGGTTTTTGATATTACCACAAGATTTTAAGTTGGAGTTTTTCCATAGGTTATCATCATATTGGTTTACATTTATAATACGTTAATATGACCGTTATATTCTAATGTTTTTAAGGTTTTTTTTTTTTTTTTTTTGACTAATCAGCTTTCACACTTTAATCCTTAGTAGATTAGTTGTCCAACGTTCTCTCTTTAATTTGAAGGGGTATGTACCAGTCTAATAATAGATCTCTAGTACAAAAGTACATCAATGCATGACAACAATAAGATGAATGTGCTCTCTTAAATGATGGTATAAGGTGGGAGTGCTCGAAGTCTCAACTAACGATGGTTTAAGGATGACCACCGACACTGCAACGCTTAGTGGAGTTCCCAGAACTCTTACAAATCTCACGAGAAGTTGAAGTCTTCTTCTAGACGAAGCACTCCTTAATGCTTTGAAGAGGGAGACCTTCAACCTCGAAAAGCAAGGTCTCCAACCTGCGTTGGTTTAAGGAAGGCCACCAACCAAAGGAATGCTTAGTGCAATTCTAAGAACTCTTCCAAATATAGCAAGAAGTTGAAGTCTTCTACTAAAGGAAGTGTCCCTAATGCTTTGGGGAGGGAAACCTTCAGCCTAGAAAAGGGAGGTCTGCAACCTGGAGTGGTTTAGTGAAGGCTACCAACCATAGGCATGTTCATGGGATTTCGTGTCTCTGACTACAACTCTGAATTTGGGTATGGTTGTCTCTCGTTGTAGGTTCAGGCATCATGTTCAGCTTGTCGCTCAAACTAGATTAAGGCATCTTTGAAACTTGTATATTACCATCACTTCCCCCTGTCATATAAAAGGTGAGAAGATGAAACAAACTCAACTGCAAAACTTTTCAATAGTCTAGAAGAAATTTTGACATATGACTGAAATATCTTCTTGGTTGTTGAAGCCCATTGCCAAGAAGCTATCCATCCAAGATGAATCTTTGTTCTTGCAAGAAGTTTGTTTTTGAAGCATCTATGTGAAAAATTAGTGTGCTTACCAAAATGTTTGCACCAGTGAAGATCTTAACAATGATATTTAATATGGCCAACTTGGCCACAATGTTGGCATTTGAAAAAATTTGTGTGTAAATGTGGAGGAGAAGAATGTGGAATAGGTGAAGTTGAGATGTCATGAAGAAATTTGGCACTTTGAAATTGGATTGGCTTGGTATAGCCTGGAGTGAGAAGAGAAACCTCCTTGTCATATCCAAGAACAATTCACTTTCTCTTCTTGATAATCTATTCCCAAGGTCTAATGATGGGCTTGGGAAGGGCAAATTGGCTTTCTACATATGTTTGCACATATGCTCTTGAACTAGGTAATGCATTAATCGTTTCTTTTTGCTCATGAAATTCTGCGTCAATCTTGAACAGAGGATTGTTTTGAACAGAAAATAGTTCAAAATGACAACAGAGGATTGTTTTGAACAGAAAATAGTTCAAAATGACAACTCTTTTTTTGAAGCTCACATCGCTGAAGTTGTGATTCAAGCTGCAAAAAGTCAATTTTGTCATGTACATTTTGTAGGCAAATTTATACATTTCACAAACAAATTTGAATGTTTATAACATTATCTTTGTCAATTATAATAATATTGTCCACGTTAAAACACATTAAAATACTTATTAATTCTAATACATCACCAATTCAATCCATTTCACAATAATGTCGTTTCCAAAATACTAATTAACATACACCTTTATCTTGTAAAAAATTCTTCAACTAAAAATATAAAGTCTCATTATACCTCCCTACACTACGACATCTCCATATCTCAAAAAAAATATGAATCCTACATACCATATTACATACTACTTTCATTCATACCATACATAACTATGGCACGTTCATCACATTTAACACACGGTCAGATTTGGAAGTCTAGACAACGCCCAGGTCCAGCGACAAACACACAAAGGAAGGCCACAAGAAAATAGTGGGTTAGGCTGTTGTAGTAGACACCAATCCTGTTGTGCGAGGCCATGGAGAACTGAAGGATCGAGGTGAGTAATCGGTTGGTGACATTCTGCTACCAATGTGAACAAAATGGGTAACGAAGAGGCGCCCACAGGTTGAAAAAGAGACAGTGATGGCAGGCTGAAATTTCGGTTACGGATTATCAAAAGCTCATTTATGAACAATTAAACATAGCAAAGTTTAGAAACTAGGTTTTTCCCGATAAGTTTTCACGAATAATGTGAATTATTTATGCTATACTATAAAGTTTGAAGCTATTGTGGATACATCTAATGGGCTTATTAAAAGAATATATGTTAAAAATTATGATATGTTTTGAATTTTGTTATATGGATATTAGTAAGATATTTTTAAACATTTTAAAAAATAAATAATATAAATTTGTTTTAAATTTAAAGTTAATAAATAGTTAAAATAATATAATTTTTTTAATATACTCATTTTTAACTTGTGTAATAAAATTAAAAAACACTTTTATCATATTTAATAATTTTAAAATATTTAAGTTTAAAATTATATTATTTAAAATAAATAATTATATTCTTTAAAATAAATAATTATAATTTTTTTTTATCTGTTTTATAAATTTAACTTAAAATTTATATATATATATAGTTAGTATAGTTAGTTTGACATAAATTTTGAAAAAAATCATTATCATTAAAAATGTCAAAAAGAATTTGATCTTTTATACTGAAATATTTTGAAAAAATTGTACTGTAAATAACACAAATCAAGATTTATCTCAATTTTTTCCACCAAATTTCAACGCATAAAAATCCAAAAAAAAAAATCCCAAAAAACCACTCTAAATAAATAAACACCAATATATTAATCCTTCCCATGAACCATTTTAAAACATAGCGCCATCCTCAACAGTACTTTACATTAACCAATTTAATGTATAGCAAACATACAGCTTCAAAGACGCCTCTGCACCAATAAGGGAGGTGACGAGTTCACTATCTTTATTACAGCTTCTTGCAACTTCGAAATAGCGGAGACATAACTGCAAACTCCAAAAAGAAATATGGTCTGCAAAGTTTATAAAACTATCCAACATTCACCGACATGACATGCGACTGAACGATCAACACATCGCCTGCAATTTCGAAATAGTTGAGGTATATTGATGGAAAATTTTAGGGTGAAAAATTATATTTTTAATTTTTTTTTAAATATTAACCAATTTGATTCAAAAAAATCACTATTTTTATATGATTAAATAAATAATATTTAAAAAAGTAAATTATAATCCAATGAAGTAAGTAGAGTCCAATATCCTTACTCCCATATGTAAATTATAGGTTTAGTATGTCGAAGCTTCTGCTCGAATCAGAGCAACGATCAGGAATTATGAGTGTGGTTTCTTGATTAGTAAGTGGATTTTGAAGAGATTTTTTGACGTTTGGGTTAAATTTTTTTAATTTTTTTTATAAGAGTTGTTTTCGTGTGATTTTTAAGATTTTTTTTGGTGTTTGTTAAAAATTGAGGTAAAATTTTGATTTGTGTTATTTAAACTAGTTTTTGATTGTATATGTAGATTCCTTATTCTGAAAATTTTTTATGGCATTTCTATTGTGCACCAGTTACCCATCAAATTTATGATTTCATAAATTTCTGTAAGATTGAAAAACCCAAAAAAAAAAAAAAAAAAAAACTTCCCAAAAAATCTTAGTAAAAATAACTCATTTTCCATATTTCTATTATTATTATTTATTTATTTTTGCCCCACCCAATAGGGCAAACGCACATGCCGAGGATTTTTTATATTATTGCAAGCTTTCATGCTGCAGGTTTCTGTTATTATTGCAAGATTTTAAGTTGGAGGTTTTCCATACTATTACTTCGTAGGCTATCAACGCATTAACGTTACATTAGTAAATCTTTGATCCTGGATGTTAGCTCTAGCGTATACAGTATTCGATTTCAACAGTTTGTATATTATTTGTTCGTTAATAATAATATTTTTATTTTTTTTTCATAGTATTATAATTTTTTTTTCCTAGAAAAAAATTTTAATTTTCATTAAAGTTGGAAAATTACATTTTGTAGATGCTTTAGCATGTGCATATATGAGGCACTAAAGCCTCTCAGAATATAGATGTACAAAAACAAAAAAAGATGAGCATGTGTTCCATGCACGGAGCACTAATATATAGGCATAATATTATCATATTATTCTCTCTACACAGAGAGAACGATCAAAGTACTGTTTGTATGAAATATCATATAAAAACTTAGAGATGTAGTCAAAAATATTATGTTCGGGCTCGATGAGCCCTTTTAAGCAACATGTAAATCATCGAGCCCTTTTAAACAGCTTGTAAATCTATGAAGGGCTTGTGATAGTGCTAGTAAAATACATCATCCCTCTCTTCCCATATTAACCAATTGTCATCGTGCCTATGCGCTGCCTCCTTTGATAGGAAGTCTACCCCTGTGTTGCGCTCCCTGAAAATGTGATGACATACAAAAGTGTCAAGTAATGATATAAGCGAGTGTGCCTCAGCCAAAATGTGCCTCAATGAATATGCATGACAGTTAGCTATTTTATTTAACCAAATGCATACAATTTTAGAATCCTCAAATAGTTGTAGATGTTTGCATTGTTTTTCTAAGGCAAATTGTATGAGGAATTTGGTAGAGTAGAATTCAGCAAAATTGTTGGTTCTCCTTCCCAGGCTCATTTGGATTCTAAAACAATGAACTTCAGTTAAATAGAGTATAGCCCCACCCCCACAGCCCAATTCCTGGGCTGATCCATCGAAATAGGCACACGGAATGGATTTATTGATGGATTTAGGTTGTAAAGTTCTGGGTGGGCTCACCATATCATCTTCAGGTAGCAGGTCATAATCAGCCATAATCTTAGGCAGTATTGTGTTCCAGTGCGGTGCTCTTTGATGGAAAGTAGCCTGATTTCAGGCTATCCAGATAGCCCAGCACATGATTAAAGGCATGTTTCTTTCTTTCCCACTGTGAGTCAACCACCATAAATTCCAAGCCTCAGAGATGTTCCTACCCTGCCAGGATTTTAAGGATGGGTAGTGTGAAGTAATATGACTCCATTGCACTTTAGTTACAGGGCAGTCGAGAAAGAGATGTGTAGTGTCCTCGGAATTCTCTTTGCATAATTGACACCAAAACGGTCCATGGAAAGCTCTTTTCATCAAGTTTGAGCCTGTCAGGATCTTGTTGAAGAGGATTGTCCACATAAGAACTCGTGTTCTGGGTGTTGCTTTAAGCTTCCATAAGGCTTTCCACCAAGGCTCGATGTGTTGTGGCCTGTCGGATTCCATCAAGATTAAATACCCTTCCTTTGGTGTGTATCTACCGTGCTTGGCATGAGCCCAAATGATCTCGTCTTCTCCATCAGTGATCCGAATATGAGACTTAGTTAATGCATCAGTGTAGTGAAGCCAGAGATGGTGCCATTGTGCAGGTATGTTGAGATCAAGAGAAGATTTCCAGGCTTGTTGAAACATTGTTGAGTGTGCAGCATCCGCTATGTGACTGATATTCTTGATTCCTTGTCCTGCAAGATAATGCTTCAGGTCTACGGGCAGTCGATGAGCATTGCCACATCCTATCCAAGTGTCGGCCCTGATTCGAACAGAAGATCCCGAAAGTATTCTCCAAGTGAGTCCGTCTCGAATGAGATTGATGGAGTTTATGATAGCCTTCCAAATGATCAATATGTTAGAGCTAGCTCTTTGATCGTGCCAGATCCAATCCATAATATGAGAGGGACTAATATATTTGGTAGAAGCAACTTTAGTCCATAGACTAGTTGAGTGTACAAGTTGCCAACCCAACTTAGCCGCCAGTGCTTTGGAGAATAAGTCTAGCTGTTTAATACCCCATCCTCCCCATCTTTTAGGTCTGGCAATAGTATCCCATTTAACCCAGGCAAATATTCTTCCTTGTTCGTTTCCTTTCCATAAGAAACAACAGCAGATGTTTTGTATCTTGGCTAAGATACCTCTGGGTATCCAGGCTAGTGTCATCCAATATACTGGTGTGGCCTCCAGAACAACTTTGATGAGGACCAGATGACCTGCCCTGGTGAGATACTTGTGATACCAGATGTTGAGGCGTTTTTCAATCTTGGTAATGAGCCATATCTAGTCAGCAATTCTGTACCCTTGCGGCTTTAGTCTATATCCGAGATATCTCAGCCCATCTTCAATGGAGAGGAGGGAAAAGGGAAATCGCCTAAGGGAAAATTGTATCTCATGTTGTGTACATCCCGAGGCTGTCAGAGTGGATTTGCTCACATTAATAGCCATACTAGTAGCATGCTAGAATAGCCCAAAAGCATTCTGAAGTGTTGTGAGATCCCCAATGCTCCCATTCAATAATATGAGCACATCATGCACGAATAACAGGTGTGTAAGGGTGTAGGAATGAGTGACTTTGATGCCTTCTATCCTACCCCTTCTATGTTCAACACCAATGATTTTGCTCAGTCCTTCCATAATGAGAAGGAATAGGAGAGGGGAGAGTGGGCATCCTTGTCTGAGCCCACGCTCAGCATGAAAGAATGGGGTAGCTGCTCCATTTATTAGTACACTGAAAGATACATTAGTGATACAACACATAATCCATTTGATAAATGCATAGGGGAAACCCAAGTGGGTAAGTAACATCCTGATATAGAGCCAATCTACTCTGTCAAAAGCTTTAGATAAATCAACTTTTAGGATCATGCCTTTCAATTTCCTCAGATGAATAGAATGAATTAATTCCTGAGTTGTTCCAACTGCTTCATGTATTTTCCGGTTATGGAGGAAAGAAAATTTCTTAGGGGATATATGGGAAGATAGAATGGGTTTGAGGTGGTTAGCGATGATCTTGGAAATAATCTTATAGATGCAGCTACAAAGCGATATAGGCCGGAAGTCATTGAAAGTGGATGGGTTTTCTCATTTCAGAATTAGGGCAATAAAGGTAGAGTTGATGGCCGTAGACATCTTGCCATTCCTGTGACAATCCTCAACTACATTTAGAAGGTCCATGCCGAGAATATAAAAAAAAACAATATAGAACTCAATAGTCCAACCATCTGGTCCTGGGCTCTTATCTTTCTTGAACCATTTTAATGTGGCTTCAAGTTCCCCCATTGTGACTTCCCTAGTAAGTTCTAGTGCCTCTTCTTGTTCCATGAACCTAGGGAATAGCTCAGCAGTGCGCATAACTTCCACCAGGTTAACAACCTGGGGGACCTGTATATGTCTTTGAAGTGTGAAGTGGCTAAGTTAGCCAGATCACTAGCTGATCGGACTGAGTGCCCCTAATCATCTTGTAGCTCCCATATTGTATTGAATGCCTTCCGTCCATTAGCAAATCTATGATAGAATCTGGTGTTATCATCACCCTCCTTTAGCCAGATATCCCTACTTCTAAGTCTCCAGCTTTCTTCCCTGTCCTTCAGAATTTTGGACCTCTGTTGTATGAGGGAGTTGATCATATCTTTGTGTTCCTGGGAGTGAAATGTACCATCAGAGTTTTCCTCATATTTGGTGATTTCCTATTCTGCCTTCCTTAGAGTGTGGTCATCCTGAATCCTCTTCTTGTGAGCCCAATCTTTGGATAAAGATTTCAATTCCTTTAGGTTTTGTACAAACCCAGCTGCAATATCCCCTCCTTCCCCAATCAGATGGTTAATCCAGAATTCAGATACTAATTTGATATATGAGGGGTCTCGTAACCATGTAGAATTAAACTTGAAGGGGGCCTTAATACATTGCTTATCACCTTCCAATTCAAGAAAAATAGGTCTGTGGTTGGATATGCCTCCTGATCCTACCCATTGATGAGCTCGTGGGACCTCATTGTATAAGGCCTCCTTAATAAGGAATCTATCCAATCTCCTAGCTAAACTGTATTCCCCAGTTCTATTATTCCTCCATGTATATTACATCTTTGCAGAGGGAATGTTAATCCAATTGTGATCCTCCAATAGATTTGAGAAGTAATCAGATAGCCCATCTACCTATGTTTGATGTCCCCACAATTCCATGAAACCGATAGAGAAATTTAGGTCCTCTCCCTAAATAATATTGTCTTGTTGGTTTATAGAGGAGCTAAATAATCTCCTCCAGTAATCCGCCCTGTCTTGATAAGGACCATATACATTGATGATTCTGAATTCTGTCTCTAAGGAGGCAGAGTATATGTCAGCCCCCAAATGACCAATTCCCCCCCAAACCCTCTTTAATTCAATTGTGCGATTCTTGACCCCTAGGGCAATGCCCCCAGAGTCACTAGAAACATCCAATGCATGGAATCTCCAGCCAGTTAGCCACGATTCCAAGAGAGGTATAATAGTGCTGGACATGCCTAAGGTTTCTTGTTTTTATATGATATCAATTGTTATAGATGCAAAGAGCCTTCTTAGAGCTAATCTTTTACCAGGGCTAGCTAACCCTCGACAATTGAAGGAAAGGATCTTCATGGAGGAGGGGATGCTAGGGTATTCCTTGCTCTAAGAACCCTGTCAAGTGTCTACTATCTACCAAGTACTACCTCTTCACCAGAAAGATGCCTAGCTTTGGATATGGAGTTTGACCTTCCCCTGGGAAGCTTTAGGGGTGTATGGGTAACCTTCATGTCGAATCCAACGACATATGGTTCTTGGATTTTTCCTTTTGAATGCAAAGGATATCGGGATTTGGAGGCTACCGAAAGGGGAGGTGGGAGGTAGGGTGCTGAGGTGATGGAAGGTTGGGTGTATGAGAATATTGGAGGGGGGCTTGGAATGTACAAGCCACCTTGATGGGGTGACATGGCTTGGTTCCCTGATCATGGAAGTGAACCCCAGAGGGAGGGCAACAGTGAGGTGTATGCATACTGTGTATATATGAGATCGATGCAGATGAAATAGGAGAAAGGTGTGGATTTATTGAACAATTTGAAACAACAATAGATGAGGTGATAGAGGGAGATATAGTAGACATACCCGTGGAGAAGACATCTCCCTAAGCCGCCCTGGATCACGTCAGCGGAGGGGATGGTGGCTGGTAAGGTGTCTTCCCATGCTTCTTTGTTGTTCCTTTCGCTGAGTCTGCCTTCGCCGTCTCATTTGCCATTTGTTGTTCCTCTAGATTATCCTCCTCAGTCGGTTGTTGTGTATGGGAAGCCGGTATGCCAAATTCCTTGTTATGTTCCTCTTGCTTGTCCTTGCAGTTCAGCAGATAGTTCCGGAAGAGATGTCTGACCTTGTGACATCTGTGACACCGGTAGGGGATTCCCTCATAGTCCAGTAGCTGCTTTTGAGTGAAGGATCTCCATTGAATGGTAATGTGCTCCTGCAATCCTCCTCTGGTGTCTAAGTGCACCAATATCCTCGCATAAGCCATCATCCCCGTGGTCTGAATAAAGTATTATAATTTATGCAAATACATACATTGTTTTACTTTTATATTTTTCAATAATTTAATATTATTTATTTTTTATTTTACTAATTACTATAATTGATATGTTTTGAAATTGACATAGTTTGAAAGGGAATAATTTGTTTTTTCTAAATTTTGGAACATTGTTCTAAATATATTTTTTATTAAAAAAAAGAGATTTTTAATATTAATTAGCATAGCCATATAGTTTAAATAGATGAAAAAAGAACAATTGGTACATGATATGCATCAAAACACTTATTTTATAGCACATCTCATATTGTAAAAATAAAAAACCATATAAATTAACTAAATGATATTTTTGTTGTTGTTATCATTTTTTTATATAACAACAAAAGACATCACTATTAATGTTATGTTATCACTGTAAATTTGATTTGTGAACCATGGAAAAAAGTTCAGATATTTCAAAATGATAACAATTATCACTATCAAGTTTATAACAACTATCAACTATCACTAAACTACAAATAGTGAAAGAGAATTGCGAAGTGGCTAAATATAGCATAAAGTGTTATATGAAGTAAATAGGGCAGATTTTTGAGTATTGAATCCAACAAGTGCAAGAGGTTTCACATCACATTCTAGATGGATTTTGAGGTAACATAAAGTGTTAGATGAAGTAAATAGGGAAGAATTTTGAGTGTTGAATCCAACAGGTGCAAGAGGTTTCACATCACATTCTAGATGGATTTTGAGGTGAGCAAGCTGAGCATACAAACTAGCAAGATAGGAGCACTAGTAACATTTCACATGCTTTATTTTATTTAAGGGAGAGATTATACCATTGCAATCTTCGCGTTTCCTTTGCAGGACCTGCCCAAGAGTTTCCTCATCTACCAATGAAGGGTGATGGAGTTTAAGTATTGTCTCCATCTTCCCCTATCTTCAGTCACTAGTGGTCAACAGTTTAAGTTGATGGATTTCCTCTTGAATTTCTATAGGAGTGGCATAGTGAAGACTAGCTATGGAAGCTTGGGTTTGGGCTTGGGATAGTGGTCATTTGTGAGGACTGCAGACACTTGATGTTAGTGCATTTGTTGTTAGGGCATGTTCTGTGAGATTATGAAGGGACGGGATAGCATTCTTGCCCAAAACACCCAAAAAAATGAGGGATTGAAGATGATAAAGCCAAATAGAAGTAAACTTGATAGAGACACAAATTTCTATTAAGATATATTATGATTTCTAATAGAAAACAAAGTTTAGGGGGGCAAAAAAAAAATACTCTATATAGGGTCAAACAATGACTGCGTGGCAATAATAGCAAAACCACTTAGCATGCCCACTAATATTAGAGCATTACATGCCAACACCCACCAAAAAGAAGCAAAACTAGTGAATAAGTTGTCAAAACCAAAGCAATTGAACATAGAAAGAATTATGTAACCAACCCCTTGGGCATGAATCTGCATCGTCGGGATAGCTTGTTGAAGGTTTTCATCTCCTACTCCTAAAATGTCTCTCATTATTGTTTCCATTGACACCTTAGGTGATGCCTCTATTGATTTCCTCTGTCTTTTCTCCTTGTTACATTTCTTAGCACTCAATGCATGGGTTGGAGAACCTTGAACCCAGTAGCTAATCCTACCAAAATTTCGATGCACGCCAAGCCATAGCCATGGAAAAAAATTGTCTCTTGTATCATAGAGGAAACCCACAATTTATGACGCAACCTTAATTCTTCATCACCAGGCACAAGCCCCTCACTACTTATCACCTAAAGGAATTGTCCCACCTACAAACTAGAGAAAAATGTCTCTCATCCTAGAGTGCTCAGGGAAAGAGTAGACTATCATTAGATTGAAAGGTAGTAATAGTTGTTTGTATGTGTTTGTATGGGGTGGGTTGTCCATGTCACCCCACCTCCCCGGCCTCTTAAATGCGATGGGACACAAGGAGGTGGTGGGCTCTCTCCTCCCTCCCCCTACCTCTAGTGCCCTAAGTTCCAAGGCCCTATTCAGGTAATTTTTGTTATTGTTTTTGTTATTATTATTATTAATTATAAAAATAATTAATAAATATAACTCGATTCTAAATTATATATATATATATATATATATATATATATATATATATATATATATATATATATATATATATATATCTTAACTATTGAATTTAGAGATTCTTAACTTGTAAATAGGTTACTATATGCATAAAAAAAACAATAAATATTTTCAAATTCAAAGTATTCCACCAATATTCCATAAAATTTAACGTAGAACAATTAGCTAGACCAACTTATTTAAAATTATTAAAGTTATTGAATACTAGGAAGTTTCAATATTAATTAAAATTTGGTTATGTTTAGCAAATTCACAAAGTTTTATTGTCCAATCTAAAGCCTATAGAGTATGTTAAGTAACTATTTTGATACATTGACAGGGCAAACAACAAGGAACAGTATGACTGCACTCGGATATGTGTTGATGTCGACTTAGAGGTGGGACTTCCGAAGGCCATTAAAATAAATGTTGGCAGTTGGACGCATGTGCAAAAGTTGGATTACGGGCAGCTCCCATTCAAGTGCTACAAATGCCACATCTATAACCATTTTGCTAGAGGGTGCCTGAACAAAGGAAAAGCAGAGAAAGGGAAGGAGGACAGTTCAAATCATGTTAAGAGGACAAATACCTCTCACAAGAAAACTGGGGCGCTAAATTTCCAAGACCCTCAACTAACCTCTACCCAAAATGGACTTCGACAAAAAAGCCAAGAAAACATGTATGTGATCTTAAGCTCTGTAGAAGAGGTTCCACAGGAAGAGGAAATGCAAGATAAAACCAAAGATAAAGGGACCTCAGTATGATCAAGGCCAGGAGAAAGTGTTACTAAAAGACATAAGGAAAAAGAAGCAGAAGCCAACGAGGAGGAACAAGTATCGAAGGAATTAGAGGAGGAAGGGGAAATAGTAGATTCGCAAACATCGGTCAGAAGATCGTCACGGGGCCATAAATTTGCTAGAGAAAAGAGAGAATAGGAAACCTACAAAGACAAGCTTCAGGGTAGTCAACCTACTCTGGAGAAACTCCTTGCTAAAAATACCAAGGTAACAAGAAATTAGGCACAGGGTTCCAAGGGGGCCCATTAACATAAAAATAACTGATGAAGATAGTCTCCTGGAATTGTAGAGGAATGGGGAATAGAGTGAAAGAAGAATCAATGAGAAGCCTTATAAGAACAGAAACCCCAAATATTCTTCTAATTGAGGAGACAAAAAAGGAGGACAACGAGTTTCTCAAAATTATTAAAACATTTTGGAAGGATGGCAAAGGTCAAGTTGTCTCAGCACAGGGAGCCTCTGAGGGGTTGGGCTCTCTCTAGAATAAATCCAAGTATTTGTTGGTTACCGAGATTCTCAATACCCATTGGTTGTTTCAGAAGCTACAGCACGTGGACTCGAGGGAGGCATTTTCGTCTCTTCAATGTCTATGTCCCAGTAAATGTAGGGGAGAAAAGGGCCTATTAGGACTCCATCAGGGAACTGTTGGATTCAGAGAATTTGGAAAACATCATAGTTGCTGGAGATCTAAATCTCACCTTCCATGTGAAGGAAAAGCGAGGAGGCGGTATCATAAGGGATCTAGCAAGGGAGTGGGTGGATGATCTCATGTAGGACTGGGATCTGCTCGATATCTCTCCTTCCAATGGTATGTACACCTAGTCTAACAAAACAATAGGCCCCTGCCACATTGCTGCAAGAATTGATAGATTTCTGGTGTAGAGTTCCTTTCGTTTGCTTGGTCTCGAGTCCAGAATGCACATCCTCCCTTTCATCATTTCAAATCACAAGTCTATTAAGCTTGAGATACTGGATCATAATGATCTTGGCCCTATTCCATTCAGATTTAGTCCACTTTCAGTCAAGAATCCTGATTTTTTGAGCTTGGTTCAAGATTGTTGCAAAATGCCGATGAAGGGCTCCTCCTTCTACATCTGGGAGGAAAAGCTTAGAAGACTAAAATTTGTCCTTAAATCATGGGCCAAATCCCTCCCAAACCCTACAATAGGGAGAAAATTGGCCCAAGACAGACTTGATCAACATCATGCCAAAAATGAAGATGTAGAAATCACTAGAGATGTATTAGATAAGGAGGCCGATTTTCAACAAAATTTACATAAAGCTTGCCTCTCGAAGGAAGAAAATTGGAGACAAAAGTCTCAGACTCTATGGCTTAAAGCGAGAGACATAAATTTTGCCTTCTTCCACAAACAAGCCCAAGCTAGAAAGAGCTTCAACTCTGTTGCAGAAATTAAGGAAGGGAAATCTATCCACAAGGATTTCAGGAGCATCAAGAAATCAGCCTTCACTCACTTTAAAAAACGTTATAGTGAAGAAGGAGTGATGGACCCAAACTCCAAATTCTTGGGGGTCCCTACTAAGATATCCCCCACAATGAATCAACATCTTGAAGCAAAGATCACTATAAAAGAAATAAAGGATGCTCACTTTGACATGGAGCCCAACAAAGCCCTAGGCCCGGATGGCTTCACTGCAAGATTCCTCCAATCCTATTGGTGGATTGTGGAAAAATACCTCTTCAAATGATCTTGAAATCTCAAAATTGCCAAAAAATAGGGGGCAACACCAATTCTACCTTCCTTGCCCTCATCCCCAAGAAAAAGGGTGCTAAGGCTTTCAATATGTTCCGTGCCATCTCTCTTTGCAACATTGGATATAAATTAATCACGAAGGTGATCGCCAATAGGCTAAACGGTATCCTCCTAGCCATCATTCTAGAGAATTAAGGCAGGTTTGTTCAAGGGAGACAGATTGTGGACAACTTCATCCTAGTTCAAGAGGCGACTCATTCAAGCCTACAATTCAAAGAGAAAGGTATGGTAATCAAACTAGACTTGGCAAATGCTTTTGATTGAGTCAGACTTAGTTTTATTTGGGAAGTCATGCAAAAATTTGGCTTTAGAATGAATTTTATCAATTGGATTTGAGCTTGTATTGCCGATCCTTGGATCACTCCCTTGGTGAACAGGAGAGTAGCAGACTTTTTCAAAGCATCAAGAGGACTCAAGTAGGGTTGTCCCCTTTCCCCGCTTCTTTTTTTCCTCCATGTTTCTGTCCTAAGTTTCTATTTAAGTCAGAAGCTAGTTGATCAAGAGATCCTGGGGCTCAATATTGCCAGAGGGGTTAAAAATGTAAACCATGCTTTGTTTGTCGATGATACTCTCCTACTAGGGGCTGTCTCCACCCCATCCAGCTTAAGGTTCAAGGAAGTAATCGATGAATATTGTGAAGCTACAGGCAACGTTTTAAACAAAGGGAAATGCAATGTTTTCTGTTGGAATATCTCTGCCAACACCCTCACCGCCATCTCTAGAACTTTAGGCTTCTCTGCCTCCCTCAATTGGACTTCCTTTATCTATCTGGGCCTTCCTATCTTCTGCAAACTTGCCTACAAAAAAGACTGGTTCCCTCTGCTAGACAAATTGAAGGAAAAAATTCAAGCTTGGGGATTGACTTGGCTAAATCTTGCCAGCAAAACAGTTCTCATCAAATCCGTACTCAATAGTCTACCCATCTTCCAATTCTCTGTTATCCTAGCTCCAACTAGCATCATTAGGAAAATGGAAGCCTTCATACGCAAATTCTTTTAGAAAGGTGGCAATCACAATGAAAGAAGAATCCCATAGGTAAGCTAGGATAAAATCTGTAAGCCCTTGAATGAAGGAGGTCTGAACTTTAAGGATATCAGTCTTCAAAACATAGCCATGGGAGCCAAGATTTTTTGGAAAATCATTAGTCCTCATCCAAGCTGGGCACAAAGAGCATTATGGAAGAAGTATTTTACTGTGGCGCAGAAAGGATGCTTGGAAAATTCCCTGCCCACCACCAGATTATAATTGTTAAAATTCTATCACAAAGCAATTCCTCTAATTAAAAACAACACATTTTGGATACCTGGCAATTGAAAAGAAATCAGTCTCTGGGATGACGGTATCATGATGTACCCTCCCCTGTCGAGCAATGGCTCCCTTCAAGAGCTGCATTCGTTGTTGGATGGCACTGGGCTCTTTACACTATGGGACGTCTCGACATGGACAGGCAACACTTGGCTGTGTTGGAACCTGCCACCCGTGCCAGCTGAGTTAACCAATGATCGGGACACTCTGCTCACACTGTTCAATGGGAAGGCACCTCTGTGTGCAGGGAAGAAGGATGCCCGTGGCTGGGGAGCTAAACCTAGAACATATATAGTAGCGCACGGGTATAAATCATTCCAGGAGCATCCACATGCTCCAGCAGATCCTGCTGTGTGGAAGGGTCTATGGAGTTACAAGACCATCCCAAAGGTGGACTTTTTCTGTTGGTTGTTATGCAACAAAGGAATTCTTACTAAGGACATGTTAAAGAAGAAAGGATTTCGTGGACCCTCACGGTGCCAATTTTGTTGTGAAAGTGTAGAGAATGCCCACCATTTAATGTTGGAATGCAAATACTCAGTAGAAATCTGGCAAAATCCCTTGAGCCACTAGAAAAGAGTGTTCATCTTGCCAATTTCTATCTTTGATTTATTTGCAACCTAGCAAAATTTTTATCCAGAAACCCTCCCAAAAAAGAAAGCTTTAAGTCTGCTTGGCTCTCCTTGCCAAAATTTATCTGCTGGCAAATTTTGCTTAAGAAAAATAGAAGATTTTTCAGAGATGAAGGCAAAATTTGAAATTCATTATAATCAAGATAAAAGGTCAATGGAAAGAAATTCTGGGTGAGTATTTGTCGGATTCGAACCTAAGTTAGCAGGACTTAGATTGGGGCACTTCGTTGGATCTCCATTTCTCTCAAGAAATAAGACATCACAAGGAAAAAAAAAATGGCATTTCAGAGGGAAGGAGAATGAACTATCAGAATGGCTCACCAGGCAATCCAGACATACCTTGTTCTTTGATGGGGCAGCGAAAGGAAACCCTGGTATGGCAGGAGCAGGAGGAGTTATAAAGAACAAGGAAGGCAGAATTGCGACTAACTTTGCTTAGGGATTAGGGTACTCCACAAGTATCCAAGCTGAAGCCTTGGCACTTCTTCAACGTCTCAAGCACGTCAAGGCCCTTGGTTTAACAAAGGTAAATGTTATAAGAGATTCTCAGCCCATTATTAAAGTCATAGTGGAGAATCTCCTCCTGTTGTTCTTAGATTAGCTAGAGTGGTGTCAAGAATCAGACTTTTGGCGAAAGCTCTTCAATCTGTTAGTTTCTTTGATGTATTGAGGGATAACAATAAGGATGCTGACTCGAAAGCCAACAGAGTGGTGCCTCTTGCAGTTGGCTCTCTCTTGAGAGATGGGGTTGAGCAGTGAGACTCCATTCCATAATCTTGTTCTCATGTTTTACTGCATTATACTAAATTTGTTTGTTTGTGTCCATAAGATAGGGAAAATAACAAAAATAGATTCTCTAGTTCCGAGTAAGAAACATTGGCACCTAAATCTTGGGGCCTTTGATCATCTGGTGGAAGAAAGTTCATGGGCTTGGCCTGAATTATTGTAACTGATGAAAGACATTTTAGCCACAGTTCTAATTAAACCCATACCCATTCTTGTAAAAAAAAATCTATTTTAATATGTTCAAATTCAAAACTAATATATATACTTTCTTAATTTTTATTATTCAAATCTTTGTTTCATAAATATATAAATATTAAAATAAATTATTATTATTATTTTTAAAAATTAAAATATATAAAAAAATATTTATAATAAAATTAAAATTATTAATACTATAAACCATTATTAATTCTTAACCCAATAAAAACTTCAAAATAACATCCCAAAAATCTCTCTCATACCCTTAGTTTCCTATATAGGAATTCCCACTCAAACTCACAGCAAAAACTAAGGACACTCAAGCCATCCTGTTTCTTTTAAATTAGATATTTTCATTATTATTAAAGGAAATTTTGAATTGCAATTTTAAGGTACGTGGCTTGTTAACTATATGAATTCCCTAAAATCGTTTTAATAAACTATAATTAAGAAATGACATATGTTAACCGTGTGAGACAATGTGAATTCACTCAAATCGTTTGAAATAGACCATCCTTTACAATATAACGCGCTTTTTGTAATTTGCCAAATTCCAATGCCATAATTCCATCACATGTTTCAAGAAACAATTCAATTATTATTTGTACACAACAATTTATTCAGATAAATAATTAAACATAGATATTCAATATTCCGATCTATATAAAATAATTCAAATTTTCATAACAGAGTTTGCTTATATTGTTGAAATGTAACATATAATTCCTAACATTAACCATGGCTAGTTTTACCAACTCTCTGTGCTGGTTAATACTGCATAAATAGAGATTGTACTCGTTGTGAAATAAAGTTTGATTGCGCGGTTAAATGTCTTAACGATGTGATTGATTGATTTTTCCTTTAAAGCTGAACGAAAATCCTTTAGCATACCAAGGAGGTTTATGTACTTCAACATGTGAATTGTGCTACTGCACAAGTTCATGCATAGCATTAACATTTATATGTTCGTAGCACGGGTTTATGTTTAATATTATCATTTAAATATGCTTTATGTTATGGGAGGTGAATGTATTATATTGGATTTAAATTTAATATTTATAAATAAAATGGGAGAGAGCAACGAGAAATTAAGATAATTAATCAATATGGTGTTCTATTGATTGATCTTAAAACCTTATCTTACAACTCAGTATGTGTATGTCAGTGCTCATCTAGCCAAAAAGCTTATTCTACAATTCAATATAAGAGAGAAGTGTCTATATTCAATTTGGAGTTGACAAGTGCTTATATATATATATATATATATATATATATATTCAAAAAATTAATATACTTTAATTAAAAGTATTATGAAACATAAATAATCTCACTTACTCAAGAGAAGTGGTAAAAATATTTTACTCACTCTCAATTATAAATAAGATATTTCACATGATATATAATAAAAAACAAAAATGAATATACATGTTTGGTTTGTTTAATTAAAATTAGAATAAAACATCAATAATCTCACTCCGTGTCAAATTTTTCACTTTAAAAGAAGTTTTCACCTTAAAAGATTTGATCCCTCTCCACTCTTCCTAAATTTGTGTTTAAGATGGATCTATACTAGTTTATAAATCACATATTTATACATATAGTTTCTTCTAAAAAAAATATATAGATAAACCTTTTGAAATATCTGGAGAGGGATTACCAACATCTAGATTCAAGATTGGTGTGGGATGGAGTATTTGATTGTAGGTTTATATGAGAATATGTCATAGTATTCATATTCCTAAGTATTGTTTAGAATTCTAAATTAGATTCATCTTTAGAACCAAAACTGCAAAAGGGGAAGATATTATTACTAATAGATAGGGGAGAAAGATTTCAATGTGCAAGGAAGTTAGTGGTGTGAGTTTCATTCATGGATATAGACACACTTATTTCCATAATTACATTCTTTTTTATATTTTATAAATTTAATATAGATATCTATATATAATTATAATTATAATTAATGTGCAATAAAATTAATGATGTAAATTCCGTGTATTGATATAGAAGCACTTATCTCTATATAGTTCTAGAAGAGCAACTCAATTGATGATTGATATAAAAAAAACTGAGAAATCTAAAATACAAATCCACAATCTCGCTAAAAATTAAATATTATTTTAAAAATATGTTGAAGTATTTGATCATTTAAATGTGAATGGATCCGAAAGTCATTTTGATCTCAATACATTGCAATCAAAATGAATATAAACGGATATTCTAATCCTTCTCATGAATCATTTTAAAACATAACACGTACGTAAAACATTCAAATTAATCATTTTGAAATATAGCACGAGACAGCATCAAAGACCTCTCTGCACCAGGCAGGAAGTCGTTAAGTTCTCTATCTTTATTACTTTGAAATAGCGGAGACATAACTCCAGATTCCAAGAAATTAGGTCTACACAGTTCACAAACCTATCCCACATTATCCAACTTGGCATGAGACTGAACTATCAACACTCGACCTGCAACTTCGAAATAGTTGAGGTATATAGTTGAAATCGTTGAAAACCCTGAACCATTCTCAGAGCTTACTTCTGGGCAATAAAACTTGAGTGATGCCAATAATATAAAGGTAATAGAGGAACTGCAAACCCATTTAGTCCATGAAGCTGAATGCTTCCTAAGGATCCAAAAACATGGATGACCTCACCTGCTGGCCATGGTATGCCACTGGGGAAGGGCACTTCATAGTGTGTGCAGTGAGTTCAGTGATGGAATCATCATGAGTATATGGGGAAGGGTATTGCATAATGTTTGTAGTAGAGAATTTTTTGGTCGACCCTTTTTGAACCAACAAGTGTGCTTCGTCATCTGGTGGTGAACTACACTTGTTGGTTCGAAAAGCGTCCGCCAAAAAATCCTCTCATGTGATTTCTACCAAAAAAAATTGTTTAATTCATTATAGATCAAAGAAGCTTGAATATAGAAATTTGCTATATACTTATTTTTTGGTTGGATCAAAAGACATTTTGATTTAAATTTTGAATTTCATAATATTTATAATAAAGCATATCATCGTTTACACAAAATATAATAAAAGAATCTTCAATTGAGCTACTCGGCTCACCATAAAATTCCTTAACAACTTATTCGTAATACATGAGATTTAGATTTTACCTACAACATTTTTTGAACATTACTTGCTCCAAATATTCTGTGAACGGTTGCAAACTTTTGGGGATCATCTCGAGGGAAGTAAGGAGCGAAATTTCATTCTTTTGAACACCTCCGCCTCAATAATCTATAGGGTGCGCATATGCGACATTGTTAGGATATTCCGACACATAGGAAATAGTTAAGTATAACGTGGTCTAGTATAGAGTTAGGTAAAGTGTGTTTCTTTACTATGTACATTTTGTAACTTACAATCCGACGGTCACTATATGTAGTGATCCGATGGTTCATTCTCTCCTCGATATTACCGACATTTGATCCATGGCTTAACACCCGATTGGTCCATGATCTCTATTTAAAGAGCATGGAGGGTCATTTGTAGGTTAACCCTTCATGAGAGAAGCTTATGTAAATTTTCATTCTTTTATTAATAAATTGCCTGAAGTGGCCGCGTTGGCTCAGGCCGTGGACTGTTTCCCTCTTTGAGGGTTTTAACCACGTCAAAAGTATTGGTGTATTGATCTGCGATCTTTTTGTGAGCGGTATCCTTTGGTGTTCTGTCTGAGGAACTTACCCTGTAAATTTCTACATGGCATTAAAGCTATTTGAGGGCTGCGTCCATTGGTGATCCAAATCTGAAGCTGGTAGAACTGCATCCGACTACCGTTTCCTAGATCTATTGTTTCTGACTGCTTTCGGGCCGAGAGGACTGCTCTATTGTGTTGGGAGGATCTGTTCCAATGAGGAACCCCTTTCGTTTCATGCGAAAAGGTTTCTGGTAGCCCTAGCTGCATCATTTTTAATATCTGGAGGTATACAATGTTTATTTGCAGTTTACAGTTATTTTCTCTCTGTTTATTTCGGTTCCGGTTTATTTAGCCTTTTTTATTACTGGATTTATATCTTTCATTTCTACGTATGCTCTTTGCCCCACGACTTTGTGCGATCTGGGCAAATCAGAAACAGAAAGGAAGCATTTTTCTCATGCGTATGCTCTTTTCTGATGCGCCTTAGTGTGATCTGGGAAAATCAGAAACATTGAAGAAAATATTTAGTTTCCGGCTAAAGCTAACTTCGAGCCGTAAGGTTCATTTTTTTTGTATGTCCATGTTGGGTTTTGTGTTTTTTGTTTTGTAGGGAAAAAGAGCTTTCTCAGAGCAAGCACGCAACCCAAAGCTTCAACCCCCCTCTCTCTCTCTCTTTCTCTCTCTCTCTCTCTCAAACTTTTTGTATAGCTCACTTGGTTCAAAGCTAATTTATGAGAGTAGAGGTCTTGAATTCAAGTCTCCTTTTTGTTGGAAATGGGGCGTTTTTTCATTTCCGCACATTCCCGCACTTCGTCGGCATCTTCATCAATTTGTTTTTCAAAAAGCCATAACTTCTTCATCCGGAAGCCGTTTTCAGAACCGTTTTTTTTTAAATGGCCTAATTTTTCGAGATCTTTCCATTGGAACACTTAGTTTTAGCATCTATCGCTTCAGTTTCTGTTAAAATGGAAAGTCCATGCCAAGTTATTCTTGACAGCACCAACTACTTCCATGGTGGTCCTACATTGTGGATTTACTTAGAAGTAAAGGTCTCTACAGAATAGCCACAGGCCAAGAAACCAAACCGAAAGATGAAGATAAGACAGTTAAATGGGAAAATAGGCAAGATCAAGCACGTGGGTTGATAGGGATGTCTATTTCTCCAAATCTTAAATTCCATATTGCAGAACTTGATGCTCTTGATGAAGCAATGAAACAGATTACTAAAGTCTTTGGAATTAAAAATGAACTTAGAGCCCATCAACTTGAAAATGAGTTTCTTACATTGGACCCCAATAATTTTTCTTGCATTGAAGATTTTTTGTCCAAGTTCAAGACCCTTAGACTTCTCTTGGAAGGTGTTAAGGTTAAGAAAGAAGATAGTAACCTTATATATTCCATTCTTACTAAGTTGGGACCAGCCTACTCTGTGTTTGTTTCCATCTTCCATTCTACAAGACAAGCCTTCATTTCTCAAGGACAAGACTACAAGTCCCCTTCCTTTGATTCTTTAATAAGAGAACAAGAAAAACTCTTACACGTTGGTCTTCTTAATCTTGGAAACACTTCTAAGAAAGCGTTAGCCGCCTAGAAGCAACCAAATCCAAAGAATCCTAAGAAGTTGTATCCTAAGAAGAATGGTCCTAAACCAAACAAGGGTCCTAAGCAATTTCAACCTCAAAATGAAAAATCATTTCAACAAAATGATAAGACAAATAAAAACAAATGGAAGAAGACTGATAGACATTGCAACTTTTGTAATCGAGATGGCCATTTAGAATCCAAATGCTTTAAGAAGATGGAAGCCTTGGAAGAAGCAATGAAGAAGCATAACATCCATTTGGAGCACTCTTCAACTTCAACTTCATCTTCAGGAATGGCACTTTCTGCATGTGGTTGTCAAGCATCTCGGTCTGGCTATGCACTAAATGTATCTTCTTCTTCTCATTCTCATGAGTGGCTCATTGATTCCGGAGCTTCTTATCACATGGCCAAAAACAAAGCCATGTTTTCTTCTTTAAATGATTGTAACACCAAAAATATATATGTTGGTGATGATAGATCTCTTAGTGTTGTAGGGACTGGAACTGTTCATATAGACAATGGTCAGTTTAATGATGTATTATGTGTTCCAACCTTATCCTGAAACCTTCTATCTGTATATCAGATAACCCATTCACGTGAAGGTAAAATCGTTGAATTTTCACCTCATGATGTTGTAATTAAGGACCTAAGAGATCCTAGACAGATTTTAGCTACTAGCATTGCTGATGATTCTACAAGGTTGTATAAGTTTCACAACTTTGGGTCATCAAATCTTCCCTCAGTATTTGTTGCTCATAATGATGAAGTGAGAAAACTTTGGCATGAGCGATTTGGTCACTTAAACTATCGCTATCTTTAGAATCTATGTAAATAAAATATGGTGACAGGTCTTCCAATGGTATCTTGCAGAGATGGTGTTTGTTCCGGATGTGTACTCAGAAAAAATCATTGGGACAGTTTTGAAAAACGTGCCTCTTGGCACGCCTCAGCCCCTTTACAGCTTGTGCATAGTGATTTATGTGGTCCACTTCCAGTTGTTTCCTTCTCTGGCTATAAGTATTTCTTAACTTTCATTAATGATTTCTCCAGACGCACTTGGCTATACTTCTTAAAACTCAAGAGTGAAGTATTTAACATGTTCTTTGCCTTTAAGGCCTTTGTTGAAAAACAATCTGGACATCAAATTCTTAAGCTTAGATCTGATAATGGCGGAGAATATGTTAAAAACAACTTCATCAACTTTTGCACTGAGCATGGAATTCAAATGCAACATATTGTTCCATATACTCCACAACAAAATGGTGTACCTGAAAGGAAGAATCACACCTTAAGAGAAATGACTAATTGTATGCTTCAATCTAAAGGACTTAGTCTTAATTATTGGGTAGAAGCAATTAACTGTGCAAATTACATAATAAATCACACTCCTACTAAGGTTTTAAAGAATATCACTCCAGAAGAAGCATGGAGCTCAATTAAACCAGATGTAAGTCACTTTCGTGTTTTTGGAAGTGAAGCATGGGCCCATATTCCAGATGAGAAACATAAAGCTTTAGAACCTAAGAGTGAAAAATGTATTTTTGTTGGATATTCTGAAGATGTCAAAGGATATAGACTTATTCCACTTAAGTCCAAGAATGTTATCATTAGAAGAGATGTAAAGTTTGCTGAAAATATATTGGCCTACGAGCCTAGTTCGACGGATGTGCCACCTCTCCCTATCTCTTCTACTTTTGAAAATATTTCTTCTTCAGATGATGAAAGCGAGGATGACAATCCTCCCCCACCTTCTCAGGATCCTCCTTCAGCTCCTCAGCTTCCAAAATGGGTCTGTGCTACTTGGGATACAGCAGGTGATCTTGCCGGTGATCCTATAGATCAGCGACGTACACGTTCTCAGTTCGAGAGAGCCTCTTCTTTACTGGCTCAAGCTTCAGTGAATTATGATCCTGACACCTTTGCAGAAGCTTCAGGCCATCCAGATTGGGAAGCAGCTATGAATGAAGAATATCATTCATTATTGGCAAATGATACATGGGATCTTGTTCCTCTACCAAAGGGACGAAAACTTGTTAGATGAAAATGGGTTTATAGAACCAAGTATGGACCAGATGGGAAAGTTGATAAACATAAAGCTCGTCTTGTTGCTAAGGGTTTTTCACAAGTTGAAGGCATTGACTACACTGAAACCTTCTCCCCTGTTGCCAAAATGAACTATATCCGCCTTGTTCTTTCCCTTGCTGCCCCTTTCAAATGGGAAGTCCATCAGATGGATGTTAAATCTGCCTTCTTGCATGGGGACTTGCATGAAGAAATCTATATGGAACAACCTATTGGCTTTATACAAACAGACTCCAGCCTTGTATGTCGGCTTAAGAAATCCCTTTATGGTCTCAAGCAAGCTCCTCGAGCTTGATATGCCAAAATGGATAACTTTCTTTTAGAAAATGGCTTTTCTAGGTGTCATTCTGACAATATTGTCTACACCAAGAAAGTGGGCAAGTCTCTTATCATTTTTGTTCTTTATGTTGATGATCTTATCCTGACTCGTAGTGATCCCAACCTCATAAACCATGTGAAGTCTAGCCATAAAAGGAAGTTTGAAATGACAGACTTAGGACACTTACATTATTTTCTTGGTCTTCAAGTCTTACAATCTAAGGAAGGTATTTCCCTTTCCCAGTCCAAGTATGCTTGTGATATTCTACGCCATTTTCACATGGAAGACTGTAAGACAGCCCCTTCTCCCTTTCAGTCTGGAGTCAAACTTTCATTCACTTGTACTTCTCCTAAAGTTGATGCTACCTTATACCGTCAACTTTTAGGAAAACTTTTGTATCTAACCCATACTCGTCCTGACCTTTCCTTTGTTGTTGGCCTTGTTGCTCGGTTTATGCAAAACCCACGTGAAAGTCATTGAAAAGCAGCTAAAAGAATACTTTTTTATGTTCGAGGTACAGTTCAGTTTGGGATTCATTACAGTGCCGAAGCATCTCTTCTATTGGTTGGTTTCACTGATTCCGATTGGGCTGGTGACCCTGATGATTGGAAGTCTACTGCAGTTTATGTGTTCACTCTTGGTTCAGGACCTATTACATGGGCTTGCAAGAAACAAGGTGCCATTTCTCTTTCTTCAGCAGAAGAAGAATATCGTGGTGCCGTAGAAGCTAGTAAGGAAGCCTTGTGGCTTCGTCAAATCCTGTCAGAGTTTGGCTTTCAGCAGCAACATCCGACTACACTTTGGTGTCATAATCAAAGTGCCATTCAACTACGCAAAGATCTAGTCCAACATCAGCGCAGCAAACACATTGAACTGCACATGCACTTCATCAGAAAGCTCATCCATGACCATGTTCTTGAAGTGCAATATTGTTCAATAGATGATCAAGTTGCAGACATCTTTACAAAGGCTCTCACAGAGGAAAAGTTCACTAAACTTCGATTTATGGTTGGAGTTCAGGAAGTCGTCACTAAGGGGGGATAGGCTCTAGTGCGTCCTTCCTTCTCCTATTGTGTCATATTGGTAAATCCTTCAATCCTATCCCAAGTTGTTCTTAAGGGGGAATTTTAGGATATTCCGACACATAGGAAATAGTTAAGTATAACTTGGTCTAGTATAGAGTTAGGTAAAGTGTGTTTCTTTACTATGTACATTTTGTAACTTACAATCCGACGGTCACGATATGTAGTGATCCGACGATTCATTCTCTCCTCGGTATTATCGACACTTGATCCGTGGCTTAAGACCCGATTGGTCCATGATCTCTATTTAAAGAGCATGGAGGGTCATTTGTAGGTTAACTGTTCATGAGAGAAGCTTATGTAAATTTTCATTCTTTTATTAGTAAATTGCCTGAAGTGGCCGCGTTGGCTCAGGCCATGGACTGTTTCCCTCTTTGAGGGTTTAAGCACGTCAAAAGTACTGGTGTATCGATCTGCGATCTGTTTGTGAGTGGTGTCCTTTGGTGTCTTGTCTGAGGAAGTTACCTTGTAAATTCCTACAGACATAACTTCAGTCAACTTACTGTGGTCTGCAGACAATTTCCCTACTTCATCCATGTCTGCATATCATTAATTGGGCTCAGGTTCGTGAGAGATTTGGGATGTTAGACACCATGGGCTGCATACATTTATAATGAAATAATGGCATAATGTGAATTTTGAGCCTGGATTTGTCTCGATGGTTGGAGCCCCGATAACATACAAATTGTTTTCACGTGAGGCTCTCCAATCTGCTGGAAACTGACAGCAGCTGCAATACCCAGTGGACAGGAACTATATTGGATCACTATTAATGCAAATCAGATCGAGGTTATCTTCGCTCGTTCCAGAATGATCCAAACGGTGCCTTCCAGGATGAGGATTTTTAGTAAGGTAGATCATTTATTCAGACGCTCGTACATGGGGCCGCAGCTTCCTACTTGATAGCATTGATTAATTATTCATGAGTTGGTACAGTCTAATGTCTAAATTTCTACTCCAATGGGAATAATGTCTAGGTAATCCATGTGTATAAAGTGGCTAGTTTTGTGATTAAAATACTTAGTTGTGTTTTTTCGGTAAGTTTGGTGGGATGATATCTTTATCACGTCGAATATATTATTTTAATTTCCGTAATGACTTCACATCAAGGAGTGTTCTTATAGAGCACTCTATATACATAATTTCGTGGACTATTTTTTTTTCAATAGTGGAAAAACTATTATAATTCAGTGGTTTAACCATGTGGATCATAGCAATCACTTGCTGTTATTACCAAATGTAGGTTGAATCATTATTGTTATTCAAGAAAAATCATGTCACTTGTAATTATCTATGGTGCAAGGTTTTTACTTCTACCAAATGCTTAGTCTTGAGCCATTAACCCAGGAATACAAGCTCTTAACTAAGTAAAAACAGCTTTAAACATACTCCAAACCCAATATAATAACTAATTATACTCTAGACTCGTTTATTTTTATTTTTATTTGAAATTTTGCTTTTGAAAATTTTAATTTAATTAATGTAACCCATGAATAACATTTAAGTAAAATATCCCTTTTATATTATTAAGATTAATATTTAAAAACAAATTATATAAATATATTATATTATAATTTATTTTAAATTATTATTAAAAAAATAGTGTATGAGTTATGTATTTTAAAAATTATAAAAATTAATTAGATTGTAATTTATTTTAAATTATGATTAAAAAAATAGTATATGAGTTATGTATTTAAAAAATGTAAGTAAATATTTTGCTACGAAAGGTTCAACCTCATTTTATTATAAAGATTTTTATAATTTGAATAGATTTTGTTGTAGTATCATTGGTATGACTCATTAATATAATATATCCCAAATATACACTGACTTATATTTATATGACTTTAGGTTCATATAATATTTTTTTAATTAATCTATTTCATTAAAAGCCAACAAAGATCATAATTAATTTTGAAATAAATCTCAATCTTTAATCTATCACTATATGTTTTGAAGATTAAATCTTCACTATCCACCAAATAAGTATTAATAATCAAATTAGAATTCTAGAAACTCTATTTCAAAATAGATAGATATGTCCATTCAACTTAAATAATTAATATGAACCTCATAGAGATTTAATTTCTACACACATGATAAGCACATGGTGAGAATTTAACCTCTACACATATTATTTTGAATATCTATGTTTAATTAATATTATTTTTTAAATTTTTCATTAATAATAATAATGATTTAAAGAGAGAGTTTTTGTCACTGCATGGTTTCCATATTTCAGTGCCAATACAATGGTGGTAACAAGAATGTAAGTCTGGTTTTGTTTGCACAATTTCCCTTTACATTTCTGGCACCATAAAGTGCTAGAGGGCATTGGAGATCTATTGGGGTGTTACATAAAGATAGATTCACAAAGAATTGAAGAACAAATCTACACTATCTATTAGGGCATTACCTAAAGATGGATTCACAAAGAATTGAAGAACAAATCTACACTTTAGCTAGAATATGTGTGGAGGTGGACCTTAGCAAACTCTGGATGGTATTCTCTTGACACATAACAAAGGGTGTTGGACTTAGTTTTTAGATTTTGAGATCATAGTTTTCATGCCAACAAATACAACATCTACAAAATAAATGTACTGATGCAAAGAAAGTACCTCTAAGGAAGAATAAACCAGGAAAGCAGCAAGGGATGGCAATTCCCTTAGCAACAACATGAAAAAGAAGAAAAGGATGAAGAAATGGACCCCGATACCAATGAAGAAGCCCAAAACCCACAAGAATACGTAGAAAAGGGGGAGGTAATCATGAAGTTCCATGAGGGTTTTAAGTGTCATCATGTATATAAAAGTTCGGATTCAGATAAGGAAAATCCAAAAATGAATAAAGATACCTCCATTCCATGTCAAGGAGAACCGCAAAAGGTAGAAAAACAAAATGGAGAAAAAAGTAACCAAGTTACTCCCATTTCAAAATAGTATTCTTGGTCTCTCTGAAAATCAATTTCAAATGCATGATAAAGTCTTACATCATGTAATTTTGTTTTAGCTAATAAAATTACAATTTTTCATCAGTGAAAAAAATTAAAATAAATTTAGTATTTAAATAATATTTATTATATTTTAAATTTTGTTGATTGAGATGTATTATAAAAATACTCTTTGGATCACTATCAGAGATTTCATAGATATTATTTTCAAACTCCATTCGATTCGCCCGCAGCTGGTTATGTATCAAAATGATTTCATAGATATTATTTTCAGGCTCCATTCGATTCGCCGGCAGCGTGTTATGTATCACAAAGATATTTCGGGGTGTCTGCAACTTGCCATTGTCTTTCTCAAGGACAGGAGTGGTTCGTAGTGTCTAAATCAACGACTTTCGCATGCAATATATTATTTATTTATCTCATGAAAGCGACTCTGGTGACTCTAGGTCAATCTCGAAGCCTATTTTTAGAAACTTTAATTGATAGATAAGGTTGTTACCAAAATTTTAATAAAATACGGGTGCGCTTTACGTACATGATACATGTATTGTGGCCGTGTCGGCGGTTTTCGAAGATTTTGCTTTTGAATTTTTTATTTTAACTTAAGTAATATTTATAAAAAATAATAATACTAACTTTATATTTTATTGAAATTAAATTTTGTTATATTTAATTGAATATAGAATAAATAAATAAATTATATTTTAGTAAGTGTGTTTTTAGGATTAATCACGTTAATATTATTTTTTATATTTATATTTTATATTATTGGAAAATGTATTTATATATAAATATAAAATGTGATTTTTCCGAAATTATTCTCACAATGAGATGAAGTCTAAGTTTGAGTTGTCAATGATTGGAGAGCTTACCTTTTACTTAAGGCTTCAAATCCTACGAAAGGTTGAATGCATATTCATTTCTCATGAGAAATATATAAGAGATATACTAAAGAGGTTCCAAATGAAAGACTGTAAACTTGTCTCAAAGCCCATGACTATTGGTTGTAATTTATGTGTAGATGATGAATCACCTAATGTGGATCAAAAGCTTTACAAAAATATGATAGGAAGTCTTCTATACCTAAAAAGTTCTAGACCAAATATAATGTTGGCAATTAGATTAGTAGCAATATATCAATCAACACCTAGGAGAATTCATTTGTTAACAACTAAGAGTATATTGAGATACTTGAAAGGAACTATAGGCTATGGTCTATGGTATCCAAAAGGGATTGAATTTACACTAAAAGCATACACAGATGCAGATTGGGGTAGTTGTGTGGATGACAAAAAAAGTACAAGTCTAGTACATACCCACAAAAGAAAAAATAGTAGTTATATTTACAAAGCCTCTGGCTAGAGAACCATTTGAATATCCGAGGAACAAGTTCAAGATAATTTCTACAAACTCTCTTCACTAATGTGACTTCAAAGGAACCTAAAATATTCAACGGTATATGAAATTGAGCACGATCTAATGGGGATATTATAGGAGCACAAAACAGTAATGAAGAGGAACAAGAGGCTTATGATTATGTCAGGAATTTGAAGTAGTTAAAGCATCAAGAACAAAAGCATCACCGAATTGTGAGATCAACGTACTTTCTTCATGAACCAGCAACATCAATAAGGTTCACCATTCAAAAGTCCATTCTTCAATGATTTTTTTAATGTACACATGTATATATCCTATACATAAATGTGTAAATAAATATTTTTAATCATACATAGTACTCCTAAGACAATTTCATATCTATTCAATGCATGTTAGAAGATAAGCCTAACTTATTGTATGATTGTGTGATCATTTTTTTCTCAAAATACTTAATCCTCTAATAAATCTAAGTCTTTATATGGAATGCATCAATTTACATTATGAGGATCCCTGTGTTTAACTTTCGTTTGACCTATGAAAACCTGAGATCCATTCAAATATATGCATGGAAGAAAAAGAAAAGGTATTACCATAAAATATAAGAGAGAATTCTATTATATTCAAATATATACATGCAAGAAAAAGTAAAGGTATTGACATCAAGCAAAGGATTAGATTATATTATATTCAAATATATATGCATGCGAGAAAAATAAAAGGTATTTCCATCAAACCGAGGAGCAAATTCTATATAATTTTGATGTTTAGTTTATAGAAGCCTTCATCATGAAGCATCATGAGATCTACATCCGAACCATATTATTTGCAACCTTTATGTGAAGACATCTATCCCAAAAAATAATCAAGTGTTGTATTAAGGTAAGGGATAATTTCATGTACATATCCTTTATGATTGCAAGAGACTGTTATTGAAATGAAAATGGTTTGCAAGTAATTAAGTTACATTGCTATATTTCACCACATCACTAGGATTTCTCTAAATCCTTCAGCTCTATTGTTATGAATAGAAAGATTTGGATTAAAGAAGAGCTAAAGTATATTCATCATCAACATAAAAAATCTTTTTAAAAGCATCAACGATATAGTTGAAGATGAAGATGAGATGAGGACCCACCATCTCATAAGGATTTTAATGAAGAATCAATCCATGAAGAGCTTATAGGTATTATAAAGCATAGCATTTAATTTCAAAGAGGCATCTCCTTAACATGAGGCTATGTTTAAACTATATATATATATATATATATATATATATATATACAAAGATCTTCTTATTTGCAAAATAAGAGATTGCATCATATAGAGAGGGAATTCTCCATATCTATAAAAGTTATGGAAAATAAGGCTTATGTCTCACATAGCATGCAAATACACAAACATTCAAATCCATTGTGTTGCAGACTCTATTCTTAGTAGTGACTGAAATGTATTTTTCAAAGAAACCTAATACTAAAATCATTTCAAGAGCACCAAATCCTTGAACAAGAAATCACCAATGCATGCCATTGAAAGAGGCATCACCAATTATATGCATACATTGAAAAGTTCCAAAAAAAAAAAAAAAACTAAAAATGAAGAAAACTAAAAAAAAAAGATTAGTAAGACTAAGAGAGTAAGTAAGCATCTCAAGGAAGGAAATGGTAGTCCAAAAAGGGAATTTGAGCGCTCAAAATGATGCCCACATGTAATGGTAAAAATGAACACTCACTCGTAAAGTATCCCAAGGAAGAGTAAAGGCTAAGGAATATCATTATGATTTTTCATAATTTTGACAAGGATGAAAATGGGAGAAGAGATGGTAGGAGACAAAAGGTCATATAATGAATACCGACAATCCTATATTCCAGTCAGATATATTTCATATATTCTTAACTTATTCAATGGAGCGTTACACTAAATTTATTTTTTGCCCTAAATTAAGCCATGACCCTTGGATAGCTATGACCATTTTGATGTTGCATTAATGCACACATGGAATTAGTGACATTGGAACAATCATAATCCTTTTGGCCAGTGAGGGAATTAGAGGGTAGCATTAATGCCACTTCAAACAAACCCTTGAATTGGAATCATTGGAATGAAATTATTATACAATATTTATTAAATATCATCTTTGGTGAGTGTTACCATATGCTAATGTATGTTCCTTTGTGAGGAAAAAAAAAATAATATATATATAAAATATGATGGAATGAAATAAGCATTAAATAAATGGCACGCAACATTGGTATTATTTGAAGAAAACATTGAATTATTGAAGGCAACCTTGATACATTAAATAGAGTGTTGATACATTAAAGACATCATTGATAGATTTGGAGGCAGCAATGATACATTTGAAGGTAGCCTGATTATTTAATATTGTTGAATAAAGGCAACATCTTATATTATTTTTGGTGGCATATTACTTTGATACCAACATTTTTTTCTTTGTGCAACAATGCATTTTATATGAATAAGCAAATTGTATTTACAAATGAAATGGGTTTTAGGGTTTTGTGCCCTAGTGCCAATATTATTTACATTAAATGCTCAACCTTATGAATGGACAATCTTCTCATAGCTCCAATTTTTTTAATGGTGCCATGATATTTTTCTCATAGTTATAGTTGTAACAATAGATGAATTTGTGCAGCAGTATCGTTGTATGAATATTGGTACTATCTTCGTGGAATAAACGTGGAACGATAATGCATTTATCTCTCTGGAGCGCTTGTGTGAGAATAATGAATTTATTTCTTTGAAGCGTTCTCTATATTATCTCTCTAAGAACTCTCAACCTCAGGATTCCTTAATATAACCTATGAGACATAGGGACATGTTTTTTAGCCTATGACACAATGTTGTTCTCATTCATGGGTTATCTATATCTCTTTAGTTCAAGCGAAGAATGTTCTGAGTTCCTCGCAGGATCTCTCTAGATGAGGATCTTAGCGTTACAAAGCTAAAACTCTTCACTAATTGCAGCAACATGACTGGTAGGAGAATGGGCAGTCATTGGAGATCCCAATGCCAACTTACAACAAATACATCGGGGAACAAATGCAACGTTAATCATTATCCTTTGGTCCAGCGTTCATCATTATCATTTTGGTCCTGATTTATGATGTTATTTGTTATTGAGACCCATGTCAATAAGGAACACAACGTATGCAACAAGGAACACAACATAATTCTCAAAGTACAACAAATGCACCAAGGAACAAATTGAGTGTTCATAATTATCCTTGACAGCGTACAAAAAATGCAGTGTTCATCATTATTATTCGTAGCGTACAGCAAATGTAGCATTCATCATGTCTTTGTAGTGCACAATTTCCAAGTAATTCAGCCCTATCCATTAAGCCCAAACCAGAGGACATCCACATAGCCAATGCTTTGACCTTGTTTTCCATCTGTGTTTGCTATCAGAAGATGCACAATACTCGAATGAAAGTATATTTGGTATTATATAGCTCGATTTTTGGTATTATATACCTGCTTAGATTACATATGCATATGAACTATTACATCGACTTCCAATGCAAGTATTATATATACCTCGACTTTGAAATGCTAGTATAACATATGCATTGGAATGGAAGAATTATTACTTATGGGTTCGACTTATGCACTGGAATGGAAGAGTATTACATATGCTAGTATAATACATATGCGTTGAAATGGAAGAGTATTACACATGGAGGTTATTTGGCAAAGGAGTCTCGAGAATTCTAATAGTTTACAATCCAATAAACCATTTAAAAATGCAATTCATCCTTATATTTTATGAATTGGTATTATTCATTCATATATTAGGGTTATATGCCATAATATGCCTTCAAGTCAAAAATGCTTGGGAAATACCAGTCAAACACCTTCATCTTTACTATATTTGTGGCACCTATATCACTGAAAACAATCAACAAATCAACACCAAATAAATTGAACAACAACATGATTTGTCACTACCTCCTATTGCCATTTATGTAAAAGGGCGAGGTAGGTTGTGTGTGGGGACAAAATGGAGGCTAAAGGAGGTGTTGTATTTCCATCAATGCCAAAGGGGGATAATGTTGGCAATATTGGCATTCATGCCATTAACCTCATTGGTGATAATTTATATTGAATGTCTTTTTTGTGAAATGATGAAAGTTATGTGAAGTGCAAAGTCTATGCTAGTCCATCATGTAAATGCTAAACATTTTCAAATAGAACATAAAATATTGACACAAAGACTGAAAAATATGTCTTTGTTGAACATAAAATGTATGGTATAAGGTAATCATTAGTGGTTGAGCTATTTTATTTTAGCTCTAGTTTATGTTACATTTTTTTTTAGAATTGAGAATGAAGAGACAACCTTACGAACATTGTTTTGAAGACTAAGAGACAATTCCTCATTTCATATTTGTGCAAAGAATACAAACATCAAGTAAGGCTTACTTATAAAATATACAATGTGGAATGGAAAAAGAGCTTTTGAGGAAAAACAATCTACATAAGAAAGTTGACGAGCAACAACAGAAGAGGCATAAAGTGGAAAAGGAGAAGCAATGCAGTAGTAGGTCTAAAAAAATTGTAAATTAGGTAACCAACATTTGTGACTTGATGTTGTGCTTTAGTTATTTTTGTCCATTTCTATGTTGTATCTTGAAAATGAACGAGTTGTATCTTGTTGAGGTAGGAGCCTCATGTGGGGTGTAGACTACACAAAATTTATGGGAGTTGGAGCTTCCTTTGAGGTAGGAGCTTCTTGTAGGTTGGAGCCTACAAAAATCTGATGTAGTAAAGAGTAGGAGATTGCCTTCACATCACTTTTTTCACTCTTCTATGTTTCCACTTATATCTAGTGTCTTCATGTGCTTTGAAGTGTGCAAAAGGAATCCAATAATAATAGAGCATGAGCATGAACCATTAGTTTCATAAGAATGAAATTAAGTTAAGAAAAGTAAAGTATTTTGAATTACTCATTCACCGACCCTATGAGTAAGTCCCAAAAATAAATATAATATTTACTGATATACTTCCATCTCTTAATTTAGTCATTTTAACCCAAGTTACATTGAATTTGTTGTCTTTTCTACTTGATGATGGCATCTTCTTTACTTAGATGGAAGGATTGAAACATAGATTACCTAAAAAAAAAAAATTTTTATTTTCTAAGTTAGGAGATCATCATCATTATTTGGAGTAAAAGATCATAGATATAGAAAATATTTTGGAAAGTAGTCTGTTCAAACACATTTGCTTAGCTTCCGAGCGATTAGATTTTGAAAAAATCTAAGATTCACATTACCATAGCAGCAATTAATATATAAAACCAACCATGGTCAATCATTGTCAACCATGGTCAACAATGGTAAACCATTGTCAACAATGAAAAACCATTGTAAGTCATCCTCAACCATTGTCAACCATGGTTAACCATGGTCAATCGTGGTCCAAAGTCGCATTGTGACAATCTTTGTCTCAATATGAAAGTCAATCATGGTAAAAAATTGTCAACCATATTTACTTTAAGATTTATAATATTTATCTTAGGGTTCATATACCTTTTTCTATATTAACCCCTTGGGGTCTTAGCATTAACTCGAATTTATTATTACATTCGGTTTATAATATCAATCCCTTAAGTTTATTAATCTAAGGGTTCATATACCTAAGGTATAGTATTATTCATAGGGTTTATAACATTAATCCTTGGGTTTTGTATAAATCCCTTGGGTTTATATTCCTTGGGTTTTTAGAACTAATCCCTTGAGTTTCTTAATCACTTGCATCTTTAATATCAATCCCTTGGGTATATTAATCTAAGGGTTCATATTCCTAGGGTATAATTTTATTCAATATGAAAATAAAGCATGGTCAACCATGGTCTACAGTCGCATTGTGACAATGTTTGTTTCAATATAAAAATCAAACATGGTAAAGCATAGCCAACCACATTTATTATTGAGCTTTAATATTTATCTTAGGGTTTATATACCTTCAATTTATAATATTAATCCCTTGGGTTCAATAATATTCCCTTGTAATCCATTGGGGTTTTATTATTAAACCCTTGGGTTTATTGTTCTCTTAGGTTTATAATATCAATCCCTTGGGTTTATTAATCACTTGGGTCTTTAATAACAATCCCTTGGGTATATTAATCTAAGGGTTCATATTCTTATGGTCTCATGCTATTCAATATGAAAATTAAGCATGGTCAACCATGGTCCAATGTTGCATTGTGACAATGTTTGTTTCAATATGAAAATCAACCAGGGTAAAGCATAACCAACCAAGTTTATTATTGAGTTTTAGTATTTATCTTAGGGTTTATATACCTTCACTTTATAATATTAATCCCTTGGGTTCAATAATATTCCCTTGTAATCCATTGGGTTTTATTATTAACCCCTTGAGTTTATTATTCTCTTAGGTTTATAATATCAATCCCTTGGGTTTATTAATATAAGGCTTAATATACCTAGGGTATAATATTATTCATAGGGTTTATAATATTAAGAATTCAATGAATGGGGTTATATGGTTTTTCCCTTAGTGGGCACGAAACAATTATGATTTGAAGCAGAAGAGCAGGGTTGGGCACCATGGAGAGGTGAGAGGGGGGCGAGTACCACTCCCTCCTATAGTCAGGTAGTATCTAACAGATTCAAGAAACCTCTGGAGGCTGAAGAAGAGGTTTCCAAAGAAAGGAAACATATAAACAAAGGCACTCGGGGGCAGGAAAATACGCAGGAAGGAGCTAGTAAAGGAAAGCATATAGAAGGAGAGAACCAAAATGTTGGTACCAAAAAGTAGACTGGACCTTGCAAACCTAAGGCAACCATCACACCTCGAGTGGTGTTAAGTGATCCAGTGATACAAGCGCATCGGGAACACATGGCGAACTATGCAGTAATTTGTAAATTCATGGGGTTATGGCCTACGGAGAAGGATTTACAAGCATGGATGAAGAATCATTGGAAACCTAAGGGGGATATAGAGCTGCACCTTGGATCCAAGGGTTTCTTCACTGTAGTTTTCACAAACATTAAGGATAAAGACAGGGTGTTTGAAGGAGGGCCATACTTCTATGTAGCTACAAGCCTCTATATGCAGCCTTGGGTAATGGATTTTGTCTCAAAGTTTGAAACATTCACATCTATCCTGATATGGGTTAGGCTGTACTCCCTACCACTGGATTATTGGCAGCCGAAATCATTAAAAGCAATAGGGAATAAAAAAGGGCATTTTGTGAAAATATCAGAGGCCACTATCCGGGGGAAGTATAGCTCCTTTGCTCGTATATGTGTAGAGATGCATCTCTCTGGAGCGCTACTGAATGAAGTAATCCTAGAAGTTTTTGATGAAGAATGGGTGCAAGTGGTGGACTATGAGCATATCCCTTTCAGACTGCGAAAATGTCATGAACATGGGCATCTATTCAAAGATTGCCCCTTAAACAGAATTGAAAACAGAACTAAAGCTACCTCAGGGAAAGATATTGAAAGCTTTAACAAAGTGGGAAACAAAGGTAAAGGAGTGAAAAGGTACCAAAAAAAAACCCAATGAGGAAAACCGTCTAAATCAGAATAGGTAAAACGTATTAGAAGAAGAAGAGGAGAAAAATAACACAAACCATACTCTAGAGGACAACCCTATTGAGAAGGAAAAGGAAGACAGCATGGAGGATGCATAGAAAATCAACCAACAAAAGGAGGATCTATTGAACACTTTGGAACTGGATAGGGATCAAGCAATGACCCCTAGAGAGGTGGGAATAGAGGACAATGAACTAAAAGATATTCTCGAAAGGCAGCATCTAGATCTGGAAATGTTTCTGGAGCAAGGAACCACCAAAGGAATGGATTCACTACCACAAGAGGAGTTCAATAGGGTGCAACAGCTATTCCTATGGAGAACCCAAGTGAAAGGTTCGGGAGTCAAAAGAAGCCATGATAGTTAGAACAATGAAGGAGTGAAAACAATGAAGGCAGCACTTGGATTCGCTCCTAGGAACCCAGGCAGGAAAAGAGGTAGGAAAAAACAGAATGAGCTGCTACTAGAGTGTGGAAAACTCATGATTAATTCAAGTAATACGAAAGACCTAACCAGTTACTCATTTACAAATCTTTCTCAATGAAGCTTACAACATGGAATATTAGGGGTCTAGGAAATAAAAGGAAACAAAGAAATCTGAGCAATAGAATGAAAGAAGAAAAACCAGACATGATTTTCATCCAGGAAACAAAATGTTCGATTGGAAAAATAAGAGAAATACACAGCAAATGGCTGATTAAATATGAATATCAAGAAGTTAAAGAAGATAAAATAGCAGGAGGAGTTATTGCACTTTGGAACCCTCTAAAAATAGGAGTCCTGGATGCTGAAGCATCAAGAAACTACATCTCAACGGTTATTCAACCATTGGGGGACAAGGAAGTTTATTTGATCACAAATGTTTATGGTCCACAGAAGCCTCAGGACAAACTTAGGCTTCTTACCTCACTTGAAAATCTAAGAAAAAAACATGCGAGCATTCCCTAGATTTTGGGAGGAGACTTTAATATGATCAGATCCCTTTCAGAAAGAAAAGGTGGAACTAGATCTCTAGGCAGATATTCCATAGAATTTCAAAATTTTATAAACAATATGAGGCTAGTAGACATAGAAACAAGAAGTGGAATCTTTACCTGGAATAATAAAAGGGGAGGTGAGTCCTAGGTGGCTTCAAAACTCAACATATTTATCATCTCGGAGGACCTTATCCTTACAGGTCTTGGCCTGTCAGTAAGGATACTTATTTCTGGTGGTTCAGATCGCTAGCCTGTTCAACTTGATGCGTCCTTTATAAGAACTCTAAGAAACAAACCTTTCAGGTTTGAAAACATTTGGCTACCCATCCGAACTTTATCAGCAATATTGAAAAATGGTGGACAGAGGATATGCATTTTCAAGGCACTAAAATGTTCCTCCTACATAAAATATTGAAACATATCAAACACAAGCTTAAAGATTGGAATAAGAATGAGGTTGGCAATATTTTTGAAACCAAAAAATTTGTTAAACGGAAGCTTCATGAGATCAACTAGATCCTCATTACAGATGGCTTCAACGAGGGAAGAAAGAAACATCCAGAACACCTTCAACAGCAATGGGAAGAATTATGCGTGCAAGAGGAGATATTCTGGAAACAGAAATCAAGGTTACAATGGCTAAGAAAAGGAGAAAGGAGCACAAGGTTTTTTCACAAATCTTCCACCGATCACAGGTCTCATGACAGAATCTCAGTCATCAAAGATGCGTAAGGAAAACAACTCAATACCCACAAAGAAATAGAAGTAGCACTGGTTCAACATTTCCAAGGCATTGTCAAGGAGCCTCTCTTAGATAGTTCACAGTTCATAAAGGACATAAAAAATCACATTCTAAAGCTTGTGACAAAGGAAGATAATTACAATCTAAACAGGCCTATGAATGAAGAAGTGGTCAGTGAAGTTATCAAAGAGATGCAAAATGGGAAGGTGCCAAGTCTAGATGGTTTTAATGTTGACTTCTTCAAAGCATGTTGGGGTATAGTCAAGCAGGATATTCTTGATGTGGTGGAGGATTCAAGGAGAAACAAAACTGTATTGAAGGCCCTCAACACCTCTTTCATATCCTTGATTCCCAAGTAGGATAATGCTATGACACCAGACAGATTCAGAACAATAGCATTATGCAATGTGGTGTACAAAATTATTTCAAAAATAATAGCCAATAGGCTGAAGCCCCTTCTTCCGACTCTTGTTTCTGTGGAACAAGATGGGTATGTGGAAGGGAGAGAAATTATCAATAACAACATTCAAGCTCACGAGTTGGTGCACTCACTTAAAAGAAAGAGGCAGGTAGGCATGATCATGCAACTTGACCTACAAAAGGATTATGATGACCTAAGCTAGACTTACATCATAAGTGTTCTTATAGCTTATGGCTTTGACCATAATTGGGTGCGTTGGGTTATGGCCCTAGTTACTACCTCGAGTTTTTCAATTCAAGTAAATGGCTTGCCCTCCAAATCCTTTATCCCTTCTAGATGTCTTAGATAAGAGGATCCACTCTCACCATTCCTCTTTATTCTCATGATGGAAGGGCTTGGCAAAGCTATCAATTTAGCCAAAGCAGAAGGTAGAATCTAGGGTCTCAAACTCACCATGAATGGAGATTCTTTAACACATCAAAAATTTGTGGATGATACCATGTTGCAAGGTATACCTATGGTGAAGGAAGCTCTAGCATACAAACTTATCCTGAAAGTCTTTGCATTGGTTGTAGGTACCAAGGTAAGCCTTACCAAATTTAAGATTTTCTTTTTTAACACTGACAATGCTATTCAGAGAAACATATCTAGAATTTTAGGCTTTCAAAGAGATTTGTTACCATCCAAATATTTGTGAGTACTGCTAAAAGACAAACCTCTGAGCAAGGCAGTTTGGGAACAGGTGACCAATAAGCTACAGGACAAAGTTCGGAAATGGACTAATAGGTCTTTGAACTTAGCTGGAAGGCTAGTGCTCACAAAAGTTGTCCTACAAACTATCCCCATTTTTATCTTTTTAGCCCTTCCAGCTCCCAAAGGAATCATGCAGCAATGAAAAAATATCCAAAGAGACTTTCTTTGGGGCAAAGGGGAGGAAAAAAGAAAATGGGCCTTGGTGGCCTGGGAAAAGATGTGTAAACCCAAAACCCATGGTGGTTTGGCGTTGGACAACCTTGAAATGCTAAACAAAGTTTTGGGGCTAAGTTAGGGTGGAGATGGCTAAAAGATTCGACTTCACCTTGGGCCCAAATTTGGAAATAGAAATATGAAATCAATTGGCAAGACAAGGACCACATTAGAATTTCTGGGAACATGAAAGGCTCCCACATATGGAACAAAGCTTGGGAAAATAGAGAAATTGTGCAGAAACATAGTTTCTAGAAAATCAGAGATGGAAACCTTGCTTAGTTCTAGGAATATAACTAGCAACAGGAACCTAAACTATTAACAAAAGAATTCACCAATCTCAACAACGATACTGACAACAAGGGGTTACACGGGGTAAAAGACTTTTGGGACCCAGAAAGAAGGGAAGACAAATGGAGATCATGGAAGAACTCAGTTTACAGTGAGTACTCCCTGTTAAAGGCTCAAGCAAAAGCTTTATTGGACATCCTCGAACAGAGAAAGATTTTGACTTTAGCATATTCATACCAGCTGAGATGGGGCAATAATGATGAAGGTAACTTTATCCTCAAAGAGGCCAAACATAAAGCCTTAGGACTTCACTTCCCAAACCCTAATGGGGTTTGGAAGAACCTATGGGAAAACCAAATTTGGATGAAAATCAAATTGTTCACATGGTTAGTGCAACATAAAAAAAAAAAATTGACCCGAGAGAATCTCAGGAAAAGAGGGGTATATGATCCATCCAGATGCCAACTATGTGAATCACAAGAAGAAACCATGGACCACCTACTCAACATCTGCCCATTCACTTCCACCTTGTGGAACGATGTAGCTTCAATATTCAAACAAACAGATAGGGACTTGGGCAGCATAACCGGCACTCTGAAGAAGTGGAGGAGAAATTTCTCTAACAATGAAATAATCAATAAAGCTTGGGCATTAATTCTAGGATTTCTGATATGGGATGTCTGGAAAGAACACAAAACAGGATATTCAAGAACAGGAAAGATTCTTCCCACAACATCATGGCTCAAATATTAAGACAGCTCAAGGAGACAATAGGGACCATCAATAAAAACCCACTTGAAGAATAACCTAAAGATAAGGATGTACAGATTCTTCTTCAATTGGGTCTTTAGGGGCTTACCCCATAGGGTAAAAACAGGAAGGTAAGTCATATTATTTATGATAAGGATTTCTGGAAACCTCCCCCTCCAGGATTCTTAAAATGTAATATTGATGGGGCCTCTAAAGGCAACCCGGGTATGGCGGGGTATGGAGGAGTAATAAGAGATGAAAATGGTTACGTAAAAACCCTCTTTCATAGCAACTTCGGTAAATCCACTAACAATATGGCAAAGCTTATGGCCCTTGAGCAAAGTCTAGAAATCTTGAAGAACTCAAATCTTCCGAATACCATAATTGAAGTTGACTCCGAATTGATTATTAATTTGGTTAAGAGAATTTGCAATGGATCTGCTCCAGATAAAGTCTCAAAACATTGGCAGCCTCTGCAAGTTTATCAAAGGATTCATTCTCACCTGAAGAACATGAGAACTATAAGTTTTACCCATGTGTGCCACAATGCCAACAAAGTAGCAGACTTACTTGCCAATGAGGGTGTGCATTGAATGAAAAGTAATAAAATTTATGATTGGATAGAGATACCCCAAGGCAGATTGAGGGAAGAGTGTCTCAGACAAGTGAAGGTGGACAAGGAGCTCTATCAGAGCAAGGAAAACTAAAAGTATGTTAACAAGAGGTGTCAGGGGAAGTTCTTTCTTCTATAGTGAAGCACTGCAAGGTTATCGGGGCTATGGAAGGTAACTTGCAACTGTAACTCGTCATCCCCAAAAAATTTTGGGCGAAAGTCAATTTACACCGTGCACTCTTTATGAAAATTGGATTCTCTACCGAAGATTTAGCTAGGGCGGGGGTTGCTTTAACATACTTGCTATTAAACAAATTACCTTGCAAGGTGGTTACCTTGCATGTCGAACCTAAACTGAACCTAAATTATGGCGAAATTTGATTTCGGGTCTCGATACAATGTTATCCTTCATGCTTGTCTCACCTTGACGTTGGAATCGGTGAATTTCGGGTGGATTACAAGCACGAAGTTTATTCCCAAATTCGGACCAAAAATCCGTATGGTTCGAATTCTATTTCCTCATCGGGTCTATTTTAAGAATCAAAGAATATACCTTTTCTTGCTCCAATATGTGCCTCATCCATCAGATCTTTGAAAACGGATCAGACGGTCCAGGAATCTATTTGTATTTTGAAGTTCTCATAGTTAGGTTTGTGGGCCCTTGGCCCGATAGTTAAGCCTTTGGCTCGATGCCCTAAGCCCTGAGCAGATATTTAAAGCTACGTCCCTCAGGTCCTTTAGGCTTGTTGTAATATATGTAATTTGTTTTTCTGTTTCAAATGAATAGAAGGAATGACTCTTGCTTCAGCAAAAAAGAAAAGATTAATCCTTTGGTTTAATACAACTCCATTAGGTTTATAATCATGGTCAACCATGGTAAGCAATTTTCCAATGTCACATTGTGATAAAGATTGTCTTAATACAAAACTCAACCATTGTGAACAATGATAAACCATTTTCAATTGTCATCTACCATTTTCAATCATGGTCAACCATGGCCCAACCTCACATTGTGACAAAGGTTGTCTCAATATGAAAATCGAACACATTTAATGTCACATTGTGACAAAGATGGTCTCAATATGAAAATAAACCATGGTCAACCATGCTTATTTAGGATTTATAATATTTACCTTAAGGTTTATATACCTTGGGTTTATAATATTAATCCCTAGGGTTTATAATCTCTTGGGATTTTAGTATTAACCCCTCTTGTTTATTATTCCCTATTGTTTATAATATCAATCCCTTGGGATTATTAATCTAATGGTTCATACTCCTAAGGTATAATATTATTCATCAGCTTTGTAATATTCATCCTTTAGTTTAATATAAATCCTTTAGGTTTATAATTCTGGTCAACCATGTTCCAATGTCACATTGTGAGATTGTCATCCATTGTCAACTATGTTAAAACATTGTCAACAATAGAAAACCATTGTGAGTCATCCTCAACCATTGTCAACCATGGTCTAATGTCACATTGTGAAAAATATTGTCTCAATATGAAAATCAACCAAGTTTAACCATGGTCCAAAGCCACAATGCGACAAAGTTTGTCTCGATATGAAAATCAATCATGGTAAACCATAGTTAACCATGTTTAGTTTAGGGTTTATAATATTTATCTTAGGGTTCATATATCTTTGCTATATAATATTAATTCCTTGGGGTTTTAGTATTAACTCGGTTTATTATTACATTGGTTTTATAATATGAATCCCTTGAGTTCATTAATCTAAGGGTTCATGTACCTAGGGTATAATATTATTCATGCAGTTTATAATATTAACCCTTGGGTGATCCGGATCTTGGGAGGAGGCCCCCAAGATCTAAAAGATTGAAATGGATCTTGGGAGGAGAGACCCCCAAGATCTGAAAACTTGCATTGCCAGAAGAAAAATAGGAGAATGCCCAATAAACAAAACCACAAAGAAACTTTTTTATTAAAACCGATAATAACTGTAAAGGCTACATTGTGGCGGACAATCTGTCCTTTTACAAAATGTGACTTGTTACTTATAGTATTTTTCAGTTACAATACCACGGGCCAATTCCATGGGTGAATGAATACCATGGGTGGATTTTACAATACCACGGGCAGATGCCATTTACAATACCATGGGTAAATTCCGTGGGTGAATGAATACCATGGGTGGATTTTACAATACCACGGGCGGATGCCATTTACAATACCATGGGTAAATTCCATGGGTCGATGAATAATATGGGTGGATGAGTACCATGGGTTGATGCCATTTTTCATTCGGATCATTCCTCCCTCCTTAAGAAGCAATGGTCCCCATTGCGTAAAGTTCCCTCCTGCAAAGCCTTTGTTGAATATGAAGATCCACTGAAGAGAAGGGTTTTACGTGGTTAACCCAAAACCCTGATAAATGAGGATCCGAGGATAGAGATACCATGTAATGCTTGTGACCAACTGTGATTCTGACAGTGTGTGGCCTAGCAAATGGACTTCGATGAACTGTGGGTTTGTGGATGACCCATAACCATGAAGAATGAAGATCCGAGGATAGAGATACCCTGTAATGCTTGTGACCAACTGTGATACTAACAGTGTACAGCCTAGCAAATGGACTTCGATGAAGTGTGGGTTTGTGGATGACCCACAATCGTGATGTTGGTTGCTGATGAAGTAGCAGGTGCCTACATAGCCTGGGGTGGGAGGGCACATCTCCAAATAACCCAAGCCGATTGCTGCTATGTTGAAACTAATGAATGTGAAGCAGGTGCCTACTAAAGTGGGGTGGGAGGGCACGTCTCCAATGGAAACCCACTCCGAATGCTGCTCCAGAATTAAAATGGACATAACTCGGCCAATATAACTCAGAATATTTATTATAGCCTGTTTTTGAAAGCAGAAGGACCATCTTGCATCTTCCCATGTGATGGAAATCCTTATCTGGGCACTCTGAGATCTCAGATTTGTGCTGCAACTATTCCGCCGTACAAAAATTCTGATAAAATAGCTGATTTTAAATCAGCGATATCTCCCACATCCGGACTCCGATTTGACCCATTTTTTTTTTGAAATTGGGTTATTTTTCGAGAGGAATCCAGATCTGGTATTTGATTTTGTAAATTTTGTACCAAATGTTTCAGATCTGATCTGCAAAGTCGCCGCCCAAAAAAAAATCCTGCAAAAAAATGAGAAAAGAAAAATTCTTCCTGCTTGACCCAAGAAAGTGCTCTGTGGAGGTTGTAGCACATGCCTGAAGTTTGTTGAATATTGCTACAAAATTTGAAACTGAAACATGCATCAAACCCTCGTTCCGATGGAATCATAACCTGCTCCGATACCACTGATCCGGATCTTGGGAGGAGGCCCCCAAGATCTAAAAGATTGAAATGGATCTTGGGAGGAGAGACCCCCAAGATCTGAAAACTTGCATTGCCAGAAGAAAAATAGGAGAATTCCCAATAAACAAAACCACAAAGAAACTTTTTTATTAAAACCGATAATAACTGTAAAGGCTACATTGTGGCGGACAATCTGTCCTTTTACAAAATGTGACTTGTTACTTATAGTATTTTTCAGTTACAATACCACGGGTCAATTCCATGGGTGAATGAATACCATGGGTGGATTTTACAATACCACGGGCAGATGCCATTTACAATACCATGGGTAAATTCCATGGGTGAATGAATACCATGGGTGGATTTTACAATACCACGAGCGGATGCCATTTACAATACCATGGGTAAATTCCATGGGTCGATGAATAATATGGGTGGATGAGTACCATGGGTTGATGCCATTTTTCATTCGGATCATTGGGTTTAATATAAATCCCTTGGTTTTAATATAATTCCTTTGGGTTTATAATCATGGTCAACCATGATCTCAATATGAAAATCAACCATGTTCAACCATTGTTAACCATCATCAACCATAGTCAATCATGGTCAACCATGGTCTAATGTGGCATTGTGACAAAGATTGTCTCATTATGAAAATCAATCATGGTCAACCATGGCCCAACGTCGCATTACGACAAAGATTGTCTAAATATGAAAATCAACAATGGTAAACCAAGGTCAACCATGTTTATTTTAGGGTTTATAATATTTTTCTTATGCTTTATATACTTTGGGTTTATAATATTAATCCATTGGGTTTAATAATTCCCTTGGGTTTATAATTCCTTGGGTTTTTAGTACTAACCCCTTGGGTTGATTATTCACTTTGGTTTTTAGTATCAATCCCTTAGGTATATTAGTCTAAGGGTTCATATTCCTCGGATATAATATTATTCATATGGTTTATAATATTAGTCCCTTGGGGTAAATATAAATCCCTTGGGCTTATGGTTCAATATGATTCCCTTGGGTTAAATATAAATCTCTTGGAGTTTAGTATTTGGGTTTATATTATTGGGTTTAATATTAGGGTCTATTTGAGTGGGTTTAATAACATGTTTAAAGTAATGGGTTTATAGCATGAGGTTTTTTAATATTAGATTTATAATATAGTGTGCTTAAGATATAGAATTTAATATACATGGTTTATAATTATTAATAATCTCTTGGGTTTATTAATTTTTTAGGTTTATAATATTAATCATAAGGGTCTATAACATTAATCCCTTGAGTTGACTAATCACTTGAGTTTATAATACTAATAATCCCTTGGTTTTATAATACTAATAATCGCTTGGGTTTATAATATTAATCCCAAGAGTTTATGATATTAATCCCTTTTCTTTTTATTAATTCCTTAGGTTTATAATATTAATCATTGGGTTTATCAATCCCTTGCGATTATAATATTAATAATCCCCTGGATTTATAATATTAATCCGTTGGGCTTATAATATTATTCATAGGATTTATAACATTAATCCTTGGGTTTAGTATAAATCCCTTGGGTTTATAATTCTATGGGTTTTAGTACTAATCCCTTGGGTTTATTATTCACTTGGGTCTTTAATATCAATCCCTTGGGTATATAAATCTAAGGGTTCATATTTCTAGGGTAAATTTTTATTCAAAATGAAAATTAAGCATAGTTAACCATGGTCCAATGTCGCATTGTGACAATGTCTGTTTCAATAATATTTATCTCAGGGTTTATATACCTTCAGTTTATATGTTGGGTCCCTATAATACTAGTGATTACCCCATTACTATTGTAGTTATACCACTTATTAATATTGTTGTGCCCCTATTGCCCCCATATTGTTATTATTGTGCCCCATAGAATCCCTCTCTTGTTATTTTTGTGGCTTTATATTATTATTTTTAGGTCGGATGGATTATATTGTGACTCCTTAGACTCCTATATATAGAAAGGAGGTTTTGTCATTTGTATCATCGAAGAATTGTTCATTTATGTAATGTAAAGGAGGTTGCCCCCTCGAAGAGGCTGAATTCTAAGGCGTTGATCTATCTTTTCTATCTTTTCTTGAGTTGGTTTCATAACATTTGGTATTAGAGCTTTGGATTCTAGGGTTTCGCTGCTCCAAACAGGTCATCGTGGCATTTTCACTATAATTTTTTTTGTGACGTTTCAGAAGTCGCAAAAAAAAACCCATTTGAGAAGAAATTGCGCTCAACCTTGGGTCCGAATTTCACAGCTTTTCGTGCGCTATTTGTGGAGATATGATCTGAGGAAGTTCATCTTTTTGCAGACTCCTGAATTACATTCAAAACAGGTGACCTGGGGAAAATCGTCATAACTTTCTCTCTGGGGATCGGATTGAAGTTTCGTAAGAAGGTATAGAAAGAGGACGAACTTTAGTTTCTTGTACGTGTTTTTCAGATCCAAATGTCGAAACAGTGACTCGTGGCACGTCGTACAAGTTACCTCTACTGAACTAGTCTATAATCAAGTCACTATGGGAGATTTCACATAACTCTTCCTTGGAGAATCCAATTTGGGTCAGACTTGTGGCATTGGAAAGAGGACACAGAGGGATACTACAGGTCGCAAATTTAGAACTAGATAATTAGAAAGTATAGAGATACATCAGAGGCAATATCGAGCTCCTACAAAGTGAAAAAAGGTGTGTAGATTTTCTTTAACTTTTGCTTAAGCTTGGTTTGAAAATTTATTTTGAAGGAATTCAAAGGGCATATTAGAGAATTATTATCGGTAACTAATGCCCCGAGGAAAGAAAATGAAAACACCTAGTAAGGAACCTGAAAGCTCTAGCATGACTCATGAAGAAGAAGAAGAAATGCTATATGATATATCAAAATTACAAGAACAAGTGCAACAAGTGTCACTTGCACAAAAAGCAACAGAATCTAAGATGGATGGTTTAAGGAAAGATGTAGAAGCTAAGATGGATGGTTTAAAGAAGGGTGTAGAAGATAAGATGGATTGTTTAAAGAAAGGCATTGAAGCTAAGATGTATGGCATGGAAGCTAAGGTGAATGGCATGGACGCTAAAATTGATGGCATGGATGATAAGATGGAAGAATTGAAGATAAATATGAATAAGTTGCTATAAGAAATGGTCACTAAGGGTGAAAGGGTACTAAAGGAAACTCATGATGAGAACAAAAGAAATGTTAATCATGATTCCATAGACTCTAATGTTGGATCGAAGACTCACCATATTCCAAAAATTGATATGAGGAAGTTTGATGGTAGGGATCCCGCCACATGGATATTACAGATGGAGCAATTCTTTGATCTCAATAATGTGCAAAACACACAAAAGGTACGTATGGCAACTTTATATTTGGAACCAAATCAGTTTGTATGGTATCAATGGCTTTGCTCTCGTAAACAATTTATCACTTGGGCAATTTTTACGGAAGAATTGATAGCACATTATGACGATACAAAAAGCAACACTTTTTTTAGCCAATTGATAAGTCTCAAACAAAAGGGTTCAATAATGGAGCACATTGAGGAGTTCCAAAAATTGAACATAAGGGTAAAAGATATTCCAGAGGAGCATAGGATTGATGTGTTCATAGGGTCTTTAAAGGATAATATCCAACATGATGTTCGCTTTTGGGAACCTGATTCATCAGAGAAGGCATTCAGGTTAGCAAGAAAAATGGAAAGCAAAATTATGGCAACTGGGAAGCATACCACTCACAATTATAAAGATGGAAGTGTTGTTGCCGCTAGTCTTCCACAACCTATAAGGTTGACACCACAACAATTGGAAGAAAAAAGAACAAAAGGGCTTTGTTACAGTTGTGAAAGCAAATACACTAAAGGTCATAAGTGTGCTGAGAAGAAATTATTCTACATATATTGTGAAGAGGAAGAAGAAAAGGAGCAAGAAAGGTCAAAAGAAGAGGATATACTCCAGGAACAAAGCCTAGATAAAGAAGAAATGAATCCGACCATATCTTGTAATGCATTGGCGGGAATTACCACTCCTCAAACCATCAAGATAGAAGGTCAAATCAAGAAGAAAAAGGTAATAGTGTTGATTGATTCAGGAAGTACCCACAATTTTATTCATTGTAAGGTAGCAAGAGAATTGAATTGCTTCTTATATCCAGCACCAGAGTGTCAAGTGATGGTTGCAAATGGAGGAACAATAAATTGCTCTGGAAAGTGCCATAATATCAAGCTATCCATGGGAGAATATGTATTGACTAGCCCAATGCTTTCCATTCCAATGGGAGGTGCTGATGTTGTACTAGGAGTCCAATGGCTACAATCCTTGGGTACAATAGCTTTTAATTTTCAAGAACTTTTCATGAAATTTTCTATGGAAGGAAAGGAAGTTGAATTAAGGGGTATTGTAGGGAAACCAGGAAAGATAATCAGCTCTAACGGTATGACAAAGCTTCTAAAAAAGGAACAAAGAGGTGTAATTGCACAATTATGTTCGCTAGATGTGTCCACAGTGGAATCATCTATTTCTCTAGATCTCCAAAAAGTCTTGGACAATCATTCCAAGGTATTTGAGACTCCCAAATGTCTCCCACCTATTCGTGATCATGATCATGCTATTCATCTGATTCTAGTAAGTGTTCCTCCAAACATCAGGCCGTACAGATATCCCTATGCCCAAAAGAGTGAAATTGAACGTATGGTTACAGAAATGCTAGAGGCTGGTATAATTCAACCAAGTCAAAGTTCTTTCTCTGCTCCAGCCGTATTGGTGCCCAAGAAGGATGGATCATGGCGCATGTGTCCGGATTATAGGGAGCTCAACAAGCTCACTATTAAAGATAAGTTTCCCATTCCTGTCATTGATGAATTACTGGATGAATTGCATGGATCAATTTACTTCACCAAGTTGGATCTTCGTTCGGGATATCATCAAATCAGAATGAAGATTGAAGGCATTCCAAAAATAGCATTTAGAGCTCATGAGGGTCATTATGAATTTTTGGTCATGCCTTTTGGCCTTACCAATGCACCTTCAACATTTCAAGGTTTGATGAATTCAATTTTCAAACCATTCCTTAGAAAATTTGTGTTATTATTTTTTGATGATATACTAATCTACAGCAAGTCTTGGAAGGATCATGTTGAACATGTTGACAGGGTGTTACAACTATTGGAGGAGAAACAGTTATATGCAAAAAGATCCAAATGTTTCTTTGGAGTACAAGAGGTGGAATATCTGGGTCATATTGTATCTCATGAAGGAGTTAAGGTAGACCCTAGCAAAATTAAGCCGTTAAGGAATGGAAAGTTCCCACATCCATAAAGCATCTGCGAGGATTTCTCGGGTTGACAGGGTATTATCGCAATTTTGTTAAGGATTATGGGAGAATAGAAGCACCTCTAACAACATTATTGAAGAAAGATGCATTTTCATGGACCCCAGAAGCAACAAAGGCATTTGAACATCTTAAAGAGGCAATGTCCAAGCACCGGTCTTAGCTACACCGGACTTCACAAAAACCTTTATTGTGGAATGTGATGCCTTAGGAAATGGAATTGGTGTTGTTTTAATGCAATATGAAAGACACATTACTTTCGAAATTTGTCCAATCAAGGGAAAGTATTTACACAAAGCTAATTATGAGAAGGAAATGTTGGAAATACTACATGCACTTAAGAAATGGTAACCCTACCTAATGGGAAGACACTTCAAGGTAAAAACAAATCATGATAGCCTTAAATACTTTTTAGAACAAAGATTATCCTCTGAAGAGCAACAAAAATGGGTCACAAAGATGTTGGGTTATGAATTTGAAATCATCTACAAAAAAGGGAAGCAAAATGTTGTGGCAGATGCACTCTCAAGAAAGGATGAGGATGTGGAAGAATTGTTGTGTGCCACTTCTATTATCCAACCAGATTGGATAAATGAAGCAAGGGAGATGGAAGAATGACGAAGAAGTGTGGGCACGTATTCGAAAGTTATAACAAGATTCTAGTACATCTGATACATTTAGCTGGAAAAATGATTCGTTATGGTACAAAGATCGCTTATACCTCTGTAAAAATTCCCAACTCAAACAAAAGATTCTTATGGAATTTCACACTTCTCCCTTAGGAGGGCACTCAGGATTTTTAAAAACTTACCACAGGGTTAAGAAGGAATTTTTTTGGGATGGCCTTAAATCAGATATTCAAAAGTTTGTGGTGGAATGTTTGGTTTGCCAACAAAATAAAGTTGAAACAATTAAGACACCAGGTCTATTACAACCTTTATCCATTCCAAGCAACCGTTGGGAGGAGGTTTCAATGGATTTTATCACAGGTTTACCAAAGTCTGAGGGAAAGAGTGTCATCATGGTGGTAGTTGACAGACTTACCAAGTATGCACACCTTTGTGCATTATCACATCCATTTAAAGCCAGTACAGTTTCTACTGCATTTATGGAAACAATTCAAAAGCTACATGGAAACCCAAAGATTATTGTAAGTGACAGAGATCCCATTTTCACTGGAAATTTTTGGACAGAATTACTTTCTTGTCTTGGTACTCAGTTAGCTCATAGCTCATCTTATCATCCTCAATCTGATGGGCAAACTGAGATAGTAAACAAATGTTTAGAAGGATATCTTCGTTGCTTTGTATCTGATAAACAGACACAATGGGTCAAATGGTTGCCTTTGGCTGAATGGTGGTATAACACTTCCTTCCATATAGCAACAAAAATGACCCCATTTATGGCACTTTATGGGTATCAACCACCATCCATCACATCATATTTAAGAGAAAATTCTAAGGTTCAGGCAGCGGAACATCACATCGAACATCAACAACAAGTCCTCCAACTCTTAAAGGATAACCTCGTGTTGGCACAGAATAGAATGAAACAACAGGCAGATCAACATCGCAGTGAAAGAAGTTTTGATGTAGGTGATTGGGTATTCCTACGGCTACAACCATATAAGCAAATGTCCCTCAAGTAAGCTAAGAAGGATGATAAATTATCACCAAAGTATTATGGTCCGTACAAGGTGTTGCAAAAGATTGGTACTATGGCATACAAATTGGAGCTTCCTGCAGCTTCTCGATTGCACCTAGTTTTCCATGTTTCATGTTTAAAGAAGGTTATAGGTGACAAGCTCCCGGTTCAAACAATATTGCCAGAACTTGACGAGGAAGGAAAAATTATATTGGAACCGGAAGCAGTCACAAAAACAAGAACTCGACAGCTACGAAATCGATCAATTTCAGAGTATCTTATCAAGTGGAAGAACTTATCCGCTGAATATTCGACATGGGAGGATGAGAATTTTATGCAGAAGTATCCAGAACTACTCAAGCGTTGAGGACAACACTTTTTTGAAGGAGAGGGGCATGTTGGGTCCCTATAATACTAGTGATTACCCCATTACTAGTAGTTATACCACTTATTAATATTGTTGTGCCCCTATTGCCCCCATATTGTTATTACTGTGCCCCATAGAATCCCTCTATTGTTATTTTTGTGGCTTTATATTATTATTGTTAGGTCGGCTGGATTATATTGTGACTCCTTAGACTCCTATATATAGAAAGGAGGCTTTGTCATTTGTATCATCGAAGAATTGTTCATTTATGTAATGTAAAGGAGGTTGCCCCCTCAAAGAGGCTGAATTCTAAGGCGTTGATCTATCTTTTCTATCTTTTCTTGAGCTGGTTTCATAACATTATAATATTAATCCCTTGGTTTCAATATTATTCCATTGGGTTTATAATCCATTCGGATTTTATTATTAACCCCTTGGGTTCATAATATCAATCCCTTGGGTTTTTTAATCTAAGGCATCATATACATAGGATATAATATTACTCATAGGGTTCATAATATAAAAACTTGGGTTTAATATAAACCATTGGGTTTATAATCATGGTCAACCATGGTAAACAATTTTCCAATGTTACATTGTGACAAAGATTTTATTAATATGAAAGTCAACCATTGTCAACAATAATATACCATTGCCAACCATTGTCGACCATTTTCAATCATGGGAAACCATGCTCCAATCTCACATTATGACAAAGATTGTCTGAATATGAAAATCAACCATCGTCTAACGTCACATTGTGACAAAGATGGTATCAATATGAAAATCAACCATGGTCAACTTGTTTATTTTAGGGTTTATAATATTGATCTTAAGGTTTATATACATTGGGTTTATAATATTAATCCCTTGGTTTAATAATCTCTTGGGGTTTTAGTATTAGAACCTTTGGTTTATTATTCCCTTGGGTTTATACTATCAATCCCTTAGGTTTATTGATCTAAGAATTCATATTCCTAGGGTATAATATTATTCATCACGTGTGTTATATTAATCCTTTGGTTTAATATAAATACTTTGGGTTTATAATCATGCTCAACCATGTTCAAATTTCCCATTGTGACAAATATTATCTCAATATGAAAATCAATGATGGTCAGCCATTGTTTTTTTTTTCTAGGTTAAGACTAAACTAAGTACCCACGGGGAATTGAACCAGTGACCTATCGCAAGGAGTGCCTTAACAGCGCACCCATTCACCATCAATCCAAAGCCCCGTGGGCTCATGGTCAGCCATTGTTAACCATGGTCAATAATGGTAAAACATTGTGAGTTGTCCTCAACCATTGTCAACCATGGTCTAATCTCACATTATGAAAAATATTGTATCAATATGAAAATCAACCATGTTTAACCATGGTCAACAATGCTCCAAAATCACATTGCGACAAGTTTGTCTCAATATCAAAATCAACCATGGTAAATCATTTTTAACTATGTTTATTTTAAGGTTTACAATATTTAGCTTAGGTTTTATATATCTTGGGTCTATAATATTAATCCCTTTTGATTTTAGTATTAACTCGGTTTACTGTTACATTGGGTTTATAATATGAATCCCCTAATTTTATTAATCTAAGTGTTCATATACCTAGGGTATAATATTATTCATAGGTTTTATAATATTAATCCTTGGGTTTAATATAGATTCATTGGGTTTATAATCATGGTCAACCATGGTCTTAATATGAAAATCAACCATGTTCAACCAATGTTAACCATCATCAAACATAGTCAATCATGGTCAACCATGGTCTAATGTCACACTGTGACAAAGATTTTCTCACTATGAAAATCAACAATGGTCAACCATGGCCCAAAGTTGCATTATGACAAAGATTGTGTCAATATGAAAATAAACAATGGTAAACCATGGTCACCCATGTTTATTTTACGGTTTATAATATGTATCTTAGGGTATATATACTTTGTGTTTATATATTAGTCCATTGGGTTTAATATTACTCCCTTGGGTTTAATATTATTCCCTTGGATTTATAACTCCTTGGGTTTTTAGTACTAATCCCTTGGGTTTATTATTCACTTGGGTTTTTGGTATCAATCTCTTAGGTATATTCACTTGGGTTCATATTCATGGGGTATAATATTATTCATAGGGTTTATAATATTAGTCACTTGGGTTAAATATATATCTCTTGGGCTTATGGTTTAATATCAGTCCTTTGGGTTAAATATAAATATCTCGGGGTTTAATATTCAGGTTTATAATATTGGCTTTAATATTAGGGTTTATAACAACATGTTTAATAATATGGTTTAAAGTACTCAATTTATAATATGAGGTTCCTAATATTAGATTTATCATTTAACATTCTTAAGATATAGAGTTTAATATACATGGCTTCTAATTATTAATAATCTCTTAATCTTAGGGTTTATATACTTTGGGTTTATAGTATTAATTCATTGGGTTTAATATTATTCCCTTGGGTTTATAATTCACTGAGTTTTTAGTACTAGTCCCTTGGATTTATTATTCACTAGGGTCTTTACTATCAATCTCTTAGGTATATCACTCTAAGGGTTCATGTTCATGGGGTATAATATTATTAATAGGGTTTATAATATTAGTCCCTCGGTTCAATATAAATCGCTTGGGCTTATTGTTTAATATTAGTCCTTTGGGTTAAATATAAATCAATTTTGGGTTTATAATATTTGGTTTATAACAACGGGTTTAATAATAGGTTTTAAAGTACTCGGTTTCTAATATGAGGTTTCTAATATTAGATTTATCATTTAGTGTGCTTAAGATATATCGTTTAATATACATGGTTTATAATTATTAATAATCTCTTGGGTTTATTAATTTTTAGGTTTATAATATTAATCATAAGGGTCTATAACATTATTCCCTTTAGTTGAGTAATCGCTTGAGTTTATAATACTAATAATCCCTTGGTTTTATAATATTAATAATCGCTTAGGTTTATAATATTAATCCCAAGAGTTTATCATATTTATCCCTTTTGTTTTTAATATTAAATCTTTAGGTTTATAATATTAATCCTTGGTTTATTAATCCCTCGGGTCTATAGCGTTAATCCCTTTTGGTTTGTTAATCCCTTGGACTTATAATATTAATAATCCTTTGGGTTTATATATATATATATATATATATATATATATATATATATATATATATATATATATATATATATGGTCCATATACTCCTAATATAAAAAATTATATTGATAAATATATACTAACCATAACATAATAATGAGAGATAAATAAGTTCTATTAATAATAAGTAATTTCTATTATTATGTTATATTTTAATTATATCATACTTTGAAATATATGTGACTATATGTGTTGTTGTTATTATTTATATAGTTATTAACAATCATATATGTCTATCGGCCTATATCAACAGCATTGGTAAATGTCGTTGAACATGTGCATTATATACCCCTATTGGGATATATCAACCACATTAGTAAATGTGGCTGTGCTAGTATATTTATGTTTTGAAATTGTAAAATCACTCCCTAACTACTACTACATTAATATGACTCCATAGCAGTTATTATATCTATGTTTTGAAATCTTGAAATCACTCCATAACTACTCCATTAATATGACTTGATAACTATTGCATTGATATGATAACGATTGATTTCAATTCCTAAAGAAGAGACTTCCATCTGGAGGGGACAACCTTCACCCTCAATTGCATCCGTTGATTGACTACGAAAAAGGGATGACTTCGTGGGGAAAATGGAGAGATTACAATATCGATCCTAACAAAACCGAAGTGTTATTTTTCGACTTCTCTGATGCATTTCAGGAAAGATTAACAACGAATTGCTCTTTCCCGGACATTTTTCCAATGCATTTCATGTATGATTAGCAGTTTTCTTCCCGTGAACAGATAAATGTAATTTTCATACAGAGCGGTAAAACCTTTTTTTGTAATACTCCAACAAGTGGACAAGGTGTTGGGCCACATGAAATTCCCGATCTCTCTTATGAACATTCATCTGTGTATACTCTCAGAAGGAAGAAGCAGCTAACGTGGGAGCAACGCAATAATACTGACGAGTTTCGAGATTGCAGTCATTGGTGTTTACCCGGCTTACCTGATATTTAGAACGAGCAACTCTATGGAAGCCTAGTCAGCAAGGTCGTCATAACACCATCAACTCGTTCGTATTTTCAATGATTGGTTTGCAACAATTTCTCGACTTGTTTTATGTTAATCTTCCATCGATGCTATAAAATTGGGTGAATTGATTTTATCAAGATATAAATATTATTTAAATCTCATATGTTGAATATATGGAAATACAAAATAATTTAAGGATTATATATTCTGCTTTAAAGTTGGGTTAATTGATTTTACAAAAACATAAATAATATATATATTTTATATGACAATTTGAATATATACAAACACTATATATTCTATTTTATACTATTTTCATATACAATGTTTTGATAAATCATGCATTTTATAAAAATAATTAATAATAATAAATTGATTTTATAAAAATAAAAATATTTATTTTTTATTTGGGAATAAATTTGATTTTATTTCATTATGAAATTGATACAAAATTATATTTTGTTAATGTATTCTCTAAATGGAGCCAATAAGTGAGGATTGAGTGTGGTGTACCCTAGGTGCTTTAAAGACCTTTTAGAGAGAAATACATGCTGAGAGAATAAAAACAAAAGTATGCATTAGGGTAGCACACACACATAAATATAAGAGCTCAAAGGGCTTTCATCGAGAACCCAACAAAAAAAAAAACTGATGACTCTGTTAAATGTCTATGAAAGGAGGATGGTAGAATTCAGAGATTTCAATGTCCTCTGTTTCCTTTATTATCCACGACACAAATCCTTCATAAGGCATTCTTTAGAAAGTTGATCTGCAATATGGTTCTGCTCCACATAGGCATGTCGATCATAGATATTAGAAAAAGTAGCATAATACCTTGTAGCTCCTCAACTAATGGAACCATAAGCTAGTTGTGACGCATTTGGACTCTAGGAAACCCGTTAATTACAAGCATGGAATCCAAAGAAGCTTGAAGATATACACACCATTTTTCTTTTATAAAGAGCAGTAAAAGCTTAAGAGCCATAATTTTTACAAAATAATTTAGCCATATCTTAGACCCATATACATTGAGAAATAATGATAAATTGAAAAGTAGAGGGTAGTGCCTCCCCACAGATTCTATACCTTACTTGAGATGTACTGTCAAAAAAACTAGGGGATATTTTTGTCAATCTCTATACTTTCCTTGAGATGTACCGTAAAAAAAACCAGGGGATATTTTTGTTAAACTCTATACTTTCCTTGAGATGTACCATCAAAAAACTAGGGGATATTTTTGTCAATCTCTTCCTCGGTGATTATTCTTATCTCAGACACCTCATGTTTTTTTTGCGAAGATTTGAAAATATTGCAAGGTTTTGAGAAGCAGTACAATCTAGACAAGAAGGGGAGTCTAGAAACAATCCCTTGAACCCTACAAGCTAGATGCCCCAGCATAAAATCAAAGGCATTTCTATGTAATTTATGAGTGCATTTTTACATGACCACGATCTCTAGGCCTCTTGCATATTGCTTCCAAACTAGGACGATGAAAATGAAAGTTGTGTTTTTTATATCCCAAACTTGCTTCATGAAAGGGAACTTGATGAAATTTAAATCTTTGTATTATCAAAATGATTATATTATTAATGTAATTATTTCAATTAAATTAACATCTTATATTAATTTATAAGAGTTTAGATTAAGAGCATATGTGCACTATTTTTAAGCATCATACAAAATATGTGCACAAATAACACTATGTGTGGACTAATATGTTGCATCATATGAGAAAACTTCAAAATTATGACTTATGGATCATAGCTAAATATTTAGCAAGGCTTTAAAAAATAACCACCATATCTCATTGTACACAAACTACAAAATATAAAACAACCAAAAAAACATTTTCCACATAATATTAGAACATAGTAAATCTCTCAATAGTTACTAGTGCATCTTTTTTAGATTCTTCAATGTAGATAATTCATGGCTGTATCTCCAAGGCCTTCTTATATAGATCATACATCCCATGATTGATCTCCTTGTAGATATGCGTGAAGGAAATAATAAGAGCACATGCCATGTCCTTCCAATGTTTGAAAAATGAGGCATTTAAAGAACCTATTCATTTTCACATTCTACGATAGTATTTGCATCCCCAAATATATTTAGAGAATCCATCCCCACATTCTTAGGAAAAGTTAAAGTTACCCAAAGTGAAATTAACTCGTCTTTCCAATTTTTCCCTTTGCCTCCACCCTCATACAATTTAAAATAGTGAGTTCTCTCAAGTAAGATCAAGCTACGGTGACAACATTTATTTGACTGTGCTTCCCTGTCAAATTAGGCACTAGCAAATTGTAGATGGTTATGTGGCATTGAAATAATTCTTTTTGTAATGCTTTTATCTATTGGACCCATCTCTCCAAAATAACCCACAATCTGTATGTTTTTTCACATTATATATAGCCGCATATCTTCAAAAATGATTGAGTTCCTCATTTTCCAGATTCCACACATAATATAAAATGGGAAGGAAACATAATGTGGTTTGCTATCCTTTCATTCCTTGATGCAATCTTGTAAATTTATCACATTCCATGCTAAATAAATTTTTAAGAAATTTTGAACTGTCATTCAGATCCCAACAACAATGGAACATTGTAACGTCAAATGTGTAACCCTCCCTTCCTCTATTTTGCACATGGGATATCTCCCAAATCCTTTAAAACCCCCTTTCCATAGGTTATCCCATGTGAGAACTTTATTTTTCAATTATAGCAAACCATATTTTTCAATTATAACAAACCAAATTCTTTCACTTTCATGGGGAGCTTCCACTTCCAGAGTTTATTATACCACCATAATTGGTTTGTTATCACTAGGGAATTTGAAATACACACACAAGCCTCCATTACTGCAACCTTCCCATATTTTGCATTTCCATTCCAACATAACAAGTCATCTTCCTGACAAAGGCTTAGCCCTACCTGATAAAGGTCATTAATATCTAAATTCCAAAGTACTACAGATTCCCGTTCCAAGCCCACGTCTCTAAGGGATGACCAAATTGTGCTTGAAATTGGAATATGAACATATTTCTTAATATGATTCAGATAATAGATCCCCTTTTGGTGGAGGAATTTAATCAGCTATTCCAGAAGACATGAGTTAACTACATAGCCAACAAAGACATCCTCTCCAATCCTTACCTTAGTTCCATTGCCAATTTTCCAATATATTTTCCTCACCATCTAATGCTTAATTTCCAAAAGAGAATGTCAAATGAAAGAGACCTCTTTGGATGTAGATATGTTTTATCTTATCCAAATTTTAACCGATATATCCAAAAGGTATTTATCTCTGGCCAAATCTTGCAATAGGCCTACTCGTCAGATCACCCTATAGAGTATTTTAACTCCAAGAGTAGTCGAACCTCTCCAAGTTATTAAGTCCCCATCCTCCTTCCTTTTTAGGCTGTGTTAGATCCTTTCACTTTACCAAGTGAAACTTTTTCCTATCTACAATGCATGCCCATACGAAATTGGTTATTAATGAATTAATATGCTTCATAATATATTTTTGCACCATAGCAATATGAATCCAATACAAAGGCATCTTCTGAAGTGTATCCTTTACTAGCATGATTCTCCCTCCTCTCGATAACCATTTAGAGGTCCACCTATTCACCTTCCTTTATAATTTTCCAATTAACCGCCTCCAACATTCTATAACTAACTTATTTGGTTTAAGGAAAAACCTAAGTTAAGTAAACCGTCGAGCTAATGGATAAATTTGGATAACGAAAAGATCCTAAATTTCCATTAAAATTCTAAAATCAACATCAAAATGAATGAAAAAAGACTTTTCCTTACACATATATTCTAGTAGCACAACTAAAGGAATAGGTTACTTTGTAATAATTTCTCCACTTCATGAGATAACCTTTGCCAAAAGGAAGCAAATAATCTAGAAAAATTGGATGAGATATTGACAGGTCGCTAGATACCCAAAGTCTAGTAACTTGGTCCCTCATCTTCTCCAAGTTTATAAGCCAACTTAAACCTTCAATTACAATTATAAACAACCACAAAGACAAGGAACACCCTTGTGTCAACCCCCTTTCTTCCTTAATAAAACTAGAAGGAACTCAATTTATTAAGATTGCAAATTGAACAGAAGATACACATGCCATAATCCATTGAACCACTCCAAAAGTGAGACCAATATTATGCAACACCATATGAATAAACCCCTAATAAATATAGTCATATGCCTTCATAAGATCTAGTTTTAGGATGAGGGATTTTTGATGTCTATTTTTTACTGAGTGTAAACATTCTTGAGCCACAACGATGGTATCATGAATTTTCTCATCTTATGAAAACCAAACTATTCTTGAGAGAAGTGGGATGACAATGTTTCTCTCAATCGACAAGCTACACTCAACAAAATAGTCCATTAGCACCAGAAACAACATAAAAGTATGTACATTTGAGGCTACAATTTGGGTTCAAATGGCAGAGAAAAACTCGGTGCTACAATGCATCTTCACTTGGGTGCCAGAGATAGCTCCAAAAATAGTGCCAAAAATAGTGTCATGTTTAGCACCGAGAAAATTTTCTTCCATCCTTGCTTCCATTGTTGCATTCACTTGTGCTTCCAATAATGTTTCCTATTTTTCTTATGGTATGGCATCGAATGTAACTTATTTTTTGGCTTCCTAATTTAGGCCAAGTTATGCTTCCATTAGAACATCATATTTTTCTTTGATTATTACTTCTAATATGGCATCACTTGTTGCATCTAGTTTTTCTTCCATTATGGCACCTTCTTTAGCTTCTAATATGGCTTCCATTATAGTGTCTTCTATTGCTTCTAGTATTTCTTCCATTATTACTTCTTGGTTTGCTACCTAAAAGCCTTATTTGTTTACTTCTTAGGGAATGCCAAGTTTGACTTCTAATCTTGCTTCCATTATTACTTCTTTGTCTGCTACCCAAATTTCTTCTATTTTTTCTTCTCAAGTAACACCAAAGTTGGTTGCTAGTATTGCTTCCATTATTACTTATTTGTTTGCTACCTAAATTGCTTATTTTTTTGCTTCTTAGGTAATGCCAAGTTTTTCTTCCAAGATTACTTCTTGCGTGCTTCTAGTTTGACTTCGACCATTGTTTCATAATTAATTCCTTGGTAACCCCACGGTTTTCTTCTTTTTAGTTGCAAGGTTTTCTTCATGTTTAGTGCTTGGTTTTGATTCTTTTTTAGGTCCAGCGTTTTCTTACTTTTAGTGTTGGGATTTGCTTCTTAATTAGCCTCCAATTTTTCTTCCTATTAAGAAAACAATTTAGCTTCCTATCTAGAAACAATAATATCACTAAGTATGGCTTCCAATTTAATTCCAAATTTTACTTCCATTTTAGAGCCACATTCTGCTTCCATTTTAACAACTCATTATGCTTCCTTGATAGCTTCCATTTATTAAATTAATATTTTTTACTTCAATTAAATTAGCTATGTATAGCATGCCCCTTAAATAACTTATATTATCATACAGTGATTCATATTGCATTTGAAATATTTTATAGCATACCATGTATAAATAATTTTTATGGAAATAGAAATCCATACAAACTAACAACAATTTTTTTTAACTATAACTCCTACTTTTATATTATTAATAAACAAAATTGTTGCTCGTGACCATATACACATAATGCACATCCAAAATCACATGATAGATATTTCTAGACAAGAGCTCTTTCAATTCTCTTAAAGTTACAGATCACACCACAACATTGGAATAAAATAACAAGATAATTGTGTTTAACTATAACTAGTGTTTTTATATTACTAATAAACAATTTTTTTGCCCATGACAAGATACATATAATTTAGGCCCACATAGTACATGTCCAAATGAACTAAGTCAAAATTATACATGTCAAAATGGTACAACTCAATATGGTACTATAGGTGAAAATGTTACATATGATAATAAGCATGAAAAGAGGCATCATAACAATTTATCAACAATTATCCATGATGAAGAGTATATGATCATTGTCACTAAATACTACTAGAAAAGTACTCAACATCATCATCATCATCATCATCATGAGCATCATGATCATCATCAATTTCATCGTCAATGACATCTACTTCAATGTCCTATCCATCTATCTCATCATCATCTCGAATGTTTGAACCAGATCCAATGTAATATGGATCAATCTTAGGAACGATGAGCTCTACTGAAAGACCCATGTTCCACAAAAAAAAAAAAATCAAAATGAAAAGTTATTATTTATTTATGAATATTTAATATTTGTATTATATTTCTAATATTACAATATATGAAACAAAACCATAAGCATGTTACATCATATCAAAGTGCGTATATATACCATAACAAAATCTCAATTAAGTTGCAGCTAAGATGTCATTCCAATGATGTAAAAAATGCAACAATTCTAATAAAAATTAGTAAGGATCATAAAAAAAATTATTATACAATTTAATTGCCATTCTTAGTTTCTTTTGTTGCAAATCCATAGGCCTTGGATGACTTTGAGGCCCTCATATGGAATAGCTTGGCCCCAACGCTTTTGAGGAAATGAATATTGTTACCGAACCTATGGATGAACTTGAGGAGGCAAGTATAGTAGTTATACTTAATAAGAGGGTGGGCACAATTAGAAGTTGCACCACCTTAAGAGAAGACGACTAACCCAAGAGATTGTTTTTTTTTTTTTACTACAAAAGCCACCTTTTTGTTATTCCTTGGAACAAAAAAGCGTACAAGTTCTTGATCTTTTTACCACTTAACCACTTTTGACTGAAAATGTTGCTAGTGTAACAACACAAAGAAGAATATTTCAAGACTATTTGAGAAGAACTTGTTTACAATTATCCATAGAGCTAATGAAATAGAGATTTTTAAACTAAAAATACTCTATCGATTGATGTAATTGGAAAGTTACAAATATTGAGAAGCAGAACAGTGAAAATACTAATCGATTTCTCAAGAACTAGAACCGACCTATTAGAGAGGTATAGAGGAAACCGCATTAACGTGTAAGAAGGAAGCTGAAGGAAGAAGCATATGTTGGAGGTAGGTCAATCCAAGCTTACTTTCAAAGATATCCAACATGTTTTGTTATGTGCAGCCCCATAGAAGAAAAATTGTGTGAAAAAATTAAGATGGGAGTTGAGAGTAATAGTCTTGTAGTTTATATGCACCAATGGCATTTTACTCCTACATGTGGAAGCTTAGAAGCTTAGGTAGAGGTTAGAACTATGTGATAGGAATTATACAGAAATGACCATTACTTGCATGGTAGCCCCAACTAAGATGAGACAAAATGGATGATTGTGCTGCCAAATATGGTTTGGGTTATAGGAGAGAGCACATGAGTAGCCAAGATGAACCATGGATTATCAAGAAGATGGGACCAAATATGGATAATATTGAGGTACAAATATAAAGTAAGTTTAAACTAATGGAAACAAGATATGTGCACGTGTAAACCATCTCATTAGGCTGAGCCGAAGGAGGATATTTCAAATGGCTTGAACAAAGATAGTGATTCATATCTGTGAGCCATAATGACTGAACCACTGTCACAATCATACAGGAGAAGGAAGTGGGAAGTGAGAAGCGCGAAGTGATATAAAATAACACTCAAGGGATAAATAAGGAATAAAGGAATTGTTCAGAGGATTATTTAGAGAAGTAGATAATTAGAGGAGACGAGGATCATTCATGTTTGAAGTGGGGGGAGTAGTTTAATGGTGGCACAACGAGAGAGGAATATGATGAAATGGACTAAGAGAGATGAAGGATGAATGAAAAAGATTAAGGAAATGACAAGAGAAGGGGCCCCAACTATTGGCAATTGTAAGGTGACATGTGGATGGAAGAGGAGACTAAGTAGAAAGAGCCTGGGATGGAAGAATGAGAAAAGGAGATTTCATCCAAAGGAGGTGGTTAGTTTACATCAAGCGACGTAGATAAGGGAGGGCATCCTCCACTCACAAGGATGGTTTTCACATTACGCTATAGTCTCACTAGTTAGTTTAGGTTAACACTAATTTTTGGAAGGATTTCCAGATATATTCGGTAGATTTGTGTCAGGATAGTCTCTATTATGGGATCTTTTTAGTAGTTGGAAAGCCGCTTGTCCCTCCTGCATGATGGCTTGGTGCAGGGACATTAAGGAAAAAAATCCTTACACTGGCAAGTGAATGGAATTCCAAACACCTTGAGGGCACATTGGCAGTTGCATGAAAAAAGATGAATTGCCCCATCACAGTCACCCTCATGGTACCATGGAGATGGCTAGATGATCAAAATATATCCATTGCTCACCCAAGGAAGGAGTAGGTGTGGAAACAAGAAGGGTGTAAGGGTCACAGATAAACATAAAACTCGGACCTAGAGAAACAGTGGTGGATATGATTCCTTTTTCGAGCAGGCCAATGTAGAGACGAGGGGTGTGCCATTCCCCTCCTACATTGTTTCAAGAGATCTAGAGTAACCAAGCTCACTGATTGCCCCTACAGTTGTTGTACAAAAGGCTTGAAGACAACGTTAGTAAGGACATAAGTTACCAGATAGAAGGAGGATTAAGTTGCTCGAGGAATAGCCACATTTTTGTTTTGAGAGCTTGTTGGAGCCTACAATTTTTTTGTGAAATTTTGCTAAGTTTTGTGAAACTTATAAATAGTTGAGAAGTTATATACATTTTGAATGTTACCTTTGTAAATAATTTTGATGTAATATTTCAAAGATATGAGAACCACTAAGAAAGGGTTTAGAGTTTTGAGATTTTGAGTACTTTTGTAATCATTTAGGCGTCCTTGTAATGAATAATAAATGTCACTAGGTTGACTCTAGTATATTTTATTATATTGCAGTATGTGCTGTTTATGTTATGTGTATTCCATATTCATTTTTGTTCTATGAATCACATCTATGATCCTAGTAGATTTATTTGAGAAATTTACATATTTATTTTATGTATATTAATAGTGTCATAGAACACTTGTAAGTTTTATTCAAATACATCTTAATAGACTCTCCACTGCTTCTACACTTACATTCTTAGTGTAAATAATTCTTAATTTCATCTTAGAGTTTTGAATTTGGATTATTTTAAAGGCCCAAGTTATGTTACCTAGTCTCCTTTCAGTTCTTCTTTCCAGCAGAATAATTAAAGTTTGTAATTGCTAATGATTAAAAGCATGTTAATGTGTCTCATTATATGGAAAAAGCAAAAAAGTACTCAAATGAAAAAAGATAAAAAAAAATAATATAAAAATATCAATTAAATGAGTTGAGTTTCATACTTGTTAATTATAAAAAATAAATGCTAAATTTGTGACAAAGCCAACTCACAATAAATTTTGGTAAAAGCTATAGTGAACCTATTTAATGGGTTTAGAAAATATAAATAATGTTATAAAAAGTAAATACTAAATTTGCAAATAAGTCAACTGATAGTAAATATTGGTAAAAACTATGGTTAATCACTCACAAAATATAAATAACTTCATGTAAATTTAAATGAAATGCTAAAACTCTTTAAAAATATATATAAAAATAGAAGTAGAATTTCTAAACAAATAATTTTATATATTATATTTTGAATAATATAAAATACGTTATTATAATCATAATTAAAAATTTTATTATAAAAAATATAAAATATATTTTAAAATTTTTCAAAAATAATTTTAACATTTTGTTATATGTTATTTTCAAATTTCTATTAAAAAAAATTGATTTTATAAACTTGAAAGGGTAGTTTCTTGGGTCGCGGTTTTATATAGACGAAAATATGATCATTTTTACTAGTATTTTAATAATAATTAAAAAATATGCTTACTTTTTATTTTTAAATTTGTTTAGCAATCTTTAGAATGTTTACAACACATCTCTTAAAGAAATTGCAATTAAAAAACATAAATCAATAGAGAAATGGGGGGTCACCGTTTTGTCACTACTTCATAATTTATGTAAAATATTAATGATACCTTTTAAAGAAAATGAATAAATTAGATAAAAATTATATATTAAATTTTAGAAAAAATATGACATGAAATTGAATTTAAATTGCCATCTTTTGTCTTCTTTTACCACCACCTAGTTTTTGATGATTTTGTAAATTTAGGAGTAAACATTCCAACTCCATTTATTTTTATAAAACTTCTTTGCCACAAAAATGGAAAAAGTGATACACATTAACATGCTTTTACCCTATTAAATATAAGGTCAATCTCGGAATAAAGATTCATTTCGAAGATTAATTTTTGTTACAAAAGATGATATATTGTCTCTGCACATATTTTAACAAGTTCTTAAAAATATTTTAAAATTTTTCAAGAAATTCTTTAAATGTCCTAGGCACTCACTCCCTTTCAGCCAGGAACTTTCTCTAGGGTGACAACATCACCAATGTGTTTTGGTTTACAAATTAGAAGTAGCTTCCTATTTATACATGATCTCAGAGAACTTTGAAATGTGTGGGGAACATGCCTTCTCACATAGCATGAAGTACATTCTCATTAAATTTGGGTGGAAAATAGGCCATCCTTATTAGATTTCTGATGTGCATGAATACTCCAAATTGGTTTGTCTTTATAGGGTAAAAGGCAAGGATTTTGTTCCTCAAATAAATGCACACCAAGACCACTAATTACTAGTTAATAATATACAAATTGAATCAATTATATTGGCCAATAAATGAAGCTTGGTCATGCATTTTAGTTAAACAAGGTGATTTTGTCATACTTCACAAGAATGCATGCCCAACCTTGATTTCAAGGCCAATTTGAATGACTCAACTTGGAGAGTATTTTTTTACTCATAAGTAACAAATATAATTAAATATTTTCAATTTTTCACATATATATTGTTTTTTTCAAGGATACTCAAAATTTCTTGTAGTTCATAGGGTAAAAAGCAAGGTTTGTGTGCCTCAAATAAATGCGCACCAAGGCTTGTAATTAATTGGAAATGATATAATGATCATTCCATCATATGGGTCTCTGAAATTGTACTTCAGCCTTGTGGTGTAACAATTCCCTAATGGGCCCAAGTCTAATGTTGAAACAATTCCCTAGTTGGCCTCAATATTGTGGTGTAATAGCACCCTAATGGGCCTCAGTTCTTGGGTATGATAGCGGCTTCTTTGGGCCTTGCTATCTAAGATATGAGAAAATAATATGATAGAGATATTGTTAGGTCCCTATAATACTAGTCTATTTCCTCATTATTATTAGTGTAGCCCCCTTATTGTTATTGTTTGGTCCATGTGGTCCCCATATTGTTATTCTTATGCCCCATGGAAGCCCACTATTGTTATTGTTGTGCCCTTACATTATTATTGTTATGTCGGCTTTGATTATATTATGACCCCTTAAACTCCTATATATAGAGAGGAGGTTTTGTCATTTGTATCATCCAATAATTGTTCATTTGTGTAATGTAAATGAGGTTTCCCCATTGAAGAGGCTATTTTTGAAGTCGTTGATCTACCTCTTCTTCTATCTTGTGAGATGGTCGCATAACATTTCATATTAGAGCTTTTGATTCTAGGGTTTCACTGCTTCAAAAAGGTCATCGTGGAATTTTAGCCATAAAATTATTTCTAAGAAGCTTTAGAAGCGTATATTAAAACTCATTTAATCAAAAGTATTTATGAACCTCATGTCCAAATTTTAGATCTTGTCTCGCTATATTTTTAGAGATATGAATTGAGGCAGTTAGGGTTTTTGTAGGCTCCCAAATTCTATCTCAAATAGGTGACCTTGGGAACATCTTCATAAATTTCTCTCTGTGCATTGAATTCAAATTTCCTAAAAAGTGATAGAAATAGGACATAGTTTGGTTTGTTCGATAGCACTTTGAGGGCCGAAAGTCAAAACAATGACATATGGAACTTTGTACAAGTTCACTACACCAAACTAGTCTATAATGAGGTCATCGTGGAAGATCGAGCATAACGCTTTCTTGAAGAACCCAATCTCAATCAGACTTCTAGAGCTGGAAAGAGGAATCAAAGGGCTACCACAAGACAAAATTTTAGATCTTGGGGATATAAAATTGTGGAGATATCACATATTCAATATTTAGCGCCTACAAAGCAAGAAAAAGGTGTGTATTGTTTAAATAATTTGAATAAGTTTTGTTTGAAAAATTAGTTTGAAGTGACTCAAAGGGAATAGTGAAGCATAAATATCATTAACTGATGACTTGAAGAAATAAAATGGAAAGACCTAGTAAGCAACCAAAAAGTTCTACTATGACGCATGAAGAAGAAGAAGCAATGCAACATGATATATCAAAATTACGAGACTATGTGCAACAAATTTCACTCTTGCAAAGAGTAACCAAGAATGAAATGGAAGCTAATATGGATGGTACGAATGATGGTTTAAAATAAAACATGGAAGGTTTGAAGAATAGTTTAAAAGAAAACACGGAAGATTTGAAGAAAGACATTGAAGGTTTGAAGGGAGGTTTGGCAAAGTTGCTACAATAAATTCTTCCTAATGGTGAAAAGGTAGTATAGGAAACTCATGATGAGAACAAAAGAAATGTTAATCATGATTTCATAGACTATAATGTTGTATTGAAGACCCACCATATTTCAAATATCGATATGAGGAATTTTAATGGAAAGGATCCCATAACATGGATACTAAATATGGAGATATATTTTGATCTCCATAATGTGTAAAATAGTTAAAAGGTATGCATTACAACTTTACATTTAGAACCCAATCAGTTTGGATGGTATCAATGGCTTTGCTCTCATAAAAAAATTGTCACTTGGTTAATTTTTACAGAGAAATGATAGCACATTATGAGGATATAAATAGAAGCACCTTCTTTAGCCAATTGATAAATCTCAAACAAAAGGGTTCAATAGTGAAGCACATTGAGGACTTCCAAAAATTGATTATAAGGGTAAATGATATTCGAGAGGAGCATAAGATCGATGTCTTCATAGGGACTCTAAAGGATAACATCCAACATAAGGTTCTCCTTTGGGAACCCAATCCATTGGAGAAGGCATTCAAGTTGGCAAGAAAAATTGAAAGCGAAATTATGGCAACAAGGAAGCCTACCACTCAAACCTATAAAAATGGAAGTGTGGTTTCTCCTAGCCTTCCACAACCTACAAGGTTGACACCACAACAATTTGAAGAAAAAAGAGAAAAAGGGCTTTGTTAGAGTTGTGATAGAAATATATTAAAGGTCATGAGTGTGCTGAGAAGAAATTCTTTTACATCAATTGTGAAGAGGAGGAAGAAAAGGAATAAGAAATGTCAAAAGAAGAGGATATACACTAGGAACCAACCCCGGAGAAAGAAGAAATTAATCCGACCATATCTTGTAATGCATCAGAAGGAACTACCACTCCTTGAACTCTCAATATAAAAGGACATATCAAGAAGAAAAAGGTAATAATGTTGATTGATTTGGGTAGTACCCATAATTTTATTCATTGTAAGATAACCAAGGAATTAAATTGCTTCCTATATCCACCACTAGAGTGTCAAATGATGGCTACAAAAGGAGGAATGATAAATGAATCTGGAAAGTGCCATAATATCAAGCTATCCATGGGAGAATATGTATTGAATAGTACAATGCTTTCCATTCCAATGGGTGGTTCTGATGTTGTGCTAGGAATCTAATGGCTACAATCTTTGGGTACGATAGCTTTTAATTTTCAAGAACTTTTCTTGAATTTTTTTTGGGAAGGAACGGAATTTGTATTAAGGGGTATCACATGGAAACTAGGAAATATAATTAGCTCTAATGGCATGGCAACACTTTTGAATGAAGAAAAACAGGGTGTAATTGCACAATTATGTTCACTAGAGTTTCAAACATCAAAATCATTTATTTCTCCAGACCTCCAAAAAGTCTTGGACAATCATTCCAAGGTATTTTAGACTCCCAAAGGCCTCCCTCATATCCATGATCATGATCATGTTATTCATTTAATTCTAGGAAGTATTCCTTTTAACATCAGGCCTTAAATATATCCCTATGCCCAAAAGAGTGAAATTGAATGTATGATTGCAAAAATGCTAGAGGCTAGTATAATTCAAACTAGTCAAATTTCTTTCTCTGCTCCAGTATTGTTGGTGAACAAGAAGGATGGATCATGGCACACGTGTCCAAATTATAGGGATCTCAACAAGCTCACTATTAAAGATAAATTTCTCATTCCTGTCATTGATGAATTATTGGATGAATCACAAGGAGAAATTTACTTCAGCAAGTTGGATCTTCGTTAAAAATATCATCAAATAAGAATGAAGACTTAAGACATTCTGAAAACAACATTTAGACCTCATGAGGGTCATTATGAATTTTTGGTCATGCCTTTTGGCCTTGCCAATTCACCTTCTACATTTCATGGTTTGATGAATTCCATTTTCAAACCCTTCCATTGAAAATTTTTGTTAGTATCTTCTTATGATATACTAATCTATAGCAAGTCTTGGAAGGACCATGTTCAACATGTTGTCAGCGAGCTCAAGCTATTAGAGGAGAAACAATTATATGAAAAAACCTACAAATGTTTCTTTCGAGTAGAGGAGGTGGAATATCTGGGTCATATTGTATCTCATAAGGGTGTTAAGGTAGACCCTAACAAAATTAAATCCGTTAAGGAATGGAAAATCCCCACATACATAAAGCTTCTATGAGGATTTCTTAGATTGACAGGGTATTATCGCAAGTTTGTTAAGCATTATGGGAGAATAGAAGCACCTCTAACAACATTACTGAATAAAGATGCATTTTCTTGGACTCCAGAAGCAATTACATCTTTTGAGAATCTTAAAGAGTCAATGTGCCAAGAACCAATCTTAGCTATGCCATACTTCACAAAAACCTTTATTGTGGAATGTGATGCCTTAGGAAATCGAATTGGTGTTGTTTTAATGCAAGAAGGAAGACCCATTTCATTTGCAAGTAATCCAATTAAAGGAAAGTATTTAAATAAAGCTATTTATGAGAAGGAAATGTTGGCAATAATACATGCACTTAAAAGATGGTAACCTTACCTTATGGGATGGCACATCAAGGTAGAAACAAATCATGATAGTCTTAAATACTTTTCAGAACAAAGATTATCTTTAGAAGAGCAGAAAAAATGGGTCACAAAGATGTTGGGTTATGAATTTGAAATCATCTACAGAAAAGGGAAGCAAAATATTGTTGCATATGCACTCTCAAGAAAGGATGAGGATGTGGAAGCATTTCTTTGTGCCATTTCTATTATCCACCTAAATTGGATAACCAAAGCAAGGGATGAATGGAAGAATGATGAAGAAGTGTGGGCACTCATTCAAAAGTTGCAGCAAGATTCTAGTACATCTCACACATTTAGCTCAAATAATGATTCATTATGGTATAAAGATCTCTTATAACTTTATAAGAATTCCTAACTCAAACAAAATATTCTTATGGAATTACATGCCTCTCCCTTAGGAGGGCACTCGGGCTTTTTAAAAACTTACCACAGGGTTAGGAAGGGATTTTTTGGGATGGCCTTCTATCTCATATTCAAAAGTTTGTGGCAGAATGTTTGGTTTTACAATAAAATAAAGTTGAGACAATTAAGACCCTCGGTCTGTTACAACCTTTATCCATTCCAAGTAAATTTTGGGATGAGGTTTCAATGGATTTTATCACAGGTTTATCGAAGTCTAAAGGAAAGAGTGGCATCATGGTGGTAGTTGATAGAATTACCAAATATGCACAATTTTTTGCATTATCGCATCCATTTAAATCCAATAAAACTGCTACTGCATTTATGGAAACAATTCAAATGATACATGGAAACCCAAATATTATTGTAAGTGACAAAGATCCTATTTTCACTGGAAATTTTTGGACGAAAATATTTTCTTGTATGGGTACTCAATGAACTCATAACTCATCTTATCATCCTCAATTGGATGGGAAAACTAAGATAATGAATAAATATTTGGAAGGATATATTTTTTTATTTGTATATGATAAATAGACACAATGGGTCAAGTGGTTACCTCTGGCTAAATGGTGGTATAACATTTGCTTCCATAATGCAGCAAAAATGACCCCATTTATGGCACTTTATGGATATCATCCACCATCCATCACATCATAAGAGAAAATTTTAAGGTTCAAGAAGCGGAAGATCACATCGAGCATCAACAACAAGTTCTCCAACTCTTAAAGGATAACCTCACTTTGGTGCAGAATATAGTCAAACAACAATTATATCAACATCGTCACGAAATAAGTTTTGATGTAGGTGACTGGCTATTTTTATGACTACAACCATACAAAGAAATGTTCCTCAAGAAAGCTAAGAAGGATAATAAATTATCACCAAAATATTATGGTCCTTACAAGTTGTTGCCAAATATTGGTACTATGACATACAAATTGGAGCTTCCTACATCTTCCCAAGTGCACTTAATTTTCCATGCTTCATGCTTAAAGAAGGTTATAGGTGATAAGCTCCCAGTTCAACCAATATTTCCAGAACTTGACAAGGAAGGAAAAATCATATTGGAACCTTAAGAAGTCACAGAAATAAGAACTCGGCAGCTACAAAATCAATCAATTTCATGGTATCTCATCAAATGGAAGAACCTACCCGTAGAAGATTCCACATGGGAGGATGAGAATTTTATATAGAAGCATCGATAATTTCTCAAGCATTGAGGACAACGCAATTTGAAGGAGAGGCGAATGTTAGGTCCCTATAATACTAATGTATTCCCTCATTTTTATTAGTGTAGCCCGCTTATTTTTATTTTTTTTCCCATATAGTCCCCATATTATTATTGGTATGCCCCATAAAATCCCACTATTGTTATTGTTGTGCCCTTACATTATTATTGTTATGTCAGCTCTCATTATATTGTGACCCCTTAGACTGCTATATATAGAGAGGAGGTTTTGTCATTTTTATCATCCAATAATTGTTCATTTGTGTAATGTAAAGGATGTTTCCCCCTCAAAGAGCCTATTTTTTAAGTCATTGATCTATCTTTTCTTCTATTTTGTCAGTTTGTTGCATAACAGATATGTACATATGTTGAGCACTATGATAGAGATATCATGATAGACCTATGATAGAGATATTATGACAAGCCTATGACTATTCCACTACATTGTTATTTCTAATCTTCTCTCTACATAATTTCTTATGATGTTATGGGGTGAATGCAATGTGAAAATTTTGAAAATATTTTAAAATGAAATTATCTACAACAAAGTCTTGTAGCCCTAAGAAAATTAGCATTGTTAGTACTCCACTAGTTAGTGGTTAATGATTAATATGCTTCAGTAAATGTTTAAAGATGCAATAAACTATATGGTTGTCAAATATGGTCCATAGAATTAAACAACTATGTTGGGAGAGAGGAAAAATTATTAGTCACCTATGGATGGTAAGGAACCTATTTTCCTTGTTGAAAATATGGATAGATTTGTAATTTTAGTTTTTTGTTCGTATTTGGATTTTAAATTGATTATTGAGCTGATTGGCCTAGTCAAATACTCAAAACGTCTTTGTCCCTCCAATCATTTTATTGTTTTATTTTTCATTTTTAGTGGTAGTCTTATTTCTGGCAATACTTAGAGCCTTGGATTCTGGAAATTCCTAGATACAATTATGTCATGGCTAGCTATCCTCCTTGTAGAAATTTTTAATGTGACAAGATGAATGAGATAAGGAAGGAGATGAGACATCTATCCAATCAATTGGAAGTCCTGCATAAGGCCGCGGTCTACATTAGTACCAAGATGGAATACAAAATGAATAAGATTGAAGAGTTGGAAGGGTAAAGAATCCAAGGACCCTAGCTATTTAATGCAAGGTATGGTGGGAAAAATTCCATAGATATGGTGTGAAACCTTCAACCGATATATTACCCTTGGAGTATGCCATTTATCTTATCATTTTCCAACCATCTTCAAATTAATTTTACAATTAGAATGTACAAAATTTTTCATTGGCTAAATATGGAAAACAGGGTTATGTTGCCTCTATTGTATCTTGCAAAATAAAAAATATGTATAAAAGAATATGACAACATCACCAATGTATTACGATTCAAAAATTAGAAGTATCTTCCTATTTATACATGACATAAGAGACCTTTGAAATGTGTGGGGAACATGCCTTATAACATAGCATGAAGTACATCCTCATTAAATTTGGGTGGACAATAACACATCCTCATTAAATTTCTGTTGTACATGAATACTCCAAATTGGATTGAGTTTATAGGGTAAAAGGAAAGGATTGTGTGCCTCAAATAAATGCACACTAGGAGTAGTAATCACTAACTAAATAATATAGAATTTGAATCAATTAGATTGACCAAGACATGAAGCTTGGGCATGAATTTTAGTGAAGCAAGTCAATTTTAGTCTTCTTCACAAAAATGCACGCCCAACCTTCATTTCAAGGCCAAATTGAATGATTCAACTTGGACAGTACTTTTGTAACATCCCTTGGTTAACATTGATATTTTTTAAATAATTGTAATTAATTTTAAATGGTTGAGAAAGGGACACAAAGTTTATTTCTTGAGGAGGGAGACTGGTTAAGGAAGCTATTTGGTTCAAATATCAGCCATGGCATGACTGAGTAGTTTTAATGGACCTCACTATGTATTACATTCAACTAAAAATGAAGGAAAAACGCATGTGTCTTTTTGGAAAAACTATAATCCAATAAAGGACAATTTTTAATAAAAAATTATAGTTTTGGAAGAGCGTAGTATGGTTAGAGCACACAAGAGAGTATGGGTTGTGTTGTCCACAGAGTTGACCCATATAGACCACTCGAAACGGACAAAACTATCATGACCGAGAAAGAGGAGGAGGTAATCCTTCACTTAATTACAACAAGGAGGGGAGAACTCGAGAGAGAGAGTGTTGTGAAGAGCATTGGGTAAACTAAAAAGAAAAGAACAAAAATTACTAGCTAAAGAACCCTGGTGAAAAGGCTTGTTAGGAAGATGAATTGAGAGATGAACTGAAGAATCCTTGAGAAGAGGATTTCTTGGGAGAAATTATAGAGAGCAATGGTCGATTGAAAGGTGAAGGAATATATTGGAATCTTGAGGATTCAATAACCTATTGTGTTGGGAAAGAAACAATAACGTGTTTGTGAGACTGAGGAACCACGAGGAGTTGCCTTAGGTCCAAAACGCAGGTGTTTGTCTCACTTATGAATTACCTTGAAAAGTGATTCTTTCTGTCTAGTAGTAGCTTATCCATTTAACAAAATTCTTGTAGTGTGGATTCTCTTATCCTAAGAGTGAGTTGATAATTCTCTAATTGTATAGTATCCTGAAATGGATGTTAATCTTGGTTATAAGTCAGGAAGACTGATGTGAGATCTCGGATGAGTTAGTGGGTGAAGGTAGGGTGTCCTAGAGACACTCTACATCAGTTGATGATACAAATTATATCTCCTGAGTGGAATATGGTTGTATACCCATGAAATGGTTCACTTTGTTTACTTGGTTTTGATAGATGATTGGTGGAGGTGAGGCACCCTCGAGACACCAAATTTTCTGCTCAAATATTGGCTTGAAACTCATTTTAGAGCACTCTACCTCAAGCTTTGGAATATGGCTTAGCGGTGACAACTACAAGAAAGACTTCTTTGTGGCTTATATATGGTTGTGTGGAGAGTTGCAATCCCTATCTCATTTTCCAACTCTAGCATTAAACTCAAGATAATTGTTCATAAATGTATTCCTACTCGTTGTGTTAATATTGAGTTGTTACAAATTTATGGCATACATTGTGTGCATGATTCATGGTTCACTATGATTGTAATGGGAAATTATGATGAATATGCGCTCTAATTTTGTAGTGTTGTGTTAATGGTCTTGATGCAAGAAATGCACAAATACAACTATATTTATGAGTGTTGTGTGCACTAGGTAACATCTTATATGTGGTATGACCATTGAATGCTCATTGTGTGGCCTCCAGCCTGTGCTAATGTTATTTTTATTCTCACTGTGTGGCTTATGCTTGGAAATTTAATTTGGCGTGTATAATAGACTCGGGTTAGAAGTTCATGTAATAAATTTAATAAAGGAAAAAGAAGACCAAGGTCACGGGACACTTATTCCAAGCTCAATGTTGGAAAAAACTTCCGAATGCGTGTTCATTTGATTTCTTATGGATCAAGAAAATTAGCAAAGGCATTGGTAAAGGATTTTTATGGAAAAGAGGCACTAATTGGCATTTATTTATGCAAACAAAGTAAAATAGGAGAAAAGGGAGATGGAATATCAAATAATTACATGAGGAGGAAATTAAAGGAAAAATATAGGAAAATGAAGAAAATAGAGGCATCAATAAAAAAAGTTGTATGAGGATCAGTTCACAGCTTTTGTCAGTTAGAGATTTTGTTAGTTTAACCTTTTGTCAATTTTAGCTTGGATCTCTCTCTATTTTCTCATACTATTGACACTTAGATCATACTTGGAGCACCCTAGGATTGGAGAAAGGGAATCAAAGGAAAGCAAGGGACAAGAAAGGAAAAGTTGGATCAAGCAGTTTCAGTAGGAATACTTGTAGGTCAAAGATTGCATGTGTGATTTCAAAGCTAGGTTGTGAATGCATGGTACATGCATGTGTGTATATAGTCTTTTTTCTATCATTGGCATGGGTTTTTCTAGGTGTGAATGTGGTTTCAACTTTTCCTTGCCATTTCGAGATAGTCATAGTGTGATGGGGTTCTTTCATTTGGTTGAGCTTTAGATTTCCAGATGGTTTTAGAACCAGGTGAGGTGGCCTTAGGAAAATTCCCAAGGGCCTAGGAATCCCTTGACTAGTTTTGGGGGTATTGTGGTAGAGCCTAAGGGTGGAGATGAGAAAATTCCTCAAGGTATCCCTTGACCTATTTTGGCAGGATTGCAGTAACGTCTGGTTGTTTATGTGCTTGTTTTCGGCCTACGAATCCCTTTACCAATTTTAATGGGATTGAAATAATGCCTTAGGGTGGAGGTGGTTTAATCTCTAGGAAGCCCTAGTTTTTTTTGTCTTGAGTACCACATTCATACTTGGAATATGGCATGGGGGTGATTAAGGAAAAGAAATATTTGTTTCAACTCAATCTATTATTGGGTGGTACGTGGAAGTCCCGGACTTCATTGGATTTTTCATATGTAAATGATCCCTTTTCCTCTTATATTTAATGAGAACTTGTACTTGTTATTATGTGGCTTTGATGGTTCTTCTATCATGGTTATTATTCTGGTTATATGTTGTGTATAAGCATGGTTCCATAACAGGTTCTAGTTACGACTCTTTATATGTTTTATCTGTTGATGAATGGTTAATTAATGCACGATCTAATAAGTGTTATTATAGTTATTCTAAGAGTGAATTAGACATTTTTTATGATTCTCAGATAAGTATCAGACCCCTATGTTCAGATATGCATTCATGACCTATAGATTACATGTTTGCCATATGTTTGAAAAAATTCCTATAATGTTCTAGGAATTCTAGGTCAAGTTTTGCATTTAAATTTGTATATCTAGCATCTTTTTCATGTCATTCTTGATTTTTAGAAGTCTCATTCAGTTATGGGAAGTGGTTTGGAGTCCAAACTAGAATTTAGGCTCAGAATATGTCATTGTATGCTCCTAACTAAAAAAAATTAGTTGCAACCACATGGATGTAACTGTGTGCATGTGGTTGGAGGTTTCTAGTGACATGGAGGCCTTGTTGTGGATGTGGTTTGGGGCCCAAGATAGAGAAGGAGGGGTCTAGCCCAAGGTTTGGCCACCACAAATGGTTTCTCATCCCCTGAGTGTCCTATAGCCCTTATAGGATGTTTTGAAATGTCTGTTTGTCATCAATGATCGACCACATTTCCTTAATACGAACTAGGAGGTAGGGTCATGAAATAGTAGTTCTTTGTCTCATGTTTACCCTGACAGGCTAGTGAAAGTGCATAAATGTGGGAGGGGTGGTTATAGATTGGTATCGCAACATTGTTTAATACTTGTACTAGATGGGCTAGATGCATGTCATTATGCATGCATTTCCATGGTTATGTTTATCATGCATGAGGTCATTATGTGCAGTTAGTGTTATCATTCATGATGTGAGTATATTCGGACAATTATGTATATATGTGTATTGTGCTAATATGGAATGATTTTGTAAATGAGATAACCTCCCCTAAAATCACTAAGGTATGTTGGTTATGTTCGTATTTGGTTTATCTGACATGGTATGTTTGCAGGAAGAATAATATCAAATATGACTAGAAAAATGGTGGATTACAGTTCATAAGACTCTCCTTATAGATCAAAGTGTCTATTATAGGAATTTCGAGGTCGAAAAAATGGTGGAAGTACTGCAGAAGTATTTCTATTGGATGAATCTTCGACATGATTTCTGGAAGTACATCAGATCTTGCACTGCCTGTGCCATTACCAAACCGACCATCAAGAAGCAAGGCCTCTATACCTCGCTGCCTACCCCTAGCCAACCTTGGGAATCCATCTCCATGGATTACATGTTAGGCCTTCCTTTTACTAAGCATGGCAATGACCATGTTTTTGTGGTCGTCAACAGATCCTCAAAGACAACCATTATAGCGGCCTATAGGAAGAATATCAATAGTAGAAGCCACTAGGAAACTCTTATTTTAATGGGTGTGGGTAGACTTTGAGATCCCACAGTATATCATCTCAGATCGAGACAGCAGGTTCCTCAGTGCAATTTTGTCCAGTCTCTAGTTAATGTTGGACACCAAGCTCACTAAGTCCACAACTTTCCATTCTGAAACTGATGGCCAGGCAGAAGTCGTCAATAGGATGATCACACACATATTGTGCATGTACAAATCAAAGCATCCACACACATGGGATGGGAGCCTCCCCTATGTCCAACATAGCTATAACCGGGCTCTCCACAGCTCCATTGGCCACAACCCTTTTCAGGTCAGCTTGGGATTCCAGCCACTATGTCACATTGATCTGGTCATGCCCTTTGCAACTACTCAGGCAGATTCAGATCATGTCCAATCTGAAGCCGATAAGGAAAACAACTTCATTAATCACATCCAACACATCCATGAGCTGGCCCACGAAATTCTTAAGAAATCAAATGCCAAGAACAAGCAGCGACATGATCAGCTTTGAGTGCCACACAAGTTTCAGGTGGGAAACAATATCTAGTTTCATTTGTAGAAGGAACACCTTACCAGAGCCTATAGGAAACTTATACCACTCTGATAGGGTCCTTACACCATTAGCAAGGTTGTGGGAGAAAATTCATTTGAGCTCAACATTCCTCCATTCCTTGGTTTGCATCTAGTGTTCAATGTGGACCGCCTTCGACCATAATTCCCACCATTGCTGGACACATCAAACATTGCAGAACAACTCACACCTATAGAGTTAAATCCAGATTTCAAGGAACAAGCCACAACTGATCGGATCATGGACACATAGATCAAGAACACTCAACAGCAAAGGATCCAACTATATCGAGTTGTCAAAGTAGGCCAACTCCTTCACCAGGGCAAGTGGCTCACCAGGGACCAAGTTCAGTAGAAGTTTCCTCATCTCATGGAGGAACTCAACGCAATGGGGACCATTTCTTCATAAGGGGGTAGGAATGACCCAGGTGGATATTGGTGGACACCTTCCTATTCCACTTTGACCCCACCATTTTTTTCTTTTAGTTTTTTAGTTTCCTTATTTGTAGCACAATTTACTATTTTTGGTAGTTTTTTGGGTCCTGAACTTCTGGAGCCATTTTCAGACCCTAAAAGATTTTTCTTGGGAAAAAAGGGACCAAAATTGGTGATTGAGTGACTGATGATGGTCACTCAAATATTGTAGTCCTTGGATAGATCTTTTCAAAGAAGTATTTTGCGCATCAAAAGGATATCGTATGCCAAAGTTACAACCTTGGGAAGTTGATGTACAAATTTATCCAAACAGGGCCCATAGTTTGGTGCTTCATATCCTAGGGTTAGGTTTTTTGATATTTAGTTTTTTCCATTGTTTATCAATAATAAATAGGCCTTTGAGACTCATTGTAACATAGTTCAGAGGCATGTAGCTACCACATATCTTCTCATAGATAAGCTACCATTGCCTGAGGTAGTCTTATTTCCATTATGTTTGTAACCATATTTCTGTATTTGATATTAATGAAATGAAGTGTTGTTTATGCTACATATTTGTATTTATGGTTATATCTATAATTTGTTGCATTCCTGCTTAAATATGGATTAGTGGTATCAGAGTGGTCTATTCTTTCTCTGTTTTTCTTTGCATGTCCCCAACGAGGTTGGGATATAAGGAGTTAGGGCTCGATCTGGTTGAACCTTTGCGATATCATCCTTGCAAACCCCCACGACTGCCCATGGGGGAAGAAAAGAAAGATGAGGGGGCAAGGGATGCTATCAAAATGTTTCTCAAGGAGGCCCTTGAGAAACAAAGGAATGCGATTATGGATAACCTTGCCCAGATCCTTCAACGGTTGCCCATCGGCGGTGCATCCACATCTAGTAGCCACTCTAGAGGCTCCACTCCTTTTAAGGTACAAGTAAACTATGAAATTCCCATATTGAGGGACAAACGAATGAAGATACCATAGATAAATGGTTAAATCTTCTAGAGGAATATTTTTTTGTTCATGATTTTTCCAGCTGAGAAAATATTACTTTTTCTCTTCTCAAAGTTGCCCCCCACATCAAGGACTGGTGGGAAACCTACTGTGACAAGAAGGATGAAAGTACGAACTAACGTATTTCAGCGGCACCCACCTTGAATTCATTCTGGGATGCCATCAAGGAGTACTACTACCTTATCGAGAGATATGAGGATAAATACATAAAGTGGACAACGCTGTGTTAGGGAAGGGACCAAGATGTACCAGAGTTTACCAATGTTTTTCATACCCTTCGCATGAAGTTGGGTACGAAGGATTCTGATAAACATTTGGTACTCAAGTACTGCGACTTCCTACACAAGTACATCTAAGACGGATGGATTTCTTGGACATCTCCTCACTCAGCACGGCATACTGATACGTTGTCAAGATTGAACAGATGTTTAAACAGAAGAAGTGAGTCCTTGGATCTGCGAATCTGAAGGAGGGGATAGGTGCCGCCAAACTGCATAACAAAGGGAAAATCCAAGGCAGGGCAGCCCAGGACAACCCGCCAAAGCTGCAAGAAAAGAACAACACTATGAAGCTAAAGAAGGACATACGAAAGTGGTGTGAGTTCCATAAGAGCTCCACTCACAACAAAAGTGAGTTTTGGTCCAAGCAGTCACTGGTGGCTGAGATGAAGGCATCAAAATCAGATGCATGTTCCAACTTTGAGTTAGAATCCCACAAGGAGAATGACAAGGGGAAGCAGATTATCGATGTGGGGCCCAATGCCACCATTGCCATCACGAAGATCCAGCAGGATGAACCTGAAGATCCAGAGGAGGTGGAGTGCCTCTTCCACTCCTAGATGTGAGTAAAGGGCTCCCTACTACAGTTCATTGTCAACAGCGGGAGCCAAAAGAACCTCATTTTAGTAGAGGTCGTGAAGTGGCTAGGCTTACCAACCATAGCACATCCACAACCGTACACCATCGGGTGGCTTCACCAAGGACGGGATCTTCGTGTGAGCTAGCAGTGCCACCTCCCATATAGCATCAAGCCCTTCACGGATGAGTTATTGTGTGACGTTGCTCCACTTGATGTTTGTGATGTATTATTATACCAACCATACTTGTGGAAGTGACATTCGGTTTATGAGTCAAGGTCTCGCACTGTTATTTTTACTTTGGGAAATAAGTTGTACATGATATCAGAGGTAGCACCGCCTACTACCATCTCTTTGGTTACTACAAAACAATGCAGCAAGCTCATTTCCAAAACCAAGAAATTTGTTTTTTTGATGATATGCCCTCAAGGAAATAAGAAAACAGAGGCCATGACCTCCAAGAAGGGCCCCTCTGTATGACAAAAACATATGGACAAGGTTGTGGAGGAGTACGAGGACATCTTCACCTCCCCCGCAAGGGTGCCTCTGCACTGTCAGGTCAAGTACTCCATTGATCTGACCCCAGGTGCATCGTTGCGTAATAGACCAATATATCGGTGCTATTCTCTAGAGAAAGGTCACATCCAGCCGAGTTGATCACCCCGCAAGAGCCCAATCATGTTGGTATAGAAGAAGGATGGGACTTGGAGTCTTTGTATTGACTATCAATCGTTGAACAAGATCATTGTCCGGAATAGGTACCTGATCCCATGGATTGATGACCTTCAAGACCAACTCAAGGGGGCAAATTATTTCAGCAAGATCAACTTGAAGTCCAAATATCACCAGGTACCAATCGAACCCTCCGATGTGTGGAATATTACCTTCAAAGCCAAGGAGGTCCTTTTTGAATGGTTGTTTATGCCTTTTGGGTTCACAAATGCTCCTGCAACCTTCATGAGGTTGATGAATGAAATATTGCATCCATTCAACAACTCATTTGTAGTGGTATACTTGGATGACATCATGATCATCAACCAATGTTTGGAAGAGGACCTCCACCACATCTGACAGGTTCTCCAAAAAATGGAGAAACACAATATGTGTGCCAATTTGGAGAAATGCACTTTTGGCATGACCCAGGTTCAATATCTGGGGTACATTATTGATGAAAGGAGGGTGCATGTGGATCCAGCCAAGATCCAATTCATTCGGGATTGGCCAAGCCCAACCACTCTGACAGAGATTTGCAACTTTCTAGGTGTTGCCAATTTCTACCACAGGTCCATATTGGGATTCTCTCATATCACCTAGCCCTTGAGTCAAGTCACCAAGGGAGGAGAAAAAGAAAAATTATTTTCATGTAAATCTCAACAAAATGCATTTGCAGAGTTGAAACATCACCTCTTATCTGCATGAGTGCTCACTTTACCATACTTGCAACAACCATTTGAGATCGAGGCAGATAACTCTGACTATGCTATTGAAGCATTCCTTACTCAATAGGGCCTTCCAGTGGCATATCAAAGTGAGACACTTTTAGAAAGAGTCTAGAAGTATCCCACTTATGAAAAAGAGATGCATTCCATTATGCAAGCCTGATGGGTGCCAGTATTGCAGCAAGGTTGCTGCAACTCCCGGGCTACTAGCTTTACTTATCAACTCAGGGTTTGTACAAACTTGAAGGTGACGGTGTAGTATGCACAAGTAAAAGTGATGGTTCTACCTGTTGTCACTGTTTAGCTGGCGAGAGACCACTGGGGTTCCAAGATAGACTTCTATGGAGTCAGAAGAAGCTTGATTCTTTGATGGAAGAAAGGTAAATCTACTCTAAGAGAGTTATGCTAATGTAGTAATGGAGAAGGTCAACATGTAATGCTAAACCACACCATACCCTGATTAATCATTTAAGAAGCTATGCTAGGAAGAAATGATAAATCAACATAAATCAAATCCTACTATCTAATTTTCAGAAGTAAGGAGCATCAAGCAATACTAATGTGCAAGTAAAGGGACTAAACTAAATCTGCTTTTTCTTTTTTGGTCTTTTTATGCAAAATCAAGTATGCAAACTAATTGTTCTTGTGGATGTGTCTGGTGGATTAAGGGTGTTTTAGGATAAATAGAAGGTTTGTGAAGTGGTTGGATGGTATGGAGGGTCCCTAGGAGGATTTTGGTGACTTCCTAGAGGTTTTCCATTAGTTCATCCTCAAAACAGGCCGTTTCAGAAAACCTATAGGATGTACTAGAAACCTACAGGATGATCCTGTAAGAATTACAGGAAACCTACGGGATATAGCTGAGAGCCAAATATGAGGCATTGGAGGTGATGAGAGGCTTAGGAAAGATGTGTTATTGGTGGAATGGAGTGTTAGAAGGTATAGGATCACTTAGGAGTCATATCCAAGATGATAGATGGTCGGATTTTCTCAATACGTTTGGGAGAATGTCAATGAAAAATGATGAAAAACTAGTGAAGGTGATGGTTAAAACAAGGGATGGCTAAGGTGGATGAAGTGGAAGGTGGATGTTGGCTATGAAGTCTTAGTCTCCTCCTGAAGCACCTTCTCTGCATAAAACATGTGTGTCTTCCAAAAGGCTATGCAACAAGATACATTTTCATAACCTAGAAAAGTAGAACTAATGAATCAAGTACCTATCCTATGCATGAAGAAAGTTATTGAAAGGAATGAAAGCATGAGTGAGATCTACTGTAGATATAGAGATGAGAAATATGACAATGCAATCTACCTTGCAAAATTAACCAAATGCTAAATTAAAGACATAAAACTCCAAAGCTCATGAAAGAACTAGAAATCTATATTTTTGGGGCTACTTAAGTGTCCCTACCTTAATTCATGGTCATAGAGGAAAGAAGTGAGGCCAAGGCACCTGCTAACAACCTTGTGGTGATCCTTTTTCTCCTTGCTAACCTGCTACTTGGAATAAGGCACAAATGGAAGCAAACTATTAAACCGCCAATCTAATCTACACTACTTGTAATGGAAATGCATCTAAAAAGAAAATTAACAATGAAGCTATGAATCTACACTAAACATACATGTACAATAAAGATGAGCCTTGGCTGCTAGGGTTGGTCCCTAACACAAGAGCTTCAACCCTCTAAGTTAACTCAGTGCTGGCTCAAAACAAAACTCATTCTTATTACCAAAACATCAAATTACATCAATATAACTGTCACAAGTTTTGCAGCTCGAAAATAGAGTATAGTTTTACAATCAAAACACTGAATCCTACTGAGGTCCTCAGCCTCTATTCTTATACATCTGAAGTCCCCAATGACTTCCTTAAAATTAGGGAGACTCAGCTCCCAAACTGAAGATAAACTGGTGCTTTGTCTCTCACTTGTTTGGCTACCTTCTAGTCCTCATGATTTGGTTGTTTGCACTCTGAGCTAATGTGATGAATGGAGGAATATTCGAATGGAGGAGTAGTAAATGAGGAGGATTTACCTCCTATAATCCCTTTCCATTGTCCCATTCGAGTTTTTATGCTGGTATTTGCCAAAATTCCTTGATTTTCTCTTTAATCCTTCATTCATTGCATATTAGACCACAAAGCATAATAAGTTCTGAGAAATTTTGTTTTACTAAGATAGGAGGTGAATTAAGGCCCATATAATTACCCAATGATGAGGCTCATCATCACCCCCCTACTGAAAGTGTTTCTCATCCTCTGAGCACCTCAATCAATATCCATATCTTTCATGGCTCTAGTGGCCTCTCTGACATCCGATGCCTCTACTTTGGTATCCTCTTCTTGTTCATAAAAGCATGCTTTCTTTTCTACCTCTTTCCACTACCTATTTTCTTCTTCTTCTTTTCTCCCTTCTATCACCCCTAGGAGTAGTGGTGGACTGAGTTTTAGGCCTATCCAATTGACATTCAACCTTTGCATAGATTGCTTATACATAGGTGTCTTGTTGAGTGCCTCTCTTAACCTTTGAGGTTCCATCTCCTCAGGCAAGCATGTATACTATCATCTCCTAGCAACCTGAGCATGTCCTCAAAATGTGAAATTGCTTGCTCCTGGGCAACAAGATATCTGGGTGCCAGCTGAGGATCGTTTGCAATCAAATTATGGGTACTAATGAGGGCCATGGGATTTGATTGTTCAGCTCTAAACAAAAGAGGTTTAGTTTTCTCTCTTATCAATATCCTTTTCATCTTTGCAGCTCTTGATTCCTCATGGTTCATCCATGATGCCAAAGCCATTAATTGTAGATCTCCTAGCTTGGCATTAGGGTCCCATACATTCATGTCTATGAGGGCCATTTTGTGCAAATAAAACTTAGCCATTTTGGCCCTATCTTCTAGTGTACTTTGATCACAAAGATTAATAAATTGCATGTAGCCTTGAAATGGCATGGTGTCTCTCTGTGCTAGGGTCTTAATCTAAAACTGCAGCCATTTTTTTTTGAGGTAGAAAAAATAGGATTTAGCTGGCATTCTACACTGGATTTCTTCCAAAGACAGACTGGCCATACATGCCAATTGATTCTCTCCTTCCTGCAGCTACCCCCTCAACCATACATTTATGTCTCCAGTTGATTTATCATTATAGCTTCTTTGTGCCTCAAGCCACTTAGCTCTCTACCCATCTACTTGCGTTTCTCTTCCATATGCCCAATGTCTTCCACCCCCTTTGATTTGGCAATCTACATCCATCAGTGAGTTCTGGCGCCTTCCTTATCAAGCTCAAAGAACAATGGTATGGTAAATTTTTTAGGTGTGACCCCGCCTCCTTCAATAAATAGGTAATAGGAGTCCATGTTATTTTGGGGGATGGGTTATTTTGTCTCTCGGTCCTCTTCTTTACTTTCTTACTGCTCCCCTACCTTCCTTTCCAATTTTTGTGCCTCTTGTAGATTCAGTAGAGTATCTTGTAGTACTGTTTTTGCTTCCTATAGATTTTGTTGTGGATCCTATAGGATTTCCTTTCTCTCAGAGGAGGTTGATTTAGTAGTAGGCCTCCTCACATAGGTGATAGGGGACTTAGGGGAAGGCATTTTGTATTTTTTTTTGTATGAGAGTCTTCAATCACAATAGAAATTGTGGTTGATGTTTGGGGCTCCCCCTGTCTTATTCTTGTGCTCTTTCTTGTCCTGAAATATAATGGTGTCCGCCTCTGCCTTTTTCATTTTTGCTTGATTGGGGTGCTAAGAACAGTGTGGGAAGTTGCTTCTTATCTCTCAATGGCTTTTGGAGACACCCTAGGTGACTCCTCCTTGTTTTCTATCCCCTCTTTCACATTGCCTTATTCCTCTATGTCCTTCCTGTCTTTCTCTTCTTGTAGATCTTCATCATCTCTATCAGTTTCCTCCTTAATTTCCTCCTTTGTTTCTTCATCATCCTCCTTCCCTTCTCCCTCTTCTTCTTCTTCATATTCATCATGTTCCTCTGTGTCAGCACCTACTTTATCCATCTCATCCTTATCTCCTTATGTATCTTCCTCTTCCTATTATGCTTCCTCTTCACTGACAATAGGACTAACATCATAAGTGAGAGCTCTGATGTCATCCTCTGCTGCCATGTCTCTGAAAACTATCCATGTTATGGGAGTTTAGAGGTTTTGGAGGGCATCTTCTATGAGGATCCTAATCAACCCATGGTGAGCTAACTTTTGGGAATTTCCCTCCTTCACTTTGATGCTTGAGTCTATGAGTGATTGAAGTAGGAAATATGGTATGCTGAGCCTTTGGTGAGGGGGTGTTTCTGCTCCAAATATTAATTCTTCAAGGATCCTAAAATGATAGCCATAGAACACACTATACCTACCCTCAAATCAGATGTATTTGATCAGTTGGTAGCCTACCTCATTCCATGGATATCGCAGACTTTCCCTCCTTACTCCATTTTTGTCCTCAGTGGGTTCCTCACCTTCTAAAAAGAATTTTCTTTTGGCAACCTAGCTACCTCCTTTGTCTTATTTTCTCCATGGTATTACTAGGGGGAGTGTGGTGACTCTGCTGATGAGCTTAGGGGTAAGATCTATAGTGAGGCCCCTTATTACCATAGTGGCATGGATTTTGGTGTGTGTAGTGAGCGAGAAAGAAAATTCTTGAGCCACCTCATCATCATACCCTCTGAATTTTTTGAAAAACCCCATCCAATTATGTCTTGTGAAGATTCCAAGCACTTGGAGGTGTTGTTGGATTCTCACAGTGTTAGTGGGATCTCTCCTATTAAACCCCCCTGTCATCTTGTTGGTGAAGTTTGAGGAGAAAATGAGAGGGTTGAAACAATTTTTCAAATGTAGAACCAAAACAGAGATGAATGTGTATTTAATTCCCTTACACAATTTCTAAATTCACCCAAACATAGAGGATTTATGGTTCATTTACTTGCAAAGAGGGATGTAGTTATAGATCCTACCTCTTTAGATTGTTTGCAGTGGCTAACTCCCATGATATCCCTTTTGAACTCTTCTTTGCCAATCCTGTAGACAGTCTCTGTGTATCCTATAGGAATTCCTATGCATGATCGTGTAGGAATTCCTGTCCAATGAAACAATGGAGCTGTTCTTTCAGTGGGCTTCGTGGGTTTGAGAGCGACTTGAGTAAGTTAGTTTCGATGAAGTGAAATGCATGAATGCATGGCAACGATGTTTTTATTTCCTCTTATGGTGATTCGGGTGAGGTGGTGTGCTAGCAACAAAGGTACATTTCCATTTTTGGACTGTTGGTCCCCACTACCACCTCATCATTTCCCACTCCTCGTAATCATCTCCCACCTTATGGATCCATAGTTTTAACCACTTTTGTCCTACTCCTTCTATGTCTTTGACTTGTTTGTAGCCACGTCTGAGAGGACACTCGGTTGTGCATGTGTTGACTGAACGAAGGTGCCCAAGTTAACTGGCCACCTTTTCACTTATAAAACAACTATCTCGTAACCCTTACAATCTTTTACTACATGATGAATATGAGAGAGTGAGTGAGATACTTACCTGTGGTTCCAATGCTATGCTGCAATTGTCGAAGACTAGAGGTGTTGTTGTGTGTGTTTTTTGCATGCTATTTTTCTTCCTCCTCTTGCTATCTGCTAATGGCTTCTCTGTTTTTGCAGGTACCTATGGTTGATGTTACTACTTTGGAGCTCCTAGATCATCATGTTGCAGGCTTGTTGCTGGTGTGATTGGTATTTTGTGGGATAGGCTGCTACAGGATATCCTGTAGCTACTTCTCCCTCAGAACTCTTTGATCATTTTTCTTGTTGGGGCTATGAGGATAGTGACATAGATGGAAATAAGGAGTGGAGTGTGGAGAGCAAGGAATATTCAGTTGATGCTCTTTATTCTCTCTGTTTCCCTTTCTTCGAAGATTGGGAAAAACAAAATACTCTTGAAATTGATTTTTTTTTATGGCGAGTGCAGGGATGATGATGGTGGACAAGGTGCGGTGATAGATGATGGAGAGGGTGAATTTTAGGTGCCTAGCAAGTCCATCATTTTCCTTCAGACTTTTCCCGTAGGATTTTTTGGTCACTGTAATTCCTACATGATCATCCTGTATGTTTTCAGGGGATCCTATAGGAATACAGGGGACCCTGTAGAAAACACAGTGCTTTTATAAACTGAAGCAATGGAGTGAAAAAATGAAAGAAATGATGGAGGGATGCATGATAATGAGTAAAAAGAAAAATATGTGAGTGGCAGGGGTCTCCATGGAATCCTCTTTTGCTCCTTGACCATCCTTCTTTCCCACTTGCAAATGGAAATTTCATGATTATTTTTTTTTTTGAAAAATAGCTAGGTTGCCTCTAAGAGGTTTCCACCCTAGCCGTTTTCCCTGGTCACCTCAAGAAAGGTTTTCACCAAGGGATCTTCCTTTTTCTCTTTTTTTTTTTCTTTTTTATATTTTTGACACCACTAAGCCGCCTCAAGAGGTTTTCAACCCAATGATGTGACTCAGGCACCTCATGGAGGTTTTCACCTGAGTCCTTATTCTTTTTTCTTTGTCTCAATGATTTGATGAGGGAGGAGCTGGAACTTGCTCCACTATCATCACTATTTTATTGATATCATCAATGAACTCTTGTTTTGATAAAGGTATCTTGTAAATTTTCATTCAATGTCCATTAACAAGCAAGGTAATGGCTTCTTCATCTATGGTTCTGATTTGCACTGAACCATTATCATGGCATCTTTCCACAACGTAAGGTTTGAGCCATCTTGTCCTTAACTTGCCCTTGAAGTCTTTATACCTAGAATCATATAACAACACCCAATTGCCTTCCTGAAATTGTTTCTCCTTGATATTTTTATCATTCCAGATCTTCCTCTGAAGTTGAACTAACTCCATATGTAGGAGGGCCTGCATTCTAAATTCATCCAAACCATACAAATAGAACAATATCTCTTTCTATGCACTAATGAGATCCATATCTAGTTGGGTTGCCATCCTTAATGTGTTATATCAAAATTAAATGGATAACAAGGCCTTTTTCCCATAGACCATCTCATAGGGTGTGAATTGATTGGTGGTATTCCATGTGGTATTATAGGCCCAGGTGGCCTCAACTGATCTCTCTACCCAATCCTTCCTTCTGCTACTCACTACCTTCGTTAATATGTTCTCTAGTGCCCTGTTGGTCACCTCCGCTTACGCATTAGCTTGTGGATGATAAAGAGTGGAGGTCCTATTCTTGATTTTCTGATGGCTGAGTAGTTCTTCAATCATGTTGGAGCTAAACTGGCCACCTTGGTTTGTGACTAACTTTCTAGGGTACCCAAATTTGTAGAATACATTCTCCCTTAAGAAATTAGCCACCTTCTCTTTTGTTGTTGCCTTAATTGCCTTGGTTTCTGCCCACCTAGTTAAATAATCAGTGCACACAATAATGTACAATTTTTTCTTTGAAGGAGGGTTAATAGGCCCAATGAAGCCCATGCCCCACTTGTCAAATGGCTCGAAAGTCACTTGTGTCTATCGAGCAATTTCATCTCTTATAGTAGGCCTTCCCATCTTTTGGCACCGATCGCACTGACTAGTGCTTTATTTTACATCCTAATGAAGAGTGGGCCAATAATAGCCTACTTGTGACACTGTGAATGTTGTCCTCTTTGTTGTAAAGTGACCTCCACAAGGCCCATCATGGCAGGTAAGAAGGATTTCAAAGACTTACTCCTCCCTAACACACCTTCTCAAGATTTGATCTGGGTCAAGTTTGAAAAGGTTGCCCCGAATCCAAGTGAAGGGGGCACTTTTCCTGACTATATTGCTATTTTCTTTGGAGGACAAGTTTGGTGGGAACTGTGCTTATACCAAATAGTTTGCTATATCAACAAACCACAGAGAGAGATCTAAAATAGCAAATAAGTGCTCGTCCAATAACTGGTCATCCACCATTCCTTCTTCACCTACAGGAAAATTTACTCTAGACAAAAATTCTGCAACAACATTTTCCTTACCATGCTTATCAACAATGGCTAGATCAAACTACTGTAATAAAATTAATCATCTTATAATTCAAGCATTCACTTCTGGTTCGTTCATTAAATGTTTGATTGTAGCATAGTCAGTATGCACAAATGTCTGATAGCTTGTAATATAATGCCTGAATTTGTTTAATCAATGCACAATAGCCATGAGTTCCTTTTCGGTCACAGTATAATTTAGTTCAGCCTTTGATAAATTCTTACTGATAAAATAGATAGCATAAGGTAGTTTTTCAACTATCTGACCTAGGGCCACCCCTACGGCTTTTTGTGAGGCATCACCATGAATATGAAAGGGGAGGGCCCAATTTGGTCCTCGGAGAATCGGTGCAGTGGTTAACTTATTCTTTAGGATGTCTAAGGTCTCTTGACAACTTTTTGACCATATAAACTCAAAGTCTTCGGCCAACAAACCAAATAAAGGAGATTCCAACTTTCTGAAGTCCTTTATGAACCTTCAGTAGTATCTATATCTAACCCTAGGAAACTTCTGACATCTATTTTCTTCTAAGGAGGTGGGACCCTTTGGATGATAGCTATTTTGTTTGGGTCCACCTGCAGTCCTTGCTGAGATATTGAACGACCTAGCATGGTCCCTGCGGTCATTAAGAATTCACATTTTTAAGGACTTAGAGACAAGTTCATTTCAATGCATTTGTGTAGTACTTTGCCTAGGTTGGAAAGGGCTTCTTGGAAATCATAGCCATAAGCAGTAAAATTATCCATATAAATCTGCATCGCATCATGGATTAATTCGGCGAAGATACTCAAGACTGCTCTCTGGAAAGTGGCAGGAGCATTGCATAGGCCAAAAGGAAGGACCCTATAGGAAAATATACCACAAAGACAAGTGAATGTGGTCTTATCTTTGTATTTTGGGCAGATCTAGATTTGGTTGTACCCACTAAATCCATCTAGGAAAGAGAAAAACCTTTTCCCTACCAGGCCATCTACCACTTGGTCAATGAAGGGTAGAGGAAAATGATCCTTCTTTGTGGCTTTGTTCAACTCCCTGTAATCAACACAAATTCTCCACTTACCATTTCTCTTGGGAGCTAACACCAAAGGGGAGACCCACTCACTGTCGAAAATAGGGTAATTGAATCCTTCGTCTAGCAGTTTTTGCAGTTCTTCTTTGACAATATCTTTAAGAGTTGGATTCATCCTCCTTTTTGGTTGTCGGATTGGTTTGCAACCTTCTTTGATGTATATGTGGTGGGTACACACTAAGGGGTGTACTCCCTTCATTTCTTTGTAACTCCAAGCGAAGGCTTCTAGATTTTCCTTTAACATGTTGCATAACTTCTCTTCTTAGAGAGAAGAAAGAGATGGATTGATCTTTAAGGTTCTCTCTGCACCAAATTCTATGGTTTTAACACAGAGTGGGCTGGAATTGGTGAAGCATAAGTCAATTGGATGATTGTTATGGGTTTCCTTTACTGCCTCTTCTAAGGGTAGTGAATGGGGAGTTGGACTTTGGAGTAGGTGTTCAATCAAGTCATCCTCATCCTGTTGTCCTCCTCCCATGGTTGCTTCTAAAGCATAAATTTGGGAAGAAAAAACTTAATCTTCTTCCTCCTCCTCCAACCATAAAGTTAATTCATTCTCTAGAGAAGGTTGAGTAGGAGGGTATAGGACTAACCGCTTGTACATATGCCCATTATTGATGGTCATATTCCTAGCTCTGTAGCTAATGTAAGCATCGGAAGTGGCAAACCATGGCCTCCCAAGGATGAGAGGGTAACCAGTAAGCTTAGCTTGAGGGTGGAGAACTAGGAAATCTGCAAGGTACTCCCAAGAGTTAATGGAGACAATCACATCCTCCACAATTCCCTCAGGGGCTACTGTGGAATGGTTTGCAAGTTGCAAAACTATTGTGGTCTTCCTCAATGAACCTTGGAGGTTGATCTTGATCATGGTATCCTTGGTCATCACATTAATTGAAGCCCAAAGACCAATCAGAGTGTGTGCAACAATGGTGCCATTGATGTGCACATCTACTACAAGGCTTGCAGGGTCCAAATATTTTGGACAGATTACATGCCCCACCATTAAGTCAGACAACTACCCAATGACATTAATGGTAGTGGCATCCCTTTTTCGCCTCCTTGGATGCCTGAAGCACTTCTCCTTAATCAACGTATTGTAAATAGGAACATCTTTTATTACGTGGAGAAGGGGATCTTTACACATATATTTTTCAATTCTCCTAGAAGTTTAGTTTCTTCTAGGGTAGGCTGGAGTGGTTGGGCTAATCTCTTAGGAAAGGGTGGATTTACTTTAAGGTTGCTTTCCTCTCTTTCTTCCTCAACCTCCGTAGGTGGAGGTGTATGTTGGTTATTTGGGAGAACTCTCCCAGATCTTAGGTTAATCTCTTGGATTTCCACAGCATAAGCTATATATTATGTCTATCCACTATATACTTGTTAAGCCTCCATGTTGTTCAAGTTTGGATTTGGTTGGGTAGGAATATGGGGTTGCTTGGGTCAAGTAGAGTCTAGGAGCTGTGGTTGGGCAAGTGGTGTAGGCAATAAAGGTGGGGCATTGTTGTATTGAGGCCTCCACCCCTAGAGTGGTGTATTCCACTGAGGTTGTGGTGGTGCATAAGCTTGAAATGACTGGTTGGCTAGCTGGGGGTCATACTGAGATGCATAGGACCAAGGAGGGGGTGTAGACTAGGAAGGATGAGTAGGGGGTCCCCAAGAAGGTATGGCTATGGTTTTGTTGGGGTTGTAATATGCATGGGACGACCATTGCATGCCCTACTGGTATGGTCTAGGCCCATGAGGTCTCCTTTGGTTAATGTAGAAATGTTGCTAAGGGATTAAGTGAAGAGATGGACGGATAGGGTAACAAAGTGATGAATGACTGAGATATTATTGCATGGATTAAGTCAACAGATAAGAAGACAGGGTAACGAAGCATATGAACAACAGAGATTGTATCACGAGGGATTAAGTGAAGAGATGGATGGATAGGGTAATGAAGAGATGAACGGCTAAGATCTTATCACGTGGATTAATTCAAGAGATGGGCGAATAAGGTAACGAAGCAGATGAATGATGGAGATCGTATCGCGAGGGATTAAGTGAAGATATGGATGGACATGGTAACGAAGCGATGAACGGCTAAGATATTATCATGTGGATTAAGTTAGTTGATGGACAAACAAGATTAACATAGGATGGACGGGAGAGATCGTATCACCAGGAAACAAAACGTGCAGAAATGATGGAGCGGGTTTCTAAGGCAGTAAGTAGTTTCTTGTAAGCCCTAAAGGCCATAAGCAGAATTCTAAAATTTCACACGATTAGCCTTACTATCGGAGATGTAGCATGAGAAAACCACTTTTCTCGCGTGCTCTCGAGTGGATAATGGTCGTGCAATAATCCGTGTGAGATTACGTGATAACCGTTGGATTAGGAGGGGTTGATCAACTGTGGAGTTTGGCCAAGCTATTTGGTGATCAGGTGATGCAATAACTGTCATATCAGGTGAGGCAGATTGATGGTGGGGGTTTAAAGCGCATAAAATGTGAGGTGACGTGATAGCCATAGGATCAAGAGACATATCGACGGTAGAGATTAAAGCACATAAAATAAGTGGAAGACATCACGCGAGGCAGCAGTTGGAGAAAACAATGAATGTGACAGTGATTGTGAAGGTTTGTTGTGGATCAGACGACGACGAAGCAATGCGTGAAGAACATGCTAAAGGATGTTTCAAAGGAAAACAACAAAAAAACCAGTGAGGGTGAACAAATAACTGCATCGAACAACAAACTCCATAGTTCATGCGAGAACTAGAAACTTGTGCTTTTGGGGTTGCTGAAGGGTCTCTTCCACAAGTCATGGTCCTAGAGGGAGGAGATGAGGCAAAGACACCTCCGCACAACCTTATGGTGATATTTTCTCCTAGCTAACCTATAAACTGAAAGAAGGCACAAATGGAAGTAAACTATAGTAAATGCAACTACTAAAGAAAATGAACAGAAAAACTATGAATAATCTACGTTATATTGTTGTAATGAAAATGAAGCTACTTAAGAAAATAAAACAGAAAACCATGAATCTACTTAAGAAAATGAACAGAACCAGGAACCTACTTAAGTAAATGAACAAAACCAGAAATCTATGCTAGCATACATGTACATTAAAGAGTAGCTTTGGTTGTTCAAGTTAGGCCCTAACCCAAGAGATTCAGCACTCTGAGTTAACTTAGTGTTGTCTTAAAACAGAACTCATTCTCATTATGAAAACCATGGATTACAGAACCAATTGTCACAAGTCTTGTAGCTCAGAAATATACCAAAGTTTTACAATAGAATTCTGAATCCTACTGAGGCCCTAAGCCTCTCTATTTATACATCTAAAGCCTCCAATGACTTCCTTCCAATAAGGGAGGCTAGGCTCCCCACTCAAGATAAATCAGTTGCTGTCACTTTCACTTACTCGGTTGTCTTCTAGTCTTGAAAGTCATGGTTGTTTTCACTCCGAGAAGATGGAGGAATATTCAAATGGAGGGGTAGTAAATGAGGAGGATTTACCTCCTATAATTACTCTCCCTTGTCCCATTCAAATTTTTACGATGGTCTTAAATTCTAATAAGGGTAAATTTCTACCATCCATCCTTTGTTAATCTTAATAAGGGTAAATTTTAATAAGGGTAAATTTATACCATCCATACCCTATAATTTAGTCCTTGCTTTTACCCTTTATTCCTTTATTCCTGCATTTTTCCTTGCTTTTATCCTTTATTCCTGCATTACATTCACATTAGACCACAAATAAAAATATCCAACTCTAACTCATCTCATAAACAAAATATAATCAAAAGTATGCAATAAGTTGTGAGAATAGTTGGTTTGACTAAGCTAGGAGGTGAATTAAGGCCAATTAAGGCCCATATAATTACCTAATGATGACTCTCATCATCACCCCCTACTAAAAGTGTTGCTCATCCTTTGAGCAACTTAGTCAATGTGCATATCCTTCATGGCTCTGGTAGCCTTTCTAACATCCCATGATTTTGTTGTAGTCTCTTCTTCTTTTTCATAGAGGCCTGCTTTCCTTTCTACTTCTTCCCACTGCCTTTTTCCTCTTCTTCTTTTCTCCCTTCTAGCATCCCTAGGAGTACTGGTGGACTGAGGTTTAGGCCTATCCAATTGACCTTCAACCTTTGCATTGATTGCTTATACATAGGTGTCTTGTTGAGTGCCTCCCTTAACCTTTGAGGGGAGTGATATTCACTGATCTTGAAGTTGTGTGGTAGTGTGCTCCATCTCCTTTAGTAGCCATGTATATTATGATATCTTAGTAGCCTAAACATATCCTCAAATTGTGAAATTCCTTGCTCTGCGGTAGCAAGATATCTAGGTGCCAGCTAAGGATCATTTGCAATTAGATTATGGGTGTTGATTAGGGCCATGGGATTTGATTATTCGGCTCTGATGAAAAAAAATGTTCATTTTTCTCTCTGGCCAATATTATTTTCATCTCTGTTGCCCTTGACTTCTCATGGTTCATCGATGTTGCCAAAGCCATTTATTGTAGATCTCCTAGCCCTACATTAGGATCCAAAATATTCATGTCTGTGATGGCCATGTTGTGCAAGTAAAACTCAGCCATTTTTTCCCTATCCTCTAGTGCACTTTGATCACAAAGATCAATAAATTACCCGCAGTCCTGAAATTTCATGGTGCCCCTTTGTGCTAGTGTTTTAATATGAAATTACACCCATTGTTATCTGAGGTAAAGGGCATAGGATTTAGCTGGCATCCTACACTGGATGGCCTCTTGTTGTTCTTTCTCCTCTCTTTCAATGCCTTCTTTTGCTTGTTGTTTTTGCATCATCCTCCTTCTCTTATGCTTCATCATGTTCCTCTGTATTAGTATCTTCTTCATCCATCTCATGCCCATCTAGCTCTATATCTTCTTCTTCATTGTTTTTCCTCCTCCTTACTGACAGAAGGACTAACATCATAGGTGAGGGTTTTGACGTCTTCCTCTGCTCGTAAGTCTGTGAAGACTGACCATGTTATAGGGATCCTAAGGTTTTGAAGGGAATCCTTAATGATGATTTTGATCAAACCATGGCAAACTAACTGATGGGAATTTCCTTCCTTTACTTTGCTGCTGGAGTCTATGAGTGATTGCATCAAGGAATAGGGTATGCTAAGTCTTTAGTAAACTAGTGTTTCTGCCCCAAGCCTTAATTCTTCAAACATTCTCAAATGGTTGTCATAACAATACTATATCTATGGACCCTTGCATTCTCTTTTGACTTATTAAAGAATTTCCTATTTGCCACCTATTCACTTATAAACCAACTACCTCTTAACCATTACAACTTTTGATCAAATGATGCATATGAGTGAGTGAGTGGGATACTTACCTGTGGTCTTGATGACATGTTGCAGTTATCAAAGATTAGAGGTATTGCATTGTCTATTTGCTTCATGGTCATTCTTCTTCCTCCTCTATTGTCTGTTGATGGTTTCTTGGCTTTTGGAGGTGTCTATTACTGGAGATCTAATGCTGTTGCTACTGCTGTGGAACTCCTAGATCTAATGTTGTTGCTACTACTGTGGAGCTCCTAGATTACCACTTGGCAATGTATGGTGTCTCCCTTCGAATTTCATGATCATGTTGCTGGCTGGTGATGTGAGGATGTTGTAATGAATTGATAGAGGAAGAAGGAGTGTTTGTGGATGAAGGGATGATGGTAATGGTTGAGGTGATTGGTTAGATCATGTCTAGTATGAATTTTGGGGACCTAACTGATCTACCATTCAGGGGATCCTGTAGAAAACACAATCTTCACCTGAATTGAAGTAATGAAATGAAAACTAATGGAATTTTTGGAGGGGTGCATGGTAAGGAGTGGAGGAGATGAATATATGTGAGGCGGGGTTCCCTTTGGATCTTTTATTTTCTCTTTCATTATCTTTCTCACCCACCTACAAATAACAATTATGTTTTTTTATTTTATTATTATATTTAAAAAAAGAACACCTAGGTTGCCTCAAAAAGGTTTTCACCCTAGATATCTGCCCTAGGCACCTCAAGCAAGGTTTTCACCACGGGATCTTCTTACTCTTTTTCATTTTTTCTCATCCTTGGGCCGCCTCACGAGGTTTTCAACCCAAAGATGGGACTCAGGCGCCTCATGGAGGTTTTCACCTAAATCCTTATTCTTTTTTCTCTTTTTCAGTGCCTTGATGAGGGAGGAGTAGGAACTTTCTCCACCATCGTCACTATCTTATTGATATTGTCAATGAACTTTTATTTTGATAAAGGCCTCTTGTACATTTTCAATTAGTGTCTATTAACAGCAATGGAATGGCTTCTTCATCTATAGTTTTGATTTGCACTGAACCATTATCATGGCATCTTTCCACCACATAAGGTCTGAGACATATTATCCTTATCTTGCCCTTGAAGTCTTTATACCTAGAATCATATAACAATGCCTAGTCTCCCTCTTGAAATTGCTTCTCCTTAATATGTTTGTCATGCCAAATCTTCCTCTAAAGCTGAACTATCTCTTTATGTAGGAGGACCTACATTCTGCATTCATCCAAGCCATTCAAATGTACCAATATTTCTTTCTGTGAATGACTGAGATCCAAATCTAGTTGGGCTACCATCCTCAATGTGTTATATTCAAACTCAATGGATAGCAAATCCTTTTCCCATAGACCAGCTCATAGGGTGTAAATACAATGGTGGTCTTCCATGTTGTTTTATAGGCCCAAGTGGCCTCAACTAGTCTCTCTACCCAATCCTTCCTATTTCTGCTCACTACCTTGGTTAAGATATTCTCCAGTGCCCTATTCGTCACCTCCACTTTCCCATTAGCTTGTGGATGATAAGGAGTGGAGGTCCTATGCTGGATTTTGTGATCACTGAGCAGTTCTTCAATCATGCTCGAGGTAAATTGGCTGCCTTGGTCTGTGACTAACTCTCTAAGGTACCCAAATTTATAGAATATATTCTCCCTTAGGAACTCAGCCACTTAGTCAAATAATCAGTGCACACAATGATGTGTTTTTTTTGCTTTGAATGATGGTTGATAGACACAATGAAGTCCATGCCCCACTTTTCAAATGGCTCGAAAGTCACTTGAGGTTGTAGGGGCATTTCGTCTCTTGGAGTAGGCTTTCCCATCCTCTGGCACTGATCACACTGAGTAATGTACTTTTTAAATAGACGGCTTGCAACACTTTGAATGTTGTCCTCTTTGTTGTAAAGTGACCTCCACAAGGCCTATCATGACAGGTCATAAGGATGTCAAAGACTTCCTCTTCCCTTACACACCTTCTGAAGATTTGATCTGGGCCAAGTTTGAATAGATTGCCCCCAATCCAGGTGAAAGGGGCGCTTTCCTTGACTATATTGCTCTTTTCCTTGGAGGAAAAGTTTGGTGGGAATTGTGCTGATACCAAATAGTTTTCTATATCAGCAAACCATGGGGAGAGAACTGAAATAGCAAACGAATGCTTGTCTGGTAACTGGTCATCCACCATTCCTTCTTCACATATAGGAAGATTCATCCTCGATAGAAAGTATGTAACAACATTTTCCTTACCATGCTTATCAACAATAGTTAGATCAAAGTGCTGTAATAAAAGCAACCATCTTATAATTCTAGCATTCACATCTAGTTTGTTCATTAAATATTCGATTGTAGCATGATCAGTATGCACAAACATTTGATAACCTATAATGTAATGCCTAAATTTTTTTAATGAATTCACAACAGTGAGTTCCTTTTCAGTCACCGTATAATTTAGCTTAGCCTTTGACAGGTTCTTACTGATAAAATAGATGGCATAGTGCAATTTCTCCTCTTCTTGAACTAAGGCTACTCCTATGCCTTCATGTGAGGCATCAACATGAATATGAAAAGGGAGGGCCTAGTTTGGGCCTCTAAGGATTGGTGCAATGGTTAACTTACCCTTTAGAATGTCTAAGGTCTCTTGACATCTCTTTGACCATATAAACTCAGAATCTTTGGCCAACAACCCAAACAAAGGAGAGGCCAACTTGTTGAAGTCCTTTATGAACCTTCAGTAGTATCTAGCTAACCCTAATAAACTCCCGACATCTCTCTACTTTTGTGGATGTGGGACCCTTTGGATGATTGTTACTTTGTTTGGGTCCACCTATAGTCTTTGTTGAGATATTGAATCCCTTCAGTCATTAAGAATTCACAGTTTCCTAGACTGAGAGACAAGTTCATTTCAATGCATTTGTGTAATACTTTGCCTAGGTTAGTCAGGACTTCTTGAAAATCATAGCCATAAGGTGTAAATTCATCCATATAGATTTCCACAGCATCACGTACTAATTTTGCAAAAATATTCAAGACTGCTCTCTGGAAAGTGGCAGGAGCATTGCATAGGCCAAAAGGAAGGACCCTATCGGCAAAAGTATCCTAAGGACAGGTGAATGTGGTCTTATCCTAGTCTTCTAGGTAGATTTGGATTTGGTTGTACCCACTGAATCCATCTATGAAGGAAAAAAAATTCTTCCTTTCCAGGCCATCTAACACTTGGTCAATGAATGGTAGGGGAAAATGATGCTTCCTCATGGCTTTGTTCAACTCCCCATAATCAATAGAAATTCTCCACTTTCCATTTTTTTTTCGAACTAACACTAAAAGAGAGACCCACTCACTATCTGAAATACAGTAAATGAATCCTGCATCTAGCAGTTTTGGAGTTCTTCTTTGAGTATGTCTTTAAGAGTTGGATTCATCCTCCTTTGTGGTTGCATGACTAGCTTGGAACCTTCTTTGATGTATCTGTGGTGAGTAGACACTGAGGAGTGTACTCCCTTCATTTCCTTGTAACTCCAAGCGAAGGCTTCTAGGTTCTCTAGGTAAAATTCTATGGTTTTGACACGGAGTGTGTTGGAGTTGGCAAAGCATAAGTCAATTGGATGATTGTTCTGCGTTTCTCTTACTTCTTCTTCTAATGGTAATGAACTAGGAGTTGGACTTTGGAGCAGGTGTTCAATTAAGTCATCCTCATCTTGTTGTCCTCCTCCTATGGTTGCTTCCAAAACATAAACTTGGGTAGAATAAACCTCATCTTCTTCCTCCTCCTCCAACCATAAAGGTAAATCATGCTCTAGAGATGGTGGAGCACGAGGGTATAGGACTAATTTTTTGGACATATGCCCATTCTTGATGGTCATATTCCCAGCTCTGTAGCTAATGTAAGCATCAGGTGTGGCCAACCATGGCCTCCCAAGGATGATACGGTAACCAATAATCTTAGCCTTAGGCCGGAGAACTAGAAAATCTGTAGGGTACTCCCAGGAGTCAATGGAGACCAGCACATCCTACACAATTCCCTTAGGGGTGATTGTGGAATGGTTTGCAAGTTGCAGAACTGTTGTCATCTTCCTCAATGACTCTTGGAGCTTGAGCTTGAGCATGGTGTCCTTGGTCATCACATTAATGGCATCCCCAAGATCAATTAGAGTGTGTGGTACAACGGTGCCAATTATGTGCGCATCTACTACAGGGCTTCCAGGGTCCAAATATTTTAGACATATTACCTGCCCTAGCATTAATTCAAACAACTGACCAATGACATTAATGGTAGGGGCATCCCATTTTCTTCTTCCTGGATGCTTGAAACACTTATCCTTAATCAACTTATTGTAAATGGGAACATGTTTAATTGCCTAGAGAAAGGGGGATCTTTACACCTAGATTTTTCAATTCTCCCAGAAGTTCAGTTTCTTCTAGGGTAGGCTAGAGTGGTTGGGTTAATCTCTCAGGAAAGGGTGGATTTACTTTATGATTTCTTTCCTCTTTTTCTTCCTCAACCTCCCTATGTGGAGAGAAAAGTTGGTTATCACAGAGAATTCTCCCAGATCTTAGGTTGATCTCCTGGATTTCTACAGCATATGTTGGGTATGATGTCTCTCCACTGTAGACTTGTTGAGCCTGCCTATTGTTTGAGTTCAGATTTGGCTGGGTAGGCATCTGGGGTTTCTTAGTTGGAGCAGAGTGCAGGAGTTATGCTTGGGTAGGTGGTGGAGGCAATAAGGATGGAACATTGTTGAATTGGGGCCTCCCACCCTAGAGTGGTGTATTCCTCTGAGGTTGTGGCTAAACATAAGGTTGAAATGACTGGCTGATTGGATGGGAATGATACTGCGATGCATAGGACCAAGGAGGGGGTGTAGACTAGGAAGGATGAGGAGGGGGTCCCCAAGAAGGTTTAGTTGTTGTTTGGTTGGGGTTGTAATATACATGGGATGACCCTTGCATACCTTGCTGGTATGGTCTAGGCCTAGGAGGTCCCCTTTGGTTGATGTAGCACAGATGCTCATTGACCCCTTCAGCGCCTTGATATACAACTTTGAGTCCAAGTAAAGAAGGGAACTTGTCTTTCGAGTGGTTTTCTTCAAAGCCTGACCAAATCTTAATATAGTTCAATGGACATTCGTTCCTAGGATGCCTCCTGGTGCATCTAGGACAAAAGATGGCTAGAGATATTTCTACTTCCTCTTGCTTGTTTTTGATGTTCATGCTGTCCAATTGCAAGGAAAGGGTTTGTAGCATATTACTTTTCAAATATTCCAGCATATTTCCAATTTCACCCTTGATGGATGAGTTGGAGGATGATGTACTGACCATAGATTGAATACCCCTACCATTTTTCCTAGTTTCCCTAGAATGGTTTCTAAAGACAGTCTTAATATCCTCATAGAGTAATTGGTAGATATCTCCTCCTGATATCATATGTAAGGTATCCAGAAGATCCTCCCTTACTCCTCTAAGCAGGACCAACTTCAGTGACTCAAGGTCAAGTGTGCACCTAACCATTTTGTAACTGAGCTACAATCTTTCTTCGTAGTCTTCTAAGGAATAATCTTGGCCTATGGTCATCCTGAAAATATATTCTTTAGTGTCCTTTGACCTACAGTAGTACATATATTTGTTGTTAAAATCTTGTTGCATCTGAGCCCAATTTGTGATGCTATCTCCAGGTAAACCCATGAACCAATGCAATGCTGCATCCTTGAGGGTAGATGGAAACAATTTTAACTTTTTCTCATCATTTGTATAGTCATAGGTTCGGCATATAACAACAAACTCAAATAGGAAAGTGTCAGGGTCATGGAAATGAGGTAGAGCTAAGGGGCTTATATTCTTCATCTTAGTGTCCCCATTGGTCTCCCTGATGGGGAAGGTGTTAGCCTCCTATTGCAACAAGTGTTCATTTCTCATGATTGACATTTTTACATGCCAAATATGTCATCTTTCATGCTGCAAGGTTCCATATTCCCAAAAGAGGTCAAAGAAGAAGCTGTGAAAGTGTGCTAGTCCAAATGCCACTGCTGAATCCAAAATTTTGATGACTTAACCATTTTTGAAGAATGTTCTATAAAAGGGAGGGCCAACCAGTTTAATCTTGGCCTCCCTAGGTTTCAATTTCTTGTTTTAGAATATAGAGAATGATATCTGTCCAAACAGCTTAATCTTGGCAGATTTGTAGATAGGTAGAGAATCAAAGGAGCCCAACTACTTAATCTGGGCCCTTGGCAGAAATAAGTGTAGACTGAGATAGGAGGACAGAAAAAAGAAAATTGTACAGCTGGGTCTGCAAGTCTAAGTGCACCCAAACCAAAAAGAAGGAAAAAATGTTAGGAAAGTAGGCTGGGTAGGTAATTTTGAGGTTGCAGAATGTTGATTTACGATCAATTTTGTGTTTCAATGTGTTATATATTTTCAGATCACAGTCATGATGCAGTTTTCCATTTTGAAGAGCTCAAGCTGGATATCTCTAACTTTCCCATTCTCCCTTTTCCCCCAAATCACTTACTAATTTCCCTGAAGAGGTCAAGATCTGCTTGATTCCTCTTAGTTTCATCATTCTCCATATCAGTTCCCTTGGTGAAAATCTGCTTCACTCAAGGATTGTTCATTCCTCCTCTACAAGTCACTTTTCCCCCCTAATAGCCTAAGGTCCCTTACCTTAGCGCTTTCTGGTCATTTTCATATTAACCTCTAACTTTATTATATAGCTCCCTATCCATCTCCCCTCCCCCTATTAAAACTATGTAAAATCCCAAAAATACTAAGTAATACCCCTCCCCGGCACTATAGCCATATTTTCCCTAAAGTCCGGGAAAAAACAGTCCAGCTGGGGCTGTTTTTAGCCCATCCGTGTCCTTACAGGGATTAGTTTGACCTCTGGTCAAACTAATAACCATTTCCCCCAAGCCCTAACCCTGAAAAAACCCATTTTCCGCCTCATCCTAAGTTCTTTCCCACCAAATATTCGACCCGCTCGCTCTTAAAAATCCCCAAAAACCCGCATTCCCTAAGTTTTAAACCCCCCGGCGGCATTATATTAAAATTTGAATGTCCGCGCGCCCGTCCCTTAACCCTTAACCGCCCCGTCCATGCCGCTGGCCGTCCGATCGCCCGCGCCCCAGATCTACGGTGGGCGAGCCTTCCCATCTCCGAAACAACCTGAGGGTTAGCGTCTGGGAGATGGGCGGTTTTCCCGCCGTACTCTCACCACGCGTCACCCTCTCGGTCGTGGCGGAGCCCTTCCTCCGATACTGCCGTCTGCCCAAAGGCGGTGCGCCCAAAACCAAAACCGCTTCCGCCCTCCTGTGTCAGCACCACGTCACCCGCTTACATCATCCGTCTGTGTCGGCCTCCAGCCGCTGTACCGCCAACTCACCCTGCCATCGTGTCACTGCCATGTCACCGCCGTACATGCTAATGTCACGCAGCTGACATCATCATGCTGATGTAATCCGCCGTATTGGGTCCCACCCGCTGACGTCATGCTGACATCATCAGCAAAAAGGGCACGAAGGCAAAAATCATGCTTAGGAAGCCCGGATTCAAATTCTAAGGCGCTTTTTCATGCGGGATTAATGCATAGCGCTAATCACGCATGGCTACAGGAAATGGGGAAAGTGGAAAGATCCTCATCGCGCAGCCCCCAGCAAGCCCGAAAGGCGCAGAAAGACCCGTTTTTCTTTGCGAGGCATTCAGAAAGGAGAAACAAACAGTTCTGAAGGGAACAGAGGGCTGAACAACGACCCTTAAATATTTATTTGACAAATTCAGTACCACAACACATCGAAGAAGCGGCAAATAGTATCAGTGAAGATTTTTTAGGGGCTCGAAGCAGCTGAACATTGATGAGCCCCCCAGCAAAGTCAAAAAAGGTGGTGGCATCCATTTAAAGCTTTCAAATCGCAATTAAATCATTTAGAGCCACCAGACAGCAAAGAAGCAGAGACCCAAGAACAGTAATTGAAGAAGCACTGCACCAAGCCACCGAGGACAACACATTTACTCAGTTTTGATACGGCGGCCCTTAGCGCAGCCAAAAAATATTTTCTTGCATTTACTTCTGATAGGACTAGGTTAAAGTAGTCATTTCATTCAGACCTGTTTAGGTCAAGCTGTAATAAAGACCATTTTGGAGAATTTTCCCTATATATACCTCCCTCTGGATTGTTTCAAGGGTTGGTCGATTGGTAATTTTCACTAGAGACTCGCACTGTATACCTGATATGTTTTACTTAATCAAAGATTGCTGAAAAGATTGGATTGGAGGAATGATTGTCTGCTCTGTGTCTAATGGTCTGAGGAAGTACACGTGGAATTCTTGTGCTGCAGTATGACTCAATAAGTGCATCTTACCTCTGTTTTCATTTTTTCACCATCTAAATAGCAGAAAGAAATATTAGCTTAGAACTTGTTTAACTGCACTCTAGGCTCAATTTCTGCTGTTTCTTTATGTTTTCATCTGAACAGAATTGGACATGAATATGAATTCCCTGTGGCTCATATTTACCCTAATTCACCTGTGTTTGACAATTGTCTAGGGATTCTTTACTGCCCCTAGATAGAGCTCATTCACCCTCCTCTGTTAAACTGATTGAGAGATTCTTAATTGCCTCTCCTTCCTTAGCCTTCTCTCCATCCTTTTAACCTGAAAAATTGTTCCATGCGCAGCTACCTTGCTCCATATCTCTCTCTTTTGACCAAGAAAACGCACCAGCAGTCCCATTCCTTGACTCCATGCCCAATGGTTCGAAACTTTCACACTATACCTACCTCTTTACTTGAAAATATCAATCTTCCCACCAAAATAAAAAAAAACCCTAGAACTCAATATCTAGCCTAAAATCATCATCAACAGAGCTGAATCAGAAAGAGAGAGCCCTCTCTGACTGCAGGTGGGCTAGAACCTGCAGTCCAAAGTTGGTTTGTGGTTACCTCGGCCGTATCCTTCTGTTGCTGATCAAAAGGACAACCTGAGTGATAACATAATGGCGACTCGATTGGGGAACATCCTCAGTTAGTTTTATAAAAAAGGTTGCAAAAATCGATTTTCTAATTGTTGTATATTCTTTAAAACTACAGATGAAGCCTGAATATCAGCCAGGAAGCCTTTGAAACTATTTTTTCTTTGCATTAACAGAAGTAAATAAAAGTTGCTTCAGTCAATCTTCATGCTAGTTTTAGGTTATACACAATTATTCCAAAATTTGATCAGTCCCTTGCCGATTTTAAAGCATCCCTAGAAAAACACCAAAAACAATTCGGAAGCTGGCTCCTAAGAAAAATCCATGATATACGAGGTCAAATCCAGACCCAGATCCACCAGCTACTTTTGAAAATCCGAACTTAATCCCAAAGATCCTTAGGAAGCAAGAGCAAAGAGAAGATTTGGCTGATTTGAGTCCTGAAGCAGCTCGCCCAAGCTGTGTTCCAACTCTTGTTAAAGTTTTATTTCGTTCAAACCCTACTTCCCCTTGTTCATCATCCACATCTCAAAGCACTCCATCCACACCTCCATTCACTTCACATACTACAACTATCACTACTATCGTTCCAATTACTCCTATTGTCCCTGTTATCCCTGCTGTCCCATTCATCCCTGTGAATATGGCTAATAGATATGCACCGCTGCAATTGCCTGCTAATCCCGGGGCCTTGCCTTAGGATTACCAATCCAAAATTACATATTTTGATAGTACTGGTCCTTTCACTGCACTACAGCATACCAAGAAGATGTAGGACTATTTTGAAAACTACGAAATAGATGTGACAGCGTGAGAATGAAATTTTTTGTTCAAAGTCTAACAGGTGATGTAAGAACTTGGTTCAGATCACTTGCTGCAAATTCTATAACCACTCCTGATGAGCTTTACCAATCCTTTACCAACAGATGGGAGAAAAGGAAAGACCCCTTGCACATACTAGCTGAATATGATACAATTAAAAGAGGTCCTCAGGAGACTGTTTTGGAGTATCGTGCAAGGTTCAATAATGTCTATAATGCAATACCACAGAACTTAAGACCCCCACCTGACCTTGCCTTGTATAAATTCCCTGATGGTTTTGACCCGGATATGGCATACCAGTTAAAAGAAAGAGCTACTCAGACCCTTGCAAACATGCAAAATGTTGCTATTAGCATAGAGGCCAACCTAATTGCCAACAGAAACAGAGCTAGAATGGAAAGAAGAACCACCTTTAAGGAAGAACCCTCAGCCTTAGAACAAAAGCTCGATGCTATTATCAGTGTCATGCAAAGGCTGGGAGACAGAGCAGAAAGTGTGCAGAGGAAGTCATCATGGGAAGGACAACAGTCCAACACCATAAGGAACCCAAGTTTTAGGAAAACGTAGAACACAAATGTTGGTAGGTCAAGCCCAGATCATGACATAAGACCCCCCTTCCATGAGAATTATGTAGAAGCATCCACTTCCAGTGAACCCATAGAAGACACTCACATGAATCTGATGGATCTAAAAGGTGAGCATCAAACTTTCCTGAGCCAAGAAGACCAAGGTGAGCATGACTTTAGTCAATTTCATACTAAGTCTGGTGAGTCTTTTGATTTTAAACAAGGTTATGATACTGCTATGTATGAGGTCCACGAACAATATAAGCTGAGAACTAGGACCATTGATATTTCTGAACCTGGCAAACCAAAGAATGGCAAACATCCCAACAAGACTAAAGGCAAGGCTGTTGTAATAGAACCAACTAATATCCCTGTCCCAAACCTGCATCATGCGACTGTAGAAGACATAACAAAAATATAGCCTTGTATTGATCAGCCTCTGCCACCTTCTTCGTCTAAGCAAAATTCGACCAGTGTTCCGAGAAGCCCTCCTGAAGCTGAAAAACTGCAAGCAATCAATTCCCATAACGCTGATAAAAAAGAGAAAAACGTTGATAATTCAAATGAAACAGAAAAAACTGCCATTATCAACACCAAGACTCCATTGGAGAAGCCTTTTAATTTAGAGGCAGAGATTGGAAAACTTAAGATATCCATCCCCCTCTCGGAACTAGCCAAACATGCTATATATAAGCAACAAATTCAAAGATCACTTCAAATCCCAGAGAATAAGGATGATGTAAATGTTTTGGATGACACCCCTAAACTGCTGTTCGGTCCAGAAGTTAATCGAAAGTCAACATATGGATCTGTCTTGCCCTTTTATGTCAGTTTACATATACATGACAAAATCTTGCACAATGCCATGTTTGATTCAGGAGCATCACACAACCTGATGCCCAAAGCAGTTATGGAAAAGCTGAACCTTGATATTACAAGACCCTACAAAGATTTGTACTCATTTGACTCAAGTCAAGTCAAGTGTTTAGGCCTTATCAAAGACATGTGTGTCTCCTTAGTCCAATATCCCAACAAGACCATCCTCATGGATGTGGTAGTGGCTGACATCCCACCAAAGTACGGTATGCTCCTATCAAGATCATGGGGAGCAAAGCTTCAAGGATCCCTTCAACTAGACCTCTCCTATGCCACCATTTCAGTCTTTGGGCAACCAAAGAGACTGTACAGAGAAACACTCATGAAATATGTGGTAAGTAGTGAGAGAAAGCCTGAAAATTTTCCCATTTACTCAATCCATTATGATATGGATTCTTTTATTTTGTTTAATGATAATACAAATTCCCCAACTGATGATGAGCCTTTGGCTCTAGAACAACAAGCACACATCAGTGAAGAATCGGTTGCCCATACTTGTGAGACTGTCACAATAGTTAGTGCAACTAAAATACAAGAAGAAACTCCCCAAACAGAAATTTCGAATCTGCCCACTGCAAGAAGGGCTGAAACTCTTAGCACTAACCACAAGCAAGAAATCACATGGTTTTTAGAGTTTGATGGCTCTGTCAACAAGTCAGGAGCAGGGGTAGGTGTATGGATTCACAATACCCATAACAATCATGCAGAAGGCCATGCCTATAGACTGAACTTTAAATGCACCAACAACATGGCAGAGTATGAGGCTCTGCTTTTAGGCCTTAAACTGCTCAAAGCTTTATGAGCTGCAAGAGTGTCCATTTTAGGTGACTCTGATTTAATCATACAACAGATGAAAGGTAACTTTGTTACCAATGACAATAGAATGAGGGCCTATAGGACTGCTGCCACTAATATACTCAATACATTCACTGAATTCAAGCTTGATAAGATTTCAAGAAATCATAATATTCATGCACACAGCCTAGCCACCTTTGCTAGTACATGCAAGCTTCCCTTTGAGCCAAACCATCACTTTACTGCTGAAATAAAACATAGGCCCGCTGTCCCAAATAGCCTTAAAGATTGGCAAGTGTTTGAAAATGACGCCCAGATTAATAATTTCCTTACTCTTGAGCATGAGTTTGCAAATATTAACATTGACATGGATGCCATGAACGATGCCCAACAGCAAACAAATGAAATTCAGCAGGCTGTAACAGCTGCAACAGCCAAACAAATCCTAAATCCAACTGTTTTTGACAAAACAAACATAGAACAGCTAAAACAAATGCATTTGGAGGAAATAACCAAAACAGAGACAGAGATCATTGACTTAAAGGATAACTTTTTGCCTGCTGGCCTAACTCCGTTAGAAGACATGTTTGATGCCAATGATGTTCCTAAAAAACCAAAAATGCAACCACTAAATTCTGATATAGAGGAACACAATATTGGGACAGCAGAGAAGCCCAAAATGATCAAACTATTCAAAAGTTTGCCACCTGATCAAAAACCCAAGTACATTGATTTGTTTAAAGAGTTCCAAGATGTATTTGCTTGGAGTTATGAGGACTTGAAGTCCTATGACACTTCAATAATTCAACACACCATTCCCTTAAAACCAAACCAAAAACCCTTCAAACAGAAACTGAGGAGAATCAATCCTGTGCTTCTCCCTTTGATTGAGAAGGAAGTAAAGAGGATGTTTGAAGCAGGCATAATAGCACCCATCAGATTTTCTGAATGGGTATCCAATCTTGTGCCCACAAGAAAGAAGACAGGTGAGATTCGACTTTGTGTAGATCTGAGAAATTTAAACCAAGTCTCCCTAAAAGACCACTATCCTTTGCCCAAGATGGATCACATCCTACAAAGAGTAGTGGGGTCATCTAGAATCTCTTTGCTAGATGGCTTTTCAGGTTTCAATCAAATACTCATTCACCCGGATGACCAAGATAAGACAGCCTTTACCACACCGTGGGGAACATTTAAGTATGTTAAGATGCCATTCGGACTTAAAAACGTTGGTGCTACCTTTCAAAGAGCAATGGATATTGCTTTTGCCAAAGAAATACATGATTTCCTAGTTGTCTACCTTGACGACCTGACCCCATTCTCCAAATCTGATCAAGAGCACCACAAACACTTAAGGAAAATATTCATGACATGTAGGAAATATGGCATTTCCCTGAATCCCAAGAAGTCTCTCTTTGGCCTTGAAGAAAGAAAATTACTTGGCCACATCATATCAAAATATGGGATTAGAATTGATCCTGAAAGAATCCAAGCCATCCTCCAAATCCCATATCCAAGAAACATAAAAGAGCTGCAAGCATTCCTTGGAAAAATCAACTTCTTAAGAAGATTTATTCCAAATCTAGCCGAACTGATAAGATTGTTAAGCAACATGCTAAAGAAAGATGCCAAGGTAAAATGGTTTCTTGAAACCAAGCAAGCATTTGAGAGTATAAAATCTGCCTTAACACAAACCCCTGTCCTCACCAGCCCACAATTTGACAAAGATTTTATCATTTTTTCTTTCGCATCTGATCATACCATAGCTACTGTCCTTTTGCAAAAGGATGAACAAGAAGCTAAAAAGCCAATTGCTTTTTTCAGCCGAGCCTTAAGAGATGCCCCTTTGAAATACCCAATAATGAAGAAGCAGGCCTACGCGCTCGTTAAGGCCATCAAGGATTTCCGAGTGTACATATTATATTCACATGTGATTTCCTATGTCCCACACGTTGCTGTAAAAGACATACTAACTCAAGAGGGATTAGAGGGCAAAAGAGGCAAGTGGATTGCAAACATCCTTGAATATGACATAGAAATAAAACCAACCAAACTGATAAAGGGACAAGGTTTAGCCAAACTGATGTCCGAAACAAACTTTCAAGCCTTTGACATCAACCAACTGGACAATGAATAGGAGCTGGCGACTCCACAGATCAGTGAAACCTTTTTGCAATCCCCATGGTATGCTGATATATGTTTCGTATTGTTAAACATGTTTTCTCCCCCAGGATTGTCCAGAACCAAGAAAAGATTTTTGAAAATGAAGGCTTTGAAGTTTTGTATGGTAGATGGTGCATTATTTTGGAGAAATCATGAAGGTATATTGCTTAATTGTTTAATCATGAGTGAAACTAACAAGGTCATGAAAGAATTCCATGCAGGTGACTGTGGAGGACATCTATATTGGAAGTCCACTACTGATAAAATTTTAAGGATTGGCTTTTACTGGCCCTCTCTTTTTGCAGATGTAAAGAAGTTTGCCGTGTCATGTCACAAATGCCAAATCTTTGAGGGCAAAAGAAAGTTGTTGCCCTTGCCCCTGAAACCCATATCACCCGAGAAACCTTTTCAACAATGGGGTCTTGACTTCATTGGAGAAATCCATCCCTCTTCCTCAGGCCAGCACAAATGGATTTTAACAGCCACCGACTATTTAACTAAGTGGGTTGAAGCCATCCCCTGTAGACAAGCCAATGACACCATCATTATCTAATTCCTTGAATGCAATATCCTTTCTAGATTTGGCTGCCCTAAGAAAATCATCACTGACAATGTTGCCTTCAAATCCAAAAAAATGATCAATTTTTGCCACCAATTTCATATTACCTTGGGCCACTCTACAACCTACTACCCTCAAGGTAATGGCTTGGCTGAATCATCCAACAAGAGCCTCATCAACATCATAAAGAAAGTGCTATAAGAGAACAAGAAGAACTGGCACAAAAAGCTGGTGAATGCCCTATGGGCAGACAGACTTTCAACAAGAGATCCATTGGGATGAGCCCTTATGAGCTGGTATATGGCATGGAGGCCAGATTCACTTCATCCTTGGGCATCCCTACTATTAGATTGTTGCAGGAAATTCAGGCTGCCCCAAATGACATTCAAAGAAGGATTAATCAGACCATTCATCTTCATCAAACCAGAGAGCAAGTTTATGACAGAGCTCAAATTTTGCAAGAAAAACTCAAAAAGATGTTCGATAAGAGAGTTAAGGCTGAGGATTTCTACATTGGTGACAAATTTCTAAGGTGGGACTCACGAAAAGAAGACAAGGGCAAACATGCCAAGTTTTATTTTTTATGGAAAGGACCATTCATTATTTCTGTTGTTCAGGGAAATAATACTTATTTTCTCAAATCTGTAGAGGATAGTTCTGCTGAAGAAGGCCCTGTCAATGGCCGTATGCTGAAACATTACCATGATCCATTTTAAATAGATTCAGTGCAGCTTTGGATATATCTTTTATACAGTAATATTTGTATATATCAACATTTTGTTTTATTTTTCCGAATGTTAGAGGAGCAACAGTAAATCTTGTGAAGACACAGCCAATACAAGTATTCCAATTTAAAAAAAAAAAAAAAAAGCTCTGTCTCTGCACTAATCTCAACAAAACAGCAAGAGTAGCATAGTCACATCTCAAGAAATCCATGGTAAAAAGAAGTTGTTTGCAGTCTTCAGTCAAAATATCAAAACAGAGCAGTATTTTCAGTTCATATCAGCACCCTTGGTCAAAGCAAAAGTAAAGAAAAAACATTAGTTTTGATCCATGTTGTAAAAAGGTTTCAAAGGTATAATGCTCCAGCTACATTCTACATAATAGCAAGCACGCAAAAGAAAGCAGGCAGTGCTATGCATTTCACAATATTTCAGTTGAGGAGAAGGTTGTTCATATTACAAAGTTTCAATTGTCTAACAGCCAGCACAGAGAAGTTTTTTAATCTGCAGCAACAAAAAGAAGATCAAGGCAGTCTGACCTGCTGTTCTTGGCTTTTCACAAGGAAAAGCCATCCCCAAGTGGAGCCACTGTTAGCCTCCTGTTGCAACAAGTGTTCATTTTTTATGATTGACATTTTTACATGCCAAATATGTCATCTTTCATGCTGCAAGGTTCCATATTTCCAAAAGAGGTCAAAGAAGAAGCTGTGAAAGTGTGCTAGTCCAAATGCCATTGCTGAATCCCAATTTTGATGACTTAACCATTTTTGAAGAATTTTCTATAAAAGGGAGGGCCAAACAGTTTAATCTTGGTCTCCCTAGGTTTCAATTTCTTGTTTTAGAATATAGAGAATGATATCTGTCCAAACAGCTTAATCTTGGTAGATTTGTAGATAGGTAGAGAATCAAAGGAGCCCAACTGCTTAATCTGCGCCCTTGGCAGAAATAAGTGTAGACTTAGATAGGAGGACAGAAAAAAAGAAAATTGTACAGCTGGGTCTACAAGTATAAGTGCACCCAAACCAAAAAGAAGGAAAAAATGTTAGGAAAGTAGGCTGGGTAGGTAATTTTGAGGTTGCAGAATGATGATTTATGATCAATTTTGTGTTTCAATGTGTTATATATTTTTAGATCACAGTCATGATGCGGTTTTCCATTTTGAAGAGCTCAAGCTGGATATCTCTAACTTTCCCATTCTCCCTTTTCCCCCAAATCACTTACTAACTTCCCCGAAGAGGTCAAGATCTGCTTGATTCCTCTTAGTTTCATCATTCTCCATATCAGTTCCCTTGGTGAAAATCTGCTTCACTCAAGGATTGTTCATTCCTCCTCTACAAGTCACTTTTCCCCCCTAATAGCCTAAGGTCCCTTACCTTAGCGCTTTCTGGTCATTTTCATATTAACATCTAACTTTATTATATAGCTCCCTATCCATCTCCCCTCCCCCTATTAAAACTATGTAAAATCCAAAAAAATACTAAGTAATACCCCTCCCCGGCACTATAGCCATATTTTCCCTAAAGTCCGGGAAAAAACAGTCCATCCGGGGCTGTTTTTAGCCCATCCGTGTCCTTACAGGGATTAGTTTGACCTCTAGTCAAACTAATAACCATTTACCCCAAGCCCTAACCCTGAAAAAACCCATTTTCTGCTTCATCCTAAGTTCTTTCCCACCAAATATTCGACCCGCTCACTCTTAAAAATCCCCAAAAACCCACATTCCCTAAGTTTTAAAACCCCCGACGGCATTATATTAAAATTTGAATGTCCGTGCGCCCGTCCCTTAACCCTCAACCACCCCGTCCATGCCGCCGGCCGTCTGATCGCCCACGCCCCAAATCTACGGTGGGCGGGCCTTCCCATCTCTGAAACAGCCCGAGGGTTAGCATCCGGGAGATGGGCGGTTTTCCCACCGTACTCCCGCCACGCGTCACCCTCTCGGCCGTGGCGGAGCCCCTCCTCCGATACCGCCGTTTGCCCAAAGGTGGTGCGCCCAAAACCAAAACCGCTTCCGCCCTCCTGCATCAGCGCCACGTCACCCACTGACATCATCCGTCTGCGTCGGCCTCTAGATACCGTACCACCAACTCACCCTGCCACCGTGCCACTACCATGTCACCCGCCGTACATGATGATGTCACCCTGCTAACGTCATCATGCTGACGTAATCCGCCATACTGGGTCCCACCCACTGACGTCATGCTGAGGTCATGCTGACAACATCAACAAAAAGGGCGCGAAGGCGAAAATCGTGCTTAGGAAGCCCAGATTCAAATTCTGAGGCAGTTTTTCATGTGCGATTAGCGCGTGGCTACGGGAAATGGGCCAAAGTGGAAAGACCCTGATCGCGCAGCCCCCAGCAAGCCCGAAAGGCGCAGAAAGACCCATTTTTCTTTGCGAGGCATTCAGAAAGGAGCAACAAATAGTTCTGAAGGGAACAGAGGGCTGAACAACGGCCCTTAAATATTTATTTGACAAATTCAGTACCACAGCACATCGAAGAAGCGACAAAGAGTATCAGTGAAGATTTTTTAGGGGCTCGAAGCAGCTGAACATTGATGAGCCCCCCAACAAAGTAAAAAAAAGTGGTGGCGGCCATTTAAAGCTTTCAAATCGCAATTAAAGCATTTAGAGCCACCAGACAACAAAGAAGTAGAGACCCAAGAACAGTTATTGAAGAAGCACTGCACCAAGCCACCGAGGACAACACATTTACTCAGTTTTGATACGGCGGCCCTCAACACAGCCAAAAAATATTTTCTTGCATTTACTTCTGATAGGACTAGGTTAAAGTAGTCATTTCATTCAGACCTGTTTAGGTCAAGCTATAATAAAGACCATTTTGGAGAATTTTCCCTATATATACCTCCCTCTGGATTGTTTCAAGGGTTGGTCGATTGGTAATTTTCACTAGAGACTCGCACTGTATACCTGATATGTTTTACTTAATCAAATATTACTGAAAAGACTGGATTGGAGGAATGATTGTCTGCTCTGTGTCTAATGGTCTGAGGAAGTAAATGTGGAATTCTTGTGCTGTAGTATGACTCAATAAGTGCATCTTACCTCTGTTTTCATTTTTTCACCATCTAAATAGCAGAAAGAAAGATTAGCTTAGAACTTGTTTAACTGCACTCTAGGCTCAATTTCTGTTGTTTATTTATGTTTTCATCTGAACTGAATTGGACATGAATATGAATTCCCTGTGGCTCATATTTACCCTAATTCACCTGTGTTTGACAGTTGTCTAGGGATTCTTTACTGCACCTAGATAGAGCTCATTCACCCTCCTCTATTAAGCTGATTGAGAGATTCTTAATTGCCTCTCCTTCATTAGCCTTCTCTCCATCCTTTTAACCTGAAAAATTGTTCCATGCGCAACTACCTTGCTCCATATCTCTCTCTTTTGACGAAGAAAACGTACCAGCAGTCCCATTCCTTGACTCCATGCCCAATGGTTCGAAACTTTCACACTATACCTGCCTCTTTACTTGAAAATATCAATCTTCCCACCAAAATCAAAACAAAACCCCTAGAACTCAATATCTAGCCCAAAATCATAATCAACAGAGATGAATTAGAAAGGGAGAGCCCTCTCTAACTGCAGGTGGGCTAGAACCTACAGTCCAAAGTTGGTCTGTGGTTACCTCGGCTGTATCCTTCTGCTGCTGATCAAAAGGACAACCTGAGTGATAACAGAAGGCACCCTAAATTCTCTGTCCATTTCCTATGTCATTTCAGTTTTCAGCCATTGGCTCAGTAGGAATGGGTTCTTCCTCTTCTTCTTCCCCTGTAGGTTCCCCAAATATGTAAGGTTGCTCACCTAAATGTTATTCTAATTCACCGTCACTAAAGAAGAGAGAAGGTTGGATGTTGGATCCAGTGGGGGTATTTCCCAAGAATTTCCCCGCATTGTCCCTATTCCTACGAGGCATGAAAGGAAAAGTTCTTGGGTTGGTTTTTGTAAGATTTTCTTTAAATCTAGAAACTTCTTTGTTGAAATGAAATTGTTGATTGAATGAAAACTACTAATAAAAAGACTACTTTCTGAATTGAAATCCTACTTGCAGAATGGAAAGGAAAGAAAATAATGACAACTGAAAGAAAGGAAGAAACTAGATTACTTTTGTAGAAATAAACTAATGGAATAAAACTGGAGATAGAAATAGAAGAAAGTAGTAATCACATTCTACTTAGACACCTCCCTGACAATGATGGCAAAAAGTGATGAGCCTAGGTATTGCAACAAGAATGATGCAACTCCCAGGGCTACCAGCTTTACTTATCAACTTAGGGTTCGTACAAACTTGGAGGTGACAGTGTTATATGCATAAGTAAAAGTGAAGGTATTTCCTGTTGTCACTGCTCATTTGGCAAGAGACCCTAGGGGTTCTAAGCTAGACTTCTATTGGGTTAGAAGAAACTTAATTCTTTGATGGAAGAGGAGAAAATATATTCTAAGAGAGAGCTACTCTACTGCAGTAATGAAGGAAATAGCATGTAATGCTAAACCACACCATGACCTAACTAACCAATTAAAAAGCTATGCTAAGAAGAATTGCTAAATCAATCACTAACCTAATGTTGCTAGGTAGGTTACAAAGGTAAAGAGCATTAAACTATACTAAGGTGTAAGCAAAGGAAACTTAAGCTAAATCGATTTTCAAGCAGAAGAGGAATCGGAGATCAAAATCAATGAAAGAAGGATGTAAGGACATAGTACCGCATAGGGACTTTCGGATAGATCAATGAGCAGAAGGTGGATAGTTGAGATCTTCTCATGAAGAATTAAGTCAAGAGATGGGTGGATAGGGTAACGAAGCAGATCAATGGTGAAGATCGTATCACAAGAGATTAAGTGAAGATATGGATGGACATGGTAATGAAGTGATGAATGGTTGAGATCTTATCGCGCGAGTTTAGTCAAGAGATGGATAGACAGGGTAATGAAACAGATGAACGACAAAGATTGTATCATGAGGGATTAAGTGAAGAGATGGATGGACAGGGTAATGAAGCGATGAACGGATGAGATCTTAGCACGCAGATAAAGTCAAGAGATGGGCGGACATGGCAATGAAGTGGATGAATGGTGGAGATCGTATCATGAGGGCTCAAGTGAAGAGACGGATGGATATATTAATGAAGCGATGAATGATTGATATCTTATCACATGGATTAAGTTAGGAGATGGACGGAAAAAAGTAACTAGAGGATGGATGGCGGAGATCATATTGAGAGAAAATGAAAAATGCGGAAATGATGGAGAGGGTTTCTAAGGTGGTAAGTAGCTTCTCATGTGCCCTAAAGGCCATAAGCATAATTCTAAAATTTCACGCAAGTAGCCTTACCGCGTCACACGTAGCACGAGAAAACCACTTTTCTCATGTGCTCTTGGGAGGATAACGGTCGTGCAACAATCCACGCAAGATTGTGTGATAGTTGTTAGATCAGGTGGGGCTGATCAATGGTGGAGACTGGCCAAGCTAGTTGGCGATCGGGTGATGCAATAGCCATCGAATCAAGTGAGGCAGATCGATGGTGGGGGTTTAAAGTGCATAAAGTGTGATGTGACGTGATAGCCATAGGAGCAAGAGACATATTGACGGTGGAGATTAAAGCACATAAAATAAGTGGAAGACTTCACGTGAGGCAGCAGTTGGAGAAAATAATGAATATGATGGTGATTATGAAGGTTTGTTGTGGATCAGACGATGAGGAAGTAATGCATGAAGAAAATGCTAAAGGAGATTTCAAAGGAAAATGACAGAAAAACCAGTGAGGGTGAAAAAATAACTGCATCAAACAACAAACTACATAGTTCATTCGAGAACTAGAAACCTGTGTTTTTTGGGTTGCTGAAGGGTCTCTTCCTCAAGTCATGGTCCCAGAGGGAGGATATGAGGCAGAGACACCTCCGCACAACCTTATGGTGATCTTTTCTCCTAGCTAACCTGTAAACTGAAAGAAGAAATAAATGGAAGTAAACTACAGTAAATGCAGCTATTGAAGTAGATGAACAGAAAAAACATGAATAATCTACGCTATACTGTTGTAATGAAAATGAAGCTACTTAAGCGAATAAAACAGAAAACCATGAATCTACTTAAGCAAATGAATAGAACTAGGAAGCTACTTAAGAAAATGAAAAAAACCAAAAATTTATGCTATCATACATGTACAGTAAAGAGGAGCTTTGGCTGGTCAGGTTGGGCCCTAACCCAAGAGCTTAAGCCCTATGAGTTAACTCAGAGCTGGATTAAAACATAACTCATGTTCATTATGAAAACCATGGATTATAGAACAAAGTGTCACAAGTCTTGTAGCTCAGAAATAAAGCAGAGTTTTTACAATAGATATCTAAATCCTACTGAGGTCCTAAGCCTCTCTATTTATACATCTGAAGTCTCCAACGACTTCCTTCCAGTTAGGGAGGCTAGGGTCCCCACTCAGGATAGACTAGTTTCTATCACTTTCACTTACTCGACTGTCTTCTAGTCTTCAAAGTGATGCTTGTTTTCACTCCAAGCGGATGGAGGAATATTCGAAAGGAGGGGTAGTAAATGAGGATGGTTTACCTCCTATAATTTCTCTCCCTTGTCCCATTCGAGTTCTTACCAAGGTATTTGCCACAGTTCCTTGCTTTTACCCTTTATTCCTTTATTCCTACATTTTTCCTTTCTTTTATCCTTTATTCCTGTGTTACATGCACATTAGACCACAAAGAAAAATATCCAACTCGAACTCATCTCATAAACAAAATATAATCAAAAGTATGCAATACATTGTGCGAATATCTGGTTTGACTAAGCTAGGAGGTGAATTAAGGCCAATTAAGGCCCATATAATTACCCAATGATGAGGCTCATTGGTGAGCTCTAGTATTGCAGCAATGATGGTACAACTCTTGGGACTCCCTACCTTACTTTTATCAACCCAGTAGTTCGTAACAAGCTTGGAAGCGATGGTGCTATATGCACAAGTACTAGCTCTTATTGCACGCTGTCACTTGATCAGCTGGCACAAGTTCACGAGGAGCTTAAGTCAACTTCTATGAGTTCTCAGAAGAAGCTTTTAACTGTTGTTACACAAAATATTGTCACCATGACTATTTACAGTTAGTATGGGTCTATCATCATTCATATTGTCCTCCTAAGCAAGTCTCAAACCTCAGCTCTTCATGTCAATCTTTGAAAATGAGAGAAAGACCTTAAAAATCATTAAAGTTTTGGTGCCGCACTTTCTCCCACTATTACCTACGGTCCCGCACCCCGTGTTCATATTAACTGTGGACCTATCCACTCTGTCTATAAAGGAGTGGGTGCAGACTCCTGAGAAAGTCAAAAAGGCGTAAGTTTATTCTAAAAAACTCACTTTGGGTTAATTCTATATGATTCTAGAAGGAATTTTGATGTGGATGGTTCTCTCTTAGGTGGTTCATGCATCCCAAAAGAGAAGGAGCTAATCCCTTGATGAGAGGAGCTATCCCTTTGAAAGAGGGCTTTATCCCTTTGAAGGAGGACCTAGTAACTTCCCTCCATTGCACTATAAATTAAGGCATTGGGCTGGTTTCTAGAGAGGTTAGAAGCTGAACATTTTTGAGGGTAAATGCTGGTGGAATTGAGACTTCCTACTTAAGCTTGAGAGGAGAGATCACATACCTTTTGGCTTCATTGGGAAGAGAGTGAAACTTGTCAAAGTAGAGGAGACTTCTTGTTGGACCCTGGGAGGAGCTTGTACAACATCAAGGCACAGGTTGTAAAGTTCTTCTTTGATTTGAATTAATACAATCAAATCCTATCTTTCTCTAAGTATGCAATTTATAAACAAAGGAAAACAAGTGTTTTAGGCCTACCTTAGGTCCTTCAAAAATAATTTTTCCAAATGTTCCTTCAAAAGTAGCTTGAATACATGCATTTCACCTTTTTAGTAGTCAATGGCATCCATTTTAGTGGTTTCATCTCCTTTCTTGCAAAATTAGGGTTAGTGGGTAGAATTAGGGTTTGCTAGGGTTTGTGTTTCCTTTCAGTTTTCATCTTCTTTCTGCAAATAGACTAGCCTCTTTCGAGTTAACTTTCTTCCATCACAGTTAAAATCTTCTTCTGAGAACTCATAGAAGTTGAGGTAAGCTCCTCGCGAACTGGTGCCAGCTGATCAAGTGACAGCCTACAATAAGAGCTAGTACTTGTGCATATAGCACTGTCACTTCCAAGCTTGTTACGAACTACCGGGTTGATAAAAGTAAGGTAGGGAGTCCCAGGAGTTGTAGCATCATTGCTCCAATACTAGAGCTTACCAATGAGAATCATCATTAGGTAATTATATGGGCCTTAATTGGCCTTAATTCACCTCCTAACTTAGTCAAACCAAATATTCGCACAACTTAAATATTTGCACAACTTAATTCACCTTGATTTGCGTCATTACGCTGGGGGCATGCAAACTTATAACAAGCATAGTTTTTCGTTTCAAGCTTGTGTAAACATGAAACCGAATCCGAGCATAGTTATTTTCCTGTGTCAAGCTTGTTAAAATATGAAACAAATCCTCCTCTAATTTAGTCGAGAGTTTGACTAGATCTCATAAATGTTAAGTTGTATATTTAGGTTAGTTATTTCAGTTTTTTGCATAATTTTCTTACAGTTTTAGGTTGGATCTTTCATTCTCGTAACTGAACCTTCATTCCATCCAGCTATTAATTAATGTACTTAGTTGAATGAAATGAAGCTGGGGGGCATGCGCTCTAGCAGTTATGCTTAGGGGGCACCAAGCACGGTTTTCTCTCCATTTCAAGCTTGTGTAAAAATGAAACTACTTTGAAGCATAGTTTTTCTCTATTTCAAGCTTTTGTAAAAATGAAACCTATCTGGAGTCAATTTCAGTTATTTTCAAGACTCGTTAAACTCATGAAAATCTCGAGATTATTTTGTTATCTTTCATTCTCGTAAAACAAATGAAAATGCTGAGTTCTTTCTGTCTTTTCCTGCTCATAAATTAAATTGGAAGTCGGCCATATGAGTACATTTTTATCATTTTTTCAAACTCATTAAAACTTATGAAAAAGTGAAAACCATGAGTACATTTTTATCATTTTTTCATAATTGTTAAAACTTACGAAAAAGTGAGACCTTGGAGTTCTCTTTTAAGCCCTTTTCAGACTCTCAAAATATGAAAAGACTGCTGAGTTTTTCTTTCTAAACTCGTTGAAATGGAATTAAAAAGACGGTCCATTTATAGCTCTTTTTTGACCATATAAACATGAAAATATTGCCGGACTTTTGTCATTTCAAGTTCGATATTGGTTATAAAACAACGTGTCATTGGTCGCTTTTTTACTTTCTCGGATCAGAGGCACTAATTATGAAAAGTACTCCTTGCTCGTAATGATCAAGCGGTTCTCTCAAGTATTATTTTATACTTTTTCGGGCTTGGGAGACACAAATTTATGAAGAAGGACAACCATGGATTTTTCTTAAGTTTTTTCAGACTCCCTAAAATTGAAAAACACCGAGTTTCTCCTATACTGGACTCATTAAAATTTAACAGTAAAGGACCTGTTCAATTACAAACAGGAATAGACCACTGCTTCTTAGGGTTCGAATTTAAACTAAGTTGGACTCATCCAAAGGATGAGCTTATAATCAAGAAAATGTTATCCTCCTCAAGCTTGTTAAAAATAAAGAGTTACTTGCCAGAAATGGTGGGGGGAAAGAGAGAAAAATGAGCCAGTTTGTCATACTTTGTAAGCACTCTTGAACATGACACCTTTTATTCACCTAGGTTGGGAAATCCTTTTCCTAACAATTGATCAAACCATATTGAAAGTCTTTAGCCAGTTTCGGGGTATTAACTTTCGGTCAATTGTCACCAAACCATCTGTTGTGTCGTTATGTGTTAAAGAGGTCAGTGCAAATAAACCATTCATCTGCAAAATATCTGTAATTCATCTTGACCATCCCTGAGTTAGTGCTTGCAACTAAATTTCTTCAAACTTGATCTATGATTTCCTGTTGTGGGCTTGCCTACGACGAATTGCTTTTTATCGACTTCAACTCATTATCGAGAAAGATGATCTAGAAATTATCAGTACCTTGGGATCTGCATGCCTCAATGGCAGGTTTCTCGCCTTCGACGATAGGTTGCATCATTGACCTTCGATCAAAGGATTCTGTGACATGTTCGACATCAACACATCTATTCACATCTCATGGATTGTACTGAGTACTTGGAGAGCCATTGACATTACTGGTGGTTTCTCTCACGCTTGTTAACAGTTTACATCATTGACTAGTAATCAATTGGTTTCTACCACGTTTGACTTCAGCACATTCATTCACATGGTTAGAATCGTACTATTTTGGGAAGTAGAAATTAAGACCCTGGATCTAGTTTCCACCATCCAGGCTGTGAGGAATTTTGTATTCATTATACAGTGGACTATTCATAAATAGATGGATGCATCCATACTGTGTCTACATGTGTCTATAATTGTGATGTATTACAAGATCATTCCTTTATCAGAGCAGTAGTTAGTTTTCTATTCAGTTTTGATATGAGTATGGGAATGCCTACCTCAACAATGATATGATCTCATATATATATTTTCCATTGAATGTTTTTACAGGTTCCAACCAGGCTCTCCACAAGATGATCCTCGAAATGATAAAGTACTTCACTCTTCCTAGATGATAAATGAAATCCTCATCTACTAGAGACTTCGCAGTTTAGGGGAAATCTGTTACACAAAATATTGTCACCATGACTATTTGTAGTCAGTATGGGTCTATCATCATTCATACTTCCCTCCTAAGCAAGTCTCAGACCTCAGCTCTCCATGTCAAGCTTTGAAAATGAGAGAAAGACCTTAAAAATCATTAAAGTTCTGGTGACGCACTTTCTCTCACTGTTACCTGCGGTCCCGTAACCCCTGTTCATATTACCTGTGGACCTGCCCACTATGTCTCTAAAGGAGTGGGTGTGGACCCCTGTGAAAGTAAAAAAGGCGTAATTTTATTCTAAAAAACTCACTTTGGGTTAATTCTAGATGATTCTAGAAGGAATTTTGACGTGGATGGTTCTCTCTTAGGTGGTTCATGCATCCCAAAAGAGAAGGAGCTAATCCCTTGATGAGAGGAGCTATCCCTTTGAAGGAGGGCTTTATCCATTTGAAGGAGGACCTAGTAACTTCCCTCCATTGCACTATAAATTAAGGCATTGGGCTAGTTGCTAGAGAGGTTGGAAGCTAAACATTTTTTAGGGTAAATGCTGGTGGAATTGAGACTTCCTAGTTAAGCTTGACAGGAGAGATCACATACCTTTTGGCTTCATTGGGAAGAGAGTGAAACTTGCCAAAGTAGAGGAGACTTCTTGTTGGACCCTGGGAGGAGCTTGTAAAACATCAAGGCACAGGTTGTAAAGTTCTTCTTTGTTTCGAATTAATACAATCAGATTCATTTTTCTCAACAAATTGTCTTATGTGATTTGTTTTATGAATTCCTTGATCATCATAATAAGTATGCTTTATTATATTGGCTTTTCAGGTGTTATTTAATTTGTGTGCTTGTTTGTGTTTACAGATTTGCTACAAGGGAGCTCATTTGGATCAAAGGAGCTAGGCTTCCACAAACTTACATTGGACCCAAGGTAAGCCTAAAGCACTTGTTTGCCTTTGTTTATAAATTGCATACTTAGAGAAAGATAGGATTTGATTGGCTTACTTGTCACTAGATATCATTAGATACTAGGGAGGTCAATCCTATCTGCAAGAGCGACTCATTCCGTGTGACAACAGTGATGGAAGAAAGCTAACTCGAAAGAGGCTAGTCTATTTGCAGAAATAAGATGAAAACTGAAAGGAAATGCAAACCCTAGCAAACCCTAATTTTACCCACTAACCCTACTTTTGCAAGAAAAGAGATGAAACTACTGAAATGGATGCCATTGACTACTGAAAAGGTGAAATGCATGTATTCAAGCTACTTTTGAAGGAAAATATGTAAAAATTATCTTTTTGTACTTTTGAGCAATTTTATGCATAATTATTATGCTTGTGTTTTAACTATTTGTGACCGTGTAAAGATTTGGTGGCAAAGGGAGATGGAGTTTGATTTTGCAAGATGTTGGCATGGTGTGGAGAGGACCTAAGGAGTCCCTAGTACCCTTCTAGAGACTTCCACTATGATCAGACTTCGAAAATTCACTCGCATAAACTTCTACAGGGGGCTGTAGGGGATCTACAGGAAGTTCTACAGGAGGTTCTACAGGAGGAGGCCAAAAGTGGTTTTTGGAGGTTTGAAGGTGGAAAAATGGTGGGAAAAGGGAAATGAAGGCTGGTTGGAGGTGTCAAAGGGTCTAGGACTCTGTCAATGAAGATTAGAAATGAAAGAGATGGTTGGATTTGTTCAAAGGTCAAGGAAGCAATTTTGCACAAGAACGTAGAAATTAGGGAAGTTTGGGAAAGTATGCCGAATGAGTGGAGGAAATCTTGAGAGATGGACTAGAGTAGGTTGTACGATGGAGGAATGATAAGCTGGAGTGTTCTGCAAGTGAGTTGCACACTACTTTCCAAAACTGTCCCAAGCAAGAACTAAAAAATAGAGTTTTACCTATTTTTGACCTAATTTTGACCTAAAAACCATAAAAGTGCTGAAAAGAACTTTATGGATAGGAATTTATGCAAAAAAAACCATGGAAACTGAACAAGAATATATCTAAGCATGTAAATGCAACTGATATCAAATTCTCCAACTCGAAATCTCACAGTAGCAATTGCATTGGAAAGAAAAAACAGTGTTTTGGTGGCAGCAAGAGTGCCTTGGTCTCAATTCATGGTCCCAAGCAGGGAGAAAGGAGATCAAGGCCTACTTGGTAGCCTTTTTGTGGATATTTTTCTATTATTGCAGCAAACTATCTAATCAACTTGAAGCAAGACCAACTATTCTAATCATCAAAAACAACCTAAGTAACAGAGCAAGATTTAACCTAAACAACAAAAATTATTTCATGAATGCAAGAAAGAAACATGTAAATACACAAAGGAAGTGCTGGGAACTTGGGTTGGGCCCAACCCCAAGAGCTATAGCCCCTTAGGAAAGATCAGTGTTGGTTCAAAGCTGGATTCATCTTCATTGATCAAAAAATAATAGTTACATCACAAAATTGTCTGCACAAAAGAGCTCGAAAATGAGCTGAGTACAAGGCTACACTAAAGTGTGAAAATAGACTATCAAAATGGCTAACCTACTAAGGCTTGAAGCCTTCTTATTTATACAGGTGAGGACTCCCAACATTCCTCCTACACTTTAGGAACTCGGCTGCCTAAAACTGCAAATAACAGTAACTTCACTAGACCTACTCGGCTGCCCCTTGGAATCATCTTTTGTGGGTTGTTGAACTCCGAGCTGTTGATGGAGAACTCAAGGAAGGGGTCATTTAATGTAGGAAACAACCCTCCTATAAGTCCTCAACCTTTTTTCTTCGAGTCTGGCTACCAATCTGCTCATAAATTCTTGGTCTTGGTTCAAAAATGTCCAAAAATCTGCAATAAACACTGATTAGACTTTGTGGTAAAGTGACTATCCCCATTCACTCAATTAACATAAATATATTCAAAAACATGTAAAAAAATATGGAGAATGGTGGATTAAATGAAAATAATAGGTAGAATGAGCCCATATAGTTACCCATTTCTGGGGCTCATCATCACCCCCTTGCTGAATGTGTTGCTCATCCTCTGAGCAACTAATCCAGTTCTTCATCTTTGATAGCTTTAACAGCTTCGCTGACATCCCAGGCCTTTGAGGTGATGTCCTCTTCTCTATCATGAAAACCTACCTTTCTGTCCACTTCCTCCCATTGTTCCTATTCCTCCTCTTTATTAACCCCTTCCAACAGCCCTAGAAGTAGTGGAGGGCTGAATGTAAGACCAATCCAGTTGGCTTTCAAGTTTTTCATTGATTGTTTGTATAGGGGTACTCTCCTCATACCTTCCCCCATTCTATTTGGGGAGTGATATTCCCTTATCTTTAGGCTATGGGACAATGTATTCCATCTTTTTGTGCAAGCATGAAGGCAGTTATCACCAAACAGTCTCTCCATATCTTCAAAGTGAGCAATAGTCTGTGCTTGCCTTTCAACATAGTCAGGTGAAATCTGTGGGTTTTTAGCATGGTGCTGGTGGGAATATATGAGATTTGAGGGATCTTTTGGTTCTGTCCTTATCATGAGGGGCTCACTTAGCTCCCTGGTCATAATCTTCTGAATTTCTACTGCTCTCTTTTCCTCATGGCTCAACCAAGAAGCCATAGCCATGAGTTGTAGCTCTCCTAATGCAGCGTCTGGATCCCATAGATTCATGTTAGGAAGTGCCAGGTTGTGTAAATAGAATTCTACTAACTTTGCTTTATCTTTATCTGAGCTACTATCACATAAATGCATAAACTGATTATAATTCTGGAATGGGATTATGCCCCTTTGGACCAATGTTTTAATTTGGAATTGGAGACATTGGTCTTTAAGATACAATGAATAGGATCTAGTAGGTTGTTTACATTGCAAGGCTTCCATTGCCTAGCCAGCAATGAAGGCCATTTGGGCTTCTTTTTCTTGCAACTGCTGTTTCAAAATCTACACTTCTTCTGCTGCCTGAGACTCCTTTTCTTGCAGTTGTTTCATTAGCATTTCAACATCAGCCTGTGGCTCTCCCTCTTGCTTTTGTTTCTCTGTTTCTTCATTGTCTATTATGGGACCTTCTTGCTGTTACTGCCCTGCCAAGATGGACAACCTATCTCCCTTATGAATTTTCTATTGTTGTAACTGCTTTTTCAGTAGTTCATTTTCTTCCTATAGTTGGGCTCTTTTACTACTCTCTATGTGCCTTACCATGGCCAACTCCCCTCTCAATTCCTTCAGCTTGTCCTCCATGTGCCCCATGTCCTCAACTCCTTTAGATTTAGCAATTTTCATCCAGGTGTGGGTTCTGACCATTTTTGTTTCTAATTCAATGAATAGAGGCACAACAAATCTTTGTGGGATGATCTTCCCACCTTCTAACAGATTTTAATAGGGGCCTAAATTAGGCTGAGGGCTTGGTTCAGGTATTTCTTTGACCTTGCCTTCCCCTTGTGACTATTCTGTTGCCTTCTCTTCTAATTTTTTAGTTTCTTTCAGCTTGGCTAGTGTTTCTTGTAGAGATGTTTCAGCTTCTTGTACAACTGCTTTTGAGTCCATCAACTTGATTCTTTCCTTCCGGGTGGATGTTTTGGGACTTCCTCTTTCATAGGTGATAGAGATCTTGGAGGGAGATTCCTCCTTCTTTTCAGTAGGTGTATCCTCAATGACAATTGGTTCCTTTGATGGTGGTTCGGGCTTGCCCACTTTAATCCTGGTGCTCCTTCTGGCTTTAAAATACATAGAGGTTTGCCTTTTTCTTTTTCCTTTTTGTTTTGCTGGTGTGCTTAATGCAACAAGCATAGATGCTGCTTCCCTTGCCAATGTTTCAGGGGATGTTTCTTTCTATTGTTCTTTTTCTTCATCTCCTGTAGCATTTCCTATGTCTATTGTTTCTACTTGTGTCTCTGCTATCTCTGGTGGTGTCTTCTCTTTTTCTTGCTGGGTCCCTGCCTTGCCTATGGCAGTCTTCTTTTGGGCTTTCTTGGCCTTTTTCCTCTCAGCCTTTGTCCTTTTTCTCTTCTCTGTTTTTGAGGTTTTCTTCTTTTCTGCCTTAGGCTCAGTAGTAGTTTTGTCAAATTTCTCCTCTTCTTCTTATTCCTCCTCTGCTTTTCCTTCTATTTGAATGTCTTGTGCTTCCTCATTACTATTTTTCTCAAGTTACTCAGTTTTCTCCTCCTCTTCACTATTGGATAGGCTAATGTCCTCAGTTAAAGTTTTGATGTCATCATCTTTGTACATATTCCTGAAAATTTCCCTAGCTATGGGGATGTTACATGTGTGTAAGGCATCTTCTACCAATAGCTTGATGAGCCCATGGTGGGTCAGCTGGTCTGGGACCCCTGCATTTAGCTTAGTGCCACATTCTATCAAAGACTGGAGGAGGAAATATGGGAGAAAGAGTTTTCTAGCTAGAGGTAGGTACATCCCATATCTCAATTCATGCAACAACTTGAAGTGATAACCATAAATTATGCTAAACCTCCCTTCACATGTGATATACTTCATTATTTGGTAGCTGAATTCACTCCATAGAGTAGGCAAGCTTGCCCTTCTCACCCCATTTTTATCCTCTACAGGATGCTCCTTAGGCTGAAAAAATGTCTTCTTAGAAACCTGTCCCAATGATTTCTCCTCCTTGCTCCAAGGGAGCCCAAGTGGAAGACCTGTGATTCTACTAATGAAATTAGGTGTAAGCTCTAGGGTCAGACCCCTAAAACTGACTGTAGCATGTGTTTTCAAATGGGGTCTTAGCGACATCAAAAATTCTTCAGTCACCTCCTCATCATATCCCTGAATTCTTTCAAAGAATGGTATCTAGTTTACCCTGGTGAAGAGGGCCACCACCTTAGGGTGCTCATACAATTTGCTTGAGCTCAAAGGTTCTTTTCTCATGAAACCTCCTGGCATGGTGTTGAGTGCTTTTTTTTTTAAATTGGTCAAGTGAGAAAGCAGGGAAAACTAAAACAGAGGGATAGCTGAATTTTGTCTTTTTCTAAAACCAAATAAGGAATTTCCCATGTGCTTCTCCATACAACATCAAATTGTAATATTTAGCCTGTTTTAAATTGCTTTTATCCTGAATTTGTGTCTCTACTTTTGGAAAGAAAATTTTTTGATAGAACAAAGGATAAATAACATAGGGTTTTTTTAAGAGAGTAGACAGATATGCAAATTTCGTTTTTTTCACCCAGGATGGTTTCTACGGTAGAATGTATTTTCTTTACAATATAATTTGAGAAAGAAGAAGATAGACTCCGAACGCAGAGAAGAAAACAGAGAACTGTGTAGAACTCAGGGAAAATATGCAGGCAGACTTTTAAGTTTCACTCTCCTATTTTTCAATCCAATGCTGTGTTTTTAATCCACCACCTTATACAAATAGGTCATATACAGAGAGGTTTCTTGAGCCTACCTCGTTTCAAGCTCAAATTTTGACAAAAATCCCAAGTTTTCCTTCTACAGAGCTGTTCTCTACCCTCTATGTAGAAATCTTCTGGCTCTTATAGAATGCAGCAGTGCTCTTGTAGAGCGCGATAGGCGGGAGGGTTTTGAAAAACTGGCAGAAAACTAGTGGAGGATGACTTTTTTGCTGCTCTGGAAGTGGTATTTGAGTACTGCAGTCGAGAATGTTGTGAATGAGGAATGAAACAATGGGTGGGAGAGGCTTCGACCGCACTGACCTTTAACTGTCGGTGTATTCTGTGGTGAGGAGATGAGGTGGCCGGATGGGTACGTCATCCCCATCTAGACCATTGGTCCTATGTCATAGTCATAATGGTTCTACATGTCGCCTGACCGCCATCAACTCCCTTACTCTCATTATACGCTGCCACCACTGCCAGTCCCAAATGTTTTTTCCCGAATTGACATATCACACATGCTGGCTGCATATCTAATCAGCAGTTTGAATTTGAGAGGGCTCATTTGAATTCTACAAGGGTGTGTAATTGAACGAGGGTGGCCAGTTAGCTGGCCACTGATTCTATTCAATTGTGACCATTCCCACAGTTCATACAGTTTTGAAATATTATTCATGCAACCGAGGAATAAGTTTAGGCACTTACCTACTCAGTCATTGTTGTGTTATGCATATTTTGGACTTTGGCAGTTCATTTCCTCGTTGTTGTTGCTGCTTGTGCTCTAGATGCTTGGTCTTGGGCTTATGATAATGATCTCACATTCAAACATTGCTCCTTGCATGTTTCATACACCCTGCTGTGCTGACCCTGTCTCTGGAGTATGTTTTTCAAAGGGATCAGCTCCTACAGGAATCATGTAGGATTTCTTGTAGCTGCTTCTCCTTCTGAAATTCAAGCTAATATTTGAGTAGGGCTACAACTGTTGAAGAAGGGCTCGACTGAAAAGAAATCACAGCTGGAAGGTATCAGGTAGGAAGGAGTAAAAATGCTGCTACTTTTATTTGTCATCATTTTTTTTTTTGGTTTTCAGAATGAAAGAAACAGAATTTCTGTATGTGACTATGCAGGCACACAAAAAAACGAGTGGAAATGTAGGTGTATAGGGATGGAATGGTGAAATAGGAAGTTATATGGTGGCAGGGAGGTTTACAGGCCTCATAGACAAATTTCCAACCCTCGGGTCCTTTTCTGAGATTGATTTTGGCCTTTTTGTAATTTCTACAAGATCCTCCTGTATAATACACAGAGTTTCCTATAGGATGTCAAATTTTAGAACAAATGAGACCAAAACTTAGGAAAGGATAACGATGATGGGGGGACAGACTGTGAAGGGTGCATGCAGCTTGGCCATATCTTTTTCTCTTGTGCGACCCTCCTACAACCTGCAATGACCTTCCTACAACTTGCAATTTATTCAAAAGAAGTTAGGTTTTTCTTCTTTTTTTTTCTCTTTTTTTTTTTTGGGACAGCTGGGATGCCTCCATGAGGTTTTCACCCTCATTGCCTACCCTGGGCACCTCCAAGAGGTTTTCACCCTTACTGCCTGCCCTGGGTGCCTCCAAGAGGTTTTCACCCAGGGATATTTTATTCCATTTTTTCTCTGTTTTTAAATTTATTTTTTATTTTTTTTTTTTTTCGTTCAGGGTGTGGGTGGAGTGGAGACAGGGACCTGCTCCACTGCCAACATTTATTTACCCAGAGTCTCAATGACCTCCTGCTTGGAAAGGAGCTTCTTCATCAATGGTTCGGATAAGGACTGAACCATTTTCATTGTATTTTTCTACTGTATATGGTCCCAGCCATCTTGTCCTTAGCTTGCCCTTGAAATCCTTGTATCTTGAATCATACAGCAGTGCCCAATCTCCTGGCTGAGATTGTTTCGCTTTGAGATGCTGGTCATGCAATATTTTTCTTTGAAATTGGACTACCTCTAAGTGGAGAAGGGCCTACATTCTTTGTTCATCTAATCCATTTAGCTGAAGCAATCTTTCCTTTTGTTCATGGCTGAGATCTAGGTCTAGTTGAGTTGCCATCCTCAATGTGTTATATTCAAATTCTATGGAAAGCAAAGCCTTCTTCAAATAGACCAGCTCATAGGGTGTGAAACCTATGGTGGTTTTCCAAGTAGTGTTATAGGCCCAGGTGGCCTCAACCAATCGGTCTGCCCAATCTTTTATGTTGTTGCTCACTACCTTAGTCAAAATCCCTTCCAAAGCTCTGTTAGTGACTTCCACCTATCCATTTTCTTGCAGATGATAAGGGGTGGAAGTTCTATGCTTAATCTTGTGATGTGTGAGTAGGTCTTCAATCAGATTGGAGGTAAACTGACTTCCTTGATCTGTGACTAATTCTCTTGGGTAGCCAAACTTGTAGAAGATATTTTCCCTCAAAAGCACAACTACTTTTTTTTCTGTTGCTACTTTGATTGCCTTTGTTTCTGCCCACTTTGTCAGGTAGTCCGTGCACACAATGATGTAAGACTTCAGTTTTGAAGGAGGTTTGATAGGACCCACAAATTCCATGCCCCACTTCTCAAATGGCTTGAAAGTCACTTGAGGCTGCAAGGGCATTTCATCCATTGGAGTAGGTTTCCCCATCCTCTGACATCGGTGACATTGGCTTATGTATCTCCTGACATCTTGATGAAGAGTGGGCCAATAGTATCCTGCCTGCAGAATTTTGAAGGCAGTCCTCTTCGTTGCAAAGTGGCCCCCATAGGGCCCATCATGACAAGTTAAGAGGATGTCAAAAACTTCCTCCTCCCTGACACATTTCCTCAAAATATTATCTGGGCCAAGTTTTAAAATATTTCCCCCAATCCAAGTGAATGGGGCACTTTTCCTCACAATCTTGCTCTTCTCTTTTGAGGATAGGTGTGGCAGAAACTTTACTGAAACCAAATAATATGCTATATCAGCAAACCATGGAGAGAGTACTGAAATAGCAAATAGGTATTCATCTAGCATTTGATCATCCACCATTCCTTCTTCACCTGTAGGCAGACCTAGTCTAGATAGAAAATCAACAACAACATTTTCCTTACTTGGCTTATCAACAATGGTCAAATCAAATTGTTGCAATAAAAGTAACCATCTAATGGTATGAGCATTTACATCAGGTTTGTTCATCAAATACCTAATTGCAACATGGTCAGTATGTACGAATGTTTGATAGCCAGTGATGTAGTGTCTGAACGTGTTTAGGGAATGGACTACGGCTAGGAGCTCTTTTTCAGTTACAATGTAGTGTAATTCTACCTTGGACAGGTTTTTACTGACAAAATATATGGCATATGGTAGCTTCTCTTCAACTTGTCCTAAGGCTACTGCTATAGCTTTGTTGGAGGCATCTGTGTGAATGTGGAAAGGTAGGGCCCAGTTTGGACCTCTCAAGATTGGGGCAGTTATCAAGTTATATTTCAAGGCATCCAGAGCCTCTTGATAGTTGTCAGTCCATATGAGCTCAGCATCTTTTCCCAAAAGACCAAAAAATGGAGAGGTTAGCTTACTAAAATCCTTAATGAATCTTCTATAATACCCTGCTAATCCTAGAAAACTTCGAACATCTCTTACCTTTTGAGGAGGTGGGACCCTTTGGATGATAGCAATCTTGTTGGGATCCACCTATAATCCTTGCTGAGAAATTGTATGACCTAGCATGGTCCCTTCAATCATTAGGAATTCACATTTATCAGGACTGAGGGATAGGTTCATTTCAATACACTTCTCTAAAACTTTTCTCAAGTTAGTCAAAGCTTCTTGGAAGTTAGAACCATAAGGGGTAAAGTAATCCATATAGATTTCCACTGAATCATGAACCAGCTCAGCAAATATGTTCAATACTGCTCTCTAGAAAGCGGCAGGAGCATTGCACAACCCAAAGGGAAGGACCCGGTAGGCAAAGGTACCCCATGGACAAGTGAAAGTGGTCTTATCTTGGTCATTCGGGCTAACTTGGATCTAGTTGTACCTACTAAACCCATCTAGGAAGGAAAAGAACTTCTTCCCCGCTAGGCCATCTAACACTTGATCTATGAAAGGCAAAGGGAAATGGTCCTTCTTGGTGGCCTTGTTAATTTCTCGATAATCTACATAGATTCTCCACTTCTCGTTTTTGTTTGGCACTAGCACCAAAGGAGAAACCCATTCGCTGTTAGAGATGGGGTAGATGAATACTGCATCCAACAACTTTTGCAGTTGTTCTTTGACAATGTCCTTAAGGGCTAGATTCATCCTCCTTTGAGGCTGCCTAACTGGTTTACAATCTTCTTTAATGTAAATGTTATGAGTATAGACTGAAGGGTGGACTCCCTTCATCTCCTTATAGCTCCAAGCAAAAGCATCCAAATGGCTGTTCAATAAGATACACAACTCTTTCTCCTGAGAGATGGATAGGGATGAGTTGATCTTCTAGGTTTTTTCTGGGCTAAATTCCACATTTTTGACTTAGAGAGAGGTTGGATCAGTCACACAGAGATCAACTAAAGCATTGGCTTGGGTTTCTTCCACCAACACTTCTAATGGCAAGACACTGGGGGGTGGATTTTGAATCAAATTCTCAATAAGATTATCCTCAATTTGAGGACCCCCCTTGGTAGCGTCCACTGTGCACAATGGTGTGAAGTAGACTTCATCCTCATCTTCCTCCTCCAACCAGAGAGGTAAGTCATGTTCTAGCAGAGGTTGGGTAGGAGGATATAGGACTAGCTGTTTGGACATATGCCCATTCTTGATGGTCATGCTCCCAGCTCGATAACTGATGTAAGCATCTGCGGTAGCTAACCAAGGCCTTCCCAAGATAAGAGGATACCCAATGAGCTTTGCCTTTCGCTGAAGAACCAAGAAATCAGCAGAGTACTCCCAGGAATCAATGGAAACCATGACATCTCCCACAATCCCCTCAGGAGTCACAGTGGAGTGGTCTACCAACTGCAGTATTGTTCAGGTCTTTCTTAGAGAACCCTGAAGGTTGAGTTTAAGCATAGTGTCCCTAGTCATTACATTAATGGCAGCCCCTAAATCAATCAAGGTGTGGAGGATTATGGTGCCATTGATGTGGACATTGACTACAGGACTCCCAGGGTCCAGATATTTTGGACAGATTACCTATCCCAACATCAGGTCGGACAGTTGTCGTATAACATTGATAGTTGTAGCATCTCTCTTGCACCTACCTGGGTGCCTGAAACACTTCTCTTCGATCAACCTGTTGTAGATTGGCACATCTTTTATGGCCTGGAGAAGTGGTATTTTTACACATAACTATTTTAGTTCTCCTAGAAGTTCAGTTTCTTCTGGGGTCGGTTGTGTGGTTCCAGTTAGTCTCTCAGGAAAGGGTGGAATGACCTTTGGTTCACTTTCCTGTTTCTCTTCCTCATCCTCCTTAGGAGGAGGTTGGCTATCTGGGAGGACCTTCCTAGATCGTAGGTTGATCTCCTGAATCTCCATAGCATAGGTAGGGCATGTTGTTTCTCCAATATATACCTGCTGGGGCTATCTATTATTGGGGTTCGTGTTCGGTCAAGTAGGTATTTGGGGTTGTCTTGGAGGAGCAGAAGGTAATGGTTGTGGTTGAGTAGGTGGTAGAGGCAAAAGAGTAGGAGGAGAGTTGTACTAGGGCCTCCACCCCTGATGAGCTGCATTCCACTGAGGTTGTGGCTGAGCATGAGAATGAAATGAATGAGCAGCTGGTTGAGTATGGTATTGAGATGGATATGACCAAGGATGGGGTGTGGACAAGGAAGGATAAGCAGGGGGGCCCTAAGAAGGCATGGGAGTGGCTTGATTGGGGTTGTAATAAGTCTAGGATGTTCCTTGCATTCCTTGTTGGTAAGGTCTAGGTCCATGTCGCCTCCTTTGGTTCATGAAGTAGAGTGGTTCAGTAGCTCCTTCATCCCCTTGGTACATAGCTCTAAATCTGGGTAAGCAAGGGCACTGATTTGTAGGATGGTCTTCTTCACATACAAAACACACTTCTACATAGTGCAATGGACATTCATTCCTAGGATGCTTTCTAGTGCGCCTGGGACAAAAGATGGCCAAAGCCCTCTCGGCTTCCTCTTGCTTCTTTTGGATTCGCAAGGTATCCATTTGCATGGCAATAGTCTGTCTCATCTTGCTTTTTAAATCTTCCATCTGATTTTCAAATTCATTTTTAAGGAATGAACTAGATAAGGTGGTATTGGCTAAAAGTTGACTTCCCCTACCTCTTTTCCTGGCTGCCCTAGAATGGTTTCTAAACACAGTCTTTATTTCATCATAAGGTAGTTGGTAGATGTCTCCCCCAGCCAGCAAATGGAGGGTATCTAGAAGGTCTTCAGGGACTCCTCTAAGCAAAACCAACTTCAGAGAGTCAGGGTCAAGTGTGCACCTAGCCCTTTTATAACTGAGTTGAAACCTCTCTTCATATTCTTCCAAAGATTCATCACTTCCCATGGTCATTCAAAAGATTTCTTCCTTTGTATCCTTTGACCTACAGTAGTCGCAGTATTTGTTGTTAAAGGCTTGATACATCTGAGCCCAAGTTGTGATACTATTTCAAGGTAACCACATGAACCAGTGTAGTGCTACATTCTTGAGGGTAGAGGGAAAGAGTTTCAACTTTTGCTCGTCTTCTGCATAGTCATAGGTTCAACAAAAGACAAAAAACTCAAACAAGAAGGTATCAAGGTCTTCAGTAGTCAATCCATGGAAGTGAGGTATTGTTGAGGGACTTATGTTTTTCATCTTTGTGTTTCCATTGGTCTCTCGGATGGGAAAGGTACCTTTTATTCTCTCCCCATTTCCTCTACCATTTCTGTTTTCAGCCATGGTCTCAGGAGGAATGGTTTCTTACTCTTCTTCTGTTATAGGATCTATGTATATCTCTGGAGGTTCACCTATAGGTTCTTCTGGATCATTGCCAACAAAGAAGAGAGAAGGGTGACTTAGTGATGTGGTGGGGGTGTTGGGTAGGAATTTTCCTGAATTATCTTTGTTCCTACGAGGCATGAAAGGAAATCTCTTTTTGGGCGATTTTTGTTTATTTTTTTGCTCGTACCTACAAAAACTAAAATGGATTGAATATAAAATTGCAACTAACTAAAATCTATCTTGCTGAAATGAAAATGCAGAATTGAAATGAAAGTAGGAAAGGACTAATCTATTTTGCTGAAATGAAATTGCAAAATTGAAATGAAAGTAGGAAATAACTAATCTACGCTCGGTTAAATGAAATTGTGGAATTGAAATGAAAGCAGGAAATGTCTAATATACACTTGCTGAAATGAAATTATGGAATTGAAATGAAAGCACGAAATGTCTAATCTACTTTTGCAGAATTGAAATTGTAGAATTGAAATGAAAAAACTTTTCTACTCTTGTTGAAATAAACTACTTAGCAGAAGGTTGTAGTAGAAAATAGAAGAAAACCAGTAATCACAAAATACTCTAACACTTCCCCGGCAATGGCACCAAAAATATGGTGAGCTCCAGTATTGCAGCAATGATTCTGCAACTACTGGGACTCCCTACTTTACTTTTATCAACCTGGTAGTTCGTAAAAAACTTGGAAGCGACGGTGCTATATGCACAAGTACTAACTCTTATTGCAAGTTGTCACTTGATCAGCTGGCACAAGTTCGCTAGGAGCTTAAGCCAACTTCTATGAGTTTTCAAAAGAAGCTTTTAACTGTGATGGAAGAAAGCTAACTCGAAAGAGGCTTGTCTATTTGCAAAAAGAAAATGAAAACTGAAAGGAAACACAAACCCTAGCAAACCCTAATTTTACCCACTAACCCTACTTTTGTAAGAAAAGAGATGAAACTACTGAAATCGATTGCATTGAGTAATGAAAAGGTGAAATGCATGTATTCAAGCTACTTTTGAAGGAAAATATGGAAAAATTATCTTTTTGTACTTTTGAGAAATTTTATGTAGAATTATTATGCTTGTGTTTTAACTATTTATGACCGTGCAGGGGATTGGTGGCGAAGGGAGATGGAGTTGGCTTTTGCAGGAGGTTGGGAAGGTATGGAGAGGACCTAAGGAGTCCCTAGTACCCTTCTAGAGACTTCCACTACAATCAGACTTCGAAAAATCACTCGCATGAACTTCTACAGGAGGATGTAGGGGATCTACAAGACGTTCTATAAGAGGTTCTACAGGAGGAGGCCAAAAGTGGTTTTTGGAGGTTTGAAACTGGAAAAACTGTGGGAAAAAGGAAATGAACGCTGGTTAGAGGTGTCAAAGGGTCTAAGACTCTGTCAATGAAGATCAGACATGAAAGAGATGGTTGGATTTGTTCAAAGGTCAAGGAAGCATTTTTGCACAAGAACGTAGAAATTAGGGCAGTTTGGGAAAGTATGGTGAATGAGTGGAGGAAATCTTGAGAGATGGACTGGAGTAGGTTATACAATGGAGGAATGATAATCTAGAGTGTTTTGCAAGTGAGCTGCACACTACTTCTCAAAACTATCCTAAGCAAGAACTAAAAAACTGAGTTTTACCTATTTTTTACCTAATTCTGACCTAAAAACCAAAAAAGTGTTGAACATAACTTTATGCACAGGAATTTATGCAAAAAAAAACCATGGGAACTGAACAAGAACAGATCTAAGCATGTAAATACAACTAATATCAACTTCTCTAACTTGAAATCTCACACTAGCAATTACATTGGAAATAAAAAACAGTGTTTTGGTGGCAGCAAGAGTGCCTTGGTCTCAATTCATTGTCCCAAGGAGGGAGAAAGGAGATCAAGGCCTGCTTGGTAGCCTTTTCTTGGATATTTTTCTATTATTGCAGCAAATTATCTAATCAACCTGAAGCAAGACCAGCTATTCTAATCATCAAAAACAACCTAAGTAACAGAGCAAGATTTAACCTAAACAACTTAAATTATTTGATGAATGCAAGAAAAAAACATATAAATACACAAAGGAGGTGCTAGGCACTTGGGTTGGGCCCAACCCCAAGAGCTACAACCCTCTAGGAAAGATCAGTGCTGGTTCAAAGCTGGATTTATCTTCATTGATTAAAAAATTATAGTTACACCATAAAACTGTCTGCACAAAAGAGCTCGAAAATGAATTGAGTACAAAGTTGCACTAAAGTGCGAAAATAGACCATAAAAATGGCTATCCTACTAAGGCTTGAAGCCTTCTTATTTATACAACTGAGGACTCCCAACAGTCCTCCTAAACTCTAGGAACTCCGCTGCCTAAAACTGTAGATAACAGTAACTTCACTAGACCTGCTCAGCTGCCCCTTGGAATCATCTTTTGTGCGTTGTTGAACTCTAAGCTGTTGATGGAGAACTCGAGGAAGGGGTCAATTAATGTAGGAAACACCCCTCCTATAAGTCCTCAGCCTTGTTTCTTCGAGTCTGGCTGCCAATATGCTCATAAATGCCTTGTCTTGGTCCAAAAATGTCCAAAAATCTGCAATAAACACTCATTAGACTTTGTGGTAAAGTGACTATCCCCATTCACTAAATTAACATAAATATATTCAAAAACATGCACAAAAATATGGAGAATGATGGATTAAATGAAAATAATAGGCAGAATGAGCCCATATAGTTACCCATTTCTAGAGCTCATCACTCATCAATCCTGGAAATTTCTTCTTTAGTATCCTTTGACCGACAGTAGTCCCGATATTTTTTGTTAAAGGTCTGTTGCATATGATCCCAAGTTGTGATACTATGTCTAGGTAAACCCTAGAACTAGCACAATGCAACATCCTTGAGGGTAGATGGAAATAATTTTAACTTTTCCTCATCATCTGTCTAGTCATAGGTTCATATATAACAACAAACTCAAACAGGAAAGTGTCGGGATCCTCTATGGTGAGTCCTTGGAAATGAGATAGGGCAGAGGGGCTTATATTTTTCATCTTAGTGTCCCCATTGGTTTCCCTAATGGGGAAGGAACCCTCAACTATCTCTCTATTCCCTCTATCATTTCAGTTTTTAGCCATTGGTTCAGTAGCAATGGGTTCCTTATCTGAATTGGATCCTAAAGAACTCTCTAAGTTCTCATAACTCTATAAAATTCATGCCAAAGTTTAAAAATCCTATAAAGGTCGAGCTTATCAAAAATATCCTCAAACAGTTGTAATTTGTGAGCAGTGCTAAACAACGAGGACCCTCGGTCAAGCTTGCAGACCATTTGCCCATGATAAAGCATGCTACCATGAAACATCAAAACAGGAAGTCCTTTTGAAAAACAGGGGAGGTTTCTGATATGAAATTAGTCACTAATCACATATCGTTGGGCAAACCCCTCAGAGAAGAAAAATCCTCAAGCGACCGAGACCCAAAAAGTCATAAAACCATACAGAATTTTCCAATCCCATCAGAGGCAGGTCCCACACAAAAACCGGCAGGATATCAGAAGGGCTTCCAGCGGTAAGCAGTTTTGACTGAGTCCCTCCTGATGAAACACACAGGGTGCCACGCATCTGGTAGAAGAGAGAGAAAACCGCTGACATCAGACGGGTAAACGTCATGCTACTTACCCGCCCGATATGGACGAAGACCGTAGGATCTGGAGGCCCCAGATTGATGGTGGAAATGTGATCCAATGGATGACCAGATTCAACGAGGTAAAGAGGCCAAGTTGTATAAAGGTTTGAAGTCCGACATGAACGATGAGTTGGTAGAGGAATCATGTTCGCGGGAATTCTGGGAGTTAAACGGAAATAATGGTAGTTCAAACATTTCCAAGAGAACTGGCACTCAGTTTATTATGAAACAAGTGGCCACCTCCATGTAAGGCATTACACAGTGATGATGATGCAGAAAAGAGGAATTCAAATAGATAGAGACAGGAGAACCAAAAAGCCAGGAAGTGGAAATGAGTAGTCAGAAAGCAGATTGGCTTTAAAGCCATGAACTGGCAGAAACAAGGGGAGGCAATGAGAAAAGCGAGTTAAGAAAGCTAAGAGAAGAGAATAGAGGGAGGAAGCCAAATAGACCTGAAGGCATCATCAAGCCAGACAGAGCCAGAGAGAGTCAGAGAGTCTGTGTACTCCAGAGAAGGCTTGAGAGGTTCAAGCGAACTCCTCTGTACATGCCTGTCATGTATGAGTCTCAGATTGGGCTCATACTACTGTGACCAATAGAGGTCGAGTTTCAGTAAGGAGAGTCTATGTACTCCAAAGACTTGGGGGATCCAAGTCCAGTTCTACTAATTTATATCTATTGAGTGAGACTCAAATTGAGCTCACTACTGTAAAAAAAAATAAAAATAAAAAAAAAAAAAAAAAAAAAATAAAAAAATAAATAAAAAATTCTTCTTTGAAAACATAATATAGAGGCCACCACTGAAGGTTGGACCAGGAGACATAGCCTAGGAGAATTGGGTGAACTCCTTATTAAACATGTCTTGTTTACATGTTTTCCCGTTATGTTTTCTCTAACTGCTTCAGTGTCTATGTATTTCGCAATCTTATTGATCCGTTGCATAAAGTAACATAGGCACATCCATGTACATGAGTCTATAATACCTTTAATTCTTTGTCTAGGATAAATTCCAGATCAAGTTGTATCAGCGCTCTAGGTTACTAAAGTTAGACAAGCTTGTGCTGGATTTTATTGTTGAATGCTAACTAGATCAAAGCTTAAATTAGGAGAAGGAGAGTTGGTTGAAACTAACCCTGAAATTGGAAGAGTCTATCCTAAGAGGAAAATGTCAGGAGAAAGTCGCTTGGAATCAGACCTTCAGTTCAATGATAGTTTCATGACCATGAGAGCCATGGTAGAGGAAATGTATAGAGAAATTAAGAAAGGTAGAGAGGAAGATTCATCAAACTCCAAACGAGATAAAGGAGCAGAGGAATCTCTCCTCCATGACCACTCTAAAGGCAAAGGGAAAGAATAAAAACTTCCCACACCTCCTAGTAGCCCTGAAAATAATAAGAAGACATATTTGATTAAATTAGATGTTAAATTTGATTTACAAATATATGATCAAGAGTTGAATGCAGAGAATATGGATAATTGGATTAGATATATTGATGTGCATTGCAGGGTGCAGAGCATTGATTCAGACAATAGTAAGATTCAGCTGGCCAGCCTATGCCTTGGAGGCACTGCCTTGGTATGGTGGGAAGGCAGGACACAAGCTGACATGAAGAAGCATGGTAAAATTCTTTCTGTCTGGAGTGAATTTGTTTCTGCAATTAAAAAGAATTTCTATCCACTAGCCTATATACAGCAAGCCATGATGAGCTGGCAAACTCTTCGACAATTAAAAGGGAAAAGTGTACAAAGTTACACCCAAGAATTTAGGAAAAGAGCGTTGATTGCAGGAATTTCTTTAGACTCACCTGAAACTTTGCTGAAGTATATAGGTGGTCTACACAGCTACCTAAGGCACACTATTCTCATGTTTAATCCCACTAGCATAGATAAGGTATCTGTTGAAGCTACACATCTAGAGGCTAGAGGTAAGAATGTGAACCCAAAAGTTGGGGGATCTTCAAAACCCACTGTAAGAAAGAATAAGGAGAAAATAAAATAGAAATGGAAAGAGAGGAAGACAAATACTGTACAAAAGACGAAATCTTCATGCACTCACTGTAAGAAGGATGGGCATGATGATGAAAACTGCTAGATTTTGCATCTGGAGTTGAAACCCAGGAAGTACAATGGAAAAAAGAAGAAGATTGCTACAGTTATTCAAAAGGATTTGGGGTCAAAATCAGGAGATGAAACAACAATTGCAGCCACATGTATAAAAGCTAAAAGTTCTGAAGTATCTACTAGTAATTCTGCACAATCTACCGATAATGAAGAAAATGAGAGGAAAAGACATGAGCTTTTTCATATTAGAGTTGTTTCCAAGCATCAAAAGATCGATACTTTGTTTGACAGTGGCTCACAAGTAAATTTAATTTCTGAATCAATTGTAAAGAAGTTGGGATTACTAACCACACCTCACAAAAATCCATATCCATTAGGTTGGTTATGTGATAAAGCACAGCTACAAGTGACTAGACAATGTAAACTTCGGTTTTCTTTTGGGTCAACATTTGTAGATGAGATTGAGTTAGATATTTTTCCCTTGGATATATGTGGAATTGTTTTAGTAAGTCCTTACTTGTATGATAGGAAAGCTATTTTCTATAGATCTGAGAACAAGTATCAACTCGTTAAAGATGGAATCGAATATATTGTAAGAGCTCATAAACTCAAGAATAATTATACTCTCATAAACTCAAGGCAGATGAAAAGAATTGGAAATTCATGCAAACAATTTTTACTGATGGTTGTAAAGGAAAAGAAACCTGACAAAACCAATGTATTTGAGGGTTGTAATGCTAAACAGCAAGCTAATTTAGAAAAAGTTATTTCAGAATATGATATACTATTTCAAGAACCTAAAGGTTTGCCACCCAAAAAGGAAACATTACATGATATTAATTTGTAGCAACATGATCCATTGCCTAACATCGGAATGTATAGGTTGCTCGCTTTAGAGAATGCAGAAATCAAGAAGAAGGTACAGGACTTGCTCGAGAAAGGATTCATAAGACCTAGCACATCGCCTTGTGGGTCTCCAATTGTCTTGGTGAGAAAGAAAGATGGCTCATGGAGAATGTGCATTGATTATCGAGCACTAAATAAAGTAACCATCAAAAATCGTTATCCCCTTCCTCGCATAGATGATCTATTAGATCAGTTGAAAGAAGATGTTTATTTTTCCATGTTGGACTTGCATAGTGGCTATCATTAAGTCAGAGTTGCAGATCAAGATGCATGAAATACTGCTTTCAAAACAAAGTAGGGATTGTATGAGTGGTTGGTTATGCCTTTTGGCTTAACTAATGCTCCTACTACTTTCATGAGAATAATGAATGATGTACTCAAACCTTTTATTGATGATTTTGTCATTATATATTTGGATGACATTCTTGTATTTAGTAAAACATGGGAAGGACATTTAAAGCATGTCAAGAAGACTCTAGATGTTTAGACAAAAGAGAAACTTTATGTTAACCTCTCAAAATGTGAATTTGTCAAAACATATTTGAGTTATTTGGGTCATATTATAGGGGGTGGTGGATTGAAGATAGATCCCTCTAAGGTCACAGCCATTGTAAAATGGCCTAAACCCAAATCTGCTACTAAAGTTAGAAGCTTCCTAGGAGTAGCACAGTATTGGAGAAAGTTTATTTCTAACTTTTCCTTGATTGCAACTCCCTTACATGCTTTAACAGGATTGAACAAGGTGTTTCAGTGGGGAGGCAAACAACAGAAAGCCTTCGACACCTTAAAGGAAAATATTAGTACAGCACTAGTACTAGCACAATCTGATCTTCAAAGACCATTTGAGATTGAAACCGATGCCAGTGACTATGCCATGGGAGCAGTGTTGATGCAGCATGGTAAACCCATATGTTATCATTCTGAGACATTTAATTCTGCAGTAGTTAAGTATCCCAAATATGATATAGAATTGTATGCATTAGTACATAGTGTGAAAAAGTGGAAACATTATTTAATGGGCAAAGAGATAGTTATAGATACTGATCATCAACCACTTCAATATTTGCACTCACAAACTAAGTTGTAGTAATCAAGACACTATAGGTGGATGGGTTTTCTACAACAGTTTCATCTTTTCATCAGATATAAAAAGGGCATACACAATAAAGTTGCAGATATGTTTTCTAGACCAATCATAAATGCATCCACTATACTTGAGCATAATTCAATATTGCATGAAAGCTACATTGAACAGTATGCTCAAGATATAGATTTTAAAGATGTATATGCAACGTTAAGTCGTGGAAAACAAGTAGAAGAATTGGATTATCATGTTAAGGACCAACTCTTGTATCATTTGGGAAAGTATGCATTCCTCAAACAAAAAGAGTAAATATAATTCGAGAAGCACACACTTCTCTAATATGAGGTCACTTTGGTATAATTAAAACAGTTACACAACTGCAAAGATTTTTTTATTGGCCAAAAATGCATGAGACAGTTTCTAGATATGTAAGATGGTGTACCATGTGTGCTAAAAGCAAGCCCAACAATAGAAAACTAGGCTTGTACACTCCATTACTAGTTCCTTCTCACCCTTGGGAAAGTATTTCCATGGACTTTGTTGGGGGGATGCCTAAATCTAGAAAGGGTCATGAATATTTATATGTTATTGTGGATAGGTTTAGCAAAATGTGTATTTTAATACCTTGTAACAAACAAATTACAGCTGAACAAACTGCAAAGTTATTCTTTCAACATGTATGGGTTCATTTTGGATTACCCACTTCCATTATATCTGATCAAGATACCCAATTTGTTGGGAAATTTTGGTCGAGCTTATGGGAATTGGTGGAAACTAGACTGAAGAAGAGCACAGCTTTTCATCCACAAATAGATGGCCAAACAGAGGTAGTCAATAGGACAGTGATCTAGTTGCTCAGAGGCTATTGCAGCAAGCATCCCAAGCATTGGGATGAACATTTATGTTATGTGTAGCATGCTTACAACCAAGCTAAACATTCTTCTACACAAAGATCTCCTTTTTAGACCTGTTTTGGCTTCACACACAGGTATCCCTTGGATTTTGTCTTTGGTAAAGTCATCACAGTTGATGAACACAGTGATGTGGACAAGGCAACAATGTTCATTAAACAAATCCAAGAGATTCACTAGGCAGTACAGGAACAACTGGAAAAGAGCGAAGCCAAGTACAAGGCAAGGTATGATAAGCATTGGATTGAGCATATTTTCCAAGTTGGTGATCAAGTCTAGTTGTATATCAACAAAGACAGAATGCAAGGTGAAGGTAAGAAGATGAAGCCAATAAGGTATGGATCTTTCAAGGTACTTGAGAAAATTGGTGAGAATGCTTTTCGCCTTGATTTACTAGCTTACATGCACATCTACTCAGTTGTTAATGCAGACAGCTTGAAACTATTTGAACCTTCATTGATTGAAGATCCTAAAGAGTCGAGTCAATTACCTTCTATTGATGACCTATTGCTTGAATATCTCAATGAATTGCAGGAAGATACAGTTCTGGACAGGAAGGTGAGATACACGCACAGAGGGGAAGTTGAGTACCTTCGGATTGGGCTCAAAGGTTCAAAACCAAGCAGTGCAAAATGGGTAGAAATTGGACAAGCAACGAATTTATACCCTTACTTGAATGATGCTTAAAAACCAACTTTTGGTGGTCCAAAAGATTTTTCAGTTGGAAAGCCATGATCTGAATTGGATCCTAAAGAACTCTCTAAGTTTTCATAACTATGTAAAATTCATGCCAAATTTTTAAAGTCTTATAAAGGTTGAGCTTATCAAAAATATGCTCGAACAGTTATAATTTGTAAGCAACACCGAACAACGAGGACCCTCGGTCAAGTGCGCAGACCCTTTTCCCATGGTAATGTGCTCTGCCACGAAACAGCAAAATGGGAAGTCTTTTTGAAAAACAGGGGATGTTTCTGATATGCGATTAGCAACAAGTCGCTAAGCACATATCCTTGGGCTAACTCCTCAGAGAAGAAAAATCCCCGAGTGACCCAGATCCGAAAATTCATAAAACCATACAGAATTCGTTGATCCCATCAGATGCGGGTCCCATACAAAAACTTGCAGGATATCAGAAGGGCTTTGAGTGGTAAGCAGTTTCGACCAAGTCCCACCCGATGCCACACACAGTGTGCCACATGTTCAACGGAAGAGAGAGAAAACCACTCACATCGGATGGGTAAACATCATGCTACTAACCCACCCGATATGGATGGAGACCGTAGGATCTGGAGGCCCCAGATCGACGACGGAAATGTAATCTGATGGATGACCAGATTCGATGAGGTAAACAGGCCGAATTGTATAAAGTTTTGAAGTCTGGCATGAACGATGAGTTGGCAGAGGAATCATGTTCGTGGGCATTCTGGGAGTTAAATAGAAATAACGATAGTTCAAACAATTCCAAGAGAACTGACACTCAATTTAGTATGAAACAGGTGGCCACCTCCATGTAAGGTGTTAAAGAGTGATGATGACGCAAAATAAAGGAATTCAAATGGACAGAGGTAGGAGAACCAGAAAGTCAGGAAGTGAAAACAGGCAGTCAGAAAGAATATTGGCTTTAAAGCCATGAACTGGTAGAAACAAGGGGAGGTAGTGAGAAAAGAGAGTTAAGAAAGCTAAGAGCATAGAACAGAGGGAGGAAGCTGAGCTCACCTGAAGGCAGCATTGATCCAAATAGAGCCATAGATAGTCAGAGAATATGTGTACTCCAGGGAAGGCTTGAGAGCTTCAAGTGAACTCCTCTGTACATGCCTGTCATGTATGAGTCTCAGATTGGGCTCATACTACTGTGACCAATAGAGGTCGAGTTTTAGTAAGGAGAATTTGTGTACTCCAGAGACTTGGGGGATCCAAGTCCACTCCTACTGATTTATATCTATTGAGTGAGACTCAAATTGAGCTGATTGTTGTAAAAAAAAAAAAAATTGCTTTGAAAACATAATAGAGAGACTACCACTGAAGGCTGGACCAGGAGACGTAGCCCAGGAGCTTTGGGTGAACTCCTTATTAAACTTGTCATGTTTTCCTGTTATGTTTTCTCTAACGGCTTCAGTGTCTATGTATTTCACAATCTTATCAATCCGTTACATAAAGTAACAAAGGCACATCCATGCACATGAATCTGTAATACCTTTAATTCTTTGTCCTGGATAAATTCAAAAACAATTCCTCTTCTTCTTCTTCCCCTGTAGGTTCTTCAAATATTTCAAGTTGCTCACCTAAGGGTTCCTCCAGTTCACAGCCACTAAAGAAGAGAGAAATTTGGCTATTGGATGAAGTGGGGGTATTTGGCAAAAATTTCCCTAAGTTTTCCCTATTCCTATGAGGCATGAAAGCAAATATTTTTGGTTTGGTTTTGCATTTTTTTTTTTAAACTTTGAAAGCACTTGCAGAATTGAAATTGTTGATTGAATAAAAATTACTGACATAATGAAAAAGCCACTTGCTGAATTGAAATCTTGCAAAATGGAAAGGAAAGCAGACAATGCCAAATGAAAGAAAGGAAACAACTAGGTTACTTTTGCAGAAATAAACTAAGGGGAGAATATTGAAGACGAGAATTAGAAGAAAAGAAACAGGTAACATTCTACTTAGACAACTCCCCGACAAGGGTGCCAAAAAATGATGAGCACCAGTGTTGCAGCAAGAATGCTGCAACCCCTAGGCTACCAGCTTTACTTATCAACCCGGGGTTCATATAAACTTGGAGCTGACAGTGTTGTATGCACAAGTAAAAGTGGTGGTTCTGCATGTTGTAATTGTTCAGCTGGCGAGATACCACTAGGGTTCCAAGCCAAACTTCTGTGGAGTCATAAGAAGCTTGATTCTTTGATGAAAGAAAGGTAAATCTACTCTAAGAGAGATACATTACTGCAGTAATGGAGAAGGTCAACATGTAATGCTAACCACACCATATCCTAATTAACCATTTAAGTTATGCTAGGAAAAAGTACTAAATAAACATAAAACAAATGCTACTATATAATTTGCAGAAGTAAGGAGCATAAAACAATACTAATGTGCAAGTAAAGGGACTAAACTAAATATGTTTTTTCTTTTTTGGTCTTTTTATGCAAAATCAAGTATGCAAACTAATTGTTCTTGTGGATATGGAAGGTGGATTAAGGGTGTTTTAGGATGGCTAGAAGGTTTATGAAGTGGTTTGATGGTGTGGAGGGTCCCTAGCAGGATTTTTGTGACTTCCTAGAGGTTTTGCATCAATTCGACCTCAACATAGGTCGTTTCAGGAAAACCTATAGGATGTACTAGAAACCTACAGGATGATCCTGTATGAATTACAGGAAACCTACATGATACAAACAAGAGCTAAATGTGAGGTTTTGAGGTGATGAGAGGCTTAGGAAAGTTGTGTGATGGGTGGAATGGAGTGTTAGAAGGTCTAGGATCACTCAGGAGTCAATATACAAGATGATAGATGGCTAGATTCGTTCAATGTGTTTGGGAGAATTTCAATGAAAAATGATGAAAAAATACTGAAGGTAATGGTGAAAACTAGGGATAGCTAACGTGGATGAAGTGGAAGGTGGCTATTGGCTATGAAGTCTTAGTCTACTCTTGAAGCACCTACTCTGCATAAAACATGTGTGTCTTCCAAAAAGCTATGCAACAAGATACATTTTCATAAAATATAAAAGTAGAACTAATGAATCAACCGCCTATCCTATGCATGAAGAAAGTTTTTGAAAGGAGTGAAAGCATGAGTGAGATCTACTGTAGAAATAGAGATGAGAAAGATGACAATGCAATCTTCCTTGCAAAATTAACCAAATTCTAAATTAAAGACAACAAACTCCAAAGCTCATAAAAGAACTAGAAATATTTGTTTTTAGGGTTGGTTAAGGGTCCCTTTCTCAAGTCATGGTCCCAGAGGGAGGAAGTGAGGCCAAGACACCTACTAACAACCTTATGGTGATCCTTTTTCTCCTTGCTAACCTGCTACTTGAAATAAGGTGCAAATGCAACAAAACTATTAAGCCACCAATCTAATCTACACTACTTGTAATGGAAATGCATCTGAAAAGCAAATTAACAATGAAGCTATGAATCTAAACTAGACATACATGTACAATAAAGAGGAGCCTTGGCTGCTATAGTTGGGCCCTAACCCAAGATCTTTAGCCCTTGAGTTAACTCAGTGGTGGCTCAAAAAAAAAACTCATTCTTATTACCAAAACAGTAAATTACATCAATAGAACTATCACAAGTTTTGCAGCTCGAAGATAGAGTAGAGTTTTAGAATAAAAAATATGAATCCTACTGGGGTCCTATGCCTCTCTACTTATACATATGAAGTCCCCAATGAATTCCTTAACATTAGGGAGGCTCAGCTCCCAAACTCGAGATAAACTGGTGCTTTGTCTCTCACTTGCTCGGTTGCCTTCTACTCCTCATGATTTGGTTATTTGCACTCCGAGATGATGTGATGAATGGAGGAATATTTGAATGGAGAAGTAGTAAATTAGGAGCATTTACCTCCTATAATCACTATCCCTTGTCCCATTCAAGTTTTGACCTTGGTCTTTGCCAAAATTCCTTGATTTTCTCCTTTAATCCTGCATTCAATGCATATTAGACCAGAAAGCATAATATCCCACTCTAACTCACCTCATAAACAAAATATAATAAAAAACATGTAATAAGTTATGAGAAAATTTTGTTTGACTAACCGAGGAGGTGAATTAAGGCCCATATAATTACCCAATGATTAGGCTCATCAAGGCCTACCGAAAATGGAAGCATTACATTTTGGGGAAGGAAACGGTCATCCACACAGACCACCAACCCGTGCAGTTCATACATATGCAAGGGAAGTTGCAGAATCATCACCATTAGGATTAGTCCACACATCTGTGACAATTCCATTTGAAAATCAAGCATAAGAAGGGCAACACCAATAATGTTGCAGACTACCTCAAACGACCACCGATCATGGCGTCAACCACTATGCTCAACTCTTATGGGCATGAGACTTTTGATTGGCCACTTCTCTACAAAAGCGACCCAAAATTCAGCCACACATACCAGACGCCCTTGGAGGGTCAGCAAGTTCCATATTTTCACCTCCAAGATGCCCTGTTATGCCACCTGGGACACCTTTGTGTTCCTTCAAGCGAGCGTGCCAAGATGATTTGGGAAGCACACTACACTTGAACCGCTGGGAATTTTGGGGTTGAGAAAATGGTGGCAATATTCCAAAAGTATTTCAATTGGCTGAATCATTGATGGGATGTTTGGAAGTACATCGGATCCTAAACTTCCCATGCCATTGCCAAACTGATCATCAAGAAGGAAGGAATCTATACTTTGCTGCCTACCACTACTCAACCTTGGGAATCCATCTCCATAGATTACATGTCGGGCCTTCCTTCTACTAATCATGGCAACAACCTTGTTTTTGTGGTCGTCGACAGATTCTCGAATATGGCCATTATAGAGGCCTACAAGAAGAATATCATAGTAGAAGCCACTACTAAATTCTTCTTTGAATGAGTGTGGGTACACTTTAGGATCCAATAGTTTATCATCTTAGATTGGGATAACAAGTTCCTCAGTATATTTTGGTCCAGTCTCTGGTCGATGTTGGACACCAAGCTCACTAAGTCCACGGCTTTTCATCCCCAAATTGAGGGCCAAATAGAAGTTGTCAATAGGATGATCATACACATACTACGCATGTACAACTCAAAAAATCCATGCACATGGGATGAGTGCCTCCCCTATGTCTAGAACAGCTATAAGCGGGCTCTCCATAGCTCCACTAGCCATAACCCTTTCTAGGTGGGCTTAGGATTCTAGCCACTATGTCCCATTGATGTGGTCATGAGATTTACAGCTACTCAGGAAGATTCAACTCATGTCCAGTCCAAAGCTAATAAGGTAAACAACTTCATTAAGCACATCCAACATATCCGCTAGTAGTTCCACAAAATTCTGGAGAAATCAAATGCCAATTACAATCAGTGACATGATCAACATCGGATGCCCCACATGTTTCAGGTGGGTGACAAATTTTGGTCCCATTTGTAGAAGGAACACCTTACCAAAGCCTATTGGAAACTCAGAATACTTTGATATGGTCCCTACACAATTACCAAGGCTGTAGGAGAAGACTCATTTGAGCTCAGCATTCCCCCATTCCTTGGCCTGCACCCAGTGTTCAATGTGGACTGCCTTCGACCATACTTCCCACCATTGTCGAACACATTAGACACACAGATCAAGAACACCAGACATCAAAGGATCCAATTATATTGAGTTGTCAAAGAAAGCCAACTCCTTCACAAGGGCAAGTGGCTCACCAGGGACCAAATTCAGCAAGAGTTTCCTCATCTCATGGAGGAACTCAATGCAATGGAAACGATTTCTTCCTAAGGGGGGAGGAATGACCAAGGTGGATATTGGTGGCCACCCACATATTACACTTGGACCCCCACCATTGTTTCTTTCAGTTTTCTAGTTTCCTTATTTGTAGCACAATTTACTCTTTTTGGCAGTTTTTTGGTTCCTGAACTTCCGGAGCCGTTTTGAGGCCCTAAACAACATTTTTTGGGAAAACTCGGACCAACATGGGTCAGTCTCTAATTTTTGTCATTCAAAACTTGTAGTCCTCGGATAGATCTTTCTAACTATGTATTGTGTGCATCAAACAGAGATAGTATTCCAAAGTTATGACCCTGGGAATTTGATGTACCAATTTATCCAAACGAGGCCCATAGTTTGGCGCTTCATCTCCTAGGGTTAGGTTTTTGGATGTTTAGGGTTTTCCATTGTTTATATAAACAATTTTTTTTGGGAAAACTAGGACCAACATGGGTCAGTCTCTAATTTTGGTCATTCAAAACTTGTAGTCCTCGGATAGATCTTTCTAACGACGTATTTTGTGCATCAAACAGAGATAGTATTCCAAAGTTATGACCCCGGGAATTTGATGTACCAATTTATCCAAACAAGGCCCATAGTTTGGCGCTTCATCTCCTAGGGTTAGGTTTTTGTATGTTTAGGGTTTTCCATTGTTTATCAATAATAAATAGGCCTTTGAGCCCCATTGTAACATAGTTCAAAGGGATGTAGCTGCCACTTCTCTTCTAAGAGATAAGCTACTATCACCCGAGCTAGTCTTATTTCCATTCTATTTGTAAGCATATTTTAGTATTTGATATTAATGAAATGAAGTGTTGTTTATACTACATATTTTTATTTATGATTATATCTATAATTTGTTGCATTCCCACTTAAATCCAGATTAATATGTTATGCACTAGCAGAGGAGGTGGGAGGAGTACCTTCAACTGGCTGAGTTTGCTACAATAATGGGTACCAGGAGTCTGTGAGGATGTGTCTCTTCGAGGAAATTTATGGGCAGAGCTGTAATACTCCTATCAGTCGGAGTGAACTAGTGAATAGGATACTTATAAGACCCGACATGTTGCATGAAATGGAGTACGAAATGCAGGTTATTAAGAAGAATATAAAGGAAACATGGGATAGATAGAAGAGTTATGTAGATCAGCACAGGAAATTTAAGGATTTTAAGATTGGGGAGCATGTGTACTTGCACATCAAGCCCAAGAAGAGCTCCTTGAGGATTGGAGGGTTGTGCCAAGTTGGCACCTTGGTATTGCAAACCTTTCAATATTCTTGAGAGGATTTGACTAGTGGACTACAGATTTCCATTACCTCTGATAGCGAAAGTCCATGATGTTTTACATGCTTCATTTCCTAAAATATATCTGAAAGATGTTGATCATGTGATTCACTGGACTATATTGCAGGTGGAGCCAAAAGGATAATTTTAGCCAGAACCTCAGTGCATATTGCAGTGGAAATAACGCATGCTCCAGCACCGAGAAATTGAGCAAGTTAAAGTGTAGTGGAAGCACTTTGGGCCCAAAGAAGATACATGGGAGATAGCTAACCAGATGCAGGCTATGTATCCTTCATGGTTTTTCGGTTGAGGAAAGGAGTTTTGGTATATGTACATATCTATGTATGGTTGTTATTGTAAATACTGCAATGAGTTGTATTATAAATCTATAATAAGAAGTATGGTCGTCATGTTGTCATGTTTGTCATTTTGGTTTTCTTTTTAGCAGGTTCATTGTAAATATTGCATCGAGCTAAATTTTAAATCTCCATGGGAAGTATGTTTTGGTTCTGAAAGGTCTTTTTGGTCATGGGTGTCATAAAACAACTAGGAGAATGTTCCCCTAAGGAGGAGGGGTTTGTAACATCCCCAGGTTAAAATTTCATGTAATAAGTTAATAAAGGAAAATTAAGACCAAGGTCAGGGGACATGTATTCCAAGCTAAATGTTGGGAAAAACATCGTAATGTGTATTCATTTGGTTTCTTATTGCTAATGAAAATTGGCAAATTCTTTGGTAAATGATTTGAGAGGCAAAGAGGAATTAATTGGCATTTATTTATGAAAGTAAATGAAAATAGGAGAAAAGGGAGATGCAAGGTCACATAATTGCATGAGGAGGAAATTGAAGGAAAAATATAGGAAAATGAAGAAAATAAAGGCCTCAATAATAAAAATACTTATGAGGACCAGTTCATAAATTTTGTCATTTGAAGCTTTTGTTAATTTAACCTTTTGTCATTTTTAGCTTGGACATGTCTCTATTATCTCATACTATTGCACACTTAGAGCTTACTTGCATCACTCTAGCATTGTTGAAAGGAAAGAAAACGAAGGAAAAGGAAGTAAAGGAAACAAAGGGACAAGCAAGGAAAATTTGGATCAACTATTTTCAGTGGGATTACATGGAAGTAATAAGTTACATCTATGATTTCCTAGCTAGTGTGTGAATGCATGTGTGCATTTAGTGCTGTTTTTTATCATTGGCATGGGGTTTCCTAGGTGTGACAAGTTTCGACCTTGCCTTGTCATTTCTGGATAGCCATGGTGTGATGGGGTTCTTTCATTTGGTTGAGATTTGGATTGCTGGAAGGTTTTGGAATTGGGTGAGGTTGTCTTAGGAAAATTCCCAAGGGTTTAGGAATCCCTTGACTAGTTTTGGCGAGATTGTAGTAAAAATTGAGGGTGGAGATAGGAAAATTCCTCAAGCTATTGGTGAAGAAATTCTGAGGCATACAAGATTGTTTTCGCCTAGTAATCGATAGACTAGTTTTGGTAGGATTGTAGTAAATCCTAGTTGTTTATGTGCTTGTTTGGGCCTAGTAATCCCTTGACTAGTTTTGGTGGGATTATGATTAAGTCTTGTTGTTTATGTGATTGTCTTGGACATAGGAATACCTTGACTGGTTTTGGTGGGAATAAAGTAAAGCATGAGGGTGGAGATGGTTTAATCTCTAGGAATCCTTGCTTATTTTTTTCTTGAGTACCTCAAATCCACTTGTTTTTTTCTTTTTCATGTGTGGTGGTATTATTAATTCCGGAAATACTTGTAGTCTTGGATTTCGGAAATTCCTAGATACAATCATGCCATGGCTAGCTATCCTCCTCCTAGAGTGTGTTAATGTGACACGATGCATGAGATCAGGAAGGAGATGAGATAACTATCTAGTCAATTGGAAAGCCTACATAAGGCCATGGTCTACATTAGTACCCAGATTGAATCCCAAATGAATGACAACAAAGAGATGGAAGGGTAAATAATTCAAGGACCCTATTTATTTAATGGAAAGTGTTGTTGTCAAAGGTTACTTTTTACCTTTCCTTATAAAGATCTCTCTCTCTCTCACTCTCTTTCTCTCTCTCTCTCCTTTTTACCTTTTACTTTTCCTTGAAGATTTTGGATGTAGGGACTAGGAAATTTTTTATATAAAAATCCCATTTCAAATGTTTTTTTTCTATTTTGTATACAATCCTAACCTTTCAGGCTGAAAAATAAAACCTTAAACTTTATAAAATTGGGTTCGAAAATTTTATAAATTTGAAATTAAAGCATGTGCAAGTTTGGGGTCGGATCATCACTCGTTGGAATCAGCCTGAGAAATCAAAGGCTTTCCGATAGGTTAAAACAATTGAAAGTTATAGCATGAGGACCCAATGGAAAGAAAGAAGGCTAAACAACCCATCTCTAAATAAATGGCCACAATTCATTATAGATCCCCTCCACTTTTCAGATACCACTATGGGGACCCCTTTGAAGCGGTTAAATGTTTTTATGAAAACCACACATTGGAAGTTGGTGACAGCTCATGTACCCATCAGAAAATCTAGGAAAGTTTGGGGGACCTTACATGCCATCAATCCACGTCACCCCTACGAGTCAACTCCCATACATCCATGCCACCCTCTTGTACCCCTTATGTCATAACAATTTTTCATTTTTCCTCCTCAATAAAAATAAATAAAAGGTCGTCCCACCTATTATTTTGTTTGTCCTCCAGTTGCAGAGTTACGGTGACCAGCATACAAAGTGTACACTGTCAATTCCACATCAACATTCGACTATTCATTGTATCTGGTTACTAGGTAACTCATAATTCCAAATTTCTTCCTTGTCCTTTCTTTCAAATTGTAAACATGGAGAACACCCTAAAATCAACTAAACAACCTGCCATCTCTATGTCATATGTTCATATAACCTTATGAACAAATAAGCCAAAGTATAATACTCATTTCTCCGTGGACCTTTAAGAGATTCAACAAGACATTCTTGATTATCCCAATGACTCAAATAATATTTTCTGAGTTGTCCAGTCCAACCTTTATCATGTAATTCTCCCACATACCTATAATTTCCCCAAATTTGTCAATTGGTTAGTGTATTCTCTTCTCCCATAGAGGAATTTTTTTATGTCTTCTTTAGAGGAGAATATTTTAAATTCACTTCAAAGTTAATACATAGAGCTTTTAATTTTCCTACAATTGAGAATCCCAAGATCGTTTCAGATGAATCCTTACTCCTCACTTATAGACATCTTTCTAAAGTGAATAAGGAATGTTTGTTTAAACTCATTCTTCCACCAAATTCTTGAATCCATTCACCTATAGTGAATTATCCAACAAACTTATTTTCTAAATATGCACAACATGTCTTATAATTTTGTCACTTTTGGTAGAAGATGATATTGGGATAGTAAGTGAAAAATCCCTAGGATTTTTGAGTTTTATATTGCAACCAGATATTATTTTCGATATCCCTTCTTACTTATCTAGGTCTATGATTTCTCAATTTATGAACTATCATATTTATGGTTATTTTAGATATCCCTCTATCCCGGTCTATATTTTCTTATCTGTGCATGATGATAAGTTTCGACATCTAGTTCTCAATATGTGGGATTTGAAGAATCAAATTATATCTATGACATAATGGACTAGTGTTGTTAGGAAAAAGGAAAATAATGAGGGATTTTTTTATTATGTGTTATCATGCATGGCCATTGTATATACTATTTTGAAAAATGAACAACATATAAGGATTTTTCATGAATAAAAAGAGTTGTTGTAGCTCGACAAGTACCACCATATTGTTTGCCAATCTTTTTTCTTATGACGATATTTTGTCTTGAAGTTTTAATGCAAAGTCTAAATGTTGACCAAGTCCATTTCGTTCTTGCATGGAAACGGTGTATTTTTATGTTAGAAAGAACTATTGGGCCATTCATCCTGAAGAATAGACACTATCTCCTACAAATTGAAGAAATGATGAAGGAGTTTGGCTTTGATCAAGGAGAGAAGTGGAGATATGACCCTGATCATATAATTTAAAATAGAAGATGGGAAATTAGTTATGTGCCTTATATTCATGAAATAATTCCAGAACTTGAGAAAATGGAAAATCAAGAAACATGGCCAGGAAACAAAATGTAGCAAAGAATATATGTTCAAACCCCTATAGTGAGGGAGAAGATCTTGAGGATAAACATACCTAAAAAAATTGATGTTGATATACAGGACTCACAATTGTAAAAAAAAGAAAAGGTTCAAAGATAAGGAGAAGAAAATGTACAGGTTAAAATAACATAGGGACCCTCAAATAAACTAGGTTTTCAAATATAGTTGGGAAGCCTAGAGTTCTCTAACTCCTCCTCTATTTCCACTAACTTGGCAACATTCCCAATTCAAGAAAAATCCCTCCACCACATGAGTGTTACATAGGAATTATCAACAGATTGAAGAAAGAATTCATAAGGTGAGAAGCAACATGGAAAATCAACTAGCAACACAACCAACTCCAACTTATCATACAAGACTACTCTCTCTTATGGATTTAGAAAGACACCAATTAAAATTGTCCCTCATGAACCCAATTGCTTCTTCTCTTCCTTCAAGACCTAACTTTAAAACAATAGATATATCCTTAAATGTAGTTGACATCTCACTACCTAACAAGATTCATTTTCATAGATAGGTAGGGGAAATGCTCTATAGTGACCTAAGAAAAAATTATTTGACAAAAGGTAAAGTAGAAAAACGTTTGGAGAAAGCTTCAAATCAACTCAACCAAGAAATGCAAAATAAAGAGAAGTGCATATTCAAAATGATGACTATAAGAAGGTAATTTTTAAATTGGGAATAAATCTACAAAATAGGTAAGCTATCAAAACCCTGTTGCCAAATACATAAACTCAGATGCAGTCATTAAGGAAGAAGCCGAAAATTCCTGAGATAAGGCATGCTAAAATAGTTGAACTAGCTCAGGTTGATAAATAGAAGGAACTACTAATGAGATAGTTAGTGGAGATAAACAAATAAATTGTTATTTTGAGGGAACAAGTGCAGATATTATAACAAACAATAAAATGTCATGTTTGCACTATTATGGTCCCAACTGAGTTAAATGAACCCTCAGAGAAGCTTACAAAAGCTATGATAGAACTCAAAATTTCATAGGTTGAACTAAAGAAAATTTCGGACAACTTAAATCATGTAAAGGAATAACTCGATAGCAAGGAGGGTAAACTAAATATAGAAAAAGAAAACAATGTTCAATTGACCACCAAGAACAAGGTAGCACAACATGAGATCAAGGAGTTAAAAACCAAATTGAAGGAAAATATCTCTCTACTTGAAGCTAGAAAAATTGTTTAGGTTGATATCATCTAAGAGGTTTATTCCAGGGAGTATTTTCATATAATTTCTCAACAGAATATTATGATGAATGGGTCTAAATTAAACATTAATGCATGAAAGAAAAATGTATAGAAAGAAGCAGTGAAGGCTAAAAAGATGATCAAATATTTAAATGGAAAATATTCAACTAAACTAAGGGCATTAGATATCACAGATAGAGCTAGAGCAATTATGGAAATCAGTAAAATGAACGAGGAAAAACTACTTCATATTTAGGATTAGAACATATTAAATGAGGTTCAGAAGTTAGTATCTTTATTTAATTTCAAATTTGACCATAGGACTAAAGCATATCAACCTAGTTGTTGGGACCAGCAAGGAAATCTTCTTTCCTGGGGACTACATGAAAAGGAACTAGTGGTTGTTAAAATCAGAGCAGATACAACACATGAAAATACTACAATTCTAAAGTGAAAAACTATAGTGAATTATTTGCAGAGGAACTTCCAACTAGTTTGGCTAATGAGGACACTATTTGTTGCAAACCTAATTATACAAATCTTTCAAAATTGAAAATTGCATTCCAGAAAATGATCCAATCTAAGCTCCAAGATGAATTACTTTGGAAGAAGTGTGAAAGGTTTATTACACCTATCGAAGTCAAATTTCAAATGGTGGAACCAAGCACCAATCCTCAAAGTCAATGTTCCACTAGTCATCTGACTTCATAAAAATGAGAAAATTTCATTTTGTAACGCTATAAAAAATAAAATATAATTATAAAAAAAATTAGTTACTTATAATTAAGTAGTTATAGATGATGTGGCAGTTACCTTTGAAACTTTATTTGATGTAATATTTAAAAGACATGAGAACCACTGGAAAAGAGTTTAATGTTTTGGCATTTTTAGTACTTATGTAATTTTATTTTCCTTGAAGAGAATAATAAAAGCCACCAGGTTGATTCGAATATAATTGGTATATTGCAATATGTGTTATTTTTTTCTTATGTGTTTTCAATATTCATTTTCCCTATTTGAAATACTTGTATGATTGTAGCAGATTTATTTGAGTGATATACAAATTTATTTTATGTATATTTAATATAGTTACAGGGAATACTTATAAGTTTTTGTCAAACACATCTTAATAAGATTTCCATTACATCTCCACTTCCATTCTTATTCTAAACCATTCATACCTTCATATTAGAATTTTAAATTTGGATTGTTTTAGAGGCACTAAGTTATAAACCATAGCCTCTTATCAGAACTCCTTTCCAGAAAAATAATTAAAGTATTGCTAATATAAGGCTAATCTTAGCATAAAGATTCATATCTAAGATTAGGTTCTATTACACAAGGGAATATATCGCCCTTGGGCACATTTTAATAAATTTTTAACAATCTTTTAAAAGTTTTGAAATAGTTTTGTGGATGTCCTAGGAATTGGTTCCCTTACATCCAGGAACTATCTCTAGGTTGAAAACACAAGGTATGGTTGGCAACGTTACCAACCAAAACAAGGTGACCCCATAGGAGAATTTTTCTCACATATTTTTCTTTAGTCAATAGCCAATGGCCCTTGAGAGGCACTAGTGTAGTTGATGCATTGTGCCATTTGATATATTTTCCCTGAGCCAGTCATATATCCCCTCACCCATCTATTGAGAGCATGTGTTTTCCAAGTGGTAAATCTAGTCCTAAAGGTATGTTTTTAATTTTGCAAATGGGTGCTTATGTTTGTTTCTCCTTGGGCACTTTGTGTATGGATTTTTGGGTGACTTGCAAGAAGGAAGGGATTTTATTGTAGTCTTGTTCCCTCACCTTAAATGGTTGGTTAATACTCAAACCTAGTGCCATGGGATCTCCCCTAATGGCTTATAGCTTCAAGAAGTAAGCTACTTGGTAAACCCTTATTTTGCTAGCTTTGTCTCGAGACTCCTTTAATTAGTCAAAGTTTATAAAGAGGAGGGGACCTTTACTAAAGCGACAGTGGGTCATTGCCCCATTATCATCACTTATTCTAGTAGTTATACCTTAGGTTTTCCCTCCCTTAGGGACCTACTATATTATGTGATAATAGGAAAAATTCCATCTATATGGTGGGAAACATTCCATCGATATGGTGGGAAACATTCCATCGACACATTACCCTAGGAGGATGTAATAACCTCGAGTTAAGTTTCTATGTAAATAAAGTGAAATTATAAAGGCAAAATAAAACCAAGGTTATGGGACACGTATTCCAAGATGAATGAGGGGAAAAACATTATAATTGGATCTACTTACAATTAATTATTTATTTATTGGCTATGGGAATTGGTATTGGCATTGGCATTGGTAAGAGAAAAAAGGCAATAAATGAAAATTGAATACGAGAAATGAAGGAAAATAATAGAAACAGAAGATGAAGAGAAAAGGATACACATGTAAGGGAAATTCAAGAAAAAGGAAAGGAAAATAAAAGAAAAAGGGGGAGAAAACATTCAATCATTCTCACTTTGATATGGGGAAGCAAGAGGAAGAGCACTTGTACATAAGGAAGACACAAGCAAGAAAGAAAAGTACAAGCAAGGGAAAAGAAAAGAGTGCAAGAAGAAGATTGTACAATAATAAGCAAGGGCGGAAATAAAGAAATGAAAGAGTAGACAACATGAGGATTTGTAGGTAACAGGTTGCATACTTGATTATCTTGATGGGATGTGAATTCATGGTTTATGCATTGGTTTATTAGTAATTTTTATTTTAATTTGCATGGGATTCTCCTAGATTGACAATGATGTACAACCTTGCCTTTGCCATTTCCTGGATAGTCATGGTATTGTGGGTTTTCTTTCTATTTGAGCTTTGGATTTCTGATTGATTTTAATCTGGTTAAGGTGGTATGAGGAAAATCCAAAGTTTTGAGGGTGGAGATGGTTTCTTTAGGAAGCTCTTGATAGGTGGGTGGAGATAGGAAAATTCCTATGGTTATCATGAATAAATCCTGAGGCATCCAAGCTTGTATTGATTTTGGTGATTTCTAGACTAGTTTAGGTAAAATGGTTAGAAAATTATATATTATAGAGCAATGGGACACATAAAATATATTTCATAAATATAAACATAGAAAACAAAAAACAAGAGAGACACAGATATACGTGGTTCACCCAATTTGGGCTATGTCCACGAGAAACATCCAATCCTTCCTTTTATATTATCTAGCAAACTGAAGAGATACAACCTACAACAGATCAATTGTAATTCCCTCTTCTCTCTTTCTCGATCTCCTTTATCTTTCTCACTTAGAATATAGATCTACAAAGATGCAATACAATTCCCTCATATATAGCAAGGGGTTTCATTATAGGAAAAAAAAAACCCTAAATTAAACATAACTTCTACCATCAGATCTCCACGTAATGAACGGTCCAGATTGACTATGAAATTACAACATTTTACAAGCCAATTTTACATATTTTTTTAGCTTCATGGGTGCTACACCCGATCCCCCATTAGGCGAGGGCTCCCAAAGATTGTAGTCACTCCCCATGGACCCCCCCTTGCAACACAAATATTATCGTCGGCGTTGCTTCCACATTACGAACTCAGGTCCAATGCGATGATACCTCTGAATAAAGAAGATAATTAGGGTCCACACCCAACAAAAATCACTATGGATTGAGAGTGGAGGTGGTTTCACCTTTGGATTCCATGTTTGGCTATGTTTGGCTTAACCCAAGTGATCCTACATTCATTCTTGGAATATGGCATGGGGGTGATTCGCTGAAAGAAATATTTGGTTCAACCCAATCTATGGTCAAGTGGTATGTGGAAGTCCCTAACTTGGTTTACACTATGCATATGTTATTATTTTTTATTGTTTATTGAGATCAATGACCACAAGTATTGCTTATTGTGTTGATTTTATAATTGGCTTTTCATGTCTTCATTCTAGTTAAATGTTGGTTACAAGCATGCTATGTCTCTTATTATATAATGTGCCCTTGCATTGATGTTGTTCATGATTTGACGACTTATTTAATGGTTATATGAATGCATGAGATAAAAAGTGTTTGTTGTAGCTAGCTTGAGAGGATAGTAAGCCTTATTGATGAACATTTGACGGAACTAGTGAAATAGTGAACATATATGCATTCGTGACCTACAGTTACTATGTTTACTAAATGTCTTTATAAATCATTGTTATGTGTTATGCGAGCTTAAGCCAGAGTAAGACTTGGAAACAAAGCCTAAAGACTCATAAAGACTATTGAGAAAGTTATGGAAATTTTTGGGAAGATGTGGGTAGTTGGCTTGCAGGCTAGCCCTAAAAATATAGAACAGGGTTTGTGGCTGCACTCTCAATCTAGGAAATTTCCAGCCACAACCGCATAAAGGATTATTTATGCATGTGGTTGGAGCCCTCTAGTCACACTAGAAAGATTGCATACATGTGATTAGGATGAAAATCCTGTTTGAAAGTGGCTCCATCTCAAAGAAAAGGTCACCACTGGAAAGTGTTTGACATCTCAGTGATCAAGTGTCTCTGGGTGTTGTAGCAAGTTTTGTACAAGTTAGTAATTTAGGGCCCATTTCCATAATTGGATCTTGGATTTTAGATCATGAATAGTAACTCTCAGCTCATTTTTACATTGGTTAGGTTGTAAAAGTGGGTAAATGTGGGGTCGGGTGTTACAGAGGATGCCATTTATCTTATCATGTTCCAACCATCTTCCAACCAATTTTACAATTAGAATGTACAACATTTTACATTGACTATATATGGAAAACAAGTGTATGATTCTTATACTCTATAGTGTAAGAAATAAAAATTGAAATATAAACACAATAATGTCCAACTAACTTATTGAAAGTAAACTATTAATACCTTGTTCTCCATATAGATAAAAAGGATAGTCCACTATTTTTTTGTAACATGTATTTTTCAAAGTGTGTTGAATGATTACCATATTTTCCCCCATGTCAAAACATGGCACCTCGACTACTTAAACCAATTGATATGCAATCATTTACTTTTTCTGGGGAATTAAAAAATATATCATTTCACATATTGAATATACTTACAAAAGTGCAAATTAAGGCATGTAGACTCTTCTAGCCAATTTGATGCGTGGCACTTCATTTTGCAATCCTAGTCTTGGAGGCCTTGTCCTAAAGCCTATACTAATTGAATTTAACTATTGTTACAGATCCATTTGGGCACTTCACTCACATCATCCAGATCAGTGTTTTAGGGCCCATGAAACACTAATTTCAGTTCCTACATGCCCTAAACAAGTAAACCTTTTGAATGCCTCCCTCTTAGATAGTTTCATGGCCTCAAGACATCCTGAAATTACCTCTAGAAGGACCAACATAGTTAGGCCCATGCAAGGGTGCATTGTAGAGCAGTTAAGTCCATGCCAAGGTGCTCTACATATCACTTAGGCCCTCTTTGACCTGCACTGGGTGAGTTTGAGTGAAATGCACATAGGGTTTAGGGAATATTCTTTTCTTCTGAATCCTTCTAGAAGATTCTCACACTTAGCATCTCCTATGAGCTCGAAAATGGATGAGGAATGAGTTAAGATACATCCCATCCTCCCATCACTTCCTCCATGGAACTAATTCTAAGTATGGAAGGCCATTCAATACCCTCATTGATGACAAAACCTCCTCCCTGTTCCTATAAATTAAGCATTCATCTAAGAGATCAAGGGGCTGGACTTTGATGATTGTAAGGAGGTAACGTTAGTTTGAGAATTGAGACTATTGTAAGTGTCATTATTCTACTAGATTGTCATGCTTATGATGTGATGTGGATGGAACCAAAGCTGGAGGAGTGACTTCGAATCAGGCTTCATGGTTGTAATTCTTCCTTCTATTTAATAAAGTATTTTCACCTTTTTCCATATGCTTATCTTGATATGGGATGCTTCTATGTGTGAATGTATTTGATTCCATTTACTTGTAATCAATACATCTTTTGCTTTGATTGGTTCTTTGTATTCTATTGATGTTTACACGTACTTCTCAAGCGTGTTAAGAACAAGAAGGAGCAACAAGATCGATACAAAGGAGAGAAGAGGAAAGCAAAAATACAAGTAGGTCCTCTAATTCTCTTTGTCTTACCTATTGTTTATAGGAAAAGGTTAAAGAGCTTTAAACTGATGTTCTAGATATAGCTACTACATAGGGAATTAGTATTTATCCGTAGATACCAAATTCCTCATAACAAATTGGCAACTCCACTAGGGAACGCTCATCATTCCAAGTAGCTTATCCACATCCTAAGACACCCTAATAGACCTTACTTGCTTTCATCGATTCTATTTCAGCCTTGTTGAAGTGTTTTTTGGTCAAAAAGTTGAGGTTAGATGACTCTTGAGTGGCCTCTCAGGAATTGTCGTAGGCTTGGTCAGGGGACAGTGCTCTACAAAGCACCCTTGAGTGAGAGACAATGCTCTGCAGTGTAGCTAGGCCCTCTTTGACCTACGCTAATCAACCTTATGGAAAATTTTCACCTTTGCATTTGGTTTTTCTACAAATTTCCTTCTGTTTACTTGCTGAATGATCAATGAGTGTTATGTCTCTGAAATAAAGATTGTATCTCCTTTGCTAGCCCTACATTGACTTGATTGATTAATGTCTCTTAAATGATTTATTTTTCATTATCAATTCATCTTCAAAGTTAGATTATAGTCGATTAATCTTTGTTGGAAAGAAAGTGTCGTAAAAGTCTTATTTTCCTTCGAAACAGAAATGTCGTAAAGTCTTCGTTCTTGTATAAATATTGATTGATTGTATGTGAATTAGTTTCCCTTTTTTTCATCATAGCATTAAGGGAATCGAAAAGAAAAACTTGCATCATGCATTGAAAATTTTGTGTGTGCTCATAGGAATAGTTTAGGGAAATTGCATTAAATTGTGCTCTTTGATCTTTGATTGAAAGAAATATAATTGCTCTATCCCTATTAGCTAAGGTTTTCATTGTTCAATTGAATGGAAATAATGCTTATCATATTAGTTGATTTTTAGGAATTGCAAACATACATCACGTGGTGAACCTTGAAAGAAAAATTCTAAAGAAGATCAACTTAAAACTTATCTGAATTTATCTAATGGAGCATTGTCACTTATTGAAAAACATTTAGAGGTCTAGGCTAGAGACGTGTTCCGGGGTCGTAAAACATAACAATTGTCACTATCTTGTCTACACTACATCCCAAGTGTGATACCTCATTCCACGTACGTGAGTATATCATAGCTCATCCACGTACCTTCGGATTTATAGGGCGGTGTTATAGTACGTAAAGTATATGGGAATCCTCTAACTGTGCGGTTTGCATTAAACAACGCTAATATGAATTGGGCCTCCACGTACTTTTGGGTATATATGGGACGACAAAGCTAGGTTTCTATCCATCCTTAGCTAACCGAGTCGGCCGTCTTGTAGACTATGATACACCGAACACAACATTTGGGAAGATTGCCATACTTCTCAGTTCATCGGGAGGTATTCTGTAATTCACAGTTGCTTGGTAAACCATTTGCCTAGATTATCCATATTTTGTTTTGTTATGTTACTTTGATTAAAATAAATTTAATTGATTGTGGATAACATCCTCCATGCTCACTCCTTAGTTGATCTTAGGTTGAGACATATGGCGACAAATCTAGAGTCCATTGATCAAGGAATTTCTTTTCATGGGAATCCTAGTCCTGTTCCTCCTTTTGGAAATATTGGTGCTCCTTATATGGCTACATTGTCCCTTTTGGGACTTACCATTAGCTTGCCAGTATGGTTTTTTCAACCTCCTTGTTTGAAAATTTGATGATTTCTTCGTAATCGAGTACACCTCCAACTTGACAAAATCAATCTCCACTTGATCCTAAAGTTGACCCTTTTCCTTCTTCCTCGGTTGTTTCTTCCTCCCCTTCTTCCTCTTTGCCTAGTGAAAGTATTGGTACTAGTAACCAGGTGGCTAAGAAGAAGAAGAAAGGGAAGAAGAAGAAGAAGAAGAAGACAAGTCAACAGGGGAAAACCAAGCAACCATTGCTTTGAATGCAACTTTTGATGAGAAATCGTCTGATAAGCCTCACAAAATTCGATATCCATGCAAACTTTTATGGGAGACCATCTTCTTCAAAATTGTCTTGGTATTCCTTATATCTTAGAAGAATGGTTTTCTCGTTCACATCATCCTACGTCATCAACTTCCAGAGATCATGCTGGTGACACACCATCAACTAGTGGTAGTAAAGTTCATGGAAAGAAGCGTAAATTAAGTTTCCCTGTATTTTATGTGAAGGGAATCACCCCATTCACCTTTGTCCCTATTTGGATGAAGCCAAAAAAGTGTTGGATAACTGTTATGCCTCTCCGCAGTGATTCCCATCTAGTTACAGGAGACTCTCCCTTAATCCTTCACTAGTTGATAAAGTGACTAACCCAAACCTGCCGTCGGTCAAACCTACTCTCTCTGAATGTGAATCCCATGAGTGAATACCTGACCAATCACAGGTCGAGGAAACAATTGATTCAATTTCACCTTCAATTAATCATACCTTTCCCAAAGAGAGTGAATATGATACCACTCAGGTTCTTTTCATTTCTTTAGATTCTAATGAGCTTGGAGACAACCCTCCTGTTCCATAGAGATAGGAGGAAAATCCTCCCATTCTCGTAACACAAGGGGATAATACTCCCGTTTCTATGGAACCCCCTCCAAGCAGTTTGGTCACTTTGCTTAGAATCGGCTAGTAGGATGTCGTCTTCCTTCTTATGTGCCTTTCCACATCATAGTACAGGTTTGTAATATGATTGTACGTGGCACTATTATAGATGAAGGTGCATCTACGAGTATCCTTTCCTCCACTACTTGACAAGTGCTTGGTTCACCGCCGCTTGTACCTGTTACACAGAATCTGTTGGCTTTTAATAGATGAACGAATCAACCATTAGGGATCCTTCCTCAGTTTCTTATTACTTTGGGGGGAAAAATTGTTTATCTCAATGAGATGGTAGTCCCAAGCCCTTTAGATTAGAGTTTAATTCTTGGGCGCGATTATGTTTATGACATGCGAGATATTGTTTCAACACTCTTTTGAGTGATTTGTTTCCCACATGAAGGCAAAATTAGCACCGTTGACTAGCTTTCATTTCTCGGTCCAAATATGGCTTCCAGTCAACCATATTCCCTAAATGGTCCTTTTGTTCCAATGGTATCTTCCCCAGCATGGAACAATTATGTGGCAAACCGTTCCATCCCTACATCAATTGACGATCAATTCCATGATGTTGTACATTATGTACTAGGGGAATTGGAACCAGATCTTGGTTTCCTTGCTACAAATCCCTTCCAAAGAATTTTTCTCCCATCTGATCAGAACCTCGTGGAAGTCATGACCTCTTATGGGTCATGATCCAGGAATATGAGCAAAGTACCTTGTCTTGTGTCAAGCTTGTTAAAAAATGAAACAATGAATATGAGGATAGTTCTTTTAATCATAGTTCCTTCTCTTGTGTCAAGCTCATTAAAAACTGAAACAAGGAATTAGAGCATAGTTCCTTGTCTTGTGTCAAGATCATTGAAAAAAGAAGAAAGGTCCCCTAGAGAAATGTTCCAAGTCAAATCTTTGAGTAGATCCCGTAAAATCCCAGTCGAGTCTTTCACTTCATCTCATATATGAACCTTCATTCCATCCACCTCATAGCCACAAGTAGTCTACTTAGGTGAATGCAATGAAGCTTGGGGTCCATGCACCTAGAATCGAGTCATCATGCTGGGGAATGTAAACGAATCCAAGCATATTTTTCCATTTCAAGCTTGTATAAAAATGAAATTGAATCCAAGCATAGTTTTTCATTTCAAGTTTATTTAAACATGAAACTAAATCCAAGCATAGTTCCCTATGGTTCAAGTTTGTGTAAAAATTAACCCATATCCATTTTAACCCTCGTGATTGCCATTCTATCAGCCTCTTCCATCAAATAAGCCTTGGTTTTTCTCCTTCCATCATCACTATCTTCTTGGCTAATCATACGATTTCACTTATTTGTTTTACCCTTTTCGAGGAACAATTGCAATGAGTGGTCTTATTAGCCAGCCTCTTCACATAAATCAACATGTTTTGAGAAGTATCAAGACCACTGGAACTAGTTGCTATCCTAGACACCACTCGTTCCTCAAAGTGGAGTCCTCTTTAAGATCTTTTTAGACTCTCTAGATATGAAAAGAATGTTGAGTGCTTGTCCTTTTCAGCTCATTAACAAATTGGAAATGGCATCTACTCAATATAAGTTTAACCATTTTTCGGGATGAAATAGATTATTTACGAAAAAGGAATATGTTGAACGAACATGGTCAATAGGTTCTCTCTCGTATTGTTTTACGCTTTTTCGAGCTTGAGAGACAAATCTACAAAAAATAAATTGTGGAGTTTTTTTTCGTCCCTTTTCAAACTCTCTAAACATGAAAAGGACCAAGCTATCTTTGTCGTGGAACTCATTAAAACATCAAATAGCAACAAACTTGTTGATCATGACAAGACCGAGTTTCACCTTCGCTAGACTCGTTAAAACATCACATAGCGATGGATTCACCCAAAGGGTGGAATTATACAACAAGCATATGTTATCCTCCTCAAGCCTGATGGTTATCTAATGACTGGTCAGCAATGACTGGGGAATTTAATGGAAAAGGGGGTAAACTACATCTGGTAGCAGGTCACTCATGAACATAACACTTTCACTTCATCATCGTGACTATTTGGCTTGGGTTATCATCTTGATGGTTATCATACCATTGGTCTATCATACCATCCATCACTTTGTTTTGGGTCAATGCTACCAATTCATTTCGGTGTCGCTGACATGTTCAAGAGAAGTCATTCAATTAAAATTCATCCTTTGCAATACCATGAATTCCTTTCATGAACCTTGTCTCATCATTCAAATTCCATCTCCAAAATCATTACATTCATTTTGTGTCATTGATGTGGGATACATCAATGCCCTCTTGCAATGAGTCACTTCTTCTTGACATCAGCTCATTATCCAAGAATTTGACTTAGAAACACCCTTCCAATACCTTGAGGTTTGCATACATCAATGGCAAGTTTCTCGCTTCTGGCAACAGATTGACATCAATGGCCTTCGACTGAAAGACTTTGTATGGTGCTCGACATAAAAAAATATATTCACACAATGAAGAATGTACTGCAGTACCTTGAGGATCATTATCATTATCAGTGATTTCTCTCGCGTCTGTTAACAACTTACATCATCGGCTGGTAATCAGATGGTGTCTTCCCTTGTTCGACTTCAGATCACATATCCACATGGTTAGACTCGTACTTGAGTGAATGATTGAACGAGATAGAATACGACGGAGCTAGTTTCATCCATCCGAGTTGCGATTTCAGGAAATGTACCAAATCATCTGTTTAATGGCTTTACATTGATGGTCATTCCAATCATGGGTCTATATTTGTAAATGACTATCTATGTAGTTGTAATGAAATTTTATATGTTGAGCATGGGTATGCCTTCCCTTAGCAATTCACAAGAAAAAATCAAAATATCATGATATTATGTACTGTAATCGATGCAGGTCACCAACCTCTTCAGAACCACCTCATCACATCGTAAAACATTTCACTCTACATTACATTTTTTACTTCATGATTTAGGGGGAAGCTATTATAGATCCATTTGGGCACATCACTCCCATCATCCAAATCAATGTTTTAGGGCCCATCAAAACCTAATTTTAGTTGCTACATTCCCTAAACAAGTCAACCTCTTGAATGCCTCCTTCCTAGATAGTTTCTTAGCTTAAAGACATCCTAAAATGACCTCTAAAGGACCAACACAGTTAGGCCCATGTAAGGGTGCACTGCAGAGCAGTTAAGCCCATGCCAGGGTGCTCTACAGAGCACTTAGTCCCTCTTTGACCTGCGCTCGGTGAGTTTGAGTGAAATTCACATAGGGTTTGGGGAAGATTCTTATCTTCTGGAGCCTTCTATAAGATTCCCACACTTGTCATCTCCTATGAGCTCAAAAATGGATGAGGAATGAGTTGAGATACATCCTATCCTCTCATCCCTTCCTCCATGGAACTAATTCTAAGTATGGAAGGCCATTCAATACCCTCATTGAAGATAAAACCTCCTCCATCTTCCTATAAATAGAGCACTCATCTTAGTGATCAAGGGGTTGGACTTTGATGATTGTAAGGAGATAATGTTAGTTTGAGAATTGAGACTATTGTAATTGTCGTTATGCTGCCAGATTTAAATTCTTATGATGTGATGTGGATGGAACCAAAGTTGGAGGAGTTACTTTGAATCAAGCTTCATGGTTGTAATTCTTCCTTCTATTCAATAAAGTATTTGCACCATTTTCCATCTACTCATCTTGATATGTGATGCTTATATGTGTGAATGTATTTGATTCCATTTACTTGTAATCAATAGATATTTTGCTTTGATTGGTTCTTTGTCTTCTATTGATGTTTATAGGTACTTCTCAAGCATGTTAAGTATGGGAAGGAGCGACAGGACCGATACAAAGCAGAGAAGAGGAAAGTGAAAGTACAACTAGGTCCTTTCATTTACTTTGTCTTATCTATTGTTTATAGGAAAAGGTTAAAGTGCTTTAAACTATTGTTCTAGGTACAGCTACTATCTAGGGAATTAGTACTTATCCGTAGATACCAAATTCCTCATAACAATTTGCACAAAGAAAATATAAAAATTGTTTAAGAAATTTTGTATAATTTTGTGAGAAAATTTAAATACCAAAGTACTCTCCTCACTAAACTTCCTATGTTCATCCAACTTCTCATGCGTTTTTATGTGTTCTTTCCATACTTTTATACTTACATGATCAACTTGCCTTCTTTTGAGCCTTCGCTCACGTGGGATATTTTTTATCTTCTTTGTTTGAATGCACCTAAATATCTTGCAGTTACGAGACATTTGTAGGTTAACCTCTTTTACAGACCATCCTACACCAAATTAAATCTCCATGTCATGAATTAATGCTTTCTATAGGTGCAATGTTATCTTTGAAAATGGAAAATGGAGATGGCCTTTGAACCATTGAAAGCATGATTCCTTCAACCTATTCACAAAATATTTCTTGGCATATTCTCTATGGATTTCGCATGAAGCCACGTCATAGTCTATCCTTGTATCATAATTGTTGGCTTGTGGGGGCCTGACCTAGGTTCATCGTTAGTTAGCCAAACAAATCCCTACACTACTGGCCCTTTCGACATCAGCCAATGGAGTGTGGACTGAAGTATCACCCAAAGAAGTATGGGGGGATGCTAGAACCAAGTTTCCACAACCTTGAGATGGTTGTGATGTCGGTTTAATCCAACTATACCTGCCTTCGTGTAGGTTTCTTCATGCTTTGTTCTACCATTTGGTACCTTTCCGAAACATTACACTCGACTTTCGCGCAACCCTAACCAAGGGCTGCAGTCCTTTTGCACTGTGAGAGAAGCAATATGCATTGTCTGTTAGACTAGGTTAAGTATCCTACTTATCTTATTAGCATATCTTAGTTAACTTTGCATAAACAGATGTTCTTACCTGTGTTCACTTAACCAATATATTTATATCAATTCTTGCATCATATAAGTTGTAGGAAAAAACACTGAGAGGGGGGGGGGGTGAATCAGTATTAGTAGGTTAATAATTTTTTATTTCCATAATCAGATTTATATATGCTACTTCAGTTAGTGGAACTCGCGTGTATACACAACTGTGATTAAGTAAACTAGCATATATACTGCAAACTTAAGATTTAGTTAATTCATCATATGTTGCTCTTTAATCAGTGCATTGAAACCATATAAACAATAACCAGGTGCAGTAAAACAGAATAGACAATCACACACATGAACACAAAATATAAGGTGGAAACCCAATGTGGGTGAAAACCACCTGCTGCAATTTTCTCTATCTTCCTTTTAATAATAAGAAATGTCTTTTTACAATTCTTGTACTGGTGCGGACTTATACCAGTACGTAGGCTTCTACCTGCAGAAGGCTACAACCTTCTCTCATTCTCCAAGTTCTCCTGGAAGGGAGCTACAACCCCCTTTGCTCTTGTAGTAGCTAATATGTTTACTAGTACATAGGTGCCAACCTACAAAAGGCTACAACCTTCTCTTTTCTTCCAGGGACCACATTTCATAAATTTTTAGACTAGGTCCATCATCAAATGTATCTATATCAACCAATCTCCTTTCCAAAACTGAACCAATCACCAACTTTGACAACCCTTCAATTTGATCTTTCATAATGCTGTAACCAGAATACAGAAACCAAAACCCAAGCTAGAACCCAGAACACTATAACAACAAACAAAAGCAACTAAAACATATTTTACAATGTATACACTACTTTCCTGTGTCGAACCTGCGTGTATACACACTTTTCTCAAGGCTAACCTGTGTACAGATCTACAAATCAAATTTAAGATGTATACGTTGTTTTGATATGCAAAACCAGCGTGTATACGCGCCCTTTCTAAAGTGAACCTACGTACATCTCTGTAAATTATGATTTAAAACATTATAATAATTCTAGACTTCAGTTATACCCAGATCATCATATTTACAAACTACAACATGTGCCAGTTATTCATATAAATGATAAAACCATATAAATATACTTCAATTCAAGCCTTAAGGTTTTGACCCATTATTAGATCTTATCCTTCATCAAGCGCTAAGGTTCATCCTTGCTTCAGATCTATCTATGCACCATAACCCAATAACCTGTATACTAAATATTTCTCCTCATCAGATATTCAATACTTGAGTACCTTGGCCTAATGATCTTCTCCTCCTTTTATAGTTTTAGGCATTTCTCAATACCATGGTCCAAAACCACTTAGGACCAACACCTAGGGTCAATACTTTGGACCAATACCATGGATCAAAATACCATGGAAAAAATACCACGAACCAAAACTTAATTTTCCAACATGTACGTGCCTTTCCTTCTGTGAAACTTTGTGTGTACGTTATAGGTATCTTTTGGTCTGTTAACCCCCGTGTATATGCTCCTTTTTCAAGGTGAACCTATGTATACAATTCTCTGATCATTAAATATTTGCTATTGACCTACTGCACTATGTTCTGACATCTGAGTGACTTGCTACAAACATTTGAGTGAGTTTCCATCAAGGACAACAACTGTATCACCTGTATCATAATGCCAACAATCTCCCCCTTTGGACTTCATGGCAACAACAATACCAATTACTCTCCCCCTTTGTCATCAAGGGCAAAGGGTCATGATCCCCCTAAGTACCAGCTAAATTCTCTGATATGCTAAAGTTTTGATTGAGGTCCTATGATAGAGTCCATGCTCCCCCTGAGCATAAGCAAGGTCTACAAAAAGATAACATGACTTTATACATACATCACCACTAACCTTCCTATCACCAAAGACTCATCCATACATCCATCTCCCAACCAAGTGGGGATATACCAAGTTTGACTCATCCACCCAACTAAGTGGGTATATACCAATTGTTTATACAAGTCAAAACAAGAAAACATTACATCATCCATCGCATGCATAGTGGGGTAACAACTTAGGTTGTTTCATGAACTTTACATTAAAAGATATACATGAAATATATATAACAGAGACAAAATATATTAAGCAAGACCATGGTAGTCATCAACAACATTTGTCAACCAGCAACTATGTTCTCCCCCTGAAACGTTCTACCTGAATCAAAGACAATTGTGTGAATCTGTACCAATATCTTCTAAGATAATGCCAACAATGCATTATTAGAAGCATATGCTCTAGCTCACTGCTTTTCTTCAAACCAACATATACGCGACTGTATTCACAGAAACCATCGTATGTACACGATTACACTTCATGGAACTCATGTATAACCTCCTTTCTCTAAACCAGGTAGGATTTAATTGTAAGATGATGCATCAACTACTCCCATGTTCTGTCTGAGATATTCAAATGTCTCTCTGGGCAGTGGATTGGTGGTTATATCATCAACCTGTTCTTTGGAGGGAACATACTCCAATTTGACCCTTTTTTCAAGCACTTGTTCTGTTATGAAACCAGACCAGCTCAAGAAAAGATATAAAAGATAGATCAAGGCCTTAGAATTCAACCTCTTCGAGGGGGCAACCTCCTTTACATTACATAAATGAACAATTCTTGGATGATTCAAATGACAAAACCTACTTTCTATATATAGGAGTCTAAGGAGTCATAATATAATCCAGCCGACCTAACAATAATAATATAAAGCCATAAAAATAACAATAGAGGGATTCTATGGGGCACAATAATAACAATATGGGGGCAATAGAGGAACAACAATATTAATAAGGGCTATAACTGCAATAGTAATGGGGTAATCACTAGTATTATAGGGACCCAACATGCCCCTCTCCTTCAAAAAAGTGTTGTCCTCAACGCTTGAGTAGTTCTGGATACTTCTGCATAAAATTCTCATCCTCCCATGTGGAATCTTCAGCGGATAAGCTATTCCACTTGATAAGATACTCTGAAATTGATCAATTTCGTAGCTGTCGAGTTCTTGTTTCTGTGACTACTTCTGGTTCGAATATAATTTTTCCTTCCTCGTCAAGTTGTGGAAATATTTTTTGAACTGGGAGCTTGTCGCCTATAACCTTCCTTAAACATGAAACATGGAAAACTGGGTGCAATCGAGAAGCTGCAGGAAGCTCCAATTTGTATGCCATAGTACCAATCTTTTACAACACCTTGTACGGACCATAATACTTTGGTGATAATTTATTATCCTTCTTAGCTTGCTTGAGGGACATTTGCTTATATGGTTGTAGCTGTAGGAATACCCAATCACCTACATCAAAACTTCTTTCACTGCGATGTTGATTTGCCTGTTGTTTCATTCTATTATGTGCCAACATGAGGTTATCCTTTAAGAGTTGGAGGACTTGTTGTTGATGTTCGATGTGATGTTCCACTGCCTGAACCTTAGAATTTTCTCTTAAATATGATGTGATGGATGGTGGTTGATACCCATAAAGTGCCATAAATGGGGTCAATTTTGTTGCTATATGGAAGGAAGTGTTATACCACCATTCATCCAGAGGCAACCATTTGACCCATTGTGACTGTTTATCAGATACAAAGCAACGAAGATATCCTTCCAAACATTTGTTTACTATCTCAGTTTTCCCATCAGATTGAGGATGATAAGATGAGCTATGAGCTAACTAAGTACCAAGACAAGAAAATAATTTTGTCCAAAAATTTCTAGTGAAAATGGGATCTCTGTCACTTACAATAATATTTGGGTTTCCATGTAGCTTTTGAATTGTTTCCATAAATGCAGTAGAAACTGTACTGGCTTTAAATGATAATGCACAAAAGTGTACATACTTGGTAAGTCTGTCAACTACCATGATGATGGCACTCTTTCCCTCAGACTTGGGTAAACATGTGATAAAATCCATTGAAACCTCCTCCAAACTTTGGCTTCGAATGGATAAAGGTTGTAATAGACCCGGTGTCTTAATCGTTTCAACTTTATTTTGTTGGAAAACCAAACATTCCACCACAAACTTTTGAATATCTGATTTAAGGCCATCCCAAAAAAATTCCTTCTTAACCCTGTGGTAAGTTTTTAAAAATCTTGAGTGCCCTCCTAAGGGAGAAGTGTGCAATTCCATAAGAATCTTTTGTTTTAGCTGGGAATTCTTACAGAGGTATAAGCGATCTTTGTACCATAACGAATCATTTTGCCAACTAGATGTATCAGACATACTGGAATCTTGTTGTAACTTTTGAATAAGTGCCCACACTTCTTCGTCATTCTTCCATTCCTCCCTTGCTTCGTTTATCCAATCTGGTTGGATAATAGAAATGGCGCACAACAATGCTTCCACATCCTCATCATTTCTTGAGAGTGCATCTGCCACCACATTTTGCTTCCCTTTTTTGTAGATGATTTCAAAGTCATAACCCAACATCTTTGTGACCCACTTTTGTTGCTCTTCAGAGGATAATCTTTGTTCTAAAAATTATTTAAGGCTATCATGATCCGTTTTTACCTTGAAGTGTCTTCCCATTAGGTAGGGTCACCATTTCTAAAGTGCATGGAGTATTGCCAACATTTCCTTCTCATAAATAGCTTTGCTTAAAAACTTTCCCTTGATTGGACGAATTTCAAAAGCAATGGGTCTTTCATCTTGCATTAGAACAGTTCCAATTCCATTTCCTGAAGCATCACATTCCACAATAAAGGTTTTTGTGAAGTCTGGTGTAGCTAAGACCGGTGCTTGGCACATTGCCTCTTTAAGATGTTCAAAAGCCTTTGTTGCTTCCAGAGTCCATGAAAATTCATCTCTCTTCAATAATGTTGTTAGAGGTGCTGCTATTCTCCCATAATTCTTAAAAAACTTGCGATAATACCCTGTCAACCCGAGAAATCCTCGCAGATGCTTTATGGATGTCGGGATTTTCCATTCCTTAATGGCTTTAATTTTGCTAGGGTCTACCTTAACTCCTTCATGAGATACAATATGACCCAATTATTCCACCTCCTGGACTCCAAAGAAACATTTGGATCTTTTTGCATATAATTGTTTCTCCTCCAATAGTTGTAGCACCCTGTCAACATGCTCAACATGATCCTTCCAAGACTTGCTGTAGATTAGTATATCATCAAAAAATACTAACACAAATTTTCTAAGGAATGGTTTGAAAATTGAATTCATCAAATCTTGAAATGTTGAAGGTGCATTGGTAAGGCCAAAAGGCATGACCAAAAATTCATAATGACCCTCATGAGTTCTAAATGTTGTTTTCAGAATGTCTTCAGTCTTCATTCTAATTTGATGATATCCTGAACGAAGATCCAAGTTGGTGAAGTAAATTGATCCATGCAATTCATCCAGTAATTCATCAATGACACGAATGGGGAACTTATCTTTAATAGTGAGCTTGTTGAGCTCCCTCTAATCCGGATACATGCACCATGATCCATCCTTCTTGTGCACCAATACTATTGGAGCAAAGAAAGAACTTTGACTCGGTTGAATTATACCAGCCTCTAGAATTTCTGCAACCATACGTTCAATTTCACTCTTTTGGACATAGGGATATCTGTACGGCCTGATGTTTGGAGGAACACTTCCTGGAATCAGATGAATAGCATGATCATGATCACGCATAGGTGGGAGACCTTTGGGAGTCTCAAATACCTTGAAATGATTTTCCAGGACTTTTTGGAGATTTGGAGAAATAGATGATTCCGATGTGGAAACATCTAGCGAGCATAATTGTGCAATTACACCTCTTTGCTCCTTTTTTAGAAGCTTTGTCATACCATTAGAGCTGATTATCTTTCATGGTTTCCCTACAATACCCCTTCATTCAACTTCCTTTCCTTCCGTAGAAAATTTGATGAAAATTTCTTGAAAATTAAAAGCTATTGTACTCAAGGATTGTAGCCATTGGACTCCTAGTACAACATCAGCACCTCCCATTGGAATGGAAATCATTGGGCTAGTCAATACATATTCTCCCATGGATAGCTTGATATTATGGCACTTTCCAGAGAAATTTATTTTTCCTCAATTTGCAATCATCACTTGACACTTTGGTGCTGGATATAAGAAGCAATTCAATTCTTTTGCTACCTTACAATGAATAAAATTGTGGGTGCTTCGTAAATCAATCAACACTATTACCTTTTTCTTCTTGATTTGTCCTTCTATCTTGATGGTTTGAGGAGTGGTAATTCCCGCCAATGCATTACAAGATATGTTCGGATTTATTTGTTCTTCATCTAGGCTTTGTTCCTGGAGTATATCCTCTTCTTTTGACCTTTCTTGCTCCTTTTCTTCTTCCTCTTCACAATCTATGTAGAATAATTTCTTCTCAGCACACTTATGACCTTTAGTGTATTTGCTATCACAACTGTAACAAAGCCCTTTTGCTCTTTTTTCTTCCAATTGTTGTGGTGTCAACCTTATAGGTTGTGGAAGACTAGGGGCAACAACACTTCCGTCTTTATAGTTGTGAGTGGTATGCTTCCTGGTTGCCATAATTTTGCTTTCCATTTTTCTTGCTAACCTGAATGCCTTCTCTAATGAATCAGGTTCCCAAAGGCGAACATCATGTTGGATATTATCCTTTAAAGACCCTATGAACACATCAATCCTATGCTCCTCTGGAATATCTTTTACCCTTATGTTCAATTTTTGGAACTCCTCAATGTGCTCCATTATTGAACCCTTTTGTTTGAGACTTATCAATTGGCTAAAAAAAGTGTTGCTTTTTGTATCCTCATAATGTGCTACCAATTCTTCCATAAAAATTGCCCAAGTGATAAATTGTTTACGCGAGAAAAGCCATTGATACCATACAAACTGATTTGGTTCCAAATATAAAGTTGCCTTACGTACCTTTTGTGTGTTTTGCACATTATTGAGATCGAAGAATTGCTCCATCTGTAATATCCATGTGGCGGGATCCTTGCCATCAAACTTCCTCATATATATTTTTGGAATATGGTGAGTCTTCAATCCAACATTAGCGTCATGGAATCATGATTAAAATTTCTTTTGTTCTCATCACGAGTTTCCTTTACTACCTTTTCACCATTAGTAAGTATTTCTTGTAGAAAATTTGTCAAATCTGTCTTCAAATCTTCCATGCATGTCTTCAAATTTGTGTTCAAATCTATCTTCAAATTGTCAATCTTAGCTTCCATGCCATTCATCTTAGATTCCACGCCATTTATCTTAGCTTCTATTAAATTTTGTGAGCGTGACATTTGTTGCACTTGTTCTTGTAATTTTGATATATCATGTAGCATTTCTTCCTCTTCTTCATGAGTCAGGCTAGAGCTTTCAGGTTCCTTACTAGGTGTTTGCATTTTCTTTCCTTGGGGCATCAGTTACCGATAATAATTCTCTACTATGCCCTTTTAATTCATTCAAAATAAATTTTCAAACCAAGCTTAAGCAAAAATTAAAAAAAATCTACACACCTTTTTTCACTTTGCAAGAGCTCGATATTGCCTCTGATGTATCTCTGTACTTTCCAATCATCTAGTTCTGAATTTGTGATCTGTAGTAGCTCTCTGTGTCCTCTTTCCAATGCCATAAGTCTGACCCAAATTGGATTCTCCAAGGAAGAGTTATGCGAAATCTCGCACAATGACTTGATTATAGACTCGTTTAGTAGAGCGAACTTGTACGACGTGCCACGAGTCACTGTTTTGACCTTTGGATCTGAAAAATGCATTCAAGAAAC